>JARUPZ010000020.1:8800394-9405474 GCA_031213475.1 Nereocystis luetkeana
CGCGCGGCCAGCTCAACAGCGCGGTCAGCGGCTTCCTTTTCCGTTATGGCGGCCTGCGGCGGCAGATTCCTTAGCCGATTCGGCTTCCGCTAAGGGATTAGAAGGGGTACCGCATGTTGTGGGGGGGGGGAGAAGTAGGCGTTATGAAGGGGGAGGGGGGGCAAGCAGTGGGTTTGTCATGTGTGGGGGAGGAGAGGGAGTACGCGTTATGAGGGTGTGGGGGAGCAAGTGCTGGGTTTGGAATGTAGAAAGGGGTACCGTAACATGTTGTGGGGGGGGGGAGAAGTAGGCGTTATGAGGGGGGAGGGGGGGCAAGCAGTGGGTTTGTAATGTGTGGGGGAGGAGGGGGAGTACGCGTTATGAGGGTGTGGCTGAGCAAGTGCTGGGTTTGGAATGTAGAAAGGGGTACCGTAACATGTTGTGGGGGGGGGGGAGAAGTAGGCGTTATGAAGGGGGGAGGGGGGCAAGCAGTGGGTTTGTAATGTTTGGGGAAGGGGGAGGAGTAGGCGTTATGAGGGTGTGGGGGAGAAAGTACTGGGTTTGGAAACGTGGCGTTGCTACCGCAGAAGAGAGACGTCACACTAACGATGAGATTCAATCGCAGAACAACAGCAAAACGATGTGAGCGCATTCAGCAAATATGTACCACCACAGGCAACATCAATAGCAGCACACCAACACAATTCACCAACACCGCCATCAACACCAACAGCAGTGCAGCGTAGCATGACAAGGAGGTACCACCAGCCCGAACAGCGAAAACCTACAACAACGTTGTAAGCACAGCAAGGCGCGACACACTGCCACAACCAAAACCAGGTATAACTTTAGCGTAGCGTGGCAACAGCAGCAGCATACCCACCACCAGCATCGCCAACTAGGCCGTGCCGTGGCATGACAGGGCAAAACCGCCACCACCATCACCGGGGGGGGGGGGGGGGGGGGTACTCATTTGTTGCTTGCCTTAGTCATTTGACCTTTGACCACGCATCCCTTTCGAGACGGAGCACCGTTCCTACTCGTAATCGACACCTCCAACAATTAGGCGCTCATTACGTTGTTTCCATATATTACATAGAAACTTTTTGCTAATCTTATCCCCTTCCTGTTTTACCGCCTGTACCATCACCGGGGGGGGGGGGGGGGCAAAACCGCCACCACCATCACTTACGCTCTAGCATAACATACAGCACCAAACTGTGGATACATTAATGTCATGCGACCGGTGTTGTGAACCGACAATATAAAAAAAAAAACTTAGGTCGTCTTTTTGTTTTTTTTTTATCAAAAAGTCGGTCGGTTTCGGTCGGGGTCTTTCAAAGCAAACCGAAACCGAAAAAAACGAGAACAGAAGAGAAAAAAAAATCCGCAGCTCTCGGTCGTTTTTGTGCAAATAAACCGAAAAAACGAAAATGCCGGTTTTCGGTCGGGAAAAGCCGAAAAAAAAAAGAGCCCACCGACGAAGACGACTGTCAGTTTTCAGTTCACAACACTGGATTGCTCATGACCCGTGAAAAAGAGCCTAGTATACAGTGCTGGTATACAGCACTCCAGCCACCTTGAGATCGGTCAGGTTCCTCTCCAGCTCTCGGTGCTCCTCCCTAGCGACGGAGGCGGCCTTCTCGCGGTCCATCTCCGCGGCAGTCTTGGCGCGGCGGTCTCTCTCCGCCTCATGGCGAAGGCGGGCCAACTCCTCCCGAAGGGTGGAAATTTCCTGCGGTGGCGCCAGAAAAAACGAGCGACCGACGGCAAGGCGAACGAACGAACGAACGAACGAACGAACGACCGACGGCAGAGATGAACATCGTGTCGCTGTCGCTAGGAACTCGCGCGCAGCGGGACACCGTACAGCAGGACAACGTATACCAGGTCGCCTGGTGACGCGCAAGTTGATAGAAAAAACTTCGAACGACCATTCGAGCTCATTGAATCGACAACGGGGAGGGGTGCAAAAATCGAGCCGACGCGTCTACAGAGATATCTCAAGCTCCTCCCAAAGCTCGCCATTTTCATCTGGTCGCCTCCCCCCCCCCCCCGCATGGTCAAAGAGAAAAGCGGCTCTCGAATCCATCACAGGGGGGGGGTGTTATCTTAGCACAAATGCTATACTTTTGTACTGCAATATTTGTGCACCTCGAGCAGATCGTTCAGCTCCCCCTTCATCTTATCCTGACCTTGCAAGGCAGATCTATTTCACAATCTTAAAACAAGATCCACGGCTCGTGTTGCCTGATACGCGCAGATCCTGCACGACCTTCTCACAACATAAGGTGAGCAATCGAACGATCTATATACGCTAGCTGGATCAAGATAGATCACGATCTGTCAATCCGAGGTGTGGGTATTAGTAACACCATCGTCAGCTAGTGTGCTTCGGCGTATAGAAAAAAAAAACAGGCGCCGGCTGATTTCTTTTTCCTCGGCCATCATACCGCGGCCGCTCATAAATTCAAGCTACTGCTGTACGGCCATCCATCTCCATGGAGGTGCCTACTTTTTGGCGTCGTGCAAATTAGGCACTCGGCAGTCGCTCGGCAGTGAACAAGTGGTGCCTGGTATTACGACGAGAAATCGTGAAGAAAAAAAACCAAGCCGCCCGTCCTCAACACCTCACCGAATCCTTTTGAACCCCGACCCCGCGGTCCCTCTTGGTCAGGTTGTCCAGGAGGCCGTCTTTGTGCCTGGACTCCTTCCGGAGGTTCAAGTTTTCGTCTCGAAGCTGACGCTCCGACGCCTGCGCGTTTTCGCCACAAGACCAAAAGACAAGATCCCCAGACAAGATCGCCAGACAAGATCACCAGACGAGATCACAAAACAAGAACACAGAACATTACACAGGAAAATGTCACGAAACAAGATCGAAAGACAAAACCAAACGACAAGATTACAAGACAAAATCACAAGACAAGATCACGAGACAAAGAGGTGCGCAGATAAGCAAAACGGTTTGAGGGACACTTCAACCCCTTGACTCCTAGAGAGCTGCAACCATTTGGTGTTTGGGACATACAACTTGGAATTAGAGTGGAACAATTTCTTCCAGTAGTGTGACAAACGCAAGAACCCCCGACCCCACTGACCCCACCCCCCACTCGTCTAATCCCTCTCACCCCCCCCCCCCCTCCTACCCTCTCCACCCCCCCGCCCAACCTGCCGCCTCCTGCTAACAACATTATTTCGCCGCCGCATATCATACAATATCATCCCAAACCGTAACACAACATACCATACCATACCACACCCCACCACACCATAACACACCACACTATACCATACCATACCATACCATACCACACACCCTCCCACACCATACCATACCTCGACAATGCGCTTGTCTGCCCGCAGCGCCTGGATGGTAAGAGAGAAGTCCTTCGCCTGGTTTTGCGCGGCGAGAGCGTCATTCTTCTGCCTTTCAAGGTGGTCCTGAAAGACCGGAGGCAAGCGGGAAAAGGAGGTGAGGGGGGGGGAGGGGGGGGCAGGGGACGAAACGCTACATCATTACATGAGGTAGCCTATACGAAGGGCGGCGAAAGGCTGATTTTTCTGGGAGGCGGGAGGGAAGCGGATATCGGGGGGGGGAGGGGGGGGGCAATGCAAGGTTGATTAAAACTGAGACATTCACTTTTTTTCCTCTCAAGGTTATCCTCGGGACGCGGCAGGGGGGCGATGTAATGGGCTGGTTTTGCGCGGGAACAGCATCATTATTCCGACTCCCAATATGGTCTTGGAAGTCGGCAGGAAAGCAAAGGATCGATCAACATTCTAACGGCCTGGTTTTGCAAAGTGAGAGTCTTTTGTCTGCCTTTCGAGGTGATCCCGGGGGACGGGAAGGAAGCGGGGGAGGGGGGGGGGGGGGGGGGTGATAAACATCCCCCGCGCCCACTACAAAACTTTCCTCTCTCTTGTATGTTACGTTATTCACAGTAGCCTAAGCAGGAGTCCATGCTTCCTTTCTTGGGTCTGCACTAAACAGACCCTGCACAGCCCTTGACGACGGCAGACGAGGAACTAGATGATCCAGATGATCTAGATCGTGAATTATCGTGTGAAACGTTCCACGAGTGAAGGGACAAAGCAAGGGGTGAAAAGAGGGGGTAAAGAAGGGGTTAACGAGGGCTGCTCGACCGAAAAAGAGAAAACGACCCACACTCCATCCCAATCTCGAAAAAAAAAAATTAAAAAAAACGGCTAGTGCGGTGGGATCTTATGGACGAAATCACGGAAAACGAGCTATTTATATACAAAAAAGTACAAAAAAAAAACTTGATAGGAAACAGACATTCTAAAACCAACTAAAATACAAACACAGTGCAGGACGCCTACCAATAATAAGAAACAGGAATGGTCCGGGGTGGATTTCATACCTGAGAATGGGTAGGTTCTACAGTACTGAGTCTCGAGTTTCTTATTTTCCTGTAGACCTTGGCCTGCCTTTCTTATTGCTCGTGCTCTTACTAGGTGGTCCTGTAATGTATTTGTATTTTACTTGGTTTTAGTATTTATTTTACTTGGTTTTAGTATACCCCCCCCTGTCTGGGTCACGCCAATGGGCAGTGAGTGAATGAGGAGTCGGGAAAGTTTTTTCCGTGCGCCCCTCCCCGTGTCTATCTTATAACATACCTGGAGCTTAACCACGTTGTTGCTCAGCTGGCCGAACTTCGATGCCCCCACCTCGATGGTCTGCATTCTCGCGCTCCTGTCCTCCGTCAGCACCTTCACCTGGTCCTCAGAGTGGCTGCCATCAGACAGGACAGAGGGCAGAGTCGAGTTCATGTTGGATTCATCGCGGCAGAGGGGGGGGGGGGGGGTACATGGTATTGTTTCTCGCCTTATTGTTTTGACCATTGGCCAACGCATCCCTTGCGAGACGGACCACCTTTCCTACTCCCAATAAAGACACCTCCAACAGTTGGGTGCTTATGGCGATATCTTCCTATCAAGTAAAAAACTAAATGTTCCCTATCTTATCCCCTTCTTGTTTCTTCAGCAGGGAGGCGTGGTGTGACAACCATCGTTGCCAGTGAATCGTCCCCGCCTCGGCCGCCACTGCAACTGCTTCAGTTGCGCTTCTTTCTTCGGATGACCGACTCACGGAGTTCGCTCGACAGCAAGGGGAGCGGGGTGCATTCACAACGACAGCAGTAACACTGGGGAGTGGCATCAAAACAATTTTAGAATCGTCACCATAGCCAAAAACCAACCAAGGTTATCCCAATATCCATTTCGATGGCATCATAACCATCAAGACCATCACCACGATCACCATCCTGTCAACCATCAGGCTCGTCACCATAACAATCGCAATGGACATACCAAAACAATCCGGGTGATCACGATAACCATCATCGCGACTGAACCGCCACCACCACTACCGCACCACTACCCCCACCGACCCCCTCCCCCCACCCCTCCCCCAACCCTGCCCCCCCCACTAACAGAAATAAACCCATGCCTCCACCACACCACCAACACCACCGCCACCCTCTCCACACACCCTACCTCAGCATCCGCTGCACCGCCGCCAGCTCAGACGTCGCCCTGCTCTGGGCTCGTTCGGCGGTAGTAACCTCATCGCCCATGAGCCGTAAAGACTCCTGCAGCTTCCCGACTTCTTCGCGCGCGACTCCCACGTCCTGCAGCGAGAATGCACAAAAAGGTGGAGTGGAGTGGGCTGAGGTTAGATTGGGGCTGTACTGCGTTGTGTTGTGTTGGTGTCGGGTTGGGTCGTGTGGTGCTATGTCGGCTTGAGTTGTTGTTTTGGTTCGGTTTTGTCTACTCGTGCCGGGATGAGGGAGGGCGGGGGTCATGGGGAACGCCTTTGACCGGCGGACGTCAGACCGGCTCTGTCGTGATTGCTCGTGTGCATGCATCGTGTCCCACCCGCTATCAAACCAACATAATCGCTATCTTCAGCTCGTGCACGCGGGTTTTTCATAGCATCAGCTTCCGCCTCGACCCATCAACCCTGAACCAAACCAAACCCAACCTAACCCAACCGACCCGACCCCACCCACCCCGACCCAAGCCCATCCAACCCAACCCAGCCCATCCAAACCCAACCCAACTCAACTCAACCCAACTCAACCCTAACAAACTCAAAACGACTCCCCCACGAGAGCAAATACGCTCACCCTCTCGAGCTCGTGCACGCGGCTCTTCATAGCCTCCGCCTCCTGTGCGGCCGCGGCGGTAGCTCCCGACTGCCGCCCGCCGTCGCCTCCACCAACACCACCGTCGGCGCCGGCAGACGACGCCGATATGTCCTTGTTCGTCTCTTGCGCCAACAAAAGGCGGTACATGTCGCTGGGAGCCGAGAAGGGTGTGCACACGGGATAGGGCATCGGGTGGGGGCTAGGGTTAGGGTTTTGTGGTGGTGGGAGTGGGGGGTCAATAAGAGATACACCTACCGAGGCGATACCGAGTTTATCGATTGTCCACTCTGCATCGTACGCCTCGTCAAACCATACCATACCAGGATCGACCAATCTGGGCCGCACAGCCAGCTTATTGCTTACGCTCCGAATGACGGGATCGTCAGAAAAGTTGAAGAAAAAACTCAGAAAAAACACTACTTCCAAGGGTCACATTCGACAGGGGGGAAATGCCGTAGCGTCGTTGCTAACACATACACTACCTCCCCCCCCCGTATCGAAGGGGATGCGTGGTCAGTGGTCAAAAGACTGAGGCAAGCAACTCATGAGTATCCCCCTCCCCCACGCCCCGCCTGATCGGTGAAAACCCGACATGGCCTTGAAGGGATGCCAGGGTCTTATGGTCATACGACAACAATGACATGAGTACACCCCCCCCCAGCCCCCCGCCCTCCCTCCATGCGCCTCCGTAACCCAAGTAAACCCACCGGGCGTTCTTGACCGTGGCCAGCATGTCGTTCTGGCGGTCCCTGGACTTCTTGAGCTCGTCGAGCTGACGTTGCAGCTCCTGCACGAGCCTGTCGTCGATGGTAGCTTTCTCCATGTTGCGGGCCATCTTTGTGTCCTTCAGCTCCGAGGTAAGGCGGCGCACAACCTGCCAGAGCCCGCCAACGACATCGACTTTACCGAGCGAGTGCGTAGCGGCCACCGAAAACACAGGCCGGCGCAGAACCGCACGACACTGCGCTAAATCACGCTGCAGCGCACCAAACCGTGCATCACCACACTTCTCCACACTACATCGCACTAAATCACACTACGCAGCACTGCACCGTACTGAGCACACTTTGCCGCAATAAACGGCACTAAACGGCACTAAACTACACTGAACCGTATTTCAACGCACCACGCACGGCACAAAACGGAACTACGCCACACCAAACCGCATTGACCCGCTTTTCAACGCACGACAACGCACTAAACAGCGATACACCGCACTAAACCGCACTACACCGCAATTCAACGCACTACACCGCATTCGACCACACTGATACCGCACAAAATCACACGTCACCGCACCAAGCTGCACCACAACGCCGTGCACCGGTATACGACTACCGCGGCGCGATCGCGCTAAAGACGAAACGGCGCATGCATTTTGTTACCGGTACGGGCGAAGCGACCTGCTATAAAATACACAGCCGCCCTGAACTACACTATGAGGTATGCCTTATTTTCGATCTGAGTACAGCGCCGGAGATGCTGTAAAAACTCCACACCTCTGACGGACCATCGATTCCTGTGCCATGATCTACACCAGACCTTTCAGGGCAAGCTGCTTAGCGGTCTGCCCTATCTGTGTACATGATAGCGAATGTTGCCGGGTGGGAGCCGCATGACCTGCACGACTTACTCAGCACACGTTTCCTTCGTAGGCTGGATCTGTGATGCTCAGATCCCGCACAACATATCATATCGGCAGGTAAGGATCTAGATCATCTGCAGATAGATCACGATCTGTCGAACGCGTGATGCCTTCTACCTACAGTAGTATATAAATACCAATCTGTCCCAGAACATAAGGACCGGTTTTACGCTAATATAAGTGTACAAACGCTCATTATATTCCCGGACAGAGTAAAAATACAAATATACCAGCGCACACAGATGACGACAGCTACAAAAATTGGCACCCGCGCGAGCTTCTGGCGAGACCTACCCTATCTCCAACGCAATACACTGCACCGTACAGACTAAATACTCCTAAATACCGCGGCGATAAAACGCGTTCAAAAAAAAAAGCCGCGGTAGTTTTATTGCAGATGTTGGTATATACCCTCACCTGCACTAGCATCCTGTTCCGTTCTTGCAGCTGCCGCACGTCCTCGAAGGTCACCAGGTGGTCAGCGATCACCTGGGCCGATCGGGCCATGGCGCGCGTGGAGGGGGGGGGGGGGGGGGGGGGGTATTCATTCGTTGCTTGTCTTAGTCATTAGACCATTGACCACATATTTTTGGAGACGGAGCACCGTTCCTACTCCTAATAGAGATACCTCCAACAGTTGGGCACTCATGACGTTGTTTCCATACGATATATAAAAAACGTGTTGCCAACCGCATCTGCTTTGGCCGCCTGTGGCCACCATCTATTTGCTAGGATAGCGATCGTTTTCTCGCGGCTATGTAGTGTACCAAAACTCCTCCAAGTCACATTTGTCTATTTCCCTCCTCTCCTTTCAAGACATCCCGTTCCTCCCTGCACATTTCACATTCTCCTACTACGAGTATTGAGTTCAAGGATGTGCGCTCAACTATCTACTGCTTTGCCACACGGGCACGTCTGTGCACCTACTTCCTCCTGGCTACTGGTGTACCTCCTTCTTTCTGACAAGTCCAGGTCCCCCACTCTGAACCGCAGTCTCAGCGAAGTCCATTGGCCCGTGCAAATAACTTTCCATCACATCCCTTCGCTTGACCCCCCCGTCTATCTCTCAACAGGTTTCTCCGATTTCACCTCATTTCTTAGCACTAGTCTTCCCTTATTTCTATTATTTCTTCTGCTTTTGTCTTGAACCTCCCAAACTTATCTGCGGACAACATGTCTTCTTGGTTTCCCCTTTTATCCTATCATACTTTCACAACTACGCTGTCTCACCAAATTCCAGCTCGCCCTTCTGTCACTTTCTCCCATACAGCTCTACCAACTACGGCTGGCAGCCTCTTTTTTGGCACGTTCCTTACTTTACATTGCCATTTCAACTTTCTCGCATACCAGGTATGTATTTGTCTCCAGTGGGCATATTCCCAGTTCCGCTGTTGGTCTTCTGTATTACTCGTCGTACGTCGTACTTGAGAGTCCTAGCATTTTTTCAGCTGCTGTCATCTGCCCTGTTTCCAGCTGTTCTACGAACTCCGCGTCCCCCTCCCATACTTCTTTTGCATACTCTACGAATCGCTTTGGTACCGAGGAGGCGGTGGGCTTAACTTACCGCTTTAACTACGACTGCGCCGACGTTTTGAGACGTTTTGGGTAAAATCTGCATGGAATAAATCTGTGTGATCCGGCTCATGTTGCCTGGTGGGAGCCGTAGAATCTGCGAAACCTAGCTCATGTTTCCTGGGTTTGGTCCGTACCATATTGATCCTGCACAACATGTCATAACGGCAGATTAGGATCTGGATGATCTATCTGTAAATTATCTATTTATAGATTATCTATCTGTACACGATCCGTCGGAGGTGTGCAACGTTTGTAGCAGTAGAACCGGCGATTTCGGTAAAACGCTTACCAGGTTAGGTATGATGTACTTGGCGTATCTTGAAGGAGATTTCGTGAAATCGACAACTCCAAAATTCCAAATCAAAACAATGAACGAACACAACCAGGGCAAATCCATACCCCAATCCTGCCACGAGGAGTTCCACCAGAGAGTAGGCCGTAAGCGACGAACGGGAACAGGAGCATCAACCATTTCGCTACGGCAGCAATTCGTGCTGTTCCACCTGCTCGGGGCTCCGGGAGGACAACACTTCCTTCCGGAACGATGGCCATCTATCTCTCCGCCCGCGCATATAATGTTGGAAAAACTGAAAGAATTGGCAAATTGAAAAAACCGTAGAGCCAGCGGATTCAATCTTCTGCCACGTGGAGTTTCGTTCTAGTGGGACGCCGTACGCAACAGGGGAAATACGGCAATAACCATTTCCCTCCTTTTCGCAGTAAACTTCACCTGCTCGGGCTCCTGGGGAACAATATTTCCTCCAGGAACGATGGCAACCTCTCCGCCCGTCTCCGCCCCAGCCCCAGCCGCCAGTTTAAGCGAACTCCCGCCTCCTCCGCTGCCGCTGCGCTCTAGGGGCCGTCCGAGTTCCCGCTCAAGTTTGTCCCTGAGAAGCTTTTGAACCTGCGCGCCTAGGTCGGCAAGCGAGCTGGCAAGCCGGGGGAGGGGGGGGGGGGGGGGGTGAGGGGGGGAGGGAGGGTCTTCGAAAATTCTTGGCAACTTCTTCGCAACTTTTTCTCAGTTTCTTCAAATAAGCTTGAGGTCCAAAACATTTTCGAGAATTAGTGGGAAAACCTTCGTAAAATCTTCAAAAAATCGGGGGGGGGGGGGGCTATTTATTTTTTCATCGTCCGTACGTATTCCCGTGGAGGCACCGGTATAAACTTGAAGTACGAAGTATAGTCTACTGGCGCGGCGTGTTTCTTCCGTATTTTACATTTTACCCCCTCCTGTGACCCAGATATAGCAACGAAATAGTAAGTAAATGATTTTGGTGGTATGAATCGCCTACGAGTAGTGTGAGCACGCAACAGCAGTGCGAGTAGAATCACCCCATCAGGCTCCCCCCCCCGTGTCGTGCATACGCCTCCTTGTGTTGCACTCCAGACACAACGTTTGAAACCCCCGAGCCAGAAGCAGTGTCCGGTGCTGTACGTAAGCGCTGTGCGTAATCGCCATTAATTGTAGCCAATGTTTCCCTCTCAAGCCTCAAAATAGTTGGAGCAACACTAATAATACCAGCGACTGACGAAAAAAAAACTGGAAAATTACTGCCGGGTGCTCCGGTCAACGCCACGTATTGCATACGACTCACTCCTTGGCAACTTCGAGCTGCTCGTGGAGGTGGTCACGGCCTTGCTCCACCTCCTCCCTCTCCATCTCCGCCTTCTGGCAGCGCCGCATGCTGGACTCCACCTTCAGGAAGAGCTGCTCGTGGGACTGCAGCACGCGCTGGTAGTCCTTCTTGTTGCTCATTAGGAGGGGGCTCTGCGGCGAAATAGGGGGGAGGGGGGGGGGGGGTACTTCCTTTCATGCATGGGCGTAGTCGCAAGGCCGTAGACCCCGGGTGGGTGGGTGGGGGAGGTGTACTCGAGTCATGCATGGCCGTGGTCGCACGGCCATACGTGTAGACCCGCGCATCCCTACAATGCCGGGACGGAGCACGTCCGGTGTTCCCCGAACGAGGCAGACATTGCTTGTACCAAGCGAGCGTGAAGCGCCGTGAGGTGTTCGGTGAGTATCGCGTGAAGGATGAACGACGGGGGGGGGGGGGGGGGGGGAGGCGACAAGCATGCAAGTATCAACAGTAGTTGTGTCGTAAATATCGCACTGATACTAAAAGTATCACACACACTTTCCCCCCGCCTCGCACCTTCTGGTCGACCTCCTTGAGGATGCGCGTGAGGTACAGCTCGTTCCTGTCGCGGTCGCTGCGTACGAACTCTAGCTCTCTCTCCATCCTCATGAGCCGCATCTGGACAACAACGACAAAACACGCACCATAACAATAAAACAATACGCACGTACCCCAAACAATAGACCAACAGCAGAAAAATACATTATTACGGGGGACCATAGTAAATAGGGCCTACGGTACACACAAAAACCTATATATTTACCTATTTTTACTCACAATATTTGGTCATATTTACCATGCCCCCCCGTACTAATACAATCAGGGGGAAAAAAACAAGCGCGTCAAGAAACTCATCTTAGTACGCTGCGTGCGATACTTCTTCGATCGCGCTGGGTATTGGCAGCAGCAGAGAAAATCAAATTAGAAACAGGCTCACAAGAAAAGCCAGGTTGACATTCAGAGGAAACCAATAAATCCAAGCGTGGTCAAGCTTGACTTTAGTGTAGAAAGCAAGCACCCTCTCTCAACTAATAAATCCAGCCTGGGCCAGCATTCCTGTTTCTTAATATGTCCTGCAATGTACCTCATGAAGGCACTACATTCCATATCGACGGGAACAAAATATGACAGCTGTGGAACTCAGGGGCGCTGGTGTCCTGAGTGCTGTACCTCATGGAAGGCAATACATGTCATGTTGGGGGGAACAACATATGAGAGCTGTGGAACTTACGGGCGCGGGTGTGCATTCACACGAAAAAAAAATCAAGACACGTTTATGAGAGGATTGCTGTATGGCTAGGATTTAGAGTTGCGTACTATTTTCAGCATCATCTCAGCATATCTATAGCGATAGAGCCCGTACGTATAACAGATCATATATTCCTTCTTCGTGATCTAGCTACTTCAGGGCAGATGATCTGTATGATCTGTGCGATCTATCTCATGTTGCCGGGTGGGAGCCGAATAACCTGCTACATCTTGGGCAGGTTTCCTGGGTTGAACATGAGCCGTACAGATACTGCACAACATATCAAAACGACCGGCTATTATAGTATCTACATGATCTAAATCATGATCTGTCTGGATATGATCTGTCAACTGATCTGTTCACTGTGAACCGTGCTACGACAGAGGTACCACCTAACTCCCCCCCCCCTCCCAAACCTTCCCTCCCCGTCCCACCTTGAGTTCAGTATCGTTGAGGCTGTCCAGATCAACGGACATGTCCAGCGGCACCTCCTCGGCCTCCGTGAGGTCAACGCCATTAGAAGCCTGCCCCAACAGAATAAAATCGAACAACACCACGACGACAGTCGACGAAGAGGCAGAGGGTAGGAGATCGAGATCGGGCTAGCGATTCTAACTCGCGATTTTCCCGATATTTCAGGGATCGAGCTCGCGTTAAATGTTCCCGATTCTTGATTATCGATTCTGAATCGAGATCGAAGATCGTGATGATTTCGATGTTTTCTCTCCCCGCCCAGACCACGCCATACCGAACATATACGATGGCACATCAGGCAGGGGAACGAAACGTATTTCGTGCCAGTACGAGTTACGGGAGGTAGGGAGGGGGGGGAGGGCAGCAGGCAACTACCAAACACTACCGAACGCGCGAAAAACAAAACGAAACAAACCCCGACCCCAACCCCAACAGCCTACAATACTCTACGAAACCTTTCGCCGAGTGGCATCCTGGGCGCTTGCCCCCCCCCCTCCCTACCACCACGGCGAAAACGAACCGCAACCACATCACCGCACAACCCCAACAGCCAAAACTACACTATACCGGTACTTCATATATAGTTATCAAGTCGTCATGCGAGCTCCAGTACAATCAAGAGCGGGCCGCACGTATGGCCCGGCTGTTCGCTTGATATATAGCTTCGAGCCTCCTCTTCCATGTCATGTCATGCCTCTTTCAAGAAAGTGTATTTACACGGTCGCGTTGCTTGACCGGTTTCTCGCTCGATCACCGTTTCACAGTTTTTTCTGTGTGTTATCACTATTGTGTACAGCTCTTTCTCTTGTGAGGGTTCCTTCTACAATCGCCGTCTTCGCTGAAGCAGTGGTCGGTCCTTGCATTCCCCGATTAGTTGCGCGGTGGCAAACGATTTTTTCTTCACGTACCAGGTAGCTTTCAAGAGTTTCTTCTTCTTCTTCAAATTATTCGTTCTTGCCCGGTGGCTACGTCTACACGAGTACGTGGTACGAGGAACGAACGCCTCCTGCCGTGTACTCCCTTATCAGCTTGCGACACCCCCGGTATTTCAAGCCAACCATATCTCCGAAGGAGAACCTCGAAACTTGCACGGACCTCGCATCGAGCGGCAGCCTTGGCGCTATCTCCCGCCTTCCTAACCTCCGCCTCCTTCTCCAACAGCGTGGACTTGAGCTCGTCCACAACGGCCTGAACAAAACAAAAACAGAAAAAAAAAACAAAAAAAACAGCGCCAGCGCCAGCGGGAGAGGGCAACGGAAACGGGGAGACGCGGGGGGGGGGCGGGGGCAGACTCGTTGGTTGGTTGTCTCAAGGCATTCGACCTTTGACCACGCATCCCTTTCGAGACGGAGGAGGAGGGGGGGATGTACTCGTTGTCATGCGTGGCCGTAGTCATACGACCATAGACGGGGGGGGGGGGGGAGTGTATTCATCGTCATGTCTTGGCGTAGTCGCATGACCATAGACCACCTGGTATACCCGGTGGCTCGGTAGGTTGTCCGCGTGCCTACTAGAGATCAATTTCGTGGGTTCGATTCTCACCGAGTGCATACTCGTAGGGACTTTTTCTTGCATAAAAAACGATGAGCGGCAAGCGCGAGAGCGTGAGTTATATAGTTACATTCGATGAAAATCGATGAGCAGTGGGAATGCTGAACCCTACTACGCGCGATAAAAATGAAGGCACGTACCGGGGGGAAGAAGGGACGACACCTGTGATCACGGCTCGTCTACAAGATCGCAGAGGGTAAAACCTCCTACGGGTTAAGGTGGAAAGTAAAAGTAACAAAAAAGAAGAAATAACTTGCACCCCTACATACAGTGCCGGGACGGATTGCGCGTCGAGTTTTCACCGACCAAAGGCAGGCAATGCTTGTTTGCACCAAGCGCGAAGTGCTGTGAGGTGTTCGGCGAGTCGTTCGAATGGTGAGTGAGGCGCATCCTGCTAAGCATCGCTCGTGGGGCGTACGTTTCCTTGCAAATGGATGGCAGGGTAGAATTCCTTGCGGGCGGGCGGGCGGGCGGGCGGGCGGGGGGGAAGGGGGGGGGTTGTACACTTCCAATAGACACGGCGGTTCTCGCTAAAACCTCCCGCTGGTGGGCATTCGAAACTGTCAACTGTGTGATAAAAACAGGAAAACCTAAAACAAAATCGATACATGACAAAAAAGAAAAAAAAAAAAAAAAAAAGAGAAAAAAGGGGACAAAGAGCAACATCGATATACCAGGTAGGCGTATCTACCCTAGGTACGAGTAGACTAACCTTTTAGAGCAAACTACAGCCCCGTATTGGAGACAAAGCACTCAAACTACAAGCAGTCTATCCCACAAACAGGACTGCGGCACTAACAGTACTAAAAGGGTAAGAGCTGCAAACCCGTTTTGGGGGCAACTGGCTTGATTAGAGTCAAGTATAGGCGGATGTGCAGCGCAATTTGGAAAGGGTAGAGGGACCAAGGTGCGTTCGGCATTACAGGTCACTCGTAGCGGTACCAGTGTCCCTTATCAAGGTCGGGACCGGCCACCTTACAAGTCAGTGGTGGGGACAAGTGGTGGACAGAATTTTGAGGCATATATTTACCGTTTTCCCTCGTAAGGGCTCCCCTAATCCGTTCAGCACTGCAGTCCTATTGTGGGGACAAAACACCTGGGAATTAGAGTCAATTTTTGGCACATGTGCAGTGCACTATTGGAAGGGGATGAAAGGGGCTGTACCTGCTGTACCGGAATCCGTGCACCTCCTTCGTCCTGCTTGGGTTCATACCTTAGACTTGTCCCTGACCGTGTCCGCCCTCTGCCTCTCCTGCACGACCCTATCCCGTTCTCGCGCCACCTGGCCTTCCAAGCCACGGATCTCGCGCTGCCGAAATAAACAAATAAATAAACAAACAACATCATAAGCATCGAACAGCACACAAGAAACGTCTGACAGCAGACACACCAAGCATCAAAACGCCACGCATTGAACATCAAACACCACAAGATGAACACCCACCAGCACACATGATGCGTCCAAGCGCCACGCATTGAATATCGAGGGAGCAACACACAACACATAAACACAACCGAAAAAATATCCACACGATCCACACGACGGACAGAGAGAGCACGATCGAAAACATCTACCTGGTAGACCCTAACCTGCCGATACGATACGCTGTGCACAATCTACATAGAACAGACCCGACCCAGAAAAAAGTGTATTAGGTTTCGCAGGTCGTACGAATTTCACTCGACAACATGAGCTAGATCATACAGATCATACAGATCACGCAGATCACACAGATCAGGAATGTATCTGCCCGAGCTGTCATAGCATCACACAATCACCCATCAAACATCAAACCCAAGCGTCGAGCATCAAAGCTCGCGGTCTACCTGCAGAGACTCGATCTTCTTCATCGCTTCGTTGGCTTTTTCCTTCTCCAGGTTGGTGAGGGTCTGGCACAACGAACGGTAAACAAGGGTAACAAAGCGGGCGGGCAGCAGCAGAGGACGTCAGCAAGCTTCCTCAAGTCTCCCCCCATACCATATCGCGAACGCCTACTGCCACATCCAAGTCGACAAACACGAAGCAAACGACTGACCGATCAACACCAACACCACCAACGACACCAAACCCGGAACCGCCGGCACCGCCGCCAACATCAACACGACCAGCACTACCACCACCCCCAACATCGACAACAGCACTAGTACGAAGGCCCAAAGCATTCAAGCCAGCGTATGAGCTTCCTCAATTCAGAAATATTGTTTCTATGGGCATTTTTTTCCAAGCATATTCCAAGAAAAATATTTGCATGTGAATACATCAGCGGCCGCACAGACTCACAGAGACACACGATACGCTCGTCATTGAAATCGGCGGAAAGCCGAGGGTTTCAGCTTTCTAACGATACTACTTGTAGCCAAATGTGCATGGTTGAAGACGAGAGGGGAGATGATAAATACTGGGTAGTGAAAACATTGCTACTTTAAACAGGGGGAGATGTTTAGACCGGAGATCACCTCGGATATTTTGCGCATGAAGCATCTTTGGAAGGCTTGTTGTATGGGCCGCAGGACTGTGCTGAGGGTTTTGCGCTTATATTGATCGTTCGGGAGATACGTGCGACTAAAGATCGACACCCTTACCCTCTTTCCCTATCTCTGCCGCATCCGCAACATCATACTTTCGGCTATAAGTAGCATCGATGGAAAGCTGAAGTCCTCAGTTTTCCGTCGATACTAACTACTGCTTTGTAGCGCTCCTGCGTACCGCGGTGTACGCGAAACTTAGTCCAGACGCAGATAGCTTCGTCGACAAAAAGAAGCAAAAAAAAGACCTCAACATCAACAATTCCGGAAAGATAAAAAACGTAAATCCGCTGGGCCTAAATACTATCGGCCTCCGTAATACCACCATCACCACCATCACCAACAACAGTACTACCCTCAACACCAACACCAACACCGCCATCGCCACAAACACCACCGCCTCCACCACCACCACCACCACCAACATTACCAACACTGTCACCAACACCGCCATCGCCACAATCACCATCAACACCAACACCACCACCACTACCACCACCACCGCCGCCACTACCACCGCCACCACTGCCACCACCAACACCAACATAACGACCACCGCCAACACCGCCACAAAAAACACGCCTCCCACTCTCCAACTTTCTTCCACTCACCTCCTGCAGCGATATTTGCTTTTCCAGAGCAGTCTTATCGGAAGCAACCAGCTCCGACATAGCCCTCAAGTCGCCCTCCGTTCGCGCCAACCTGCCCCCCGATCATTCAATACGAAAAGATGAGTTTACGTTTAATGTCGGGAGGAGGCGGGGGGGGGTGGGGGGGTACTTATTGTCATGCATGGCCGTAGTCCTATGGCCATAGACTCTCGCATCCCTGCAATAGCGGGACGGAGCGCGTCGGGATTTCACCGACCCAGGCAGACATCGCTAGCGCGAAGCGCGAAGCGCCGTGAGGTATTCGGCAAGTCGCATGAAGGGTGAGCTGCATCCTACTAAAACCGCTTGTGAGCCAGATCTTCTCGCATAGGGATGACATCGGAGGGATGGGGGGGGGAGGGTTGTACTCGAAATCATGCATGGCCGTGGGCGTATGACCATATACCCCGCACCCCTACAATGCCGGGATGGAGCACGTCGGGTTTTCACCGACCAGGCAGGCATTGCTTGCACTAAGCACGAAGTGCCGTGAGGTGTTCGGCGAGTCGCACGGGATGGGTCAAAGACCGATCTGCAATGAATCATGAACCAAGCACAATTTTCGAAGCTCTATATTAAAACAAAATATCTAACTCCTGTTTGGTACCCCCAGCCCCCCCTCACCACTCCTCTCCAACCGCTATCCTGGCTTCCAAACAATACACACCACCACCACCATCGCCGTCAATACCACCACCAACATCACCACTACCACTATCACTACCACTACCACCACCACCACCATCCCTACTACCCCCACCACCACCAACACCATCGCCACCACCACCACCACCATCACCACCACCACCATCACCACCGCCATCATCTCTATCACCGTAATAACCAGCAGCACCACCAGCCACCACCATCATCGTAACCACCAGCAGCACCACCAGCACCGCCACCACCACCACCATCATTACCACCACCACCACCATCACCATCACCTTTGCCACCATCACCATCACCATCACCATCACCATCACCATCAAAGACGCTAGGAGATCGCGGTCTGGCCACTCGACTGACCGCCCCCCTACACCACCACCCCATACATTCGGAGTGCTATTTGTGTTTCACTGATGTGTTCGTCATGTTTCTAGCAGTTCATGGCGTGATAAGTTCATCGAGATGTGCGTACGTATGTATTCATCAAAGTCGTTCTGTCGTATGAGGTGTAGAGCCATTCATGTTACGATACATAGGATCCTCAAAAATTTACGTGAACCCCTACCTGGAGCGAGCGGCACCAACTTCAACTTCAACGTAAACCACAACATGAACCCTTCCACAGCTCGGACGATTATCTACAGATGATTCCCAGTTCATGATCTAGACCACCCTTCAAGGCAGATCTGTTCCCGATTTCATATTGTCAAGCTCATGGTGCCGGGTAGGACCCGTAGAATCCGCATGATCTAGCACATGTATCCTGGGTTGGATCTGCCCTACAAGGCAGATCTTGCGCAACCTCCCACAACGACAGGTGGAGAACCACATCATCTATCTGTAGATAGATTAATAGATCATGATGATCTATCTGAGGTGTGAACCCTTCAAGAACCTACGAAGTATATCCCGTAACGCGGGGTGCAGCTGAAAAAAAACTAGCATTGGCCTGGGCATTCTCAACCTCAACATCAACACCAATCTCAACTTCAACACCTAGCTCGACTTCAACACCTACCGCAACTTCAACATCAACATCAGAACCAACTTCAACATCAACAACAACCTCGAATTCCAACACCAACTTCAACATCAACATGGACCAACCGGTCTCCCACCTCCCGCGGAGACCGTCCGAAACCCTAGCAGCTTCGTCCGTCTTAGCCTTCTCATCCTCAGCCCTTTGTGTCATCTCGGCTACCTGACTCATCGCCTCCATCAGCTCCTGCGTTTTCTGCTCCAGCCGCGGCGGCAGGCGTTGTGGAGGAAGTGGCGGTGAGGGGGGGTTGGGACGAGAAAAATAAAAACCTATATCAAGATTTGGTGGTGCTTTTTCAAGAGCGATTCGGCGGAGGGGGGTGAGGAGGGTTCGCGACGAGGCATTCTCTTGTTATGTACACATATCAGGTATATATACATCAGCGTATGGTGGCGTTTTTATTGCGGGGGTTTCAGAAAAAAATGTCAGGCTCGTAGATGACTCTACTTCACATCGGCGGCTAATGTTAACCTCTTCACTGCTGCACTTTTTGTACAGAAACCTAAATTTGGGTGTAACTTGTAAGAACCTTGTCTCCACGATGGGAGTGCAGTCCTTAAGGCCTAAAAGAGGCAAAAAAACTATCTTCCATGGAAAGCGCGAGCGGAAGAAAGCCGCAAAGACGGCCGTACTTCAGCAACTGAGAGCTAAACCCTTTTATTGTTGCACTTTTCAGACCCTCGAAGCTAACAATAATTCCACAGTGCAGCCCTCAAAGGGTGATATAAACTACAGCTCGATTTTCGCGCGAAACAGAAGAGCATTTTTCTCGAGATTCGTGACACAACATACAAAAAAGGAGAATGAGCACGAGAAAAATGAATCAGCAGAGGGGGAAAAAAACATGCGGAGCGATTGATTACCACATGTGACGAAAGAAAAAAACGAACACAGCGGGAGCGTTCGGTTGTTAACGCGTAACAGCAGCAACAAGCATCGTATTGGAGTTTCCGATTCATCGGAAATAGTATCGGTTATCTAATCGGAAAATACAGTATCCCGATAACCGAAAAACACGCCTTGCTTCTAGCGGGTAGGGGATGTTGCTCTACTCCCCCCTCCCCTGGTAAAAGTATGTCCGAGGTGAATGATTCGAGATGAGGCATCACAAGAGAACAGAATGCATTCTCCCTGACAATACCATGACCCATGTTTCCGAATTTCTGCCACACATATCATTTATCGTTTCGCCATTGGGGTTTTCAGCGATCCGAACTAATCCGATAATTATCGGGTTGTTCATCTATCAGATATCGGTCTTTTAGGCCCGTATCTCATCGGAATCGACTTTTACCGCGGCATCCCAACACCATGCGTAACCTTCTCCGCCCACCGCCTACCTGGCCCCTGTAGGTCGCCAACGCCTTCGTCCGCTCGTCCAACTCCTTCTCGAGGTCGGTGCACTGGCTCTGCAGGCTGGACGCACGCCTGTTCACAGACGCCACCTCCCGCTTTGAGCGGAAGACCAAGAGAAAGAAAAAAGTTACAAAACGGAAAAAAAACGAAACAACACGGCGAAACCGGAGCGTGCCATCTCCCGGGGCCGTCCTCGCCGGAACTAGCAAAAGGAGTACAACCTATGTGCACGGCTATCGCGGCGTCGTCTATGAACGCGGTAGCCCACGCCGATGTTGCACCTCTTCGATATGATCCGCCTTTCCTACAGGGTATAATATCGGAGCTCCAAAACGCTCACAACAGCAGTAGGGCCCTCTTCGCGCGAGAAATTTGTCGGGTTTTCTCTCGGCGCGGCACTATGACCCACCAGGCATGACCCATATCAGCCCAGTAGAGCAGACTTCGTACCACATACCAGGTATATAAGATAGAAAGGTTGACACACCCTGTTTTGAAGACTAACGCTAACCGATGGTTGATTGATTCTGATTGGCTTAGGGTTGAGGTTACAGGCTTCTACGTCTTGCACGCCGTGACCGCCAACCATTTTCTCGAATAAGTGGTTAGCTACCCTCTCCGTCGAACGGCCGTTCCAAATTTTTCCCAGAAAAAAAACACCAAGCTTCCCACCACACACTGCGTACACAAATAAAGCGACACGGAGCTCCCCTACACTCAAACTATTTATTACTGTGATGGAGCAACAAGACGCCTAGACGCGCCCACAAAGACCAAATACGCCACAGGTAGGAGACCGCGGCTTGACGCCTTGACTGACCGCCCCCTCACACTGAAACTAGCATATGAAAGAAACGAGTCGCCTTGATGCGTCCACAAAACACCGGTCTAATTTACTAACCCGCTTGGGACTTCAGAGGGGAAAATTGTCGATGAAAAGCCACGGTTTCAGCGACAGCCAGAGCGTGACTGGTGGACGACATATATAAAACGGCGTGCGAGATACAATGGTTGAATGAAAGGAGTCGTACGGCACTGGCGCGACATGATCCTACCTACCAGGGCATACTGCTGGGCGCTCCCGCTGCCCCTAGCCTGCTGATACCAACCATTGTTTTGGTTGCTATCCCTTTTACCAGATATCCCCGAAAAAGAGCTAACAGCATGATCTGACACACCGACTTTGCCTCCGTCTCATCCGCGGCGTCGGCGGCGTCTCGCTCGGCGTCCCGAAGCTTGGCCTGGAGCTTCTCCATCTCCCCCTCCTGTGCACAAAACATTAGCCGAGGGCGATACACACGAAACAGTTTTTGGCCCACGACCTATCTTGCAACTCGCAATACCTCAATAGTCGTCATCGTCTATTGATACTCCACGGTCACAAGACAAGCCCCATTTCCTCTGGAGTCTGAAGTAATATCGCCATTATCGACAAAAAGGCGGCATTCTTCAAGGTTCCAGTATTTCTGAATATTTCCTTTCCTTCGAGGGTTGTATCAAGTGTGTTTACAGTTTCACACAATTCGTGAAACTTTAATTATTTCTGAAGGTTTTCCTGTTTCGGCCGTCTCCTTTCTGACGGTTTCACTATTTCTGAAGGTTTTTCCTTGTTTTAGACGGTTTCGTTGATCTCGCGGTTTCATACTTCTGACGGTTTCTACACTATGGACTATTTCATTTTCAGTAGTTGTGACGGTTTTCATAACTTCTTACCAGGACATCGTAGGCGTCTTCCTGGCGTTTGGCCTGGCGCCTCTGCTCATCCACCACCCGCACCGCGGCGGCTCGCTCCTCCGCTGCCTTCACGCCCTCCTGGGCCTTCTCTTGCACTGTCTGTCTTTCCGCCGTCTCCCTGCCAGGTGATGGTGGAGATGGTGGTGGTAGTGGTGGTGGTGGTGGTGGTGGTGGTGAGAGGGGGTGGCGGTGGTGGTGGTGAGATGGGGTGGCGGTGGTGGTGGTAGTGGTGGGAGGAGGGGTGGTGGGAGGGGAGAGGAGGGGGGAAGGGGGTGGTGATGGTGGAGATGGTGGTGGTAGTGGTGGTGGTAATAGTGATGGTGATGATGATGGTAGCGGTGGTGGTGATGGTGGTGGTGGTAGTGGTGGTGGTGGTGGTGGTGGTGGTGGTGGTAGCGGTGGTGGTGATGGTGATGATGTTGTGTTGGCGATAGGGATGATGGTGGTGGTGGTGATGGTGACGACGCAACAACGACAACGATAACGACATCGACAGTGAGAATAGCACAGAACACGAGCGCAAAAAATTATCAGTGTGGACGAGAGCAAAAAAAAACTGATCAAGAAGGTCGCTAAGGTTGATCACGATGGAGGAGTGTATGAGGTTGAATGCATAGATGGCGTGTGTACGCTAGGGCCTGCTGCGGAAGGACAGTAGAACTTGCTGCGGAAGGACAGCACGACCTACTGCGGAAGGCGGTGCTTAGTGGATTTCGGGCATAAATCGATCAGTTTCAAGAAGCACGGTTACATAAGACACCGATCACCCGAGCGCACCGAGAAGTGGATAAAAACGGTCAACTTGGGCGCAAGCAACAGTCAGTCAGGAGGTTGCGACGGTTGGTGGTGTTGACGATGTTAATGTGGTTGGCTAAACGGACGGCTAACCTCAACCCTAACCCTGAGATAGGACCCGCAAACGAGCACGAAAAACAAGTAAACCAGAGAACCCAAATAAAACGATTAAAAAATGCAGGGAAAAAAATATGCCTCAACTATGTACGTGTACAGATACATTGTACATTACATACCTTTCTAGGCTAGCCAGGGTCTTCTGAAGGCGTCCTTTGAGCTCTTCATTGGCGGTCTCCAGCTCGACGACCCTCTCGCTCTTGGTTTTCAGCTGCGCAAAACCGGAAAAAGGGTCAGTGTCAAGAAAAAAACGCCTCCGTGTTAGAACGGAACCCCTACTTCACGAAACTAAAGCGTTCATCCAACGACGCGATTCAGTCGAACGACTCCAAACGCTGCACACAACCGTACTCGAGCTGTACATGCTGCTGTACTGATACAGGCAACAACAGAAGCAGAAGCAGGAGCAGTAGCAGCCGCAGCGGTAGCAAATGCAGCGGTACCATCGGCGGTCCAGCAGCAGCAGCAGCAGCG
Source organism: Nereocystis luetkeana (assembly GCA_031213475.1). NCBI lineage: Eukaryota > Phaeophyceae > Laminariales > Laminariaceae > Nereocystis > Nereocystis luetkeana. The sequence continues at coordinate 8,824,038 of JARUPZ010000020.1, forward strand.
GTATTACAGCAGCAGTAGCACCGCCCTCTACGCTTCAGAGCTATCGTGTACCAGGTACAGCTTACTAACGCCGTTGGATGGAGCGCGTAAGAGAGAGGGTGCTACAGTAGATGTCCCCTATGACAAACCGAGGTCATATGATATAATCACCTCAGGCGGTGCGCCGAAGAGGGGGCGGGGGAGGTGCCGCGTACAGATGGAGTCCCTATACTCACCAAAGGCAGGGGCGCGCTATGGGAGGTGCTACAGACAAATGAAGTACCTACAGACGTACCCCCTATCCAAACGCGGGGGGGGGGGGATGCCCGGTACTGATGGGGTACCTATACCCACCAGATGCAGGGGCGCGTTCGGGGGGTGGGGGTGGGGGTGGGGGTACTCGTCATCATGCATGGCCGTAGTGGTATGACCATTGACCCTCGCAACCCTACAATGCCGTGACGGAGCACGTCCGGTTTTTCACCGAACAGGCAGACATTGCTTGCACTAATCGAAGCGCCGTGAGCTGTTGGTCGAGTCGCGTGAAGGGTTAGCCGCAACCTACTAGGAACCGCTATTGAGGCGGGTTCTCATTGCATATGGATGACAGCGTCAACGATTTGACTTATTTTCTGGTGTGGCCACTACCAGAGACAGCAATGAGTTTACCATGTAACTGCCTCGTCGGAACCTCACCATACATACACACCATCATAGGTGATACGATCCTCCCCTTCGTGCGGAAATCAACGGTATCTCCGCACGAAAATGATCTAACTCGACCGCCAGCTGTTAAGACCGCCAAAAAAAAGAAAGAAAACAAAAAAAACGGTGCCCTGGTTGTCTATCAATAGTTCACGCAGTGAGAGTCGTGTTATACCGCGTTGTTGCCAACCGACGCCAACCCAACCTGTATATATACCAAGTATATACTAGAGCAGGGGGTTCGGGGGGGGGGGGGGGCTTGCTACATAAAAATGGGATATGCTCGTACCCACACGTAATACATGCGATAATACAGAGCCAGCGCACAGCAGTATTGTGATGGAGGAATGGGAGCCGCGGGGAGGAGGGGAGAATCCACCGATAATTGGAATATCAACTGCTGTATACATACCGGCATATTCAGCACTGGAGTGGGTGCGTTGGCTGCGAGAAGCGGCGGGGGGAAGGCATGCCGCAGGAAAATGGAGTATCTATATAATACGGCCGTCGGATGCTGATATTAATAGGAAGGGGGACAACCCCCATCACACACACACACCCCCGCGCGCTTAACCGGGGGGAGGGGGGGATAAGTTCGAAGCCATCGTTCAATCCACCACAGAGAGGACGATCCGAAAAAACGTCACAATATAGCTGCTTGCCGCCAAAAGATTGTTGCTGTACCAGGTATAAAAAAAACGTCGCTACGGAGACAGGGCATCCCGGGCATACAACCTAAGTCCACCGCAGACAGCAGACAGACGCGAAGACACCACCAGGAAGTCATGGCGGATTTATCCCGTCTCGAAATCTCGATAAAGTGGGCTGCGAACGTATACGTACGTACCCGCGGGTCAAAGTACTGCTATCAATTAATTCGACAGGAAGGCAAATGGGAAAAGCGATAAATGGCCGCGTTGCCTCAAGAACTAAAAATACTTCAAAATGTGACGGTCTCCAAGCGGTCGACCTCTACTCATAGCCCGGCATTACCATGACTTGCACCACCAATGGCCACCGATAAACCGATGCAAGTCGCAAAAAAGAGTACCAGGTACACGCCTAAACACCTCGTATGTACAACGACCCAGCGCGGCTGCATGAGAGGCTTCACCAGTACAGTATAACATCGGCAGACAAACCAAATTCAAAACCAAAGAAAAGACAAGCCATTATTAGAGTTAATAGTGGCAGTCGTTAGGTCATCCTCGTACAGGAAGGCTAAGCGGTCGGCCCACTCCTCTGACATGGAGAGCGATTTCGGAGCGGAACACAGAGCTTCTTGGTACGGGAGCATAACACGCCCACGATCGCGGGCAATACTATCGTAGCAGAGGCGGAGTTTAGGGCTTCCTTGAGATCGAAATGTGAACCACAAAAAGGTGATCACATAGACGTTTCCGCGCTGCGTATACCTGGGATTCCAGCGAAGCCTGGGCATTTTCCAGATCATGGATCCTCTGCTCCATGTCATCCTCCATGATTGAGTCTCCAATCAAGGAGCACCGAACGCGTTAGGTAGTACAGGCAGTCGCAACACAGCACGCCCCACTCACTGCCGCTCGCTGCGAATGAAGATGAACAGTATTGCAAACGCCATTATTTATTTATAAAACCCTATTCTGGATATGAAGCACTTGCACCAATGGGACTATCATTCCCATTGACTTGCACAGATCTACCTTCGGGTACTGCTGCTGTAGCACGCCTGCCTGATACAATTGCACTCTGCTGCGGCAAACCTTCCTGGAGTTACTTCTGAGCACGAGCTATGTCTTGGGCTGAAGGGCGCACGGAAGCACCTTCAGGTAATGCACCGTATAGGCTCACCAATTGTTGTATCTGTGAGAACATATCATTTTCGCACTGCTGTGCTCGTACTTTCTGAAATTGGAAATAGCTCGTGCGTGCATCTGATATAGGCTTCATGCTTGGCCCCTTCATGCTCGTACGTACCTGGTACCTGGTACTGGTACTTGATATTTTTTACGAACTCGTACGTAAGAACGTAGGGTCTACGAAACAGACAGCTCGCGGCTTACGCGGTGCAATCTCGCTGTGCTGTCCCGTTATTTGCTGGCTCTAGAAGCGCAGGGTGGGTCTGGACGCAGATCCAGCGCACTGACTTTTTTATTCTCGCAGTTTCGAACTGCAAAGCAAAGGTACTCGTACTGGAACAGCATAGTAGTACTCGTACCTCGTAGTTTCCTCGGTACCCAGCGGGTACTCGAGTTTACTCTGGGGCACCCAGTACCCAGGCGCCAAACCTGGCTGTCTCGGTCGTACTCAGGTAGGTACTACTACAGTTGTAGATACCCTACCGCATAGGAGAGCGCTAATTGCCCAACGGGTCTGCAAATTAAACTCTGCACGCCCTTACGTCGTTGTATGTCCATGTTTTTGGTGTATATTGCGTTTTTTGCCGTCGCCGTGTGGTGGACACCCTCGATTCTGATGGTCAGATCGTGGAGGAGGGGGGGGGTCAGGGTGTTTTGGTGAGCCCTGCCGTGGCAGACGGCTAATTGTATCCCCATGGTCAGTTTGGAGGGCTCAGGTCCGGGTGGGATCAGGTCTGGGTAGGATTAGAGTGCCAGGCAAGGAGCAGGGTGGGCGTGGTGTCAGTTTTTGGTTTTATTTTTGCATACCCGGTCTGCAATTAGGGACCTTCTCTACCATGACCACGAGGCTTGACTCTGTTGCACCCCTATTTGCCGCGGTGTGTGTACAGGTGCGCCTGACGCGCGACAAGCGGCGTTAGACAGGGTGGACGGCCTGCTCCGGTCCTTCGCGCAGGACCAGGTGAACCAGACGAGAAGCGAGCATAGGCGCCGTTCATGGGCCACAAGTACGAAGTACAAGCAGTGCATGCTACGGCAGCAGTCAGTAGTGTTGGGCATCTATCGTATCGAAAATGTTTCGAGATATCGGAGTTTTCCATGTGATAATATCGTGTTTTGCTCTCCATCCCCTGGCACCAGGCACCCCCCGCGGTTTTTCTGCCGACACTGAAGGTGAAAGCTTCGATGTGTCAAGGGTCGAAGTCGTATCGAGTACGAATACCAGGTAGTTTTTCTCGTGCGTTCGTCGGTATCGCATCGAACTCGTTTCCGATATCGATATCCATCACTATCGATAATGCATGCCCATCAAAACGATCCGATAATACTGCTGCAAGTTCCTAATACTGCAGTTCACACATCGGACAGAATTACCCTATATCTTTGGAACTCCTTATTTTTTTATCGATTCTAGTCATCAGACTGCAGTCACTTACGAGGTATAGTCCATGGGATCGTTCCCCAGCACAGAGAGATCATCGATTCCCACAGGTCATGATCTACTACTGTAGATCTTTCAAGGCAGCTATACCATATCTATGATCTGTAGTTCATGTCGCCTGGCGGAAGCCGTATATTCTGCATGATCTCTATTAATAGGACTTTCCTGGATCCTGCACAACCTTTCACAACTGCAGGTGATGAACTAGATCATCTGCAGCAGACAGATCAGATAGACAGATCATCATCTGTGCAAGCTGTGGATCGTTTTCATCGGATTGCGAATTCACTTTTTTCTCCAAGTCGATTTATGCTTGACCGCTTCAAGACTGCAGTCCCGTTTTGGGGACAAACCAGTGAATGTTTAAGTAATCAAGATAGTCAGCTCCTCCTCACGTCAACAGCCTCAGAAAAATTACGTGCATCACGCGTCTAAGCAGCAGCTTCTGCCCCCCCCCCCCCCCCCCCCCTGCCCCCCCCCTATTTTAAATAGGTTGGGTTGGCGTCGATTGGCAACGACACTGTAAAACATGCCGCTCACTACGTGAGTTAGACAAGCAGGATACCGTTTTTTTTTTTTGGCGGTTGCCCACAGCTGGTTGTCGAGTTAGATCATATGTGCGAGGTAAAAAGCCTTTACTCCGCACAAGGGAATTGATCGTATGACGTAGTGTTCAAGGTAAGGCACCCAAGAGGCAGTTACATAGTACTCCCATTGCTGTCTCTGGAAATGCCTACACCGGAAATTAAATCAACTCATTGAAGCTGTCATCCATATGCAAGTCCGCCTCACAAGCGGTTCTTCGTAGGATGCAGCTCACCCTTCATGCGACTCGCCGGACACGTCACGGCGCTTCGCGCTTGGTGCAAGCAATGTCTGCCTGGTCAGTGAAAACCCGACATGCTCCGTCCCGGCATTGTAGGGATGCGAGGGTCTATGGTCATACGACTACGAGCATGCATGATAATGAGTACACCCCCGCCCCCTCGCCCCCCCCCTCTCTCTTTTGTTTGAGGTATGGAACTCCTCACATCAGGTGCCTCAGAAAAATAGGTCCAACACATTAGTCGCAGGCATTTGCAGCGGTTTCTACCCTGCTCCCCCCCGCTTTCGGATTGACCACTCCAGAAAACAAAACCCACTAGTTCGACGCTTGTTTTCCATAGGCAAGAAAGTCCACCCCACAAGTGAGGCACTGAAGTGTACGGCACAGCAGTTGTGCAGACCAGTACATTGTTTCTTGTTTCGAAGTATCACGTCGAAACTCGACCTTAGGGTCTCCAAACCAAGGGGCTTTCGCTGATTGTCGCCTCAAACCCCGGCCAAGCGAGAACGTTGATTCAGTTCGCACGTAGTTTTCAGCCAATCCCAGGAGCAAAGCCCAGGGGACACAGCGCCGAATACCCCACGTTCCGGGTACGTATGACCAGCATGTGGCACGCACATATGTGTTGCATCACACAACACCAGCCTGTGGTTCCCGTAGTCGCCGTCTCCGCTGCCGTTTCCCGACGCTTCGGCCCTTTGTCACCGGGAGCGTCACACTATTTACGGGGGACCGGTCGCCCCGGTGGTTCAAGTGGTTAACCTCGAATTCTACTTGTGTCTGAGTCCTGGGTTCGAGCCCCAGGTGGGTCGGGCATTTGACCTTATTTGCAAAAATAAAAATAAAAAAGGATTCAATTTTTAAGAGCGCCTTCCAGCGTGGGTAGGCATAATTCGATGCGAGTCGACGAGGGAAGAAAAGGCTGAAATCTTCTCGCGATAAAAATGAAGGCACGTACCGTAGCGGGAAGGGGGTAGAAGAGCCTGCTATGTGACCCCGGATCTGAGTTACGAGTTGGAAGGAGAGAGAGAAGAAAATGTGCGAAGATAATGAATGGGATGAGCAAACAATAAATAAATAAATAGTGAATACCTGGTAGGACCTACGATACACACAAAAACCTTTATATTTTCCTATTTTTTCAACAATATTTTGTCCTGTTAAATATGGCCCCCCGTGATGCCTACGGTTGTACTGTACCCTATCTGCCCGCCGGCCACGGACGCTTTAAGCGTAGGGTTCCTCTTACGACGCCACACAGGCGCCTGTGCCCGATTTCGCGTGTGTTCCTCCTCATCACTGCTGTGGCTCGTAGCGAGGCATCCGTCGCAGCCTGCCAATATTTACTTGATCTATTTTTAGGGAGAGAGGATGTTTACTCGTGTAGTTCGTGTACGATACTACTGTCTGATCCTTGTTGCCATGCATCGACCTCGAGCCACACGGCTCCGGTTCCCTTGCTGATGGCTTCAAACTCCGGTATGTGGCGTCGGCGGCACCGTTTTATTACGTTTGTTGTGGTTCCTTGGCAACAGGTTTTATTTGTCTCAGAAAACACAAAGGCCCTGTATTCGAGCCAAACTCAACTGTTTCGCACTCTTTCCATGTGCTACGATAAAAAACAGGGGACAGGGGATGACAGAAAAAACAAGCACAGGGGACGCTACAACTCCCCCCCCCCCCCCTTGACGGGAGGCAGCCCACCCTTCATGCCACTCGCCCAACACATCACGTTTCGCTTCGCGCTTGGTGCGAGCAATGCCTGCCTGGTCGATGGAAACCCGACATGCTCCGCCGCGGCATTGTGGGGATACGGGGGACTATAACTAAGGCCATGCATGATATGACTACTCCCCCCCACTCGGTTTTTGGTTGATGTAATGAGCTCCTCACATGAGCCTCAGAAACGTTAGGTCCAAGCATTCGGTATCACGCGCCTGTAGATATTTCTGCCCTCTGCCTCCCCTCCGTCTCGAACGGGATGCGTGGCCAATGGTCAAATGGCTAAAGCAAGCAACAAATGAGTACGCCCCCCCCCCCCCCCCCTCCCCCACTCACCCCTCGCCCCCCGGCGCCCCCCCCCACCCTCCCTTGTCTTCGCGCCTCGCTGCGATCAGATCCTGCAAGACGACTTACGGGATCTTGACGTGAGAAGAGCTCTGGAGCACTGGACCGGCCGCAACAGGCTGTCTAGAGATGATGCGGACGAGCTTATGGAAGATAACTACCGGTAAATATCGTTGGCAATATTTTCACACATCCCACAAATCACGATCCTAGATCATGCACAGACAGATTAGATAGATCATGTAGATCGTGTATGTTTGTCGTCATGCACACATTTCGAGACAGATCACGACCTGGTAATAGGTGTTCTACAGTAGACCGAAAGCCGTATACATCATGCAGATCCAACCCGGTGAGCATGGTGCGCAAGATTTGTGCCGTACACATACTATTCAGATCTTATCCAGCGAACATAATCTACTACTTGTAGATCGTGCAGAACGTATTTATAAATCAGGGATCTATCTGCCCCGAATGATCTACGTATATCATGAACTGGAGCAATGCCTTGCAGGGGTGGTGCCTAGTTTGTTTAGTTCGTCACACGAGGAGATCAACTATCTCCCCCCTAAACATGACTTTCGAAAAACGCGTCTTAGCGCAAACCCGACGAAGATTTCTATGAGCTAGTCTTATCACGAGGGAGCATAGTAATCAGGACCAAATATGCTTGGTAAACATACTGAAATGTATAGTTTTTTGTAGATACGATGGGTCCTGATTAATTTCCCCCCCCCGCCCGGCGCGACCTCCCCCCCTATTTTTTATAGGTTGGGTTGGCGTCGGTTGGCAACGACACTGTAAAACAATCCGCTCACTACGTGAGCTATTAATAGACAACCAGGGTACCGTTTTTTTTGTTTTGTTTTGTTTTGTTTTGGCGGTCGCCCACAGCTGGTTGTCGAGTTAGATCATTTGTGCGAGGCAAAGAACCTTTACTCCGCACAATTGGGAATGATCGTATCACGTAGTGTTCAAGGCAAGGCACCCAAGAGGCAGTTACATAGTACTCCCGTTGCTGTCTCTGGAAATGCCTACACCGGAAATTAAATCAACACGTTGAAGCTGTCGTCCATATGCAAGTCCGCCTCAAAAGCGGTTCTTAGCAGGATGCAGCTCACCCTTCATGCGACTCGCCAGACACCTCACGTTTCGCTTCGCGATTGGTGCAAGCGATGTCTGCCTGGCCGGTGAAAACCCGACATGCTCCGTCCCGGCATTGTAGGGATGCGAGGGTCTATGGTCATGCGACTACGGCCATGCATGAGATCGAGTACATCTCTCCTATCGAGTACACCCCCCCCTTAGCACCGTTGTGGTGGCAAGCAATGTCTGCTACGAGCGTGTTTATGGTGGCAGTGGCGATGCACGTGTCGGGTGGTATAAAAGCAACATGCCGCGCTTGCTATTAGTTACCTTGCGCGAGAAATTTGAGGCTGGAGTGGATAACACTGCCTGGTGCTTGGGGTTACGACACCCCTTGAATGTGTGCGTCCATCCTTGCTCTGAAATCGGTACCCCCTCCCCTATTAATAGCCACACGACCACGACCATGCAAAACATGAGTACCCCCCCCAACCCCCGTCCACCATGCTCCGTCTCCAAAGCGATGCGTGGTCAACGGTCGAATGACTAAGATGAGCAACAAATGAGTACGCCCCCCCCGCCCCCCCAACAGCCTCCTCCCGTTCCCCCGACCCCCCCTTCCCGCTCCCCCAACCCCCCTCCCCTTCCCCCCCCATCTTGTTTTTTTTTTTTCCTTTGATTGTTGCGACACCGTGTTCCCATGGCTCTTGTTTGTCTTGTCCTGCGGGCATCTCACTCCGGGTCAGAATCCAATCGGTTTGCACCAAGATGGCGGAGCTGCAGAGCTACTGCAAGCTCGCGGGGATAGGCCTCCCTCTCCCGCAGCTGCTCTCGGGCGAAGGCCTGTACAATAGCCGCGACCCTTCTGCGGTCGTGGGGGGGGGCGGCGGCAGTGGTGGTGGTGGCGGTAGCAGCGGCGACAGCGACTCTGCCCGCCGACGACGCCCCCTTGCATCGGGAGAGCACGGAGCTGGAGCTGGTGTTGGCGTTCTCCCGGCGGGGACAAGTCGTGACCATCCCCGGTCACAACAAAGCTCACCGCCCCTCATGGAGGCGACGAAGGAGGGGCAGGGTGGAGAGGGAGAGACCACCTGGCGGCAGACGTTCATCGACGAGGCCTGGAGGGTAGGAGGCGTTTGTCTGAGCGCCTTGGTGTTCACCTCAGCGTTGAAATACTTCAGGGGGGACGATCCGCTGGGTCTGTGGAGAGACGGTGGCGGTAACGGTGCCGGGGCGGCGGCACAGGACGAGTTGTGACGCTTTTATTTCAACAGATCGGACAGATCTACGCCCGCTTAACGACCTACTCTGTAGATCGCTCGGGGTCAAGTAGATTCCTGATGAGTACCTGGCACAATCTTTTCATAGCTCATGTTGCCGGATGGAAGCCGTGCATTGTCCGTTTGATTCTACAAGCAGCACATGTTTCCTGGGTGGGATCTGTACTGTACAGATCCTGCACAGCATATCGTAACGGCAGGCTAGATAGGATCTGTATGATCTATCTGTAGATGATCTGTCCGATGAATGGACGCTTTTTTTGTAGGTTCATTCACCTTGGCATTGAAATTGCTCCGGGGCGGAGGCGATACCCACTGGGTCTGTGAAGACATGGTGGCCGGTAGCAGTGGGAGGGGAGTCATGTCGATTGTATTCACCGCATCAGAAATACCGCTCATATTTGCCCGCTTAACGGTCTAGATCGCTCGGGGAGGGTAGATCCCTGAACAGTACCCGTGGTATGATCTACGACGCATATTGCCGGGTGGAGGTGGAGGTGTGACGCCTTCCTTGCACTTTTTTTGTGGGTCCGTCGCGGCTGGAGGCTGCGTCGCTCGCTCGCTCCCTCTACGGTAGTTCCATGATCATTATTAGTGCGATTGTATGTATTGTAAGGAGGCATGCTGGCTGCGTTATATAGGGGTTCATCTGCCACTTTCTGAGGCTCCTCCCTCGAGAAATTCTAACGTCTCACCCAAAAATTTGCCTTTAATAAGAAAAAAAAAGCATGCACACTATTTTTCAGGGCTGATGATCTGTATGATCTAAGCTCATGTTGCCGCTTGGGGGCCGATAATCTTCATGCTGTACGAGCACAGTATTTCTGGGTTGGATCTGTACTGTATGTGCAGACCCTGTACAACCTCTCACAACTGCAGGTGGGGAACTAGATAGTCTATCTGTAGACAGATCAGATAGTTCATGATGATCTATCTGAGGCATGGAAGGTTTTAGGTATTCAGAGCAGACAGAGAAAGCCAAAACTAGGTCCTTACATCTTCCAGAATGGTACCCACGCGTATCGCAAATACGTATACCAGGTACCGAGTGGAACATGATACGAAGTACCTGGTACCTATTTCATGTACCTACCTACGACTGCGGAGCTTCGAGGACCGAGGAAACGGATGAGCCACGCTTACCACCAGAGATCCACAGGTTGACTCGCGCACACCACCGAAGCAAAGGCAACACACACGCCCCTTGATGCCGCAAACCGATTGGACAGTAGCAGCACCAGTAGTAGTAGTAGTAGTAGTAGTAGTAATATTACGGTGGACCATAGTTAATAGGACCAAATATTAATAAAAATGGGTAAATATATACGGTAGGTTTTATGTTTACCATAGGTCCTACCAGGTATTAACTATGGTCCTGCGTAGTAGTAGTAGTAGTAGTAGTAGTAGTAGTGGGTAACGAAAGACGCACACGGCAAGCGCTCATCCCGCGGCTTTATTCCTTGGGCGCCGGCGTAGGTTTACGCGGCTTCATTCAATCGTTCCCATAGACGGCGTTCGATTTCGCGTAAACCACCTTGGTACCACCGACAGCAGCAGCAGATCTCTACTAGCAATGGTTGTTTTCGTCACGACCGTCATATTCCAGACACGTTTAACCTATACTCCAGCAGTAGTACGATAGTAGCGAGTGACAAACGATGCACACGGCAAGGATTGTACTCACATCAACCCTTTTCGGACTCCCAGATACAATGGTTGGTAACGTTAGTGTCATCGACCGCCCACGGCTATGTGTGTATGGCATCGTCGAGTTGCGCCCCTTGCCTTGTACGAATGCTTGCATTGGGATTCGGATACCACTTTTCACCCCCCCCCCCCCCCCCCCCTTCGTCCAAGCACGCAAGCTTCCGTTGCTGTCGTAGCAAAATGACACTTTCTATCGTCCAATTCCCCCACTGACGCCCCAGGGATGGTAACCGATCGCCATCAAATCTACTACCAGGTACCAGGTATTAAATATCAATACTACTCTGTAGCCCGTGATCACAAGAAGGGCTCCGATAATTCTGGAGCGGAAAGAAAGAAGAAGCAAAAGAAAAATAGAAGCAGTTGATTGTTGCCGCGTTTCGACACGGAGACAAACCGAGGCCTAGCCACGGAGTCTCGCCAAGCGTGGACTTCCTCCGAACGCGCAACAACCAAAAACAGTGGTTAATCTGTCCACCGTTCTCCAAAGAAAGAGGCACGGCTAACAAAAAAAAAACGCGCCATACTCGTAGCAAAAACAAAGCAACCGCACCCTTCCCGCTTGGAACAGCGCGCATTCCTCGTCCTTGACCAGCAAGTAAATGTTCTAGTTATATTCACACAGTAGAGGTAGGCCACCCGGAAGTCTGTTCACCCAGTAGCGCAACATTTCGGCATCTCCGGATAATGCAGGGCATCATCCCTCCGGGGAATGCAACATCCGAGCGCGCGGGGCCCAAGGTTGGTCAACGAGACCCTCGTCCCTCCCCCCGTACGATATGTGGGGATCTCCAAAGAACGCGGCGTATCATCAAGCGGGGAGAGGCGGCCGAGGAGACCCCCCCCCCCCCCCCCCGGTCACCTGCTAAGCAAGAAAACCCGTCTAAAAAAAGCGTTTTTTAGTGGGATGGAGCTGACCCTTCATGCGACTCATTCGCCCAACACCTCACGGCGCTCCGAGCTTGGTGCAAGCAAATGTCGGTGAAAAACCCCAACCCCACCCACCCGCGCCGCCCCTCTCTACCAACTCCAATCCCCCCTCCCCCCCCGCATGCAACACATCGGAATCTCCGGAGAACGCGACGCATCATCGAGTCCGCAGAGCGCCTGAGAGGCCGAGGAAACTCCCTCCCCCCCCCCCCCCCCCCACCCCCCCCTCCCTCGGGTCCTCTTCACTCCTTCCGCCCGTCCGTCAGTCGTTGCTCTCCGAAAGAAGATTGGCGTACCCCGGCCCGGATGCCGCTTCTCCCCGCTCGGGACGGCCGACCAAAAACTCGTCATCAAACCCATCCCCGCCCCCTCTCCGCTCGCGGCCAAACTCAGTCAACTCGAAACCCCCGCCCCCGCCCCCGGCCTTACCTAGCAACCCTCGGCTCCCACCTCCGCCACCGCCACTACCACCACTACCGCTACCACCACCACCACCACCACCACCGCCACCGCTATGACGCCAACCCCACCAACCCCCCCCTCTCGCGGCGGCCCTCCCTCCGCTGTTGCTACGGGTGAGAGCGTAGACTACCCCCCCGGCGCACGCGGCCATGGCTGCGATCAGGATAGCGAGGTTGGTGGTAACGGAACCGTTCCTTGGCGATCCTCCACCGGAGCCTCCGGAGCCACCGGAGGTGCTGCTAGTGCCCGAACTCAGAGATGATTTTGATGACACCAACTGAGCCGCCGGAAAAACCAAGGACTGCAGGGGGTTTGTAGTTTTCGGACGCGGTGGGGACGTAGGGGAGGCGGGGAAGGGGGGGGGGGGGGGGGTGAGGGATACAGAGTGGAGAGTGGGGGGATTGTCAATAAAAATAAAAACGAGTTCGGCCCTCTGTCACGCGAAGCAGCCTGGGCTATGGAAGGACCGCGGAAAAGGGATAAGAGCGGACATAGTTTGCGAGGGGGCCCAACTGAGCCGGTCAGCCGCAGCCAAACCCCGCGGGTCGGGGGCTTGCACCCGCCGCCTGCAACTGCTCTTCACATCGAATCAACCAAGGCGACCTGTTATTTGATGGTGATCATGATGGCGATAGGCGACCTGTTATTTGATGGTGATCATGATGGCGATATGGTCATATAATAAAATAGTCCATCTCCCTGGAATCTACCCCCGGCACGCCTGCCAAAAATGACGGGAGGGGGGGGGGGGGGCGGGGGGGTACTCATTGTCATGCATGGCCGAGGTCATATGATTATAGAACCTCGTGTTCCTACAATGACGGGACAGAGCACGTCGTGTTTTCACCCACTAGGCAAGCATCGCCTGCACCAAGCGACAAGGTTCGTCAGGGGTCCGGCGAGTCATACGAAGGGCGGGCTACAGTAGCTGTATGCATCCTATTTAGAAATAGGACCAAATCTTAATAGTAAAAATACGGAAATATATAGGTTTTTGTGTGTACCATAGGTCCTATTAACTATGGCCCCCCGCAATACCAATGACCGCTTGTGGGGAGGGCTTCTGCACCTTTGCACGTACTTTCCTTGCCATGTAATAACGGATGACAAGAGTCGAATGAATTGAGGTGGGGGTACAAAGAAGTGCGCAGACATTTTGGGGACAACTTCCTTGGATTTAGCGCGGATGTTATTCAATCGCACTGCAGGGGGCGTGATGACATTACTGTTGTCTACTGTAGTGTCTACCGATACTCGTGGTAAAAAAACGCCTCTGTACCTCACCCAAAAATGCATTGAAAAAAAAAACTTGTAGTGGTCCCTCCATAGTGCCGGCTGAGCAGTGCTGGCTGTCCGCTAGGTATAGCGCCTGTGGGATCGCTTGTTACAGATTAGATTAACCGGTGTGGTAGCGTGCGGAGTCATTAGTGCCGGTTGCCGCTACGTATAGTGCAGGTATTATTGGCTGGCGCGTATCATACCGGCACTATAGACAGAGAGACCGGCACTACTGTACCGATTTACCGCATACCACACTAGGGTGGTAGGATAACACACCCCCTGGGATGAAGTTCCGAGCCGATTTTCTCCGGAAAAAGGGAGGCGTAAAAGACGAAAAAGATGGCGGCTTTCGGTATACCTGGTAGTGTTTATGGTAAGGCACCCAAGAGGCAGTTACATTGTACTCCCATTGCTGTCTCTGGAAGTGGCTATACCGGTTATATTAATTAACTCATTGAAGCTGTCATCCATATGCAAGTCAGGCTCACAAGCGGTTCTTGGCAGGATGCAGCTCACCTTTCATGCGACTCGCCAGACACCTCACGGCGCTTCGCGCTTGGTGTAAGCAATGTTTGCCTGGTAGGTGAAAACCCCGACATGCTCCGTCCCGGCATTGTAGGGATGCGAGGGTCTATGGTCATACGACTACGGCCATGCATGAGATCGAGTACATCTCTCCTATCGAATACATCTCTCCCCCCCCCCGACGTGCTCCGTTCCGGCATTGTAGGGATACGAGGGTTCATGGTCATACGACTACGGCTATGCATGACAATAAGGGTACCGTTTTTTTTTGCGGTCATCACCACTGGCGGTTGCGCTAGATCATTAGGACAGATGCCTTCCGAAAACGTGTCATTCGATATTGACACCTGCTTCGATACGGAGTTATCGAGCTCCTAAAATTGATCCGGGGGGGAGGGGGGGGCAGTGTTTACTCGCCTTATGACGGTACGTGGTGAGATACTTTCATGGACCTACTCGGCATTAAAGACTCTCCCTATGGTGGAGAAAATCAGCTATACTATCAGTGATAGCCGGGAAGTCTTAAAAAAATATATACCACGCGTCCGGCAGGGGTCGGATTACGTCTCCCGACCCCAGAACATCGTCATCATCATCCTCGTCATCATCCTCGTCATCATCATCATCATCCTCGTCATCATCATCATCATCATCATCATCATCAACATCATCATCATCAACATCATCAACATCATCATCCTCGTCATCATCATCAACAACATCAACATCATCATCCTCATCATCACCATAATCATCATCATCATCAACATCATCATCATCCTCATCATCATCATCATCATCCTCATCATCATCCTTATCATCAACATCAAGATCATCCTCATCATCATCATCATGGTGCTACCGCAGGGGGGATGGTGCATGGGTCATCACCTGAGTCGTACAGGGGGCGCGGGAAGCGTGCTCGGTCCGGCCGCACTGCAAGCGCAGCAAGGCCTCTAGACACAAGAAGTCGCAGCTCGCCACCACAAAAACGTCGTGCTCTTCGTCTCGCAGGATCTCAAGCGTTTGCTGTAGTACGCGGTCCAGTCAGATTATAAAAAAAGGGATAGGGGAGCAGGCACGAGTGCCAGGTGTGTGCGGGGATAGGGGATAGGGGGGGGGGGGGGCGATGGGTCAGCTGAACGTGGTGCAGTGAGGCAAGAAACACACATGGAAAAGGAGACAAGGCAGACAGGGCGGCGGGGGAGGGGGAGGAGGAGGAAGGGGGAGGGAGACGAGGAGGGGGTGGTCATACATGGTCATCCATGCCATGCATGGCCGTAGTCGTATGGCACACGGGGGAGGAGAAAACATGAAGGGATGGGGGTAGGGGGGTGGGGGGGGGGTGCTCATTTGTTGCCTGTTTTAGTCATTTGAGGGGGGGGAGGCGGGGGGGTCTGCGTATTGGCGTCCACTACCATGGGGCAAGAGTTCCTGGGACGACGAGTCGGTTTTCAGACCACTACTGTTGACCTTTTCTCCACGTTGCAGCGACTGTCGGACGACCAAGGCTAGTAGAGGGTTGGTGGTAGTTGTTATGGCGGTAGGGGTGGAGATGATCGTGGTGGTGGTGGTGGTGGTGGTGGTGGTATTAGTGGTGTTAGAGAAGATAATAGGTGATGGTGATGGTGGTGGTAGTGGGGATTGTATACCCTGTTCATGTTTCTTTCAGAAAGCTAGCGGTTGGCCAAACGCTCTGATTAACAATAGCGTGAACGCAACATGAGTCGCGGCGGGGGGTCGTATCTCCGCCTCGTTTTGTCTGCCATGCTACGTATCGTAGAACAGGATGATTAAAAAGGCAACGCTGTCTGTTTTAGCATCGACTAGCCGTCAATTCCGCAGACGGGCGGGAGGGGGGGGGGGGGGGGGGGGGGGGGGGGGGTACTCGATAGGAGAGATGTACTCGATCTCATGCATGGCCGTAGTCGTATGATCATAGACCCTCGCATCCCTACAATGCCGGGACGGAGCATGTCGGGTTTTCACCGACCACGCAGAGGGAGGGGTTTTCGATATCAAGTATGGCCATGGTCGTATGAGGGGAGGGGCGGGGAGGGGGGGAGGGTGAGTTAACGTGGCATCGCCGCGGACAGTACGCATCACAAACCAACCTTTCCCCACGTCCACCTACGTGGCCTTACCTGCGCGACAGCTCCAGTTGCTTCGGCAGCTCGGATCCAGCGATAGGCAACGGACGTCTTGAAGCGACTTCTGACGGACTGCAGCCCGCACTGCGTCCGGGAGAACTCTTGCCTCAATCTTTACCACCCATGAACAAGGGGATAGGGGACGAGGTAACGGGAATAAACGGGTGAAACAAGGGGATAGGGAACGGGGTAACAAAAGAAGCGGGTGAAACAAAGGGATAGTGGATGGGGTAACGGAATAAGCGGGTGGCACAAGGGGATAGGGGACGGGGTAACGGAATAAGCGGGTGACACAAGGGGATAGGGGACGGGGTAACGAAAGAAGCGGGTGGGCCCGTCCCGTGAGGCCCGAGGAGAAGCGACAAATGGGACGGGCCGGGGCGAGGGGGTATCACTGACAAGCTCGCACACCTCGGGCAGATCATCACTTTCCCCCTGATAATCGAGATTTTTCCCGGAAAATTGTATGCGCGATTTTGTGTGATCTGCATGATCTAGCTCATGTTGCCGGGTGGGACCTGCGCAATTTGTATGATGCCGCGGTAGCTCACGTTTCCTAGGTTGGATCTGCCCTAAAAGGCAGATCATGAACAACTTCTCGAAAGTATGGCGGGTGATGATCTACAGTAGACAAATAGATCATGATCTGTCAACCCAAGGGAGGCGGGGCACGGGGCACGGGAGGGGGCGGGGGGGGGGGGGGTCCCGCTGTGTGGAACAAAAGCAAAAAACAAACACTACTCCAACGGAACTGGGCGAGGGGAGGGAGGGAAGGAGGAGGGGTCGCTTACAAGCTTGATTGTTCACAACACTTTTATGGAGGGAGGGGTGTTTGTGTGTGTGGAGCACGATCGTGGTGAAGGGGGGGGGGGGTGTTGCTCCTATTATGTAGACTATAAAACCAATAAACATTTTCGAATATTAAACTAGAGCTACGTCAAGCGTTCAACATCAGACAAAAAACACTACCATGTGGTCAATTGTACATGGAGGTGTGAAGGCGTGCAGAAGGAGGGGGGAGGGGACAATACTTGCACAACAAAAACGTCGATTAACGGCCATGACTTCCAACGGAGGGCAGAAGACATACCAAGTACCACCTGTCGGACAGATAGATCGGTACAGATCACATACCACACATTTTCACGGATCTGCATCATTTCTCGATGTTGAAAAAAATAGCAGGGACGATCTAAAGGATCTGACTGATCTGTGCACGAACCGCGCAGCAGTGATCTGCAGGAGTTGGTATTCCCCGCCACAGAGCTGGCGACGACCAGTACCGTGCGTGAAGGCGCACAAAACAAACTATGCGCGTGCCGAGGTTGTGAGCACATCGTGCTCTCATCCGGTACCACAACCGGTGTGATCTGTACGCGTTCCCACGTGATATGCACGATCTGTAGGTGAAACACGTGTCCCAACCCACTTATCTTTACGATCTAGCTATTTCAAGAATAAAAAACAAATGCGTCGCTGGTTTTTCCCCCCGCCAACTCGGTGGGTGAATCAAGCGCGACAGACGCCACCATTGCGAGTCGGCAGCAAACGTGCGCTGCGAGTAGACCATGCAGGCCATGCGGCGCCCGTCAGCCGGCATGATTCACATCAGATCATCACGGTCATACAGATATGTCTCGTGAGAGGGATATTATGAGATTTTCCTGCAAACTTCTAGATCCCACGCGGCAACAAAATATGCAGTAGATTACGAAGCATAATATACAGACGAATCATAATACAGAGTCAGAGATATAGACATATACATAATATATGTACTGTATATGTATATATAATATTATATATATTATATATATATATATATATATATATCTGCCAGTAAAGATTTAGACGTCGTGAAACGTGAAAAGGGGATCCGGAATCTGATACAGTCTGATGTGATCGTGGAAACGGGAACCTGACATCCTCTGCGTTCTTCGCCATGCATACTGGTGGGTTTCCGCTGCTTTATAAGGCGTTTTTAGGTAATCAAATCTAAAGTACTGGCGACCCTGACACCTCCCTCAGCCAGTACATGCTGGACCAGTGCCCAGCCCTATTCAAAAATGGGGGCCTGGCATCCGATTTGAATATAATCCGATGTGTCCGACGTGCCGATATTTGTTCAGATCAAGGTCGGGACAATCTGTATCCCTGGACAGGTTTGCCTACTAAGCAGGTACTCGTTGGTGCTCACTTGCGTTGTTTGAGTAAGAGATAAAAGAAGAGCAGCCGTATTCCATTCGTGCACGGGGAGACTGAGGGCAAGGCTCGTGCCCCGCTGGGAAAATCCCCAGGTTTTCCATCTAAGATATGCCTCCCAAGTACTACAAATACAATCCCACCACCCGAACCCAGGTCATTACCGGTATTTTCAGTCTCATTCAAAAGCAGTACAATAGCAACACATGTGTACCACTACGAGCAGTCCAGCCCAGCCGTCTGTATGTCAGCTATCACCTTGTCGGCACCGCGTATATCTCGAACGAGCAAAAGTTTCCGCAGTCTCTCTCCTCCTCCTCGTTCGCGTACGGCCGTCTCTTGTTCGCGGGCGACCGCAGCGTCACGCCCGCCCACTCCACCGTCACTTCCCCCCCTCCCACCACGGCGCGGGACGACACGCCGTCTGGGGAAGAGTGCAGAGGCTTGGTGGACAGCGAGGGGGATATGGGCACGTCTCCCTCTCCCACGACATTCAACTACGTATAATTATAAGGAGTTTCACGGAAAGGGAGTGAGGGGGGGGGGGGGGGGGGGGGAGGGGGGACAGGAGTGGGAGGGGGCGGACAGAGAGGGGAAAAAAACAAATAAGTAGGGCTCTACATGAATCATGACCCGATCTGCTTCGCGGGACAGCTTTTTTTTTTGTTTTCTCACGGGTCGGGTCGGGTTGGGTCGGGTCGGGTCGGGAGAGCATTCATATTATCACGGGTCGGGTCGGGTCGGGTCGGGTCGGGTCGGGTCGGGTTGCCCTTACCGGACCAGACTCGACCCGACCGTGACCCGCGAGGTTTCAACCCGACCCGTGAACAAGTAAAAAAATAATACCTGGTATACTGTCGTCGATCTCGCTATTACGAAGGGGCATATTAAATAGGACCTACGGTACACATAAAAACCTATATATTTCGCTATTTTTACTAACAATATTTTGTCCTATTTACTATGGCCCCCCGCAATAGGAAAACTCGCGCCGGCAGATACTTGAAACTGTCGTCAACTATTGTGCGTTGGTTGGGGAAAAAAAAAACGAAGTCGAACACGATGCCTAAGCAGTATGGTCACACAACGATTCACAACATTATATCGTTGTGGGAGAGAGGTGGGCGGGGCGAGGGGAGGAGAGGGGGTGGAGCTAGACAGAGAGAAAGCGATAAAGAGTACGGTGCAGGACGCCTATAAATACAATTAATAAGTAGCAGGCAATGCTCCAAGGCTGGGATTCTTATTCAAGAAGGGGTGCGTTCTACACTACCCCCAGTTAGACGAGCCTCGAATTTCTTATTTTCCTGTCAACCTCAGCCTGCGTTTTTTAATGATCGTTTCTTATGAGGGAGGTGTCCCGCACCGTACAACGAGAAATCGTTGGCAGACGAAGGGGGGGGGGGAGGGGGGGGGAGGGGGGGGTGATGGGGGAGGGGGAGAAGGGGATAGAGACAGAAAGACGGGGACAACAACGAGTCGCTCCCGGTAGGGGTTAGGGAGGCGGAGGGTAGAGAGAGGGAGAGAGAAAAACTTTCCTTCTTTTTGTTTTTACAACGACGCGTGCGCCCTGCAAGAAATTTTCCGCGGAGTTTGCCCAGCTCTGCACCAGGGTGACTCGGAGCAAACGATGACGATCCTTTTTTTTTGTTTGTTTCTCGAACCACCCCCCAGGCGGGAGCATCCATTTTTTTTTTTCTTTTCTTTTTTTCCCAAAACGGCCTCCAAACTGACGACAACACATCTTCCTATGAATATCCCTTTTCGCTCCGCCCCAATGAAACCCGCTATGACTAGTATCCGTTCGGAAGTAGAGTCATACTACCGTAGTTATACTGTATCCAAAAATGCTGGCATGGCATTCGGCATGATCGATACTAGGTAGCGAAAAAAAGTTGCATTTTGTATGCTTGGCATCTGTTGGCACTAAAAATGCGTACGAGTAGCGTAACTTTTTATTTTTTTTATCCTCCGGCGGATTGGTAAAATGAAAGCTTGAGCGTAACTCGATTTTTTCTAGGAGCCTGTCAGGCGTAACTGGGGGGTATTCTAAGAAAGGTTTAAACGTTAAAACGCGCACGATACAGAAGAAGCCGCTCTGGGCAGAAATGGAACGACCTTTTGGTCTCCAATAACGGTCCTTACATTTCCTCCTTTCAGCGCGGCAAAAACAAGAGCAAAAACCGGAAAGAAGAGGGAGAAAGAGCATGAAAATAGGCAAATACAGTAGACACAAAACAATGCCCCTATGAACAAGGCCCTCCGCTCGTCGTCTAAGTGGCAAGCGGCAAGCGTCGAGAGAGACTCTCCCCTAACCCCCCCCCCCCCCAACTCGCCTTCAACAAGTGCTCCTGGTCCTCCGCCCTCTGCCCCAGGCGCATACCGACGCCGACAAAGTACGTTGTCCCCCCCCCCGCTCCCGTCCCCCCTCCCTGCTTGTCCGGTCGGACCACCACCGACACGGCACCACCGCCGCTAAGCGTCGAGCAATGGGGTTGGCCTGTTCCATCCGGCGGTGCGCTGATTATGCACGAGATTTCGCCGTTCGACATGTAGGCGTAACCGTCTCCCTAGGGTGGGTGGGTGGGTCGGTTGGGGGAGGGGGGGGAGGGGGGGGGGGTTGGAGGGTTCACTCGATGCCATGGATGGCCCTACTGTAGCTGCATGCATAACCACAGACCCTCGCATCCCTGTATGCAGTGCCGGGACGAAGCTTTCCGTCGGGTTTTCACCGACCAGGCAGCAGACACTGCTTGCGCCATCGCCGCCTGCGTGTGTGATTTGGGGGGGGGGGGGGGCGATACAAAAAAAATGCTGCCCTAGTTTCAACGCAAGGGAGGTCGTGCGGCACAAGCCGCAACAATGGTTGGCAACACCAAAAGTTGCCAACCATTTTCAGTCGCTCGCTATCTAAAATGGTTGAATGCACCAAAAGTTACCGACCTTTTTTGTCGGTCGCTACCTAAAATGGTTGATTACACTAAAGTCACCAACCATTGTTTCGTTCGCTATGTTCGGCGTCGCACTGGAGTTTGAGCGAGGGGCATCATCAACCATGTGATTGCGTCCATCTGATACCGTAGCATCGCGCATCCCTTCTGATTGAAGGGTGTAAATAAGCGCACCTCTTTGTGGGGGTACAGGTCGGGGCAGGTGTCGTCGCACACGAACAGCTCCATTTCCCCCCGGCACGATTCGATTGACACCTGATCACCCCCCCCGGCGGCGGCGGCGGTGATGTAGGAAGGCCAGGACACAGGCCGGCGGCATATAGGCAGGGTGCAACCAGAGAGAAGAGATGAGAAAGGGCGGCCTGGTAGTACGGGGGACTATATCAAATAGGACCTACGGTACACACAAAAACCTACATATTTCGCTATTTTTACTATTACGGGGGACCATAGTTAATAGGACCAAATATTGCTCGTAAAAACGGTTAAATATATAGGTTTTTATGTGTACCATAGGTCCTATTAACTATGGTCCCCCGTAATAACACTATGTGGTCCTATATACTATGCTCCCCCGTAATAGTACAGTAGGTGACTGGGTAGGTGTGGTGGCTGGGTGGGTGGGTTGGTGGGCTGGATGGGTGTTATCATATCACACTTATGAAAATATATTTGGGGCACAAAGCGGTGTCATTGAGGTGTTGCACGAAACTAATAGGAGACAGGGGGCGTAGCAGGAAGATCAGGGGATATTTTTTTGTTGCCTCATAAGGCAGAAACCCACCGAGATCGTGGAGGGTGCACACGAAACGTAAAATATTATAAGGAGTCCTAGCAACAACGAGACACCATCGGTGGCTAGACTTTTTTCATTCTTCTATTAAATCCTCGGGCGAATGGGTGAAAACAACGCTCAAGCTGCTGGGCAGAATGGACCCACAAAACAAGGCAGCGCAGGACAACCAGGACACAAAATAAAGAATGCCGGTGGCTAGGTGACCACCGAAGCAGTACGGCGCCAAGCGCAGGAGGGCCATGACACGGGGAGGTCGCATAGGCGAGGAAGACCAAACAGCAAACCATAAATGACCCTTCTGCAGAAATAAGGGAAATAGCCCAAAGGCAGAGCTATGCCTCTACAGTGCGGTATGCTTCTACAGTGCTGCGTGCCGCTACAGTACGGTACTCTTCTACAGCGCGATGTGCCTCTCCAGCGTGGTATGCCTCTACACCGCGGTATGCCTGCGGTAGGGGTGCTTTTGAGTCCATTATTTCATTATTTCCTGATCATCACTCTAGGCGGGCACATAGTACGGGGGGCCATAGTAAATAGGACCAAATATCGTCAGTGAAAATGGGTAAATAAACGGGTTTTTGTGTGTACCGTAGGTCCTATTTACTCATAGGTCCCCCGTAATAGATAGTACGAGTAACCGATGTTGCTTTTTCATTTTTCACGATTTGCCGCTAGAGATTAATCAGAGATCACGAATACCTGGCCCAGCGAGCGACCGCTGCTGTCCAGCTGCAAGCAAGAGCCCTGTCTATTCGCGTGTTCTACCAGTCTGCCAGCACTGTTCCGTGCGGTATACACTTGGTACTCCCACAAGCGCGATCAGCCAAACCCTGCGATCGCGGGGGGCCATAGTAAATAGAACCTACGGTACACACAAAAATCTACCAGTACGTATTTCCCTATTTTTACGAACACTATTTGGTCCTATTTACTATGGTCCCCGGTAACAGCTGATGCTGTCGAAGTGAGCTACGCACTGCTGGTACGTACGTACCCAGCCAAATAATATGAACCATACCGCCTAATTCTCTCTACGACAACAAACGGCAGATTATTATCATATCGCTTCCCGATCTCTAATACCGGTACTCTCCAACTGGAGATTTACATTTCCGGCCAGAGCGCTATGCCGAGCCAATGAGATTGTTACTCCGACTTTCTTTTCGGGGTGGGAGGTATACACTTATTAGTAGCTCCTCATGTGAGTAGCCTCAGAAAAAATAGGCACCCCTCCCCCCCCCTACCGCCTGGTGCAAGCGATGCCTGCCTGGTCGGTGGAAACCCGACGTGCTCCGTCCCGGCACTGTTGGGACGGGAGGGTCTATTGTCATACGAATACGGCCATGAATGAGATCGAGTACACCCCCCCCTCCCGCATGGCAGGGGATAAGATCAGCAAAGCGGTTCTATGCCATATATGCAAACGACGTAATGAGCGCCCAAATGTTGGAGGTGTCTCTAATAGGAGTAGGAGCGGTACTCCGTCTCGAAAGGGATGCGTGGTCAATGGTCGAAATGACTAAGGCCAGCAGCAAATGAGTACCCTCCCCCCCCCCCCCCCCCCCCCGCCTCCCTCCCGCATGGATAAGGAACGCAACCAGACACAGCCACGGTTCAGAAAACTGAGGGCGTGTATACGAGTAGCAGCGGTCCATCAAGAGTGCTGGTGTAGCAGTGCCGGGTGCCCGGTATAGCGATTGTGGGAGTGTCTGGCGCAGATGGGATTAACCACCGTGGCAGTGTGCGGAGTAGTTATTGCCGGTTGCTGCCCCCTAATAGTGCAGGTATTGTTGGCTGGCGCATGCATGCCGGCACTATAGAGGGGCCCCTGCTGTATACCTGACATGACACACCACCCGACAGTCAATGCCACACGTCAATGCCACACAAGCGACGAAGCTCCTGCCGCGTCCGACCACGGCTCTCGCGCGCGGCCTCGGCAGCCCTCACCTGAAAGTCCTCGTCGCCCTCTGTGCAAATCTCGTAAACCTTCGTCCCCGCATAGGGCAGCCGGTTGGACGATGTCACGACCACCCCGTCCGGCAGATCGTCGCCGCTAAGGCAAGGCAAGACCTGTCGCGAAGGAAGAGAGGCCCGTCGTTCGAAATAAAAAGCAAGCAAGCAAGAAAGCAAGAAAGAAAGAAAGCAGACAGCCAAGGTCTGCCAAGGAGAGTCCGCCATCAAGAGAGCTCCATCGATGACGCAAAAGCAAGCCAGCCAGCAAGGAAACAGGCAGGCAAGGCCTGCCATGAAAGAGGCCCGTCGACTGACAATGAAAGCGCACAATCAAGCAAGCCCTGTCACCAAGAGGGGCATCAATGATAACAAAAGGTGAGCAGCGCGAGGCAAGGCCTGCCACACAAGAGGTCCATCGACCAAAGCAGGCAGAAGGCCTACAGTGTAGCGTTGCTGTCATCCGGCATTTGTGCGTGTGTGCGTTCGAAATTGGTTGGAACCCGAGCATAAGTGATACAATGAGTGCTCTCTTCGAAGCGGGCATGACTTTTATATGTGAAGAGGACCATCGATCATCACAAAAGCAAGCAGGCAAGACGTGTCACGAAAAGGCCAAAAGACCATCAGAAAAGCACATCGGCAGTATCTAAGAGGTCTATCGATCACCACAGGACCACGTAAGCGAAGACCTGTCACCAAGGTGAGGAGCTGCCCCCGCCAGTTGGGAAAAAAAATTGGGACCAAACGCACCCCCTCTCTACCGAACCATGCCTCCAAAACTCAGCAAGCTCGAACTTCAGCGAGCATCAACTTCAACAAGCGCCGTTTTCAACAAGTATCAGCTTCGACCATGACAAAATTCAACGAGCATCAACTCCAACTTCAACAAGCTTTCAACTTCAACCCTAACCAACTTCGACAAGCATTAACTCTATCAGGCGTACCTTCAACAAGCATCGACTTCAACAACTTCGGGGCTTGACGAACCCCGGAGAGTATTATTGGCGGGAGGGCGTCTTGAGCTACTCAGTCAGCTCCTTGTGTTCGTTCACAAAGGCCAACAGCGATGACCGAGTAGCCCAGTGGGTATTCTTTCTAAACGATGACTTGAGTAGCTCAGGGATTTTCTCCTTAATAAACGGGCGAAATCAGCTTCAACAGGCATCATCTTCAACAAGCACCGAGCGCTACTGTACATTCAACAGGCCTCATCTCCAACAAAGCGCCGATATCAACAAGCGCAAAACGACTTCAGTAACCAACAACTTCAATAAGCGCCAGTCACCACCAACAGGTTCAACCAGCACCAACTTCAACAAGCACCAATCACCACCAACATGTTCAACAAGCATCACCGTATTCACCAAGCACCAAACTTCAACAAGCACCAACATATTCAACAGGCACCAAACACCACCAACATGTTCAACAGGCACCACCATATTCACCAAGCACCAAACTCCAACAAGCACCAACATATTCAACAAGCACCAAACTTCAACAAGGTCCGAGGTGGTGCGCGCTCTCACCAATAGCGAACCCTTAGGGGTGTCGACGGTCGCGGTCAGAAGCATCTGCGGCTCATCGCCCGACCCGGCCACCACCCCGACGTAGTACACGCAGTCCGGGCCTTGCGAGGAGGGGATGCAATAGCTCGCACCTCCGGTAGTACCAGGCGCGAGCGATATGAAGACCGTGCCGTGGGTGGAGGACACATCGAACTGCACCCACGCACGCACGCACGCACGCACGCAAGCACACACGCACGTATAGTAAAGGAAAACAAACGGGGTTTGGACAAGAGGAACGGGGGGGGGGGGGATGAGGGGTGAGGGGGGGGGGGGGTATGTCAGGTGTGAAGAGAGGGATGTGCAGACCTTGGCCAAGCGTTCGAAACAATGGTTGATACATTCTTGAGTTTTAGCCCTCACGCTACATACCGAAAAAACGTGCGTCATACTAACTCAAAATAATATGTCCCCGAACAAATGGTTGAAGTTGTGACGGGGCGGTACGTGAGCCCCTCACCTTGAAATACAAAAACCCTATCGCCAACCTTAAATACAACCTTATTTACTGTTTACGCTTGAAACAAAAAAACTGCAAGTAGTGCCAGCCTTAAAACCCAACCCGCTCACTCCTAAAAACACAATTAAACCGCTGTATACCACGTCGAAACTAAACCCAACCCTCTACGATACACAAAAAAAAAAAAAAAACTAATGTCCTAATGCCATCCTTTATACCCGCGACCCTTTTGAGCCCTTGAAAAACAGAAACTGCTACCATGTCCTGTAGAGAAAAAGCTGTTCCACACGTCCGACGGAACACACCGATCTCCCCCTTCCCGATGTAGGCAAATTCCTGGTCTGTGCGATCTTCTGCAGCTCGTACTGCGTATTGCTGGGCGCGAGAAAACCCCGACGAACTGGTGCATCACAAAAAACTACCGCAAGAAGAGAAAGAGAATAAAAGGGGGGGAGAGGAGTAGCAAAAAAAAACACAAACAACAACCCTAGATCGATCGACACCAGTATCTGGCATGCTTGGGGGGGGGCTAAACGCACAGGAAGCGACTCGTATTCATAGCACTACTGTCTGAGGACGTTCGAGTCACCGTCACCACTCCGCCCCCTCTTCGTGGCGGTAAGCACAACAGCCCGACCGCAACATCCCCTCACCCCCCCCCACACAGCACCCAAAACACGGCCTCCCTCGTGCTCGGTGAAACCGTCGACACGGACGATACATAACACACCTCCCCGTCGGCGTTCCCCTCGCTGGGGTAACGGTCGCCCTCCGCGCATCTCCCCTCCGGGCACGACTTGACGTACACCTTGGCAGGGCGGTCGGGGCAACCCGCGCGACAGCTGACCGCGCTGCACCTGACGGAGCTGCACTCCGGCAGCAAGGACAGCGAGATCCCTGTCTTCGAAGCCGTCGACCCTGCCATGATCTTGAAAAAAAAAACAAAAAAAAAAACACACACACACACACACATGAAGACGGACGTCGAGACGACACGTCGGCAGGACCGTAAGTTGGCTGACCATAAGCCGCCGAGTAAGTCAGTGACTGCCACTTGTATCTCGAAAATACCTGGTATTAGTACCGCTTTCAGATTAAAATCAAGTAGAAATGATCTTCGCAGTTCGTGTCAGAGTGGTTAGCTGGCTAGGTATGCATTGCCGTGACTAGTAGTTGCGCGAGGGAATTCGCGGTAAATTCGCGCATCTGACTGGCGTGTTGGTGGCTAAACCTGTGTTGGTATAATTGACGCCAGGCTAAAGCCATTTACTCGGCTTACTTCGTCGCTCAACCGATGACTACGGCCAAACACGCCTACTACAAAAATACTGGAGGTATACATGAGTACGGCCAAACACGCCTACTACAAAAATACTGAAGGTATACAGGTGTTCGTGTGTATGGTGGGTCCTGATCACTGACACTATCGTCCCGCGTGACAGTAGCCGTGGAAGTCCGGTCAACTCACATAGCCGTTATCAACCGGGCGATAGCGACGGCAGCTGGAGAGAGCCGACCAGACCCACCCCACGGTGGAGGAGCTCCCCAGGTGAGCAAAATTACCGGTTGGCGAGTTACCTTTACCATTACGGGGACCATAGTAAATAGGACCTACGGTACACACGAACCCATATATTTCCCTATTTTTCCTAACGATATTTTGCTCTATTTACTATGGTGCCCCGTAATAGCGCATTTTTGTTGGCACTATATAGCGCATAGAACT
This sequence comes from Nereocystis luetkeana, assembly GCA_031213475.1. Classification (NCBI taxonomy): domain Eukaryota; class Phaeophyceae; order Laminariales; family Laminariaceae; genus Nereocystis; species Nereocystis luetkeana. Next base: position 8,851,974 of record JARUPZ010000020.1, read on the forward strand.
CTATCGTCCGGTATGCGCGTGCAGGACTTCTTCGAAGCCACGTTTCGGGTGTGATAGTGAGCCCCTCGTGTGATACAACGGCCGCAGATAATAAGACACCACCCCTATAGGGCAATGGTCGACAACATCAACCATTCTTGATCGCGTGACACGCTACGGTTGGTTGCGGTAGAGGAGAGCGGCAACCATCCACACGTCGCACAGATCATGTACAGATCGTTCCCACTCAATGACCTAGATCATTTGCGACAGATAGATAGACCCCTGACCTGTAGTATCTATAGCTCATGTTGCCGGGTGGGAGCCGTACGATCGGCAGGATCTAGCGCACATTTCCTTGGTTGGAGTTGTACTACACAGATCCTGCACAGCATGCCATTCCGGTAGGTCAGGGTCTACCAGGGTCTGCCCCTCCCCCGACGTGCTCCGTCCCGGCATTGTAGGGATGAGGGGGTCTATGATCACACGACTGCGGCCATGCGTGACATCGAGTACACTCCCCCCCCCCCCCCCCCCCCTCGCTATCCCGCTAGCATACGCTTACGACTTGGCCCCGCTCCGAACAAATGGTTGATATTCGACGCTATAAAACTCCTCCTTACACATTTTACTTAGGGTCAGGGCTCACGGTCGAAACATATTTCAACCATTATCACAGGTCGGGCAGGTCACGATCTAGATCATCCTCACAGCACTTCGCGCCTGGTGCAAACAAGTAATGTATGTCTGGTCGGGGCTAGCCCGACGTGCTCCGTGCCGGCATTGTAGGGATGCGAGGGTCTATGAACATACGACTACGGCCATGCATAACACGGGTGCACCCCTCCCCCCCCCTGCCGTCCCAAACCCCTCCCCATCTCCCGCGGTCCCGCCTCACCCTAAAGACGAATAACGCCTCCTGCATTATGTTCGAGGTGGCGTACTGCACCGAGCAAGGTCCGTCGTCCTGCCCCGTCCTTCCCCCACCGCAGGGTATCATGGGAGAGGTGGCAGCATGCTGGGGGATGCCATCGACCAGGGTGACATGCTGGACGGGCGGGTTGTCGATTGGGGTTGTCACGAGCACGAGCCAAAGATAAGGCGACACAGGAAATGGGAGAGAGGTACAGAGAGAAAAAGGGAGATAGAGAGAGGGAGGGAGAGAGAGACAGAGAGACACAGGGAGATAGAGAGAGGGAGAGAGAGACGGAGAGAGAGACAGAGAGAGAGGCAGAGAAAGGGAGACAGAGAGATAGACAAGACAGAAAGACAGACAAGACGGAGAAACAGACAAGACAGAAGCAACACCAACGGGCAGGGGGGGACAAAAACAAAACGTGGCGTTTTTTATTGCAGGCGATCCGGAAACAAACCCCTAGTCCTAGCTAGTTTAGCTGACGTCGACGGCTGATGCGATGCTTTTTCTTTCATAAAAACGCAGTAACACACAGACCAGCATCACCTGGTACACTACTCGGGCGTGGTTGTCACGAGCACGAGCCAAAGGTAAGGCGACACAGGAAATGGGAGAGAGGTACAGAGAGAAAAAGGGAGATAGAGAGAGGGAGGGAGAGAGAGACAGAGAGACACAGGGAGATAGAGAGAGGGAGAGAGAGACGGAGAGAGAGACAGAGAGAGAGGCAGAGAAAGGGAGACAGAGAGATAGACAAGACAGAAAGACAGACAAGACGGAGAAACAGACAAGACAGAAGCAACACCAACGGGCAGGGGGGACAAAAACAAAACGTGGCGTTTTTTATTGCAGGCGATCCGGAAACAAACCCCTAGTCCTAGCTAGTTTAGCTGACGTCGACGGCTGATGCGATGCTTTTTCTTTCATAAAAACGCAGTAACACACAGACCAGCATCACCTGGTACACTACTTGGGCGTGGTTCCCTGTGCTCTCCCATAGCCACTATAGTGGAGTGGCTACGAAATAGATGCTTGCACGGCCCAGGGGGGGGGGGTTCCCTTCATTTCCCCTATTGTCGCGAGAAAATCGGTCTCGAAATTCTCCAAGGGGTGTGTGCTATCGTGCATGTTATATATATATAAGGTATTACGGGGGACCATAGTAAATAGATGACCTACGTTACACGCAAAAACCTACCAGTATATACTCACCTATCTTTACTAATAATATTTGGTCCTATTATTGCTATGCCCCCCCGGGTGGGCTAATGTAGTAAGAATCAGAACCCACGGCGGACCCAAAACCCATGTAACCCTCCATATTTACACACCATGCTCGGTTCTATTACTACTGTAAATACGTGTGTGTCCCCATAACAAGGACTATTAACAGACCACTACGTCCCTATATATAAGGAACTTTTATCCGTTAACATTCAATATGAAAGGTTATACCTGGTACTATTTAGGGACAGAGTGGTATAGCCTTGAAGTCCAGCCAAGTCACAGCCCTAGTAAGCGCGCTGAAGGAGAAAAAAAAAAAACAAGAGCAACGCACCTTGCCCAGCAGCGAAGCCATCACAGTGAAGGTCACGTCTTCATCGCTCTGCGCGGCCACTGTCAAGAACAACATGCCCACGCCGAAGCTGGACTGGGCGCAGTTTTCAGAGATGTTGACGAGAGGAGAGGCGCCATCCCAGCCCCCGCCCTGCTGCCCCGGCGAGGTGCCAGATGCGTCGCCAGATGTGTTCGTACTGAGGGGAGGGGGGGCGGTGTCCAGCGCCGCCTCGCATGGGTGTGTGGAAGAAATGGTGATGCTGCGACGCACCCCGCTGGTGCACGACCAAGTCCTGTGAAACAAAAATAAATCAGGGTGTTCAAGTAGGCGTTTTTGTTTTAATGTCGTGCGACCAAAGACATGCATATCTGGATGTTGGTGTTGTTTTTCAAATATCCTGCGAACAAGCCATGTATCGGGATATTTTGTGTCGTTTTGTTTTCACCAGACTTCGAACTAAACAAATGGGGGTATTATTTTATTGGTTGGTATGTTGATCATCCTGTGAAGAAAACTACTGCACATCGGCGCACGTATTAGGTGTTGTTTTACAATGCGGGTGGTCGGTTGAAACACTTGAAATCGGTTCACATCCCGGGCAGATCAGATAGATCATCTACAGATCATAGAGATCATTCCCACCTGATCTAGATAGATCGGAGCATATAGAACTCTGACCTGTATGATCTGTATGATCTGTAGCTCATGTTGCCGGGTGGAACCCATATAAGCCGCGTGATCTGATACATGTTTCCTGGGGTGGACCTGTGCTATACGGATCCTGCAAAGCACCTCAGAACGGCAGCTTAGGATCTAGATGGTCTACAGGTAGATCAGACAGGTCGTGATCTGTCCTACGTGTGAAGTTTGTTTACTTTACGTTGGCGGCTGACGTTATGCTCCATTCACCAAAATAAAAAATAGGGTCGAAAAAAACCTGGGCCGAAGAAAAACAAAACAAAAAGCAGAGCAAACGGATGGTGATCAACCGGCTGGACTGTGGGTCGAATAGCCAACCGCAAATAACTTGTTGTACGCACGTACAGCCACCTTTTCCAAACCACGGAGAACACCACCGACCGAGTTACAGCCAGTATCGAACAAACTTATTTCACCCCAAGTGACGTTGGTGGCCGAACAACGCAAAAGAAGGGGTGGGCAATCCCTTCAGACGTTGGACAGACAGATCACGATCTATCTGTCTACAGTAGTAGATCATATACCAAGTATATACATCCTGACCTGCCGCTCTCAGGTGCTGCGCAGGAAATGTCTAGTACAAACCCAACCCAAGAAACATGCCGTAGATCATGCAGATTACACAGATCCCACCCCGCAACCTGCCCCACAGATCAAACAAATCAGGAATCTGTTCCTCCCGAAAGATCTAGACCATGCAGGGGGGAATCATTTATCCGGGCGGAGTGTGAAACCTCCTCCTGCACGCCAAAAAGCACCGACCCGACCGGGGCTCATTATCGCTCGGCCACGTTGCGTCAACCTCGACCCGCCCACCGTAACACTCAAGCCCTTCCCGGTAAAAATAACCGACCGAAACAAGACCTTACGTTGCGCCGGCCGGGGCTTAATGTGGCTAGGAATTTTCTGTAGCCCACGATTTCTCACAGAAGCGCTCTCGGGTCAATAACCCACCAGCCCGACAAGTCAACAGACGAACGCAAAAACTTGACCGGTATTGTTGACGCCACGCGGCGGTCGGGGTTCGTTTCGGCTAGACGCCTTCCAACGTCACCGCAATGGGAAAGGCAAAACGTCCCATCAAGTCCAGCCACCACGCCGCGCAGAAAAAAAACGACCCCCATGCCGGCAGGGAAAGTAACCGACCAACACAGTGTATCTATAGCTTCCCTTTGCAGGCGCAATGCGCCGGCAGGGGCTAGTCATGGCTAGACACCCACTACCCGACCTCGAACCGCACCGCATCGACGGGGGGGGGGGGGGGGGGGGGGGGGGGGGTGTACTCGATAGGAGAGAGGGGGGGGGGGGGGGGGGGGGGGGGGGCGTACTCATTTGTAGCTTGCCTAAGTCATTTGCCCATTGACCACGCATCCCTTTCGAGGGGAGGGGGTGGTGGTGGTATCCACCAGTCTGGAAAAGGAACCCGGTCAACACAAACATTCATCTTGCCTGCGCGATGCGCCAGCCGATTACTCTTTAACCCCCTTTAGAACCACACTCCCGTTTTGGGGACAAACTGCTTGAAGTTTGAGTGGTGTGTCCCCAAAACAGGACTGCCGTTCAAAAAAAGGGTTAAAACTATTGGTGCTTTTTAGAGTAAAACCTCCGACTTCAAAATCGACAGGAATACGGAATAGCGTCGGCACGAGAGGGGTACGTCGGCATTTTTTTGGCCGAATTTCTCAACCCAACATCGCTGGAGTAGCACCAGTTCTGTTTTCAAACGTGCTTTTGTATGTACAGTACGTACGTATGCCGAATAGGCGATAGCGCATCGCCCATCGTGTTGCAGGTTGGGTTTTTTTTTTTTTTTTTTTTTCTCATCCCATTTATTATCTTCGCACATCTTCTTCTCTCTCTCCTTCCAACTCGTAACTCAGATCCGGGGGCACATAGCAGGCTCTCCTCCCCCCTTCCCGCCACGGTACGTGCCTTCCTTTTTATCGGTTAGGTGCGGTATTACAGGGGGACCGTAATTAATAGGACCAAATACTGTTAGTAAAAAATGGTTAAATATATAGGTTTTTACGTATACCACTCGTAGGCCTATTAACTATGGTCCCCCGTAATAGTACATCTCCTCAAGTGAGTGCTAGGTCTCTGTACCGGGTACACACGGGGGTCTGTCTCACTACATAAAATCCCAGTGTTTTTTTATATTCGTAGGTGCTGCCGACTGTTTCAATGAAAGAAACACCAAACACCAAGACAACAACTCACCCTGATTCACCCGCAGTTTTTTGTTTGTTTGTTTGTTTTCTCTCAAAAAATCTGGGAGTTCGTACCTCTGCTGAAGCGTGCGTCGCTAAAATAGACGCATCCTCTACTGACAACGAACCCCAACCCTGTAAGGGCACCCACCAGTCTGTGCACACCCGCCCATCCACGTCGGCGGCGCCTTCGGTCTTGCCCATGCCGCGGGAGGAGCAAGCGGGGGTGGTGCCCATGCCGGCGAAAAGCGAAGGGTTTCCGATGATAGGGGTCACGGCCAGCTGCAGGTCTTTGTTGTCCTTTCAGAAGAAGAAGAAGCAGCAGCAGCAGCAGCAGTAGCAAGTGTTTTTACGGGAGAGCATAATAGTAAATAGGATCTACGGTACACACAAAAACCTGCCTGTTTCCCTGTTTTTACCAACAATACTTGGTCCTATTTACTATAGTCCGTCGTGATAGTAGCAGCAGACAACAGCAGCAGCAGTGGTAGCAGCAGAAACAGCAGCAAGAGCAGTAGCAGTAGCAGCAGAAGCAGTAACAGTAGCAGCAGAAACAGCAGCAGCAGCGGCACAGCAGTAACAACAGCAGCAGCACCAGTAGCACCATCAACAACAGCAGTAACAGCAACACCAACAGCAATGCAACAACAGCGACAACAACAAAACAAACACACAGCAGCAGCAGCAGAAACAACACCAACAACAACAAACCCAACCCTGCAGCGGCAGCGCCCCCCCCCGCGTGCGCGCGCATTTCAACATCGCATGGCAACTACCGTGGCTAAATCGCCCTATGCTTCTCCTACAATAGTTATCTACCGGTTCATACCTGGTCCACGAGAAACCCAAACACCATCTCGTTCCCCGCAATCAATGCATGCCTCTGTGGAACGCCCGCTTGCAGCAGCGAAACTCCCTGCCGGAGGGGAGTCAAGCACGCCACAGCGGCGGACCATGCGCGACAGCAGTTACGTTTCATATGGCCTAGTGAAACGCTCAAAAGCATATACGCTGGGAGATCGTTCCGGACACCGGTCTTTTTGGGCTCGTTCCGCCATAAAATGCTAGTTGTAGTGTAGGAGGCGGCCAGTCAAGAGGTCTTTGCGCAGGGGTGTCTGCAAGGAGTAACATAGGACTCGCAGGAGTGTCGCTGTAACAGGAACTCGCGCAGCAGCATATTCACATCTGCCGTCAACTCGTATGCGTTGGTGGTCGGCCTACGTCGGATGTCGGACGGCGTCAGGCAACTCGAACGGGGGTTCTATTTATTTGGCGCCGTCAAAATTAGCACTGGCATTGGCTCGATTTATTCAACTATTACGGGGGACCACAGTTAATAGGACCGAATATTGTTAGTAAAAATGTTTAAATATATAGTTTTTTATGTATACCATAGGTCCTATTAACCATGGTCCCCCGTAATAGAGAGTCAGTTGCGATGGGTGAAAGGAGGTGGGGATCTAAACACACCTAGGACAGATCAGACAGATCATCTACAGGCAGATCATCTAGATCAACTACATCCTAACCTACCGTTCTGAGGTGCTGTGCAGGACCTGCACAGTCCATATCCAGCCCAGGAAACACGTCATATTAAGAGATCGTGCAGACTATACCGGTCCCACCCGGCAACATGAGCTAGATCATACAAATCATACAGATCACACAGATCACACATCTCTCTTCCCTGAAATATCTAGGTGCATCACGTGAGGATCTGATCTCTCTGGTCTGTCCAATCTTCCGAATATTTCACCCCAAAACCGAGGGCGAGGCGGTGGCGGCTGGTTGGGCCGGGGCGTAGACACGGCAGCGTCCGTTCACCACCTTTGAAACCCCGAGACAACAACAATGACGTTGGTAGCATCCGCGGTGAGTGCCCAGCAGCAGTACGGGTAGGAGGTAGGACGATGTTGCGCCCGTGCCGCTCAACCCCTTGCATTCAACCACTGTAACTCGGACACCAACCATTGCGTCGCCCACCAATCACGCAGTGGCCGCAATGGTTGCCGTAACCATAGTAACCTTTTCATCGTCAAGTTTTTTTCCTCTCAAGTCCCCCCCCCAAGGAGACGAGTCTGCCCCCATCTCGGGTCGTGCTGCCGTAGACGAAGGTGCATTCGTACCGCTTCCCTGGGGTTCCTTTCATCATAACCCGAGAAGCTTGTATATCTCGCCCTTAAAAAGGCCTTTGAGGAAAAACCATGCGCACATACCGAAGAAACACCCCCATGGACAAGGAATTATACAAAAAAAAAAAAAGCCAACGCAGTAGCTCAACCCTGTTATCACATTACTGCACTGTACTTCATTCAACCCCAGTGTTACCCTAATTCCAAGCGCAGTCAGCCCAATAGGAACTTCTGCGGTTAGGTGCTTGATCAGTCAGTCAGCAAGAGTTACGCTCCTAATTCTCACCCTTGGCGTAATGTGGAGCAGTAACTCTGACGATTAAAACCTGGAAAAATACATGCGAGATTCTAGAGGTACTGGGCAGTTCCTCCGTTTGGGAGACCAAATCAGCCGAGAATGTTGGGGCCCAAAAGTGCCCCCCCCCCCCCCCCCCCTCCCCTACATACCGCACTGTAGAGGCATGAATCCCTCCCCTACCGATCAACCCTCTCTCCCTACCGCACTGTAGAGGCATGAATATCTCCCCTACCGATCAACCCTCTCTCCCTACCGCACTGTAGAGGCATGAATATCTCCCCTACCGATCAACCCTCTCTCCCTACCGCACTGTAGAGGCATGGCTCTCTCTCCTGCCCGTGGCATGACTATTTCCCCTCATTTTTATTTCATCCGCGTAGCCCATCCGTAGAGGGATAGAGGGGTGGTGTGCTCGATATCATGCATGGCGGTAGACGTATGTATGACCATAGACCCTCGCTCCCCTAAAATATACCGGGACGGAGCACGTGGGGTTTTCACACCGACCATGCAGACATAGCTTGCACCAAGCGCGAAGCACCGTGAGATGTTCGGCGAGTCGCATGAAGGGTGATCTGCATCCTACTACGAAGAACCGATTTTGAGGCGAACTTCGGCGCCTTGCGCGTATTTTCTTGTACATGGGGATAGGGGTGGGTGATCGGAGGACGTTTTTTTTTTCCAGAGCGCTCATATCTCCCTCTTGCCGATTCTCGAAGTCAGGGCCATGCAAAATAGTGCACAGTCACGCGAATCGACTCCAAGCGTGCGCAAGAAAGCCCGCGCAGGAGATCCGACATCACCACGCGCGACTTCACAACACGTAATACGCGTATGTACGATGCTCACAACAACCTTTCGAGAGCAGGCACATCAGCAGACTACAGTAGTGGTTTACGTTGGCTCAAACTAGGGCAAAAAGGGTTGACAGTCTACACTAACTCCTCAACATTTTCCAAGAAAATTCCCAGGGTTGCGGGTTCAGAGTTAAGAGTTATAAATTAGAGTATATTTCAACCATTCTATCGAACCTGGGTTAATGTCTATTTCAACCATTCTGTCGGCGGGGTAAACGGGGGTGACACAAGCGACAAATACTATCTCACCGTCGACCTTAAGACACGAAAATCGAAACAAAAAAGCGACTCCACCCCTTCAGGACTAACCTCCCTCCCATCGCGGGGACCGAAACACTATTATAACAAGAATTATACCCAAGAGTTAGGTTTCTGTTACAGTACGGGTCTAAAATGGCTTAGGGTTTGTAGAGTTAAAACGCATTCGACCTGGCGCTGCCATTACACGTCGTCGTTCCCCCTCCCATGAGAGGTGACCTCCTCCCTCCGCCCGCTTGATTGCCGCTAGTGATGGGTATCGGACCAAAATCAAGCTCGATACGATACCCATAAATGGTACCTAAACCGATACGATTGCCGCTAGTGATGGGTATCGGACCAAAATCAAGCTCGATACGATACCCATAAACGATACCGAAACCGATACGATTGCCGCTAGTGATGGTTATCGGACCAGAATCAAGCTCGATATGATACCCATAAACGATACCGAAACCGATACGATTGCCGCTAGTGATGGGTATCGGACCAGAATCAAGCTCGATACGATACCCATAAATGATACCAAAACCACTACGATTTCGATAGTGGATGCGTCCAAAACAATCGTCCGGCCTCAGCACGAACAGAGACGGGGATCCCAGGGGATTGCAGGGCAACATGGGCACGATATGAAGATGTTACCGAAACTTTCGATATGTCGATGTTATCCAAACTTTCGATACGATATCCAACACTATAATACAGTATTGTCAACGCTTTCTTGTGTTCGTGTTTCGTTTCTGTAGGGTTTCCACGAGTTCTTTGCTGGATTGTTCTGTCGGGATTCCCGGCTGCTCAGCGATCCCACCCTTCCTTCTCTTCTCTGGTAAAGCAGTGCAGGCAGGCCCGATTTTGCGCGGAAAGACCAAAAGCAGCAACAGCAGCCTCCAACAACAAGCCACCAACAAGGCGATGGGGAGGGAAGCACGCCGGCAAACAGGAAACAACGAAGAAAAAACGAAAAGCATACTACTATTACGGGGGACCATAGTTAACAGGACCTATGGTACACATAAAAACCTATATGTTTAACCATTTTTACTAACAATACTTGGTCCTGTTAACTATGGCCCCCCGTAATAATGCCAAAACAAAAAACCACAAGCAAAAACAAACCTGTGAGAAGGTAGCGATGACAGAAAACGTCACGTCCATGATGCCAAACACGCCGATCAGATAAGGCTCCGCGGTTCCGCCCGGACCCTGCGCGGTGATCGCTTTGACAGGCATGCCCTTCGACGTCCAACTGAGAAAAACACGATCAGCCGAGGCATGGGCAGGGTGGTCGGGGTTTTTTTTGGGCAAAGACGCAGCAAAACGACCCAGCACTTACAAGAAAATGGAAGTTAAGGAACATGGGCTCGATTTTTTTCAGGAAAAAAAACTGAAATAAACCCTTACACTTTTTTCGTGGTCGGAATGCACATTCGTGTATTAACACACCCTGCCTCACGTAAGAAAAAAAATAGCCTGGCCTGACATAAAACATCGTCAAGTGCTGTCGCATACTGTCTCTATCGCAAGCCGCGTGATGAAAATGTTGCCACCAGGTATACATGAATAATAATAATAATAATAATAATAATAATAATGATAATAATATTAATAATAATATTAATAATAATAATAATAATAATAATAATAATAATAATAATAATAATAATAATAATAACAATAATAATAATAATAATAATAACAATAATAACAATAATAACAATAATAATAATAATAATAATAATAATAATAATAATAATAATAATAATAATAATACTAATAATAATAACAATAATAAAAAACACCAGCTGTGAGGTCGAGGATGTCGTCGAAATTCGTTTTTGCAAGCTGTGTGCGATAATATATATTTACTCGCCCAAAAAGGCTTCGCTATGCGAGTTCGCCCTTTGGCCTTCGAATTGGGCTGCGCATTTAGAGCCTCGCATAGTGTCATCACCCCCACCCATACACGGAAGGGGGACATCGCTTTGGGCTTCGCATTGTCGTCGTCCCCGACCCTATCCACGGGGAAGGGAAAGGAAACGTCGAAGAGTGCATAAAAAACGACGCGCCGAACCGCGTCATTGAGCTCCCACCGCAACCGCAACCGTCTCCATCAAGATTTTTTCATCACAACCTGTACGGGAAAGTGGAGAAACTCACCTCCCCCCCCTCCCCTCTCCTTCAACCGCGACCGTCTCCATCAAACTGTTTTTATCGCAACCTGTACGAGAAAATGGAGAAACTCGTCTCCCCCCCCTCCCCTTTCCTTCCCCAGCAACATACAAACTAAAATACACGAACGGCAAAAAGGACAAACTCATCTCCCCCCCCCCCCATCCTCCCTTCCCCGTTAAAAATAAGCTATTCATAAAAGCATGCCCGAACCGAACCTGTACGTGGTATCGTCCAACGGGTCGATCACCATCGACTCGTTCCTCCTCGCCATGTAGAGGTCGCCTTGTCCGATGGACGTGGTGAGAGTTACCGTTAGCCTCGCAGTGTCGCTCTCCGGCCGCACGAGGTAGTAGTGCATGCGCCCAGCGTGCACCCAGCCCGCCTGGGGGCGGCCGTGCACGAGCAGGGTGGCTGTTGAAGGGGGGGGGGGGGGGGGAGGGGGCAGGATTGGGGGGGGGGGAGGGGGATGAGGATGAGGGGGGGTGTACTCGATAGGAGATATGTACTCCATCTCATGCATGGCCGTAGTCGTATGACCAATGGGGGGGGGGGGGGCAGGGGACGGGGGAGTTGGGGAGCGATGGAGGGGGGAAACAAGGGGGAAACCACCACCACCACCACCAACGACAACACCAACACCAACACCAACACCAACACCAACACCAACACCAACACCAACACCAACACCAACACCAACACCAACACCAACACCAACACCAACACCAACAACAACAACAACAACAACAACAACAACAACAACAACAACAACAACAACAACAGCAACAACAACAACAAAGTCGGGCGGTTTCACCGAAACCGTCTCGGATATAAATCATCCGCAGGTAAACGCAGAATCATGCCGCGAGCGTGTAGCGCGACACCTTGTTCTGCGCAGTTTCAGCGCTACTCGTACCTGGTACAGTAAATGTGTTAGCATCCCCTATTGAATAGTCTAACCCCTCAGCGCCGGGTCATCGCTACAACGTGCGACCGATGCTGTAGAGGCCCTTCCTCTCTTTGCCATTTTCGCCTCTCAGACGCCAATGGGCTATAAACGCATGCGCAAGACGAGGTCGGCGGCTCTTCCGTCGCAAGAAAGAGAGGAAATAAAGGAGCCGAGAGCGAGATTCAAGGAACGCCCTGAGAAGAGTCCAAGGAACATCCTGAGAAAAATCTACGGAAAACTATGAGAAACAGTTCCGAGATCGTTCGCAGAACTATCCGAGGAACGTTCTGCGACAAACCATGCGCCCGAGCGGCGGGCGAGCGAGTGCTCTGGTCTGCCAAAAATACAGTCACCTACCAGGTGTTAACTTTGGTCGTCAGCAGTATGGAGGTTGAGACTTGCTTAGCCCCGCAATGCGGCAGACTATCGTACCACACTGGGTGATAAGATGACACACCCGTATCACAAGAGTGATAAGCTAACACACCCCCTAGGATGAAGTTGCTATTACGGGGGACCATAGTAAATAGGGCCTACGTTACACACAAAAACTTACCAGGTATACATTTACCTATTTATGCTCTCAATATTTGGTCCTATTTACTATGGTCTCCCGTAAGAGCTATTCTCTCCCCCCAAGGCCGGGGGAGCACTCACACACACGAAACGGGAACGGTGGCGTTGGAATGGTCCCGACGAGACATTTCCACCCATGCATCGCTCGGCGCAATGCAAAACCCTACCCGTTGCGGAAACATGCGGTTTTGAAGCTCGTTCTGAGGGTGGGAGCGGTATCTCGCGTGTTACAAAAATCTACTATTAATACACCAGGTGTAACCTTCGGCAACAGCACATACAGGGGCTGCTGACGGGGGTGGGCTTCGAGGCCCGCTTAGCGCCACATTGCGGCAACACAGACTATTCAGGTCAACCAGACACAGAAAGAAAAGTACGATAAAAAGACAAAACATCTGCCACCCTCCTATTTACTAGGCGAAACTTACTTGCTTCCGTTTTTTTACCGCACGAAAGAAAATATCTGCCGCCCCTCTCAATGGATATATATATATTTTTTTAGGCCTGTTCACGGGTCGGGTCGAATCTCGCGGGTCAGGCCGAGTCGGGTCGGGTGACGGTGACCGGGCCGACCCGTGATCATTTGAGTACCTGCTGAACCGACCCGACCCGACCCGACCCGTGATATTTCAAAACCTTCCTGGCCCGACCCGCGGGTCGGGGTTGCAATTTTCTTCTCACAGACGGTTTTTTCTCAACCATTGCAATGGCCAAGGTAAGAATACCCCACACATATTGGTTCGATGAGTACTTCGGTGAACAAATAAAATGCATTAGATACCTCCCAAGGGGAATGTGCTATGTCGGCCCTTCTGCATGGGCTAAGTTTAGACCTCTTCAGGCGAGGGCTCTCAGAACACGTAAGGTGCTGCGTACGATTTCTCTAAAGTTCCACGTGCAGTCTGTATATACCGAATACCTGGTACACTTTTTTCGAGACTACAAGAACTAGGGGACAAAAAAAGTATCGCTTCCCTACACAGATAAGAGCAGAAGTGCAATGCCTTTAAAAAAATCGAGCATCCTCGTTGGAAGGACGAGGAGTTACAACTCAACCCTAACCCCCCCCCCCCCCCCCCCCCCCCCCCCCTATCCCTATCCCTGTTCCTATCCTAGCAGGCGTGTCTGGCGCGGATCAACCAACGCACCGCCCTCGTCTTCGTGGCGGACAGACACAGTGAAGGACGAGTTGCTGACGGAAGAGATGCCTATCTGGTAAGCGCAGTCCTCGCAGAAGTTGGGGCCCGTCGAGTCGATCATCACGAAATCCGAGCCTGCCGCAGCGCACGTCGGGAAGAGCGAACGCACCCCACCCCACCCCACCCCACCCCATCAGAATAGGCGGACAACGGCGACGACGTAAAACGAGAGGGGAAACGACCAGAAAAATAGGCGCACGGGGAGGGGGGGGGGGGGGGGGGGGGGAGGGCGTACTCGTTCGTTGCTTGCCTTAGTCTTTCGACCATTGACCACGCATCCCTTTAGAGACGGAGAAAAAGCGTGGGGGGAGGGGGGGGGGGGGGTGTACTCATTATCATGCATGGCCGTAGTCGTATGACAATAGAGGGGGGGCGGGGGGGGCTCGATAGGAGAGATGTATTCGATCTCATGCATGGCCGTAGTCGTATGACCATAGACCCTCGCATCCCTACAATGCCGGGACGGAGCATGTCGGGTTTTCACCGACCAGGCAGACATTGCTTGCACCAAGCGCGGAGCGCCGTGGGGTATTGGGCGAGTCGCATGAAGGGTGAGCTGCATCCTACAAAAAAAAACGCCTGTGAGGCGGACTTGCATATGGATGACAGCTTCAATGAGATAATTTAATTTCCGGTGTAGCCACTTCCATAGACAGCCATGGGAGTACTATGTAACTGCCTCTTGGGTGCCTTACCATGAACAAACACTACGAGATACGACCACTCTCCTTGTGCGGAGTAAAGGTTTTTCACCTCGCACCAATGATCTAACTCGACAACCAGCGGTGGGCGGCCGCCAAAAAAAAAAAGAAAAAAAGTACCCTGGTTGTCTAGCTCACGTAGTGAGCGGCATGTTTTACAGTGTCGTTGCCAATCGACGCCAACCCAACCTATAGACAAAAAGGGGGGGCTGAATCGTGCCCCCCCCCCCCCCCCCCTCCCCCCGCGCTTTTCGTTTCCCTTCCTTCTCCCACGAAGCCCAGGCTGCGCAAAACAAGAGTAACCTGTTGTGAACTGCAGCTATTAATAGTGCGCGGCACAATTTCGCCCTCTAACTGCCACATAAATCATCCTACACATTTTTTTTCACGAAAATTCGTCCAAAACCAGAATGGCATTTGCAGCGTTCAAGGGATTTAGAAACAATGATATTTTGGGCCAGGCTCACATGCCAATCTGGACGGAAAAATAAGCAACGTTTTACATTGAACTCAGAGTGCAGAGAGGGATTGTATTCCGACCAGAGCGGTAGTGGTATTATTAATAGTTGCTCTTGCAATTTTCGGGCTGTGTCCGGCTCAAACTAGTTGGTGTGGACTGCCCGAAGGTAAAAGACAAAATGGTTTCAATTGTGTTTCGTGCAAAAGTCGACCCTAAAATTATCGACTCCCGAATGATCAAACCTCCTCGTAGACTTGACAACATGGTTTTTGTTCGTATCGGCGCAAAAGCCGTGCCTACAATTATCAACCCCCAGATCAGGAACCCCTTGAAAACTACCCGGTGAAAAATATTGTTACGTTTCGTGCAAAACTCCGGCCAAAAAAGTCTCACCTCCCAAGATGCTCAAACGCCTATGGAACAAAAAACTTGGTTCAGTTGTGTTTCGTGCAAACCTCCAGCCTAAACAATCTCAACTCTCAGATTCTTGAAACGACGTTAGGACAAAAAACATGGTTTCATTTCTTTTCGTGCAACGAAATTGAGCCTGAACTCCCAAATCATCAAGATTCCTTCAGAGCTTCGCCCACATTTTGGGTGTCACGACACTTGGAAATTGGCGTGGGAACATAATCGCAGTGCATAAAAAAAAGGCTACGTGAATTGTATCGGGTACCAGGTACATGCTGTACGTATACGCGTGGAGACCAGTCGGTGCTTTCGAAAAATCTCGAGAAAAACGGAACAAAACGGTCCAGCATTCCGTACCACTCTGTCCCTAAACAGAATCCCGGTTTGTATACTAATATTCAAGATAAATGTTGCTAATATTTCTGGACAGAGCGGTATTATTTACCCGTGCCGCCCGTGCTTTAAAAAAACGGCCCAATGCAGCCTTTGCCCATGACCTACAGTAGTCGGCGGACAGTGCCGCGCGGCCTGCTCGTGTGCCTCTGCTCTACACGCGCAGCTAGCGAATGCACACCAAGCCAAGAGGTACTCGAGAGTGACCCCCTCTCCTTCCATCCTCCTCGCCTTCTGCTAATACAAGGATAAACCCCGACTTACGTCAGTAGAGCCCATGACTATCATGACTATCATTACCAAAAAACAAAAGTCAACTCAGTTGGTTGACAACAGGAGTCATTCATAGTTCTTTCTGTACGCTTGACTCTGGCAAATATTTTCGGTTTATTTACCCGTGGCGCCTCCCATCCAGTGGAAGTTGTGCGGCCCCGGCAGGGCGCTGCCCCCGGCGGCGACGTAAAGGTCCGGGTCGCCGGTTAAGGCCGTCAGCACAACCTTTTTTTTTTCCAAAAAACAAAAACGAAACCGAAAACGAAAACGAGAAACGCACACACATGCGTATAACACACGGAGAAGAAAGAGAGACCCCCAAGCAAGTTAATAAAACAATAGGAGTAACCAGCAGCGAAGTAGAATGAAAAGGGGGGGGGGCGTTTGGATGGGGAGGGGGGGGGGGGGGGTGGAGAGGTTGGAGGGCTGGGGGTGGAGGGCCGGGTTGGCGTGGGAGTGGGGGGGGGGGGGGGGGGGGGGGGGTGAGAGGGAGGGGGGGGGGGGGGGGAGTGAGCTGAAGGGGGGAAGGGGGTACTTACTTATGAGAGCTGAAGGGTGGGGGAGGCAAAGAGGGCCCCTTGCGCAGGTGTTCTCGCGCCATAAACTGCCGCAAGCCGTACCATGTCTGGTATCACGTACCAGATACCACGGCGGTAGGTCTTTGGGTCCAACAAATTATGGTTCACGGTGCTCCACAGTTGACAAACTAGCCCCAAAAAATTGCAATTTGTTAGAATATTTGTAGTGGAGGAACAACGAGTTTTAGAACTCCAGTCCAGTTTTGGAAATAGCCCACTTACAAATTGAGGGTTTTGTCCCCAAAACGGGACTGCAGTCCTAAAAGGGTTAACAGTTAACAGGATATTCGGATTTTGTACTTTTTGCATGGCGGTTTTCACTTGGACACGAATCCGCCAGAGTACAAGCGGCTTCGGCGCTTGTGCTGTGAGAGTTTTCTTTTTAATTCACTCCGTTTTCTACTCTACCCGGACCCCCTACCCAGCGCTACAAGCAGTAGCTGGGGTACTGCATGCTCTTCTGCCGGAGCGCCCGCCACTGTTTGCACGGTCTACTGCTGCAGTGCCGCCACAATCTCCCTCGCGTTTTTTGTCATCTTATTTACTTTATGCTCACCGTACTGTAAGCAAGTAGTCTATTGGGATTGTTCATTGAGCTGCTCGCACACCGAGTCTCAGAGTCGAGTTTTGGGTGAGGTATAGAGCGAACTCATTGACGCCTCGGATACTGTAAACAGATGATGATCTATCTGATCTGTCTATCTACAGATCATCTACTAACCGTAGTTCATCACCTGCCGTTGTGAGAGGCTGTGCAGGATCTGCCTAATAGGGCAGATCCAACCCAGGAAAAATGAGCTAGATCGTGCAATATCGGGAATAAATGATCTATCTGCCTTGGAAAAATCTAAATCATTAACTGTGGGAAAGGATACCCCCCGCAAGGTGTGAAACTCATGTTTATACGGTGGGCCATAGCAATCAGGACCCAATACATACACAAAAACCTATATGTTGGGATTTTTTTAAAGCATATTCGGTCGCGATTACCCCGTTCGCCCCTGATAGATAGTAATAATAGTATGCTGAGCAAAAAAATTGACCACAGTACGTTGATGGACGAGATAGTGGAGTGACGTCGACGGCAGTTTCCATTTATAAGCTGTCCCAAAAATGCATGGAAAACCCTTCATTCTGCTACGCAGTAACTCTTCAGCTGTGCAGAAGCACGCCTTCGCAGTACTCCACCGTTTGCTTGCTCCCGGGCTCTTCAAAAGAGACGATAGCTCAAGCCGGCCCATGCTCTACGGTAAGAAGGATGATGAATGTGTCGAGGCTCAGTCATACCTTGAAAGAATGATGCGCATGTCTCCAGGCTCTGTTTCTGTGATGCTATCACGGGAGACCATAGTAAATCGGGTTCTTCAAAAGAGACGACAGCTCAAGCCGGCCCATGCTCTACTGTAAGAAGGATGATGAATGTGTCGAGGCTCAGTCATAACTTGAAATAATGATGCGCATGTCTCGAGGCTCTGTTTCTGTGAATCTATCACGGGAGACCATAGTAAATCCGGTTCTTCAAAAGAGACGATAGCTCAAGCCGGCCCATGCTCTACTCTAAGAAGGATGATGCATGTGTCGAGGCTCAGTCTTAACTTGAAATAATGATGCGCATGTCTCGAGGCTCTGTTTCTGTGATTGCTATCACGGGAGACCATAGTAAATCGGGTTCTTCAAAAGAGGCGATAGCTCAAGCCGGCCCATGCTCTACTGCAAGAAGGATGATGCATGTGTCGAGGTTCAGTCATAACTTGAAAGAATGATGCGCATGTCTCGAGGCTCTGTTTCTGTGATGCTATCACGGGGGACCACAGTAAATAGGACCTACGGTACACACAAAAACCTGTATATTTCGCTATTTTTACTAACATGATATGGTCATGTTTGCTACGGCCGCCCGTAAAAAATATGCTCGTCCCCCGACGCACTGCAGGGGTAGTTGTCGTGCCCGGCATCTGTCTACCGTTACGATGAGGATGACGACGTTCTCATACTGCTACTAACTCGTTTCCGTGAACTTTAAGCCCGATGTCGCAAAAACATGCTAAAAACAAAAAAAGCGTTTCGACGGGAAGAAACACTCGTACAATGCAAAACAACACGTGCATCGCAGCACCAGCACGCAGGGGAACGGTACTAACGACCTTGCACCACTTGCAAACCGAGTATTACCAGAACAGGAGCATGTCAGGGTACGTGCATACATAGAACCTACGGTAATTGTGCTTGGCAAGCATGGACTGTCCAAATCATGACCACTCTGGTCGGAAATATAAGTAGCATTTGGACACTAATATTAAGACGAAGCGGTCAATATATAAGCGCGCAGAGTGGTACCTGTAAGGGTTCGGTGCGCCCAGGAGGGTTGAAGAACTCGTAGTACTGCTTCACCGCCTTCCCGCCTCCCACCGTCCCCTGCTGCGGAAAGCCTTCTTGCAGCATTGACAGCCCCTGACTGGCAAGGATAGAGTACCCGCCTTCCTTGTAACCGTAGATGCCCAGGTAGATCGTGCACTCCGTACAGAATCTGCGGGTTGAGGCGTAGACATTATATGAGAGGACCTTTAGAGGCAGGCAGCAGCCATACCAACACCAGCACCCGCACCAACATCAACACCACCATCAACACATCGAGACTTACCCCAGCACCAACACGAGCGCTAAAACCAACACCAACGCTAGCACCAATATTCAACAGCAATATCAGCAACCCACGCCAGCACCAGCACCGACGCCAGCACCGGCACAAGCGCCAACGCCAACAAACCAACACCCGCAGCACCCACGTCAGCACCAACACCGACACAACATCCGCACTAGCAGCAACAGCACCAGCACCAGCGCCAACACCACCACCCGTACCACCACCACCAACACCACCAACACCAACACCCACACCAACACCGACAAACCAATACCAACGCCCATACCAGCACCAACAACAAACCAACAGCAACACTCATACCAACACCAACACCAACAAAACCAAAACGCCCAGGGTTAAGGTCACCACAAAAAACACACACACGCACGAAACACCTCAGGCAGGGCTCTACAACAGCACAATCCCCCCGTGCTCAATGCAGATATTGGGATGACGGAATCCCTCAACCAACACACTCCCCAATATCGTCACATCGATGTATGATACCACATATGTTTTTGAGCATGTATTCGTGAGATACCTAACCGTACCGCAAAAAAAGAGCGTCGGGTCGGGTTCGCGCGGAGGTGCTGCGCGATCGATTTTCGGCGCTCCATCTTTAAAGGAACGGGGAAGGTTAAGGCTGACAAAAACACGGGAACAATACTAAGGTGTTTTCGGGAAAACAAAAACAAAAAACTGGTCGAGAAAGAGAGAGCCTTAAGCAAAAAAACATGCTCGACTTTAGCACCCTCTGTATACCATTGTTAGGAGAAGAACGCTCTCTAACTCCGTTAGGGTAGTTGGCGTTAACTTTTGGCCACAAATCACTTAGGTTACAAGTGCCTTGTCCCCAAACCGGGACTGCGGTGGTAAAGGGGTCAAAATCACTCATGTAAGTGTGTATCGGGCTCAGCGTATACCGGGTTTTATTTCATCAAGATCGGTTGCTGGATCTCCTCCAAGTGAGGGACTTCGTAAAAACTAGGTGCTATGACGGGGGGGCATAGTAAACAGGATACGGTGCACACAAAAACCTGTATGTTTCCCTGTTTTTACTATTAATAACCATATCATATTTGGTCCTGTTTACTATGGTCGCCCGAAATACTACGTACCCCTAGTGTAGCACACGGGTGAAGCCTTCACGCTGTACAAACCCCAAAACCCATGCCGGCCTCGACATTCACTACCGTTACCGACCCAAGCCTCCACAGTGCGGTGTGCCTCCACAGTGCGGTGTGCCTCTACAGTGCGGTATGCCTCTGCAGTGTGGTATGATATGCCACTACAGTGCGGTATGCCTCTACAGTGCGGTATGCTTCTACAGTGCGATACTACGCATCTACAGTGCGGTATGCCTCTACAGTACGGTAGAAAAATTACTGCTTCCATCAGAATATTTCTGACCGGATGGACTCCTCTCAGCTAAGGAACTGCTCAGTATTTATTCACACCTACTGTAGGACAGACCACGATCTAGATCATCTACAGATAGATCATCTAGATCATCTAGATCCTAACCTGCCGTTGTGAGAGGTTGTGCAGGATCTGGATAGTACACGTCCAGTTCAGGAAATATTTTAAAGAGTATGCAAGTCGTACGGCTCCCACCCCGGCAACATGAGCTAGATCATAGTATAGATAGATATAGTTAATACAGATCATACAGATCATACAGATCATATAGATCAGGATCATATCTGCCCTGAAAGTTGTAGATCATTGAGTGGGGATCACTGATCTCTCCGAGCTGTGATACAATTGCGAAAATCTCATGAGGACACAAAAAATGATGTCTTGATCGGCCTAGCCAATAGGATTAATCGTTGGGATGATGTGATACACATTCCCCCCCCAAAACACTTGGTTTGGGCATGAGGTTCGCACAGAGCTCCCGGTGCCTTGTAACCCGTCAAAATCAACCCCCCCCCCCCCCCCCCCCCCCCCCCCCGCCCCCACTGCAGCATGGTGCAAGCAAATGCCTGCCTGGTTGGTGAAAATCCGACATGCTCCGTCCCGGCATTGTAGGGATGCGAGGGTCTATGGTCATACGACTACGGCTATGCATGAGATCGAGTATATCTCTCCTATAATATCGAGTACACCCCCCCCCCCCGCCCCCACTGCAGCATGGTTCTGCTACAAAACCTGACCCGACATATCATCAGGGACGCGTGTGACTCCAAAAAAAGTGCGAACGGCGTACACACATTTTTCTCAGTCGTTAGTACAGGGGACGGAACGCTACTATCCCCTTGAACCGAAAAACAGGGCTTTCCAATATGTCTGGGAGGCATTTCCCAAGAGGTAGCTATTTTTGAAAAAAAATCCGCGAATGGTATTTAATAAGAAGAAGCTGTCGTGCGAACGGCGCGAGGGTTTTGCGAACTACAGCAGTAGAGCGTTTACGTGCAACGCGCTTATGTAGCATTCATCCCAGCACAATTGCTATCCGTCTTGCGCTGTCTCGCTTTCGCTCTTACCGTTGAGCCGTTTCGGAAAACATCACCGTCAACGAGCCGGCCCAGTTGGTGCTCTTCACGTCGTAGTCCTTGGGGCCCGGCTCGCGCGTGCGATTGGTGGTCACGTAGATATCCTTCGGAGAGGGAAGAACGGGTCGGACACAACGATAACAATGGTTGGGGGGGGAGGGGGGGGGGGGGGGGGTGTACTCGATCTCATGCATGGCCGTAGTCGTATGACCATAGACCCTCGCATCCTTACAATGTCAGGGCGGAGCACGACGGGTTTTCACCGATCAGGCAGACATTGCTTGCACCAAGCGCGAAGCGCCGTGAGGTGTCCGGCGAGTCGCGTGAAGGGTGAGCTGCATCCCACTGAGTACCGCTTTCGAGGCGGATTTTGTTGCATTTGGAGGACAGCGTCCATGAATTGATTTAATTTCTGGTGTGGGCACTTCCAGAGACAGCAATGGAACTGCCTCGTGGGTGCCTCACCATGTACACACTTTTCATGTGTGATACGAGCATCCCCCTTGGGCGGAGTGATGGTTCTCCACGCACAAAAATGATCTAACTTGACCGCCCGCCGTGGTGACCACCAAAAAAAAAAACGCGGTACCCTGGCTGTCTAGCTCACGTAGTGAGAGGCGTGTTTCGCAGCGTCGTCGCCAACCGACACCAACCCAACCTATATACAATTATAAAATAGGGGGGGAAAGGTTGGGGGGGGGGGGGTACTCATTCGTTGCTTGCCCTAGTCATTTGATCATTTGACCAATGAGCACAACTCATTTTCGAAACGGAACACAGTTCCAACTCCTGATGGGAGACACATCCAACGTTTGGGCGGGGGGGGAAAAGGATGTACTCATGCCATGCGTGGCCGAAGCTATATATATATGACCACAAGACCCTCGCACCCCTACAATGCCGGGACGGGATTGCACGTCCGGTTTTTCACCGACCAGACAGCAGACATTGCTTGTTCGCACCAAGCGCGAACCGCCGTGAGGGGGCGATCTCGCGTCTTTTTCGTCCCAACAGGGTGTGCTATCCGCTATCTGCGTGCCATACGCGCGTGTACCCTGGAGTCACCTGCTGTCCGCCATCTGTAGGGGTGAGGGTGATGACGACGCTCGCCCAAGGGTCATTCTCGGGCGCTCGCGGGATGAGCAGCGCATAGTAGTCGAAGCTGCCCTGCGCCACGAAGGACGACTGCGGCTTCCCCATCAACAGGGTGCCCGGGGTCTTCCACCCGCTGTTCAAGGACGCCTTTGCAGGAACAACAGCGTAGGGCGGGGGGGGGGGGTACTCATTTCTTGCTTACCTTAGTTATTTGAGCACTTGCCATCAGGGGCGGGGGGGGGGCGTACTCACTGTCATGCATGACCGTAAACGTATTCACACAACCATAGACCCTCGCATCCCTAGGATGACGAGACCGAGGAGCACGTCGGGTTTTGTTTTCGCCGATCCTTGCACCAACCGCGAAGCGCCGTGAGGTGTTCGGCGAGTCGCATGAAGGCTCAGCTGCATCCTGCTAAGAACCGCTTGTGAGGCGGACTCCGGCCCAGCGTGCGTACATTCTGACATGTATGTAGATGACAGCGCCGAATTACTTGGAGGGGGGCAGCCTACGACGGGTGCTTGCCTTACACGGATGGCACCAAAATCTTTATGAGGGTCCTCTCGTAATACCAACAATGTTGAAATATGTCAATGGTTATATATGGCATTTCAATGATATTCGGGTTAACGAGCAAGGTCAGTCAGATTTTTTTCCCCCAAAAAAGCTACACCCCTCTCGTACATAGCACGCATCCTATGTACCTCCACGATGCCGCCTTCTGCCCCAAGGCCATTGGCGCGGCACCTATACCCCACGCGTTTCGAGACCGAGGGAGCTGATAGGCCTCAACACTACTCAATCAACTGGTGTGATACGGTACACAGAATATGTGAGGAGCCATATAACTATTGGCAAGCCTATTCTATCACGCGCGCTGAGCGATGGGCACGGTGCGCCAGGGACAGCGGCGATAAGCAGCGGGCTTGAAATAACAACAAGACAACGAACAGCAATGACCACCAACAACACGCAGCAGCGGGAGCGGGAAGCAGCAGCAAAGGCAGCAGCCGCAGCAGCAGCAGCAGCAGCAGCAGCAGCAGCAGCAGCGGCAGCAGAAGCGGACGCGGACGTAAACGAAAGGGAAAACAAGCCCAGAAACAAATTACACACAGCCGTACATGCATGCGCACGCACACACCTGTATGGTGTAGCTGCAGTTCGACCTTGCCGAGACCCCGATGACGTACGTGCACGCCGATTCAGTCGTCGCATCTGGCATGCAAAACTCGGACAGCTCTTCGCTCTGCGTACACAACACAAACAAAACGGGGTGGGATAGCAGACGAGGGCGGGAGTGTCAGCCGGGGGCAGATTTTTTTTTTTCCGGTTTAAATCCTCCGGCGACGCACGAACGAAAACAAAAAACAAAACACGTATACACAGCAATGAAAAAAAACCTGTCCCTAGAATCCTACCCTCTCGTGTACAGTACCAGGCACAATATTAGGATTAGTCCCCCCCGCCACGTGGCCGTGCGACACAAGACGCAACAGCTAAACACGGAAAACACCGAAACGCGACACAAAATGAAAACACACCGAGCAATGAAGCAGCAATAACAAGAAACACTATTAATAGACGAGACACACAGTCCGAAACGCGAAAAGGGTTCGAAAAAGCTCTTCTGCTATCCCCCACCCCGGTCAGCAATGCATGCATGCACGCACCCTCCTTCACGTCCCGATGCCTAACCTGCACGTGAAGCGCGTCTCAAGACAACAAACAAAACCCCTCACAAATAGTGAGGAACAGATCTTCTGCGACCCCCCCCTCCCGCCCCCATTTCCCTCCCAAGGATGCTACAAATATGTCAAAACAATCGCGACCACAAGTGGTGCGTAAGCCTGCCACCCACACACGCACCCATGCATGCTTTCTCACCCCCCGGTGCCTGACCTGCATGGTAAAGCG
Source organism: Nereocystis luetkeana (assembly GCA_031213475.1). Lineage (NCBI taxonomy): Eukaryota > Phaeophyceae > Laminariales > Laminariaceae > Nereocystis > Nereocystis luetkeana. The sequence continues at coordinate 8,876,739 of JARUPZ010000020.1, forward strand.
TGCCTTAACCCTTTTAGGACTGCAGTCCTTTTAGGGGGACAATTCACTCAAATTCAAAGTAGCGTGTCCCCAAAACGGGGCTGCGGTCCTGAAAGGGTGAAGACAAGAAGAAAAATAAAACGCAAAAAGGGCGCGGGAGAGGTCTTCTGTGACCCCCCCACCCCTGCCACCCACGCATGCATTCGCCTTTTCCCCCTTCAGAGCCTGATCTCACCTGCATGTGAAGCGTGTCTTTGCCGAAGCTGAGCCCCTGCCACGTGAAGTTCTCCGGTGTAGGAAGTGAGAGCCCCTCCGGGTCTTCGAGCGAAACGTACATGTCCGGGTCTCCGAAAAACGGATCGACAGAAATGGACAGGTCCGTCGCATTCTCCTCCACGGCGATGCTGAAGTATCTGCGTTGGACAGATCGTGCAGGTCATTTCCACAGTTCATGATCTAGATCTTTCAAAGGAAAGATACGTTGCTGATCTGTATGATAGCAGCTTATGCTGCCGCGTGGGGGGCGTATAGTCTGCATGATGTAGGATCGGTTTCCTGGGTTGGATCTGTACTATAATGTTCAGATCCTGTACAACATATCATAACGGCAGGCTAGGATCTATCTGATCTATCTGGTATGTCCCGCGTGTGGAAGCATTTACTGACTCCAGCTCTCAGACGGGAGCGGTGTGAGTTGGCTTATCGCAAAATTACTTCACGGCTACTGTAGGTACTGCAGTATCTGGGTGGCGAAATAAGCCAACTAACCCACTTAACAGATACCCTGGTAGTGCTTATCGCAATACACTCGACCGTCACATTACTCGAAAGACTTCGCCTACGCTCAACACTAAAAGTCATCCGGACGCCGTATGCGGAGCTAAGCTCATCACATTTCACCAAACAAAGACACGCACGTCGACCCACACCAACACGCCAGTCAGATACAAAGAAGCAAAAACTCCCGTAATTATCGTTTTCCGGAGGTGGCGACTATCCGACATACCAGGTGTTGGGTTTCCACACTTGCAGGAAGGGCTGACATACCTCGCTTCGCCCGCCTCACATATGTCGGCAAGTTGGCTGGCCACGACCTGCCCCCGCCAGCCGACTTACCGACTGAGAGTCAGTTATTCGGACAAAGGCGCGTACCGATTAGTTATTAGTCGTGCAATCCTGCCGACTATTAGATAGCAGCTCTTCTCTTTTCGGATACTATTACGGGGGACCATAGCAAATAGGGCCTACGGTACACACAAAAACCTACATATTCCCCTTTTTTTACCAACAATATTTGGTCCTATTTACTGTGGTCCCCCGTAATATGTTAACCCCGGGAGGGGTTTAATAACTCACCGCATGTCAGATCCATCCTGTAGCATCTGCACTGGCAGTCCGTCCTCTAGCCGGAGAACGTCCTCGTGGCTCGCCGGCAGCACCCGAAACTGAGCTGCAGACGTGGCGTTAACCAGAACCATCAACTGTTCATGGACCAGAGTCGGAGAGCAACAGCGGCGACAGGCGACGCGTTCGAGCGACAACTCGAAAGCTTTCACGCATCGAACAGATAGATCAAACGGACAAACCAGACGGATTGATCGAACAGATACACCAGACAGATGGATGACCGAATCTACAGCAGATCCCTGCAGACCCCTTAGGTGGCGTGACGGTATGCGGCGAGAGATTTTACTGTGGCGCCGAGATAAATGTGTTGGGAGCTCACCCAGTCCCCTTCGTGCGGAACGGACCACCCGGGGAGACGCAAGACGTTTCCCCCCTCCCAATCGCACTCGGTTGGCGTAGGAATTTCCCCTCCGCTCCTCGCGTAGACCTGTGCGGTCGGGCGGAAGCAATGATGGGCAGTGGGGGTCGGGGGGAGGGGGGTTACTCGATAGAAGATATGTACTCGATCTCATGCATGGCCGTAGTCGTATGACCATAGACCCTCGCATCCCTACAATGCCGGGACGGAGCAGGGGGGGGGGGGGGGGGGGGTGAATTTTCCGGTTGGGATCGCACGTAAATTTCCGGAGGATCCTCACTTGGGTATAGTGTAGGAGTTCTATATCTCTCACCCAGCAACACAGGGGGGGGGGAGGGGGGAACAACGTATTCTACGGTAGAGACAGCAACTATTTTTTCTGAGGATCCTCACTTGAGCATATTGTAGCAGTTCTATATCTCCCACCCAGCAACATACGTTTTTCAAGCAAAGTTGTACGCTAATCCCGATCCACGAGAACATGGGAGTATATAGCTTTCAAACCACCAGCACGCCGGCAACATCCTCGAGCCCCATACAGGGGTGGGTGCGATCGTTCTTCAGCTCCCTTTTTTCTCTCCGAATGGTGAGGGTGTCATACACGAAGTCGCGAAAGTTACGTACATTTTTGGAAGGCTCTCGACCGCCCAGATTTTTGTTTTTTTTTTCCCCCGAAAAAGCGTCGTTCGGTACCTGGTAGAGTTGGCAACCTTGCCGTCAAGAAAAAAAATCGAGCGCTCTAATAGAAAAAAAAGGAAAAGAATCGCACCCCAGTGCGAAGCCAATGCTCGAAACCGTCGTACCCCTCCTCCCTACATTGGCATTGCTCCGACATCGGTCACTTCCAGTCAGTCGCATGCTACGTTACAAATACACCTGATCATTATTGAGGTTCCCGACCTAAAGAGCTCTGTTAAGAGCTATCCGATGAGCGATGCCATGGCTCAGCTCAAGCATGTTGTCAACAACTACAGTAGTAGTGAAAAAACACAACAATATATGTTCCGACGATATTGAGAATCCCTCTGTTTAGAGGAAACCCATCGCGGCCAGAAACGCTTCCGCCAAAAAAGTGATATACCCCTATTTGCAGGCTCTAGTAGAGTAGAGTAGCACGTGTCAGTGGTCCGTGCGTGTGCTTTTGTCACCTCCACTTCCCCGTACGCGACCGTGACGATGACTTCGGAAGCCTGTATCTGGGGAGTTCCAGCCACCTGCGAGGCGAAAAAAAAAAACACGAAATCGGCACCGATCCCATCAAGAGAGGGGGGGGGGGGGGGGGGGGGGGGGGGGGGCATACTCATATGTTGCTTGCCTTAGTAATTTGAACATTGACCACGCATCCCTTCCGAGACGGAGCACCGTTCCTATTCCGAATACAGACTCCCTCAATATCCGAGTGAACTCTGAAGAATCACGGAGTTGAAGAATGCGAGGAGATATTATAGAACGAAGAGTATCTGGCTGTCGGCTCTCTCGCGGGGGGAAAGAGACTGATGGAGGCACTCATCAGTGCAGCATCGTCCTCCGCCCGGAGCGACTCGTTGAGGCCAGCGGCTGCTGTGCCCTCGTGAGCAACCAAGGCTCTAATGGGGGCCCTTTGTTCTACCAGGGTTTGCCTTAGTATTAGTATCATAAATACGGTATGATACCACGGTACATGAAATACCAGAGGGTACCATACCAGGTATGTTGTACGGCAACCAGAAAAAACAAATTGCGCCGCCTGCAGCTGTTGGGGAAAAAAAAAAAAAATCGAACATTTTTTTTTTTTTTTTCCCACAGCGGCGGTACGAGGAAATTTTCGGCTGTTCTTTGAAAGCAATATATTTGAAAAAAAACTTTTGAAATTCGCGTTTCCATTGGCATAGGTTTAACACTGGCCCTTTAGGTTCACAAGCAGTGTTAGGGTTAACCTGATTGGCTCAGGGTTAGGAATAGGGGTACTGTAGTTATATTCGTCCTATACACAGACTGCCGTAGTGTGTCGACCATTTTCTCTACCAAGTGAGCTACAAGCTACCTTAACCCCTTTAGAACCGCGGTCCCGTTTTGGGGACAAACCACTCAAATTCTAGGTAAATTGTCCCCCAACCGGGACTGGTTAGCCCTTTTAGGGCCGCAGTCCCGTTTTGGGGACAAACTACGCGAAATTTGAAAGGTTTGCCCCCATCACGGGACGGCGGTTCTAACAGAGTTAATGTGTATAGACGCACCCGTGTACCGGTACTCGTCCGCTACCAAGGTGGTGGTGTACCGTAGGTACCGCTTAGGCGCCGTCGTCTTGCTGCTGGAAATAACCAGATGCCTCGTATTCTTACAGTCGTTTCATCAGAGAGCTGGGAGAGGAAACGTGTCGAGAAAAGAGACGACGACGTGCGTAATCGGCCTGTCGGTTACAACAACCAGCAAGGCTTGCGTGGGTTGCTGGGGCAGGGGATATGTATGTCCGAATTGCAACGCAAGGATATGCACGACACGCACGAAGCGCGCAGCATCAAAGTGATCTGTCTATATACCTGTTGTACTGCTACTGCTGCTGTTACACGCTGGACACTTTGCGCACTATTTACGACACTGCTGTACCAGGTACACAGGTACGTCTGATGTACCGGTATACCTGGTACCAATTAATATCATATCATTCTGTACCAAAATATAAGCACTGTTTTTATATTAAAAATTATTACAAACTATCCTTACATTTTCGGTCAAGAGTGGTACAGTACATGGCTGGAATAGCAGAGACCGGTCTTTCGGGAGCGTCAAGACAGTCCGTCGATATACCAAGACCCACGGGGGGCTTTCAATACTGTTTTTAGCGTACATTAGCGGTCAGTCAAGAGGTCAAACCGCGGTCTCCTAGACTATGTGATTCGTGATTCGTGACGGTATGATACCTGGGTTGTCCAGTCTCATTTTTTTCTGAACACGCCGCGCCTCTCCCCTTTACGAGTACGATTAGGTAATACGCTGCTGTTGTGCACTGGAAATTAATAGGTGTCTCTATTCACCTTGAAGTAGTTTGCATCGCCTGTCTCCGCGCTGACCCAGGGATCTCCGAAAGCTTTCCCCATCTCCAGCTTGCATGGAGCTTTCGCTGGGCACGGCGGTGGCAGTGGGGCTGCTACTACTACCGCTGTGGAGCCTGAGCCGGATGGAGTATTAATAGAGGTCGTTGCAGTTTCCTCCGCTAGTGCTCCCTGTCCTGCTGCGATGCTCGTTGCAGCGAGCATTGCGAGGACAAGGGAAGAGCGGACTTGTTGGGAGGTGAGCGCCTTCATCGCGCTGCCTGCGTAGCCCAGCAGCAGGGCACAACACACGCGCACAGCAGAGCGCAGAGCTCACAGCAATACAAGATGCTCCTAATCTCCCAATTCCCAGCTCCGAATTAGCTTCGGGATAAAAGGTGATTGGATGAACAAATTAAGGTGGGATTAAACCGATTGAGCAAAAAACGCGCCGCGTCCATATAATCAACCAATCACAAGGGGCTATTTTGTACCTGCTATATTATCCCGTAAACCAACAGCAGTAGCGGCAGCAGCAACGGCACACACTCCAACCCGATACTAATCTCCGGCTGTGTCCATCGAAACGCTGGCTCTTCAGCGTTTTGCCGAGCGGGAAGGGGGCAAGTTAATTGAGGCGCCCAAGTATGCATGCATTTTGTGTGCATAAACGCATATATATGTGAAAGTGTTACCTACTACTGAGCTATAGGGGTTAAAGACCGATCGATTACCCAGCCCAAGGTAATCCGTATGACACATACCTGGAATAGAAAACATTTGGGACTCTCAGTGACAACACACACCACATACATAGGTAGGTAGGTCACGATGTTATCAACCGTCACAAGTGAGAACGAAGTGGCACATCATGCGGCGTGCGCGTCGGATGTGCGTTATTTTGCATTGTAGCTCGGGTAACCTCCCTACCTCACCCAGTAGCCCGGGTTGGTTATAGGGGGCCCGGTGCTGCTGTGTCCTTCCTTGTTATGTTATAATAAAAAGTGTTACATGATCAGAGACTGCTGTATGTGTTGTTTGATAGGTACCAGGTAGTTATTAATAATAGTTGTTCAGTATATAGCTGTGCTTATTTTATTTTATTTTCTGCGCCGGAGCGCGAGAGGAAACCCCTGTCCACACTTGTTTCTCAAGTTTTCGTGTACCGGTTCGAACCCCGTTCGTTTCTTCCACCTTGGTCGGGCCTGCCTGTGGCCGTCATTAAAGTGTGGTTTACTCCGAGGATGTAGGCACCTGAATCTATAGTGCGTACTGTATTGATAACACAGAAGAGTAGTACTTTAAGCGGACAGCAAGCAGGATTGAACCGTTGGGTTTACTATCAATAGTGGGCACATTGCACCGTTGTACCTTGAGAGCGTGAACAAGAGAACGCCGTCAATGACGCACGACCTCTGGGGGACGGGCTGCTTCGATCTTGATGGCGCATGCGCTAAGGAGCACAGAGGGATGGCTTCAAGCACGGCCAAACCACTCCAACCATCCACACTGCATACCCGCCGCGAGAAGCGCACAGCCCGGAGAATGGGGATCGCAATGGAGCAGCCATGAAATCATAGCTATCATAGCTGATGGAACAGCCATTGTTGTTGACGCTCGCGCAATATTTCATCATGCATGCCCAGAATATGAAGCCCCCCTGGTCACAGGATATACATACTTCAAAAGCTGGAGCGGACCAAATCTCAGGAGGAAAAATATATTTATAGTAAAATCAAACAACACCAAGCAGTCCGATACACATCGTGACTGAAACACATCGTACATCTTAAACAGCTAAAAGTCAATCCTTGCACGATTCGGAACCTAATCCACTGAGGCCGCATGCGAAAAATAAACTGAAACAAAATGAAGTGAAGAAATGAAACGAAACACCCCAAGTCGAAGAGAATGAGAACAACAAGGGTAAGGCGAAAAAGCAGACACTGGGGGCAGGCGAGGGAGTCCGCGCGGCCCTACGCTAGTTATGTACTCATGGCGCTGAGAAGGCACGCATCATGACGATGAAGGCCATGCCCAGTCGGCAAGCGTTTCGGGCAGAGCGCCCCCCCCCTCCCCCGCCCTCGCCCCCGCCCCCGTCCCCGTCCGCGTCCGAGTCTCCGCCCCACTCTGGCTGCATTGATGTCCACGGTCCGTGTTGCGGATGCGTGTCGCGCTTATCCGGAGCATGCCATCTCCGCATGTGAGCCTCGGCCCCGTCCTCGACCCCTCGATATCATCTGACGGCCGACAGTGTGCTGTCTTGCGCCACCCTTCCGACTTGATGCCGACCTTCTCGAGGTCCTCCTTGAGGCGACCCATCCAACTCCTCTGCCTGACCAAAGGAGTAGTCCTTACCTCCCACCATCCCGCCAAACATCCCCCTCCTCGGCAGGCGCTCCTCTCCCATGCGCGCCATGAAACTCGCAAACAATATCCTTCGTCTGCGCACCGTCACCTCAATGCTCTCGCAGTCTATCTTGACAAGCGCGCGGGCGTAGAATGTAGAGTATGGTCATCGCTCTCCCGCTTCCGCCTGCCGAGGCATCGGGGGAGCACCAAGTGATGCACCCGCCGTAGCCTGTCGTAGTCAGCCGGTTTCAGGCTCCACGTGACGCACCCGGACAGTATCGTCTCGATTTCCTCAGCTTTCAGCCGCCGCACCTTCAGTGGCAAGCGCACACCCGCGGGCGGTCATATATTTCCATCTTACACCACCCCAAGCACGCCCATCCCCTCTGGAGTCGACGCGTTTTATCTCGATGCGTTACCTCGGTACTGAGATCTCGGTTTGCGTTGGTAGCCCCCAAAATCGGCAGTTTGTTTGTACATCTGACCGGCCATAGTCTTTTTTTTTCTTTTTTTTTCTTTTTTTTTCATTTTTCTTTCATTCCCGTTTGTACCTCTTTGTGTTTTTGTTAGTACGGTCCGTTTTGCCTTTTTTTGCGTTTTGCTATCTGCGTCTGTTTTTGTTTTGTTTGTTTTTTTTTTGCTTAGCTTCATCTTCTTTTTTTAGGTTTTTGTCTGCTATTAATAGTCTCCTTTTTGCTTCCCTGGTGTCCGCAGTGGTGGAGTGCGTATGCTTGTTTTTGTTTTTGCCTCTGTTTTTACTTGAGGTATTTCTTCCACTCCAGAGTTATTGGAGCCTGTCCTGCGACCACGGACTGCATTGAATTGTGAGTTAATGTGAGAACAACAACAACAACAAGTGACGTCGAACGAAACCTTTTCTCCCCATCTTTTGTTTGCAGATGCATGATCTCCATCTTGGCCTCCGAGACCGCAAGCCCGAAAGACGCACACGCAGTCATGATTTATGTCTTCATCTTCTTCAAAACTCCTGGTGATCGAGATACGATGCTGCATCGTTAGCCTACAGCATTCCCCACAATGTATGGAGGCCTTCTACGATAGAGGTTCACTCTCAATTTTCTGAGGCTCCTCACTTAAGGAGCTCCTCCATACCTCACCCGAAAAATACTTTACCAAAAATCAAATTGCACCCCGATAAATAATCCCATGGCCCAAGTATACAAAAACGCCAATTTTCGAAACAAGAATGGCACCCCGGCGAGTTTGGGTTAAGGAGACCCGTCATCCAGAAACTTTTTTGCGGAAATGTGCTACCTCTATCGTAGAACGGGTCTATGCCCCCCCCCCCCCCCCCCCCCCCCCGTCGGTCTTGCCCTCCTGCACCTTCCCCCTCTTCTCCTCCCCTGTCTGGCTCTTTCTCTAAAGTTTTTCACTATGTTGTCCATGATGGCTACGCCGGCGATGAAGTGTTTCTCGGCCACGCGCAGCACCGCCGTGAAAAACATGCTGAACAGCTTAGCTATGAAACTGGCTGCATGCACTGAGAGAAGGGCAGTAGCGATGGCTTCTCGCACGGCAAAACCACCCCATCTGGCTTAAAGATCCGCACTATATTTGGAGTAAGGTACTGTTACCAGCCCCAGTGAGGGAGCGGGGGGGGGGGGGGGGGGGGGGGGTGCTCGATAGGAAATATTTACTCGATCTCATCGAGGGCCCCGTAGTCGTGTGACAATAGACCCTCACATCCCTGCAATGACGGGCCGGAGCATGTCGGGTTTTCGCCGACCAGGCAGACATTGCTTGCTCCAAGAGCGAAGCGCCGTGAGGTGTCTGGGGAGCCGAATGAAGGGTGAGCTGCATCCTACTAAGAATCGCTTGTGAGGTGGGCCTGCGTATGGATGACAGCTTCAATGAGTTAAATTTATTTCCGGTGTAGGCTTTTCCAGAGACAGCAATGGGAATACTACGTAACTACCTATTAGGTGCCTTACCATAAACACTACGCGATACGATCATTCCCACTTGTGCTGAGTTAAGGTTGTTCACCTCGCACAAATGATCTATAACTCGACAACCAGCCGTGGCCGACCGCCAAAACAAAACAAAAAAAAGCGATACCCTGGTTGTCTAGCTCAAGCAGTGAGCGGCATATTTTACAGTGTGTCGTTGCCAACCGACGCCAACCCAACCTCGCCCCGGTGGTTCAAGTGGGTAACCTCGAATTCTACTTGTGTTGAGTCCTGGGTTCGAGTCCCAGGTGGGTCGGACTTTGACTTTATTTGCAAAATGAAAATAAAAAGGATTCAATTGTTGAGAGCGCCTTACAGCGTGGGTAGGCACAATTCGATGCGAGTCGACGAGGGAAGAAAAGGCTGAAATCTTCTCGCGATAAAAATGAAGGCACGCACCGTAGCGGGAAGGGGGGAGAAGAGCCTGCTATGTGACCCCGGATCTGAGTTACAAGTTGGAAGGAGAGAGAGAAGAAGATGGGCGAAGATAATAAATATTAATAATAAATATATATATATAATAGGGGGGGGGAGGGTCGAGGAGAACTTCCGAAAAATGTCCTCTATCTGTGGCCTAAAAACCCTCACTACGGCTATCCGCCCCGACAAGGCGGGGAGGAGGGGGGGGGGTCGAAGTGGGCTTCCAAAAAATCTCTCTGTCTGACCTACAGAGTAGCACTACCCACCGATGGGGGGGTTCGAAGGACGCTTACGTCCATACACAATATCAGTGAAGATTCGAGTACATGCCCCCCCCCAAACAGGAAGGGGATACTAATAGCAAAACGCTTTATGTAACATTTATTTGTGGACAGAACGTAATGAGCGCCAAACTGTTGGGTGCACCTCTACTAGGAGTGGGATCGGTGCTCCGTCTCGCAAGGGATGCGTGTGGTCAATGGTCAAATGACCAAGGCAAGCAACAAATGGAAACGCTCCCAACCCCCCCCCAAACATATCCCGCAACTCAATGTCGTCGGCGTGTTCGAGAGTAGTTTGGGATCTGCTTCGTCCGGGAGAAAGTGATACAAAAAGTTAGAAGTCATCTTGATGACGGAAGGACATGACGTAAAGCCAGATATTAATAGCTGTGGCCGGACAAATTATATCAGGCTTGGCGTGGGGTATTACGGGAGTCACCTGCTGTATCATGTATCTATCTGCATACATGCGTACCGTGAACAACGAAGCATCGCGTATAATATGTCTGCCAGTCTAATAGGCCGAGAAAAGGCACGGGACACCGCCGCAGTCCGCTGCGGAAGGTTCAACCGTGAAGCGAGGTCAATCAGCCGTGTGGCGAGGTCAGGAACACGCATGCGTGCCGTGTGCCGTGACCCAGACAGACGAAAATCAAAAGTATGTATGTATGTATGTATGTATGTATGTATGTATGTATGTATGTATGTGTGTATGTATGTATGTATGTATGTATGTATGTATGTATTTATGTATGTATGTATGTATGTATGTATGTATGTATGTATGTATGTATGTATGTATGTATGTATGTATGTATGTATGTATGTATGTATGTATGTATGTATTTATGTATTTATGTATTTATGTATGTGGTGTGTAGGTGCCGGGAGTCTGTCGTGGGTATAGATATATCGATGGTAGCGAGGGCAGCAAGAGCAGCCGGAAGAAGGACGGGCGGACGTGAAGACACCAACAACCCCTCTCTTCTGTCTCAGGAGGCATTATTAATAAGCCGTGGAACTCACGGTCAAAATATCAAATTTCGAAAAAAAAAGGCTTACCCACAGCGGGCGACCAGGATGATGGTGTCAAACATGTGTTGGGTGTATAAGTCTGTGCTTGCATGTATCAGCCGCAGATCTTGGGGACGTATCACATTAAAAAAATATACCAGGTATAGCGCACCCAGCGGGTGATCAGGATGGCCCGGGACGCAAATTGTTTTGTATCCGCATGTATTCTCAGGCCAGTTCTTCTCATATAGTGTGGGATAAGAATGGTGGAAGCACCTATACCAAGGGTCGGTGCTGTCACCCCGTCGGCGAAAATAGCCTTCGAGTGTAGGGTTTCTTGCATATTTCGAAGATATAGAAACCCGGACACACGGATCTTTTTTCTACCGGCGGTTTTTAGAGAAGAAAAACTTAGTAAACCAGGCCTGTCTGGGAATACCTGGAGTCTCAAGTATCATGTTTTATCTTTTTGAGGGGTGGGCGGGTGGTGTCTCAAAAAACCTCTTCTTCTCGACCTCTATTTGAAGAAGAAAGCTTTGATCTCGAGGGGGGCCTCTTAACTGTCCCAGAATGAGGCTTTACTTTTGGGCCGGGTTGGGGGATCCTTCAAGAACGTTCCCCAACTCGTTCTTGGGTAATACCGCATGTATGTATTCTTGGGCCAGTTTTTCTTTCCATATAGTAGTGTGGGATAAGAATGGTGGAAGCACCTGTGCTCCCGTTGCCGGTGCTACCACCGCCCCCCCCCTCCCTTACTCTATGGTCTCTATCAGTATCACGACTCTCCGTTGTTTGTGGTGTGTCGCTGTACTAATCGGGGCTGTTTTCCCACACTCCTCTCGCTTGGTTGCTCTTCCTGTAAGTCTTTGTATTACATCATGATCGGTTCATTCCCGAACGCCCCCCATGACCTGCTCTGCTCACTCAACGGAAACTCGTTGATCACCCTGTATTGCTCCTCTGTCACCCCTGGGATCATGGCATACCCCGACGAACCCGGTGACACTACTTGAGCCAGCTGCAAGTACCTCCAAATCGTTTTAGGGTTCTCCCAGAACGCCTTTTGCATAATAATAGTGAAACCGTCCCCCCCCGACCTAAACAAAGGCATCGAGAAATCCCCTTGTACACCTGCCGCTACTGTGCTCTGCTTCAGAAGCACTGTCATTTGGCTTGCTGAGAGTGGGAGAGAGCCTCGCGTCGGTGTACTGCACTCTCCTATCGAAGAGGTGGTTGGAAAAAGGTATAACCCTTCTCCATGTTCCATCCAGCGATGGCCCAGGACGCAAATTGTTTTGTATCCTATTGAATCATCCGCCGAATGTAAAGGGGCACGCCACATCATTCATGACCCTATATATATTCGATGCGAGTCGACGAGGGAAGAAAAGGCTGAAATCTTCTCGCGATAAAAAATGAAGGCACGTACCGTAGCGGGAAGGGGGGAGAAGAGCCTGCTATGTGACCCCGGATCTGAGTTACGAGTTGGAAGGAGAGAGAGAAGAAGATGTGCGAAGATAATGAATGGGATGAAAATATATATATATATATGCTATATGGGCGTCCTCGGTGGCTCGGTAGGTGGTCCTCGTGCCTATTATTAAAACCAATTTCTTGATACGTGGGTTCAGTTCTCATCGAGTACAGATAGAAATACGCCACAGATGCTCTGGGAATGAAGAGTAATTTTCCGAGAGGAAATACTGCTCCACCAGGTACTCGATCGAGTATCTGGGATTTTGTAGTGCGAGTACTCGCAGTGTTTCGAGATTCTATACAACGGATACTGCCGCCGTAATCGCAGCAGTTCGGGGTTCAATATGTACCACAGTGGAATACACCTGTATTTGCAAGTATTCCGGGTTTCTTTGCTGCGGGTACTGCCAAGTACTACAGGTGAAGTACTGGCAGTATTTCCTCCGTCGGTACCGCGAGTGAGAGCCAAAATACTTTAAATGTGTGTGTGTTGTCTTCACACTGTAGAGTTATATGTACCCAACGAACCAGGACACCCGGGAGTGTCCATCCTGATTCCCTATCCTAAAGAGATCCTTATTATAATGATGTGGTCACAGACCGAGACAAAAAACCGACAACGAGGCAATCACAAATAAAAGAGGAGTGAAATGGGGGTGTACCGGTACCGGGTACGGGAACACACCTACACGTAGCTACGCATGCCAGACCAGAAATTAGAACTACCAGGTCAGCGACAAAAAACAAGAAAATAAAACGAAACAGAATAATAGTGTAACATGTGACGCGAATAGATCAGGAAGGCAAAAAGCGTACTACATGTTGAAGGGGAAGAGGAAGCTGCTGCACACAGAAAGGCGTAAAGGAGATACCGGTGTGAAGGACGACGAGGGTGGGGAGGAAACGAAGAGAGGAACACGTGAACGAGCGAGAACAGGAATCGTACTCAGGGCAGTGATTGTAAGATAGGCAAGGCTAGGAGCAATTACTGCCGGGGGTGGTAACTGACGGTACAGCAGTAGTCGATACTCTCCGCGGGTACGAGTATTTACTGCCGAGTACTCACAGAAAGTTTCAAGACTCTTGATCGTACTCAGGCGTGTTTCGGATATTTGTACCGCATCAAGATGCCGTACCCGCTTGCGTCAGCCGTAGAACTTGAGCATGACGGATCAAAAATCGACAACAAATGTCTACAAAATTAGGTTGATTCGCGTATCGAATTGCATCAGCCAGCCGTAGGTAGAACTGAGGGCGCAAGTTCACTAAAAAAAGTGCAATATCGAGATGATAAAAATGAGTATTTTGCTTCAGCCGTAGAACTCGAGGCGTGACGCGACATTTCAAAAGCCTGCCTGCTGGCGGCAGACCAATACAACTGTCACGGTGTTTCTAGCGTTGCACCTACCGGTACTGGTGCTGACTCACACGCGAGCCGCAACCCCGCACTTTTCATGAGGGCAAACCCTCAGCGTGCCGATATGAATCGCTCATGATTCATTTAGAAAAATGGACGTCGTTTAATACAATACATTGACGCGTCACAACGCAGCGGTCTGACCCGCAACGGTACCGCTCGACAACCTTTCTGGTTGGGAGATACTCCGATTATCCTTCACAACTCGTACTCCGAAGAGGAGCCACAATAACATCGTGCTCGAAGAGCAATTTCCACTGTGTAAACTGCCGAGCTATCGTTGGCGTACCGTTACACGTTACAAACAAACGATCTGGCGAAACAAACAAAACTTACGTTCGCATTCCCGTAAAAAAACACGATTGGAAGGACGAGCACATGGCTCTCACGATTGGCAAGGTATGAGCACACAGCTATCCCGAACGAAATCACCCATTAACATCTCCCACCACCCACAAGCTTGACGCGGAAATCGCATCAAGCCATCGGTCAAAACAAACAACGAGTTACAGCATACAAAAACCACTACTGGTTAATGTGACACCGTAATTCAAAAACTGAGGCCTCAACACCTCTCCAAAAAGAACTGCATCATCACTACTGTTTCAACAATCCTCGGTACACTACAAACTTGGGGAGACCGACGGGAATCTAGTTCGATAAAACAACTGGAAATCTCCAAATCGAAATATCGAAACGTCCGATACGATATCCAACACATTGCCCTAGCTTAGTCGATCTCCTCGATCTTGGGCCCGGCATCTGCCTCGGCCTCCGGCTCGGGGGCGGACCCTCCCGGGAACCCGGCACCGCTCATGTCGGGCATTCCTCCCGGCATACCGCCAGGCATGCCGCCCTCGCCCGCCATCTTCTGGATGATGGGGTTGCAGACGGCCTCTAGCTCCTTCTGCTTCTCCTCGAACTCCTCCTTCTCGGCGGTCTGGTTGGCGTCGAGCCAGGCGATCGTCTCGGAGATCTTCTCCTCGATGGAGGATTTGTCGGCAGCGTCCAGCTTGGATGCAACCTGTTTCCGGCAACGTTTAATTTCGGAAAAGAAGAGAAGAGGCAAAATACCGGTAAATGTGACGGGCAATCGACTGCTTGTTGGTACATCTCGCTCGTCATGATGGAAAAAAGAGTCGGCGATACTGCCACCTCGACTCTTCAACAAACCTCCCGAACTGTGTACCTCAGCTAACAGGTTACTGATGGTGGGTACACTGCCGTGTTAAAAAGCATGAAAAAGTGCCACTACAAACAACCGAAAATCGTCGCACGGTCAAAACTCGTCGGATACAGAAAAAAAACCGTCGCAACACGGGGAACCAGGCATCAAAACCATGGTGCTCAGGTGATGCATGGCACCATAGATTTCCGAGCTACCGTTATTATCCTCCACCCACCCCGAACTCCCGGAGAGGGATCGGACCTGAATAAAATTCTATACATTGGACAAGCGCGCCCCAACTGCACAACTCTTTTGTTATGAACGACTAAAAGTACCGATATATATTATATATAGTCGCTTCGGACCTCTATTATGCAAATGTTCGCTGAAAAAGTATGGGCCTCGTGGTATGCCAATTGTACGATAGATGAGACGGCAGCATTTGAAACCATTCGGGCCGGCGTCCGTGACTCTTGTCCTGATGTTTCGGCGAAAAAAAAGACAATTTCTTGGGGAACAAAGAACAACCACACCGTGAAACACAACTACGCACCTTCTCCTCGTTGATGGTGTTGCGCATGGAGTAGGCGTAGTTCTCCAGGGCGTTCTTACCCTCGACACGCTGCTTTTGTACGTCGTCCTCCGCCTTGTAGCGCTCGGCCTCCTCCACCATGCGCTCGATGTCGTCGGCACTCAACCGCCCCTTGTCGTTGGTGATGGTGATCTTGTTCTCCTTGCCCGTCGACTTCTCCACCGCGTGCACGTTGAGGATACCGTTGGCGTCGATGTCGAACGTCACCTCGATCTGGGGCTGCCCCCGGGACATGGGCGGGATGCCGTCCAGGTTGAACTTGCCCAGGAGGTTGCAGTCGCGGGTCATCGCACGCTCACCCTCGTACACCTGGATGAGCACGCCGGGCTGGTTGTCGGCGTAGGTGGAGAACGTCTGGGACTTCTTCGCGGGCACGGTGGTGTTGCGCTTGATGAGGGTGGTCATCACGCCTCCAGCCGTCTCGAGACCCTGGCCAAGCGGGGTCACGTCGAGCAGGAGCAGCGAGTTGAGCTTCTCCGACTTGTCCTTGCCGGACAGGATAGCCGCCTGAACGGTGGCGCCGAACGCCACGGCCTCGTCGGGGTTGATCGATTTGCAGGGTTCCTTGCCGTTGAAGAACTCCGACAGCATCTGCTGGACCTTGGGGATGCGGGTGGACCCGCCGACAAGCACCACCTCGTGGATCTGCCCCTTGGACATTTTGGCGTCCTTCACTACCTTCTCCACGGGGGTGAGGCACTTCTGGAAGTAGTCCTGGTTCATGTCCTCGAACCTGGCGCGGGTGATGGTGGAGTTGAAGTCGATACCCTCGAAGAGGGAGTCAATCTCGATGTGAGCCTGGGTGGACGACGAGAGGGTACGCTTCGCCCGCTCGCACGCGGTGCGCAGGCGTCGGAGCGCGCGCTGGTTCGACTTCATGTCCTTTCGGAACTTGCGCTTGAACTCCTGAAAGAACCAAGCAGACACGAGCGAAAAACAGGGGAACGCGAGGGTGCACAGGAAAAGAAGAGTCAGTTAACACGTCAAAGACATGAGAACCCAAAACATGCTACCACTAGATGTGAAAAGATGGCATCATGAGACAAATGACAAGAGTAAGGATTGTCTCGAATCATTTGAGTTGCCGCTGGTTGCACGGCCAAGGCAGCTCATCGAACTGACGCACGCGTGGAAACAATCGAGAATATTACGACCAACCTTTCGAGACCACGATTGATTCTGATTTAATCCGACACCCACTACTCGCAGACCCATGCCAAACTATGTATTAAGCCAGAGAAAAACCAATACTACTGCTAAATAAAACGTGTACCAGGTACGTGGCAGTAAAAAGGGTTTTCGGGATTACAGCGGTATATACGAACGTGACAGCACAAAACACGGGCTTCGCCGCCTTTTCAACACACGATTCATGGTTGGTAACTCGTAACCATGATCTCAAGACATCGCCCAGCGGATAGAGCAGTCCCAACAGTCGCCATGTGTCTCGATGTTGAGACCGACAGGCACCAAGACATAACACGCAACTAACCTGCAGGAAGTAGTCGACCATCCGGTTGTCGAAGTCCTCGCCGCCCAAGTGGGTGTCACCCGCGGTGGCCTTCACCTCGAAGATGCCCTCCTCGATTGTCAGCACGGACACATCGAACGTCCCCCCCCCGAGGTCGAAGATGAGAACGTTGCGCTCCTCACCCTTCTTGTCCAGGCCGTAAGCGATAGCGGCGGCGGTGGGCTCGTTGATGATTCGCATCACGTTGAGGCCGGAGATGGCTCCCGCGTCCTTGGTCGCCTGTCGCTGCGAGTCGTTGAAGTACGCGGGCACGGTGATCACCGCGTTCTTCACCTGAGGGCGGTAGTAGAACATGGGCGGGAAAGGGGAAGGTCGGGGTGGGGTGCGCGGAGTCAGTCTGGAGTACCCAAACGCTTCAGTTTCGTGATCACACCGGTGTAACCACTGCTGTACCAGGCAAAGATCAAACACCTCGAAATCGTGGTCGATTCTACCGGGCACCTGGTATAGGAACGTGAATGAAGCGTATTAACCGCTTTTGCTCGGAAAAGCATCGGGTGGAGCCAAAGGACATAATGGGGGCGTCAGGTACAGCAGTCTTGATGGGAGGTGTTTTCTGTGAGAAACCTCCAAAAGTTCTTTCACAACGGGGTCTTGGATACAGAAGCAACAACACGACAACCACATAATGGAAAGCTTCGCACCGCGGGGAATTCCTTGTGGAGCGTCAGGCTATGGCGACGATACGGAAACAGCTTCGATCGAAGGGTACCAGAGGTGATCAAAGAGCGCGAGATACCGTCGGGACAGCTCGAGCGTTCAGTTACGCGGAAGCCAACTACAGTAATGCTTCCGTCTTACAATCAGTACGTATATACCGACGTACCGCCACAAAAGGTACGTGAGCAGGAAGGAACACGGAAATAACGGAAAATTTTCGATTTTCGAATTTGACCTAGTTTGCGAAAAGCCAGGGAAGAGCAACGACCGACTTGGCAAAGGTGTCATCTACCACAACGATATACGTAACCAGCTACCTGGTACCAATTAACTGCTGTTTTTTACGTAGTGACGAGCTGCTACTAAGAAGTTCACGGTTTTACCCGATCGATTTCACTACTCGGGACTACCGTGCCGCACAGCAGCCACACACCCTCGCGCGGATGAATACCGACACTCGAGAGGAAAAAAGGCGTGCGTGGTAGTCTTGGCCAGTACAGCAGTTATTTAGGAGAGATATCGGAACAAAAGCCGAGGAAAACAACCCGTATCAACCGCGCGTCACACTCCAACCCACGGAGCCTAGTCAGTACGCTCACCTCCTTGCCCAAGTAAGCCTCAGCGATCTCCTTCATCTTGACGAGCACCATGGAAGAGATTTCCTCTGGCGCGAACTGCTTCCTCTCCCCCTTGAAAGAAACCTCGATGATGGGCTTCTCGCCGGCGCCATGCACGACGTCGAAGGGCCAGTGCTTCTTATCGGCGGTCACGGCCGGGTCGGTGTATCGGCGGCCGATCAGGCGCTTGGCGTCGAAGACGGTGTTGGTGGCGTTCATTGCCACCTGGTTCTTGGCCGCGTCACCGATGAGACGCTCGGTCTCGGTAAAGGCGACGTACGAGGGTGTGGTGCGGTTACCCTGGTCGTTCGCGATGATCTCTACGCGGTCATTTTGCCAGACGCCCACGCACGAGTACGTCGTGCCCAGGTCGATCCCGATGCTCTCTCCCTCGACAGCAGCCATATCTGCGACTCTGTTGCAATTGGTAAAAGGTGTTGGGTGTGATCTCGAGCAATCCTTGCGGTTGTGAGGGTGGTGGGAAGGCGAACGGGTGGCCAAGATTTTGTCGAAGACCACCTCAGCAAAAGGATTGGTATTGAAACCCCGGGAAAAAATCCAATATGGCCCCTAAGCTTCTGGAGCCTTCGATATTGATATGTTTTTTATTGGTGGAGAGGAGCCCAGGCGGGAATTCGAAATTCAAATTTCGGCATTTCATTGTTCCAGAAAATTTCCATGGGGAAGCGCGCAAGGCTTTTTGGTATGCTTCGCGCCTGGCCCGCCACGCTGGCTTACACCATCCCAGGTGGAGTAGAGTAGGTGTCAGCACTTCCCAGCAAGAGCAGACTGTCATCCCAGGTGGAGTAGAGTAGGTGTCAGCACTTCCCAGCAAGAGCAGACTGCCGGTGGTATGAAGATGTGTTTGTTTGGATAAAAGTTATGTACCTGGTACTTATGACAATGCAAAGCTGCATCCGACAACTCATTATTTTCGTCGCGCCAATATGTCCAGAAAAGTAATGATTGATATAGTGACTTTCCTTACATTTCCACTAGCTGGCTAAAACAGCTCAGAATGTACGCTTAGCTACGGTCTAGAGCAGCTCTAGAACGCAAACTCTGGCTACCTACCTAGGCTCTAGGGCAGTTCTACAGCAGACATTTAGAGTCAGATGCTGGTGAGTCGTGGACGGGCGAAGAATTAAAAAAAAACGCCAAACGAACATGAAGGCGACGCATGATGATTGGTTAAAAACATACCGCGTCTAGAAATTTCTCTTTCGAATTTAGACGGAATATAGAGCCAGCGCCGACTGTGCACTCGTCTTTAGAAACCAACCCCGTTTCTAGAGATTCCATCGTACATTGCCGCTTTCCCCCAAAAGCCAACTTGCGCACACAACTCTTGCAGCTCACAGCACTTCGCAGCATCACAGCAGAACAGCCCCCCGCAGCGATACACCACAGCGACACGACAACACATCAAGCAAAGCGCGGATCAGCACACGAAATATAACATGGCAGCCGTCGAGGGAGAGAGCGTGGGCATCGACCTGGGCACGACGTACTCGTGCGTGGGGGTGTGGCAGAATGACCGCGTAGAGATCATCGCGAATGACCAGGGCAACCGCACCACTCCCTCTTACGTCGCTTTCACCGAGACCGAGCGTCTCATCGGCGATGCGGCCAAGAACCAGGTGGCAATGAACGCCACCAACACCGTCTTCGACGCCAAGCGCCTGATCGGTCGCCGCTTCAGCGACCCGGCCGTGACCGACGACAGGAAGCACTGGCCCTTCAGCGTTGTCGACGGGGACGGGGGCAAGCCCACCATCGAAGTGATGTTCAAGGGCGAAAAGAAGCAGTTCGCCCCCGAGGAGATCTCGTCCATGGTGTTGGTCAAGATGAAGGAGATAGCGGAGGCTTATCTGGGCAAGGAGGTAAGCGACGGGGCCTTTCAATGTTTGGTGTGATCCGGCGATGCCGAGGGTTTTGCTACGAGGTGACCTTTTTGGGCACAAAGAGGCAAAGATTTGTCAAATAAATGTCCGCTTTTTTAGTCCGCTGTCGAGCATCATCAGCAGCAGCACGACAAGAAGCTCCCAGCAGCATCTCGACCACTGCTGCTGTCAAAAGCCCTGTTGTCCTGTTGTGGTATCAGGTACTCCGTAGGTCGAACATAGATCGCTTGCTTGGATTAACCGGTGAGTGTGTAAAAGTTATCATACCGCATTCCGTAAGCACCTGGGGTGCTCCCTCGTTCGTCATGTACTGCGTGTACTATCCATTATGTGTATTTTTTCAACTAGTTCAACTTTTATTTTGTACCAGGTACAATTTGGTTGCACTTGTTGGCGCGGAAGCTACGATTTGATGAGGGTTTTCTGGCGGGAGACAGGATAAAACGAAAATTCAGGTGTATAATACCAGGTAGCAGTTGGATATCACACTACGTCGTAGGTAAACGGGTGTAAAGAGGCAAGATCACACACACCCCGAAATTGAAATCAGAGTTTCTCGGCAGCGGGGCCAGCAGTTGTTTTAGGACCGAAGTCCCGTTTTGGGGACAAACTACTCAAATTTCAAGTAGTTTGTCCCCGAAACGGGACTGCGGTCCTAAAGGGGCATGCGACGCGTCCACGAGCGTATTTATGGAGAAATCTTTCCGAAGCCATTTTCGTTGTGAATGCCCTCCGAGGTTTGGAGAAAATCGGCTCCGAGATTCGTCCCAGGGGGTAGGAATCAACCCATTGAGAACCGCAGTCCCGTCTTGGGGACAAACTACTTGAAATTTGAGTGGTTTCTCCCCACATATGGGACTGCGGTTCTAAAAGGTGTTTTTTCGAAAACAAAAGAAATGAAAACGAGGGTGTGAAAATATCGAAAAATTACTCTAAACTTGAATTGCAAGGTGTGATCCTGCTGCTGTACTTACTCACCTGGTATACTCGTATACCGGGTAGGTCGATACTTCGATCGCGCGTTTTTATGGGATATGCACGAGGTTTTTTTAGTTGCCATACGGGATTGCTTCAGGAGCGCACACCCGATGACCCGAAAACCCTGGTACCCGGCGAGGACTCGTAGGCTTAGCAGGTCACAGGTGCACCCGCAGGGATCATAACTACTGGGTGTAAAAAGTATACTTAGACTCGTATCATACGTTGTTGCTGTAGCAGCATGCCGCGCACCTCCCCATGATGTTCGGTTGGCGGCCTGTATATACTCATGCGCCTTTAGCTGCCCCGCGGGCCCATCATACATTCTATTCGGGGGTCCTGTTCAAGTTCCCTGTGGGTGCTTCAAATTCCCCGTGTATGGTTTTGGACCAACTCTTCACTGGGTGTCCGCTGGTATGCGCATTCCACGGCTCGTATGTACCCTTGTTGCGACTTGGGGGTGTTGTGTACAAAGAGTGTCAGATTTTGTAGATTACTCACAAAGCTACATATAATACGACGATTTATCTCGCCAATCTTGCGATGAGTTGTTGGGATTGTTTTTGTCTCACCAAGACCTTACTTGGTGGAAACTTTTTGTTTTATTTTTCAAATGTACTTTTTGGCTTCACGAGGACGAGTAGACGATGCAACCTTTGGCGCACGCCCCCACCCCGACCTTCCCCTTTCCCGCCCATGTTCTACTACCGCCCTCAGGTGAAGAACGCGGTGATCACCGTGCCCGCGTACTTCAACGACTCGCAGCGACAGGCGACCAAGGACGCGGGAGCCATCTCCGGCCTCAACGTGATGCGAATCATCAACGAGCCCACCGCCGCCGCTATCGCTTACGGCCTGGACAAGAAGGGTGAGGAGCGCAACGTTCTCATCTTCGACCTCGGGGGGGGGACGTTCGATGTGTCCGTGCTGACGATCGAGGAGGGCATCTTCGAGGTGAAGGCCACCGCGGGTGACACCCACTTGGGCGGCGAGGACTTCGACAACCGGATGGTCGACTACTTCCTGCAGGTTAGTTGCGTTTTATGTCTTGGTGCCTGTCGGTCTTGACGCCGAAACAAGTTGCGCTTTATGGGGGACCATAGTAAATAGGACCACACATTGTTAGTAAGAATGGGGAAATAGAGGTTTTCGTGCGTAGCGTAGGTCCTACCGGTATTTACTATGGTCCCCTGTATTAGTTGTAATTGTACTTTCGTTGCCGATATCGTTTCGCCAACTTTTTTGTTTTTGCTGTTATCCCCTTTTTCTTATTCCCCTCTTATTTATAGAAACCAATTAGATGGCGCCGGTAGAGGCACGTTGATATTAATAGTTTGAAAATACCCGACATTGCCTGGTATGACTGCCCATCGTTCTCGTGGAAGCACCCTCGATACGTGCGCAAGGGAGGCGGTGTGTCGAGCAGGAAGTTTTGTGCGCTGCCACTCCTTGTCAGTCGTTGTCGTTTAGCCTCCTCGAAATGCGTGCACTCCCCTCGGTGTTGGTGTGTCGTCGTCGCAGGAATGTATGCGGATGAATGTAAAACAGTATTTAATACGTTACTGAACAAAATTGGAACGTGACAGCCGATGAAATAAGTTGAACCCAGAATAGTTTTGAGCCGCTCGGCCGCAACAAAAGTAGCGCACTGCGGACAGACCATGATCTAGATGATTTAATCCCTCACCTGCACACGTGTAAGACAGATCGAACTCGGAAAAAATGTGCGACAGCAGATCATGCAGACTGTACGGTTCCTACCCGGCAACATGACCTATAGATCATACCAGATGGGGGGTAGGTCTGCCCTCAAAAGATGTAAATCGTGAGTGGGAATTGAGTGTCCGGCTTGTGAAAAGTAGTACCTGGTACACCAGGTATGACCTGTTTTTGGGAATACTTGTTCGTAGACGAAATGTGCTTGTGTCGCGAGAGAGACGGGGCGTTGAAAGAAATTATCTTGCGCGCTCACTAACCCGTTCTTGCTTCTACTCCATACCCCTTCCCTTTCTGTTCAACCTGTTTTCGCTCATTTCTGCTTGGTTCTTTCAGGAGTTCAAGCGCAAGTTCCGAAAGGACATGAAGTCGAACCAGCGCGCGCTCCGACGCCTGCGCACCGCGTGCGAGCGGGCGAAGCGTACCCTCTCGTCGTCCACCCAGGCTCACATCGAGATTGACTCACTCTTCGAGGGCATCGACTTCAACTCCACCATCACCCGCGCCAGGTTCGAGGACATGAACCAGGACTACTTCCAGAAGTGCCTCACCCCCGTGGAGAAGGTGGTGAAGGACGCCAAAATGTCCAAGGGGCAGATCCACGAGGTGGTGCTTGTCGGCGGGTCCACCCGCATCCCCAAGGTCCAGCAGATGCTGTCGCAGTTCTTCAACGGCAAGGAACCCTGCAAATCGATCAACCCCGACGAGGCCGTGGCTTACGGTGCCACCGTTCAGGCGGCTATCCTGTCCGGCAAGGACAAGTCGGAGAAGCTCAACTCGCTGCTCCTGCTCGACGTGACCCCGCTTGGCCAGGGTCTCGAGACGGCTGGAGGCGTGATGACCACCCTCATCAAGCGCAACACCACCGTGCCCGCGAAGAAGTCCCAGACGTTCTCCACCTACGCCGACAACCAGCCCGGCGTGCTGATTCAGGTGTTTGAAGGGGAGCGTGCGATGACCCGCGACTGCAATCTCCTGGGCAAGTTCAACCTGGACGGTATCCCGCCCATGCCCCGGGGGCAGCCCCAGATCGAGGTGACGTTCGACATCGACGCCAACGGTATCCTCAACGTGCACGCGGTGGAGAAGTCGACGGGCAAGGAGAACAAGATCACCATCACCAACGACAAGGGGCGGTTGAGTGCCGACGACATCGAGCGCATGGTGGAGGAGGCCGAGCGCTACAAGGCGGAGGACGACGTGCAGAAGCATCGCGTGGAGGGTAAGAACGCCCTGGAGAACTACGCCTACTCCATGCGCAACACCATCAACGAGGAGAAAGTGAGTTGGCCTGCGACCTAACGTGTTGCATACTGTTGTCTCGCATAGAGGAGTGGGAACGGATCATCGAGGTCTCGAGGCTGCCATTGCTGAGTTTTTTTTTTGGCGGTCGGAATGGCAATTATCCTTGAAAGAATTTTGGCTGTTTCGTTGCTAGCCATGGTATCGGCGCGTATTAATATTAGTAAGCCTGCTTTGGCGCCACGTTCAGCTTTTTATTTTTGATGACTTGAGGAAGAGCTCTCCGAGCGAGGTATTAATAGTAGGCCTCATAAAAATCAGGTGGACCCCCTATATGTACCGTGTCCTGGTATGTGCCGCTCGAGTGAGAAACGGCCATAAAATTACGGAAACCTTAATCACCACCGCGTCCCGTTGCACTCACCTACCGCATGGTGGCATGCCTTCTACAGTGCGGTAGGCCAATACCTGGTACCGTGGAGGTCGGCCATGAGAGGCATGCCACGGACTGTAGAGGGGCCGACAAGTCGAGCGTATCAGTCAAAGTCTGCCTTAACCCTCGTAGTACTGCGCTGTATATGAAGCACATCTGACTTGAATTCCAAGTAATTTGTCCCCAAACGGACGTGCGCTCGTAGAGAGGTTAAGAAAACATATACCAGGTATACAAACGTCGCCGCCGCGTCCCATTTGCATATTTTCCACCACCCATACTACTGTAGTACTCACATTGCTGCGGCTCGCCGTACACATCACGGCGCTTAGCGCTTGGGGCGAGCAAGTAATGTCTGCCTGGTGAGTTGAGTGGTGGGTTAAATCCTGACGTGCTCTGTCCCGACATTGTAGGGATGCGAGAGTCTATGGTCGTACGACTATGGTCATTCATGATATGGAGTACCCCCCCCCCCCCCCCCCCGCCCGCTGCGTACATCCAAAAAAAGGTCTCCGCCCGGGTAGATGCGGCCAAATAGACCTCATTAGTAAAATTCTGCCTTGAAATGCTCGAATCTCACCGCCACTATAATATTGTATTGCATGGAGACCTCACCGCCGCGTCCTGCTTGTATTTCTCCCCCCCCCCCCACCTGCCCCGCTGCGTACATGCAAAAAAAGGTTGCCTCCCAGATGGATGCGGCAGACAAAACCACCGTCGAGGCCAAAATCTCTGAGACGATCGCCTGGCTCGAAGCCAACCAGACCGCCGAGAAGGAGGAGTTCGAGGAGAAGCAGAAGGAGCTAGAGGCCGTCTGCAACCCCATCATCCAGAAGATGGCGGGCGCTGGGGGTGGAGGGGCGGGCATGCCCGGCGGCATGCCTGGTGGCATGCCCGACATGAGCGGTGGCGGAGGTGTCCCCACTCCCGAGGCGGAGGCTGACTCGGGCCCGAAGATCGAGGAGATCGACTAGTTGCTTTGGCAAGAAAACAATGTGGAGGCGTTTCTTGTATTGGGTTGAGGTTTGCAAATTTGTCGCGGACGGTACGAAGTGAGTTTTTTTATCTCAAGTCTTGTTAGGCTCGGGGTTGGGGTTGCAAAAAGAAATGACGGCCGGGCAGAGCATCTGTTGCCCACGGTCTGTGTTTCGAGACATTTTGCAGTTTCTGGGGATAGCTGCTTGTTGTTTTGAGTCATGGATTGGACGGCACGGCTGTCCCAATGCATGCATTCCTGTCCGCAGCTTTTTGTAGGTTTCGATGTTGTTTTTGCGAGGGCGGATGACGGCTGAGTTGGTATCGGTTCGTTTAGTCATTTATGTAGAAATACGCGAAAATCACCTACTTCGTAATTCTCCTTGATTCGACCAGCAACGGAGTGTGTGGTGGTGCGGTGTTCCGATGATCGGGTCACAAGCTGCACCGTACCGCTCGTGCAGGGGAAATTTCTTACGGAAGGGTGCGCGCGTGAATGCCGGCTGTATACCGTGGCTTCGTCTGTGGTGCCGTTTCCGTCGCACTTGGCCAGGTGTAGATCGTTGTTTTTATCTGTGCTTCCGTCGTGCCCTTCAGGCGGCTTTTTTTTTGTGTTATTAGTTGAAGGAGGTTTGTTTCTTCTGGTGGTGTCGACATGCTTTTATCCGATACGCTTGAGATAGTGGTGGACTGAAGGGCTGGCTGGTGGATAGACCGTTTCATGTGATAGGGGCTGCATGTAGGCGGCCGTGTGTAGGGGATGGGGGGAGGCGAGAAAGGTGCGCAGCGCCCGACCCTTTCTCGTGTGACGTACGTTGCCTGGTAACTTTGATGTGCCAGTGCAACCATTTGGTGTCTGTACCAAAACGGCCCCGGAGCAGGCTCGAGAAGCAGTTGTTTGTACACGGGATCTTATCTGGTGCTCTGGTGTGTCGTCGGGGATAGTTGGAGGGGTTCCCCGCTGGAGGCATGCCGGTGTGTGCAGTAGCAAATGCTGGTAGGTGGAAACGATATGTATTCGATTTTTGTTCGTTAGGTCCTACCTGGTCTTGGGTACCTTGTACCCTGGTATGTGTTTAGGAGAGGTTTGGGGAGATCTCTGCAGGAGCGGTGTTGGTGTGTACGATAGCGAACGATGGTTGCTGGAACATGATGGCATGGTCTTGTTTGCGCGAGTGACCGCCACGAGGCGACAAGGTATATAGAGCAGAAAACTGCTATTGTATCATAGCGTGTGGTGTGTAGCACGTGGCGGCCGCCCCTCGTGTGAGTTGGTGAGGATGTTCGCGATTTACTTGCAAGAAGAGGGGTGGATCTTGTCGGATGATGTCTGTAGGATGCATCGCGATATCGGTTTGAATCGTTGCCAACTATTAAATAAGAATATTGAACGCTGAACACAGCCCGCCCGGTGAGGTGTGTGAGGCGATGGCTGTCCACCTTTCTCTCCTTTTGGTGGGACGGCGTCGTCGGATCGCTTGTTTCGTGGCTTTGTCGTGTCGTTGGGTTATTCGGAGATGTGCTGTCCCTTTCGCCGTCCGCATGGGGAAAACATGGGTGTTCGCCATCACTTGATATAATATACCTGGTAGGATATTCAAACTGCTTCTTTCGCAGCCTCTGGGCATGATGAATCGCAAGGCCTTGCTGCTTGCCGCTGCAGTGCGGTTGAGGGACCGAACCAAGCGATTATTGATGCTCTTTTCAAGTATCATGAAAAGTGATGGTAGAAACGTCGAAGAAACAAACGGGAAAACAGTACTGGTATGGCCGTTCATTGCTGTACCGATATCTCGTTTTCGTCGACTTTCTTGGGCCTTTTGGGTGGTCTGTCTACGGTTGCGGCTGCTGCAACGGGAATAGCCCATCGAGCCCGAATGAACACCGTTGGATACCTTGCACAAAATACTGGGATGCCATATACTCGTAGGGACACGCGCAGGCAGCTAACTAACTGCACGTCGCGCCGGCTGACCTCTTTGTCATGAAGAAGCACGTACTAGTAATACGTATCTGGTACAGCGGTACTGTAGTAGCGGTCCCTCTTTAGTGCCGGTATGATGTGCACCAGCCAACAATACCTGCACTATATGTAGCGGCAACCGGCACTAATGACTCCGCACGCTACCACACCGGTTAATCTAATCTGTAACAAGCGATCCCACAGGCATTATATATTGCGTGCAAGCGGCACTATAGGACTACTACTACTGCTGTAGATGGTGGTATGATCAAAGTACGTACGTCCCTGGTAGCTTGGTAAACGTGTACCATCATGTCTGGGAATATAGTACGCGCTTGAAGGGTTCTGTGAATACCAAACGATTGTTACATTTCCGGCCAGAGTGGCACCAGGACAACATATATACCCTTTTCATTGTTGTGTGTAGAAAAACAGTCAGATGAAAGGGCTAGGGCAGACGAGATGCTTGAAAACCTCCGGCTGTATGGCTGACTTCTGGCCGGGAGTTAAAACAAATGAGTGCCTGAAGGCCCGAGCGAATCGAACGACCTCTTCCATGGAGTAACATGAAGCCACCCGGGGATGATTGATTGTAACCCCGCCTCCAAAACGCCTCGAAATGAGCCTTCCTATGTCCTTGGACCAGTCGAAATGGAGCATGCTCGGAAAAAAATGGCGGTTTCTCGGGAAAATTTAGACCCCAACCGAAGGGGCGTACATAAAAACAAATCCATGGCCATCACCCCCCCACGCCCACGCCCGCCCATGGAGGGTCGAATAATTGTTTTCAACACGTTGCCCCACAAGCATCCACAATGAATGAATAGGGCACAAATAAATGTGGTGCACTCTGGAAGTTCAGGCCTGCGCAACGAAACCGATCTCCACGTTTCCGATCAACCGACCTCATCTCATTCGGCGAGGTACTGTTTTGTACTCGGCCTTCCATCGTCTGAAAGAGAATATTCGCGATCGGGTTTCACAGAAATCGCAGAGGCGTTCGTGGGGTGTACTCATGATTTATTTCAGGCCGTAGTCGTATGACCATGGAGGGGGTAAACATTAACCACCCCCCGACCCGAAAACATGTACCAGGTAACCTTTTTTCTGCTCGTGTATGCAAGGGGCACACGGCAACACATATATATAGCCTGCTTACGAGACTGCTGGAAAGGGTCTGCGACCTAGTAATGCCTACCTTGCCGACCGACCGACCGACCGACGGACCGACCGACCAACAGGGAGAGAAAACATAGACAGACAAACAAAACATACAGACCGATCGACTGACCGACGGACGGTCCGACGAATAACGACGGCAATATTATAGCGGCAACATACAATGGTTCTCCACAAAAAAAACAAAGCACCGTCCGCGTAGTATCCAGAGATGATGGTACCCCCCCGTCTATGGTCAGACGACTACGGCCAAGCATGATAACGAGTACCCCCCCCCTCCCCCTGCCTGGTCGGTGAAAACCCGACGTGCTCCGTCCCGGCTATGTAGGGATACGAGGGTCGACGGGCATACGACTACAGCCATGCATGACGTGATTCTCCCCCCTCCCCTCCCCGGGTCCCAAAGCTCGTTGAATAAGAGGCAAGCGTTTTGTTTGGCAATAACGTAGAGGCAATCTAATCCGGAAAGGCAGGAAGGGGCGGTGGGGGGGGGGGGTATTCCAATTTGGAGCCAAATCCTCTCTTGGAAGGAAGAACTACAGTAGTAGTGCCGCCAACGGCAATACTGAGGGGGAGGGGGGGTGTACTCGATAGGAGAGATGTACTCGATATCATGCATGGCCGTAGTCGTATGACCATAGACCCTCGCATCCCTACAATGCCGAGACGGAGCATGTCGGGTTTTCACCGACCAGGCAGACCTTGCTTGCGCCTAGCGCGAAGCGCCGTGAGGTGTTCGGCGAGTCGCATGAAGGGTGAGCTGCATCCTGCCAAGAACCGCTCGTGAGGCGGACTTGCATATGGATGACAGCTTCAATGAGTTAATTTAATTTCCGGTGTAGGCACTTCCAGAGACAGCAATGGGAGTACTACGTAACAGCCTCTTGGGTGCCTTACCATGAACACTATTAATACGTGATACGATCAATTCTTTTGTACGGAGTAAAGGCTCTTTACCTCGCACAAATGATCTAACTCGACGACCAGCTGTGGGTGACCGCCATAAAAAAACTAGGGGGGGGGGGTACTCGATAGGAGAGATGTACTCGATCTCATGCATGGCCGTAGTCGTATGACCATAGACCCTCGCATCCCTACAATGCCGGGACGGAGCAGGGGGGCTATTCCAACTTGGAATCAAATCCTCTCTTGGAAGGAAGAACTACAGAGCTAGTGTCGCCAACTTCAATACTACTCTGTAGTAGTGGTCCCCTCCCCCCCCTCGCGGCACTGTAGGGGTCCGAGGGTCTGTGGTCATACGACCACGACCCTGCATGACATAGAGCACACAACACCCCCCATCCCAACCCTGCCGTCTCCACTCGCACAACCCATCTGAAGCGCTCTACTAGAGAGGTTCACCCCGAATTTTCCGAGGCTCCTCACTTGAGGAGGGAGCTCCATACCTCACCCGAAAACTGACTTCAGCAAAAATCTAACTTCATCCCGATTAATAATTCCATGGCTCGAGTATACAAAAACGTCCTTTTTTCGAAACAAGATTTACATCTCGGCGATTTTGGGTTAAGGAAACCCGTCATTCAGAAAACGTTCAGGCGGAAATGTGCTACCTCTATCGTAGAACGCGTCATCTATCCATCCATCCATCTACCCTCTCACCCGATCCATTCACTCATCCACTGCCTCAGACCAAAAAACGGTCCCGATTCTTTTTTTCCCTTCCTCCCCTCTTACTATTACGGGGGACCGTATTAAATAGGGCCTACGATAAACACAAAAACCTATATATGTCTGTATTGTTACTGTCAGTATTCGGCCCTTTTTACTATGGCTCCCAGTAATAATATGCCCATTTACATATCCTATTTTTTTGTTCTTGAAGTTTTCTTTGACAGGAAACGCATGGCAATGGGGCAGTTGACGATTATGCCGCTCGACCCGTGCGGCTCGCTTCCGGGCGCCGTGATCCACCCCTGCTGCACCAGGCCCAAGACCTGGAACTCATCGAACAGCCGAGTGCGGATGCCTCCGTCCACGGCCTGCTCCGTCCACTCCCCCACGTTGATGTCCCACATGGGCGAATAATCGGTCGCTACATACCTTCGAAATGCCCCCGAGGACGTTCAGGGGCGCCGCGCCGTCCCTGAGCACGCTCAAGAACCCCTGACGGTGGGGATGGTTCACGGTCCCGTCGGGCACAGCGCTGGGAAGGTCCGAGTTGGAGAGGCCGTTGACGGTGGCAAAGAGCCGTTCGATCGCCGAGAATGCGCTGTCGTCGCCGCCGGGGGCTGTCCCCGCCAGCCTCGGCGCGAAGGTGATGTCCTCGAACGCGGCCGCGAGGTCGACGGAGGAGTCCAACGAGAAGTACACAGGATCGGCTTCGCGACAGGAAAAACCCGGGCACCAGCCTCATCACCACCGTCTGCTCGCGGTGGGCATATACGGTGACCACCTTGGGGTACAGGTACTCGTATGCTTCCGACGCCATCCCCGGCGGGATGGCGTCCATGTCGCAGAGCTGGTTGAGGTACTCCGCCATCGCGGTCGCATGATGATGATGATGATCATGATGATGATCATCATCATCAGCAGCAGCAGCAGCATCGCTCGCCACGATGGGTGCGTTCCACACGGTACCGTTAGCGACGTTGTCCCCGACCACGAGGGGGCTGTAGTACACGTCTCCCACGGCACCGTTAGCGAAATCCCCGGGCGGGGGGAAATGGAGCGGGCTCGTCCGCGGCGATCACGGAATTCTCCGGAGAGAAGTCTACCTTCCCAATGGGGTCGACCAGAACGACCCTCTCGAAATCGAGGGTAGCATTGGTGGCCCCACCGCGCGAGAACGCGAGCTTGGGCGAGTGGTTGAGCCCGAGGGACGCCGCGGTGGCCTCGTCTGTGGTGTCCGTGAGGACGTGTAGTGGTGGTGGCTGGAACCGTCCTTGTAGTAGCCGGTGTACAGAGGCAGCTGGATGGTGGCCAGGTCTTCGCCGATCACGCCGGCGAGGAGCGGCTGGACGGGGCCGACTAGGCGCTTGTCGACGCTAGACGGGGCGGGGCCGGATTACGCCAGCGGCACGTCGGCGCCTATGGAGGGAGGGGCGGGGCCTGACGTCGTCGTCGAGCTGCTCCGCCGACTCCTCCTGCCCCTGTTCCTGCGCGTGCACCCGGGTTTGGAACGGGGTGGGGTAGAGCGCCAGCAGGGCTGTTGCCGCCGTGGCCACGCGAATCATCGTCACCGACGATGAGGCCATGATGATAGACGGCCTGATCTATCCGTTTTGTTTGTTATTGTTGCTGCTTGGTGGGAGGAGGGTGTGGGTACTGCTACTGCTGCTACTGCTGCTGCTGCTGCTGCTGCTACTGCTGCTGCTGCGGCGGCGGCGGCGGCGGCGACGGCGGCGGCGGCAGAGGCGAATGGTTCTAGCGCAGTCAAGCTTTAACGCCTAGCAAAAGTTCCCCGAATTCACGAGAGACAGGCAGAGGGTGGGAGAGGAAGGGGAGGACGGCGCGAAAGGCGTTGCGATCATTGAGCCTGTGTGATGGGGTAGGGGCTGTGAGTTGTATATATTTTATTTCACGACGTTCACACGCGCATCTCGGTCCCACAGCGTCCCCAGCGACGAACCCGCCCATAAAAAGGAGCCAGATACGTGTAGCCGCCAGCCAGCCCCCATCTCCTTCGAAAATGAATAGGAGAACTAATGTATCTACGCCCCTGCTTCTGCATGCTTATCATCGATTCTGCGTGAAGTGCACACGGTCATCGCACAGCAATACGTTTTCAGTATTTCTGTAGTGAAGTGGAGTGGAGGAAAGAGGTAAGCGTGTGTTTGGAAGTTGAGTTGGGGGAGGAGGAGTCGGTTGCGTGGAAGAGACCAATGATGCACGGTCATCGCATGGTTACAGGTTACAGAGTACCGCTCTTGACCGAAGTATAGGGACCGTTCGGATAATAAGTTAGTATACAAAAGGCGCTTACTTTGAGGGACAGAGTGGCATGTACCAGGTATAAACGTATGCTTCGAAGTATAATTCGCGCGTACGATGTGTGTACGCCTGGTAGGTTCTGGCATCATATGCGCGTACACACATAACGTGGGAGCAAAGAGGATTCCGTGCCCGCAGTTTTCTGATTGGTCAATTTTTAATCCCGTATGTTTTGATTGGTAGAAAATCCTTGGTCGACACATTTGCCGTCACCCGGAATCGTGACGCAGGGGGGAGGGGCTGCTGTGTCGTCCGATTTTTCAGGACCGTGGTGCCCCTCTCTCTCTGTGTTGCCCACCGAGTAGGTAGTGGAACGGTGTTGGATCCACCGGCGTGTTGGATCCACCGGCCGGTTGAAGAATAGGGATATCCTATAAAAAGTACGACGCGCACGACAGTAATAAGGGGGGGGGGGGACATAGTATTCGGAACCAAAAAAATGGTGTGGAAGTACAGGGGGGGATACCTGCAGCCTGCGGCTCTCGGGTCTATCATCGGTCCTGATTAATAGGGGCCCCCGTTATATTTATAGTAATAAATAGGTCTAATGGGGTTGGGAGTTATGCGAGATTGTTCCACCAAGGTCGATGCTTCGTTGGAGAAATGCTCGGAGAGGGGGGCTCAGTCGTTGTTTGACGGTTGAGACGCTCTGGGGCATGTTGGTGATAGGAGGCTTGTTGTGCGTCAAGTCGGTTTAGGGTGTCGTATACCTCGTACTCCTGAACTTTTTTTTTTGTAGCGGTCTTCGCTTTTTTGTTTGTTCGCCATTTTTTCGCGATTGTGTTAAGATCACACGGACAGTGGGACACTTTGTATCCCTGGACAGGTCTGCCTATTAAGCCGGTACTCATTGGTACTCACCATGTGTTGCTTGCTTAGAGATAGAAGAGCAGCTTTATTCCTTTCGTGCGCGACGGAGACTGAGACCACGCTCGTGCCTCTCTGGAAAACCCCTGGTTTTCCACCTAAGATACGCCTTTCAAGTACTACAAATACGATCCCAGTGCCTAAACCCAGGTAATTACCAGGCTTTCAACCTCATGCGAAGCAGTATCATAACACTAGCCCACTCTGATGAGCCGTATATATGTGCAGAATTATGGGAAATTCATGGAAACCCCGATTCCACGAGCTAGAACATGAGTCGAAGATGCGGCTCCTCAAGACCCACTCCGACACCTCTGAACGGCAAGGCAACAAAGCCGGCAAAGTACATAAAAAAAAATTAAAGGAAGGCTTAGCCTTAAGGGGCAGGAAGAAATCGTCAACGAAAAATCATCGCCATGTCACCCGCGACCGGGGGGGGGGCGAGGAAGATGCATGGAAAAGTGAAAAGTGGATATAAAAAAACGAGAAGGAAAAATAAACCCAGAAGATGTCAAGAAACACCGAAAATCCAGCCAAAAAGGCAAAAAGTCCTAAGTCGACGACGCCACTTGTTAAGATCATGGACAGCGGGACACTTTGTATCCCTGGGCAGATCTGCCTATTAAGCCGGTACTCATTGGTACTCACGTTGATGTTCGCTTAGAGATAGAAGAGCCACTTCATTCCTTTCGTGCACGACGGAGACTGGGACCACGCTCGTGCCTCTCTGGAAAACCCCTGGTTTTCCACCTAAGATACGCCTTCCAAGTACTACACATACGATCCCAGTGCCAGAACCCAGGTATGTACCGGGCTTTCAACCTCATACAAAGCAGTATCATAACACAGCCTACAACTCGGGAAACGTGCCCTGCGAATGAGTGGCCCGATTGCCCAGACCAGCCCCGACACTGAGCGGGGGGGGAGGCAGGACAAAAATACGCGAGAACCATCCCCAACCAAGCCCAAGAACAAAAAACAAACAAACAAACAAACCGACAACTCTGGAACACACCTGCCAGAAAAAAACCGACCCGAAAACTCGGAAAACGTCAACAAGTAGAAAAACCACCGCCCAGAGTCCAGGAAAACGTCAAGAAAGAAATATCGAGTGCAGCCGAGAAGCGACGCACGCTGTAGTACATTGTTGGGCGGCAAACTTAAAGTAGTAATGATGGAGGTTAAGCAGAAAGTAGGTGCAGAAAAAAAAGGGAGTAAGACTTCGTGCTTGGGTATACTTTTGGTTTTGGGTTTCCCTTGGTTTTGTTGTAGCTAGGAGTGTTTATGAATGATCAATGCTGAAGCTCACATGCTGCACATTGTCGGATGGCGAACGCAACAATGATATAATGATAATGATAATACTAAGAGATTAGAAAAAAAACAATAGTAATAACAATGATAATATTATACTGATAACAAAAACAATAACAATAACTTGGTGCGTGGGTTTCCTTTTGTTTCGGAGGTTTTCTTCGTTCGGGAAAGTTATGAGTGATCAATGTTGAAGATCATGCTGCACATTGTCGGATAGTAAGAGAAATAATAACAATAACAACAACAGCAATGACGCAACGACACTCGCGGTATTTTTTTTGTTTAGGTTTTTTGCTCTCCGACGCTGCATCGCACATGTTCCAGTCCGACATAAACATCGACTATCCTCTATTAATAGCAGCACAGTGGGTCGTCGTCTCTCTTCAACCAGTCTGAGCCAAACGATACCCCACTTTCCCTTCTTGAAGGCTCCTCCGTAAACCTCTCCCTCCGTACCTCGGCAAACCCTTGTTTACCCTATACTCCTCGTCACGTAGCGTTCCACTCCCACGTACATTGTCAGCAGCTGTCCGTCCTACCGGTTTAGAGTGGGCCTCGGAGGCGGTAATATTCAATTAACACGAACTCATGTAATAATAATATCGTCTTTCCCTCGGGTGTACATGCTTGTCTTATTACGGGGGACCATAGTTAACAGGACCTGTGGTATACATAAAAACCTATATATTTAACCATTTCTACTAACAATGTTTGGTCCTGTTAACTATGGACCCCGTAATAGTTCTTTTATCGTATCCTCGAGAGAAACAACTGACACGGTTATAAACCAGCCATTCAGATGGACAGCGGGCTTTTGGTAGATGCTTCTCCGGGGGTTGCTTAAGGAGGGGAGTGGTCGTTTTTTGGTGGATGAGATGGAGGGGCGTTGGCGGTAGCATTCTTCCATGTTCGTCACATCAGTTTTGATTTGTCGTTGGATACTGCCGCGCTTTTGTTCTGAAGAGTTCCTCACTTTCTGTTATTAATATTACGGGGGACCATAGTTAACAGGACCTATGGTACACATAAAAACCTATATGTTTAACCATTTTTACTCACAATATTTGGTCCTGTTAACTACGCCCCCCCGTAATAGTCGTTTATTCGAACAACACTACACATTATTGTCGGATGGCAAGCATAATAACAATAGTTGATAAATAATAATAGTTGATAAATACCTGGTAACAATAAATAGTTGACACCACCAGCACTATTTACGGAGAACCGTAGCAATCAGAACCCATCATATCCATAAAAACCTACAAATTCCGGTATTTCTACTAACCCTATCGGGTCCTGATTACTATGTCCCCCCGTAATGGGCATTACCAGGTATTCAAAAACACTTAACACCACTATTAATAGGAACAACAGCGAGTTCACCCATCCAAACCCATATACATCACACTACTACTCTGTTCCAAAATAACACAAGGACGGGTGTG
Source organism: Nereocystis luetkeana (assembly GCA_031213475.1). Classification (NCBI taxonomy): domain Eukaryota; class Phaeophyceae; order Laminariales; family Laminariaceae; genus Nereocystis; species Nereocystis luetkeana. Next base: position 8,912,965 of record JARUPZ010000020.1, read on the forward strand.
ATTTAGTTTTAAACTACAAAGGTTCATTACATCGATGGGCACAGAGTGGCACTGGTACATAATACATAAAACGACGGCTGCAAGTAAGTCTGGTCTATGCCCTGGGTGCCTGGTAAACAATCATGCGCGGGCACTGATATGGCGGGTACGGGCTGCAACGTCCAGTCCCCGACAGGCTACATCCCACCACCCGGACGGTCCTCGCGAGGTTCTCTCAGCTCCGCAATCGATTGCTGTTTGTTATGATACTGCTTTGTATGAGGTTGAAAGCCCGGTAATTACCTGGGTTCTGGCACTGGGATCGTATTTGTAGTACTTGGAAGGCGTATCTTAGGTGGAAAACCAGGGGTTTTCCATACTTGATATTATAACCCTTTTAGTACCGCAGTCCCACTTCGGAGACGAAACTAGTTAGAATTCGAGTAGGTTGTCCCCGAATTGGGACTACGGTATCAATAGTTGGAGTAGTTTGCCCCTGAAGCGGGACTGCGGAAGTTTGAGCAGTTTGTCCCCAAAACGAGACTGCAGCCCTAAAAATAAAGGTATCCCTCATTAATTATTAAGAAACGACTCGTAAACACCCCCCAGAAGAGAAGAGGAAAGCCGCAAGGCAAGGCTAAACAAATACCCTTGTCTGGTCTGGAATATAAAGACCATTTACCCAGTAATACCAAGACCAAGCGGTCCTTCTATTTACGCCCAGAGTGGTAGTTATATCTGGTACGTACGTAAATGCTACCAGGTACAGGAGTAGTTTCGAGTTACACAGCAACAGCAGTGTTTTATGGGTGACAGTTGCACTGTAACTACTAGCTGCTGCTGATGTGGCTTATTCTTGAAAAATGAATTCCAGTAGGTTCCTGGTATCAGGTGCCTCGTATATATATTATACTCGTATATATACCAGGTATACCTGGTATATCAGTTGTAATTTTTTCCGTCGAGCACGGACCAGTCAGTGCTGCAGCCTCGGCCCGGACGCGCCTTACGTTGTTCTGTTACAACTATTAGGATAGGAAGGCGGCAGTTCTGGGGCAACTAAAATGGAATCCATGCTATGATTTACCTGGTATGTACCTGGTACTGGTTTATTTATCTCATCTATTATCTTCGCCCTCCTTTCGTATCTCAGATCAACCATTGGATCACATAGCAGTAGGCGTTTACCCCCCACCCCCCTCCCCCCCCGCCCATCTATGGTCATACGACTACGGCCGTGCATGAGATCGAGTTCAGCTCTCCTCTATCGACCCCCCCCCCCCGCCTCCCATGCTCCGCCTCGAAAAGGATGCGTGGTCCATGGCCAAATAAATGACCAAGGAAAGCAACTACTACGGAGGACCATAGTTAATAGGACCTATGGTCTACACAAAAACCTACCAGGTATATATTTACCTATTTTTAATAGCAATATTTGGTCCTATTTGCTATGGTCCCCCGTATCAAATGTGTGCACCCCCTCCCCCCCCTTATCCTAGGAGATAGATGGTGGCCACAGCCGGCCAAACAGGAAGGGGATAATATTTAGCAAACAATGTAATATATTGGAAACAATATCATGAACGCCCTTTGTTGGTGGTGTCTCTTTTAGGAAAAGGAACGGTACTCCGTCTCGAAAGGGATGCGTGATCATTGGTCAAATGGCTAAGGCGAGCAACTAATAGGTACGCCCCCCCCCCGCCCTATCTACTACGCACGGTACCACTTCATTTATGTCGCGTGAAGGGAGAGTTCAGCATTAGTTTCTTCCCTCGACGGCTCGCGTCTAATCGTGCATACACGCGCTGCTGTATGGGCGCGATCTGCTGCCTCTGATGTGTATGCCTGTGCATAAGGGACGTTTCTCTTGATATTAACATGAAAACGAGACCTTTGTCTAGCGACAGAGCGAGGTAAAATTTCCAGTAATGAGGCATTCTGCGATAGAGGTTCACCCTTATTTTTCCGAGGCTCCTCACATAAATAAGGAGCCCCATACCTCGCCCGAAAACTGGCTTCACTCAGCAAAAATCAAATTGCATCCCGATAAACAGTCCCATACCTGGTATGCCCCAAGTATACAAAAACGTCAGTTTTCGAAACAAGCTTGGCATTCCGACGATTTTGGGCTAAGGAGCGCTGTCATCCGGAAAACATTTTAGCGAAAAGGTGCTACCTCTATCGTAGAACGTGTATACTACACTTGTTAATGTTCGCGCAAGAAAAATTCCCTCGGCGGGAATGCGAACTCGCGCAATCGACCTTCTGAGCAGTCACGAGATTAAGTCACACCTTTTGACCGGGGGAATACAGCAATAATCAGAACCAAATTTGCTGTGTAAACATAGGGGGAAATATGGGTTTCGGGTCCATCCTGGGTCCTGATAACAACGTTACCCCCCCCCCCCCGTGTTAGCCCACCGAGGGCACCGGGGGCATACGCCTGGTATGTGCCCAAGTATAGGAAAACGTTTTATTTAATATTAATGTGTAAATAGTCATTATATTTCCGGACAGAGTGGTATATGTTAAATATTCACATTATTATGCGGATTATTAAAATAGTATATATAGTACTAACAGTTTGGTTCGAACTTTTGGGCTCCGGTGGCTGGTGAGAATTAAAGAGCTTCTGCCGCGCAAGTAATTTCTACGTGCAAATAGCGGCGTAATACCAGGGGCTTCCGAAACGAGACTGTCAGCATGAATAAAAAAAGCTCGAGACCGTCAGCACTTGGAAGCGTTCGATCGAGAGAGTAACGCCCCGCATCGTGAACAAAAATAAAAAATCCTTTCTTTTCTCCGGGTTTCTTCTATATATATATATATTGGTGACTCGTGAGATACGTAGACGTTGACCGATGTTATATGGGCCCGAGCAACCGCCAGTTCAGGCGTGTGTTGTTCTAGATCACCCGCTCGCTGCGGGCAGTCCCAGCGCAATGAGGCTCGCACAGCCGCAGCACAACGAGCAGCACGCCAACATCCTCACACCACACAGCGCACGCCGGCGACGTACATCACCACATCGCCGCGATAGCACGGGATAAGAGGCAAGAAGAGCACACAGAAAGAAAGAAAGCAGACACAGCCACTCTGTCTCTCTCTCTCTCTCTGCCGAGAAGAAGAAAAAGAAGCAGAAGAAAAAAAAAAGGCACTAACAATAACAAGATGGCTGCTGTCGAGGGAGAGAGCATCGGGATCGACCTGGGCACGACGTACTCGTGCGTGGGCGTCTGGCAGAATGACCGCGTGGAGATCATCGCGAACGACCAGGGCAACCGCACCACCCCCTCGTACGTCGCCTTTACCGAGACCGAGCGCCTCATCGGCGACGCGGCCAAGAACCAGGTGGCAATGAACGCCACAAACACCGTCTTCGACGCCAAGCGCCTGATCGGTCGCCGGTTCAGCGACCCGGCCGTGTCCGCCGACAGGAAGCACTGGCCCTTCAGCGTGGTCGAGGGAGTGGGGGGCAAGCCCGCCATCGAGGTGGAGTTTAAGGGGGAGAGGAAGCAGTTCGCCCCCGAGGAGGTCTCGTCCATGGTGCTCGTGAAGATGAAGGAGACCGCACAGGCTTACCTGGGCAAGGAGGTACGTAAATATATATATATACCATACTTCGAAATATTTATGTATATGTGCTTTCTATTTGATGTTTGACGTATACTAATGTAGTATATATATACCAGGTACCAGGTATATATATATATTTATATATACACATATATTTATATATGGCCGGCGACGGATTCACCGTACAGAATGGGCCCTCATCTACAAGAAACACCCACTGTTACTATGAAGAAGCCTGTATCCCATCCCTTTTAGTACCGCAGTCCTCTTTTGGGGGAAAACCATTCCAATTCCAAGTGTTTTGTCCCCAAAACGGGACTGTGGCCCTAAAAGGGTTAAACACCTTGTTGGGATCTCATCATCCTCGAACAGCCTCGGGCCGTATAGGCTGTTGCAATAGAGGGTTTGGTGTGGCGGTCGCCGCCGATCGCGAATTCAAGTGTCTGAGGTAACGCCCCCGGCGACGTGAGCCTATGTTTCTCGTTCTTGTTGCTGTAGGTTATTCTCTCGTCCGTGGGTCTATGCTGCGGTATACAGCAGTGGGCGCCCGATCTCAAGAAACGTCAATTTGGTGTCCAGGCTCAAATGTCTCCTTTTTTTCCGAGATTGATCCAACTCTACTGCCTGTGGAGGAATCAGAGTTGGTCTTACTGTTGAGCCGCGTTTCTTACGGAACCCGATTTTCTTATTGTTCGTCCCGATTTTCTTATTGTTCCGGTGTTTCTAAAAAAAAACAAGGTCTCTTAACTGCGGGCGCCCACTGTATACATGTGGTTGGGTTTGACTACTGGTGCGGTGTCGAGCACTTGGGCCAAAGTGTTGGTTTCTAGAGCCCAACAACTCGATGCTCAAATTGATCCTTTTTTTTTACGGGGGACCATACTACGGAGGGCCATAGTAAATAGGACCAAATAGTGTTAGTAAAAATGGTGAAATACATACCAGGTAGGTTTTTGTGTGTACCGTAGGTCCTATTCACTATGGTCCCCCGTAATAGTAAATAGGACCAAATATTGTTAGTAAAAATGGCGAAATACATAGGTTTTTGTGTGTACCGTAGGTCCTATTTACTATGGCCCCCCGTAATACGGCCAACTGCAGTCAGTCCCGTTTCGGGCACAAACCACTCAAATTTTATGTAGTTTGTCCCCAAAACAGGGCTGCAGTCCTAAAATGGTTTTAGAGTATATTATTAACGTATAGGCTACGGTATACATACAATGCGTTTGTTTTGTTTTTGCCGGTGCAAGGGATATTGCGGTGGACCGTAGTAAATAGGACCTACGGTACACACAAAAACATGTATGTTCACCTATTTTTACTCACAAGATTTGGTCCTATTTACTATGGCCCCCCGTATTATTAATATAACTTCGTGCCAGGCACGTACCAGGTATGTATGCATGCATGTATGTATGCATTTACGTATGCATGTTACTGCCGCCCTATTAGGCATACCATCTGTGACGGGGGAACATAGTAAATAGGGCCAAATATTGTTGGTGAAAATAGGTAAATATGTAGTTTTTTGTGTGTATCACAGGTCCTATTTACTATGGTGTCACGTGATACCTGACCGGCTTGAGCGGGCGTGTCGTTTGTACTCTCCCCAGCCCCAGGCACCACCTGCTGCTTGTTCGGCTGTGCACGCTGCTACTTTCTGTTGTGCGCACCATCGAATAAGTCGGCGAGGGCGATCATGCCGCTTTGTTTACTTGAAGCATTCTCACAAATAATAGCAACAACAACAAATACTTTCTACTACCTGTTCGGTTTGTTGTGCTGTCTATTAGAAAACTTGGGTGCGTGCGTCAACTGTGAGATGCTTTTGCCTTCACACTTCCCACCCACATGAGAGAAACACACACAAAATAAGCAGCCCCGACATATACGGTCGGTGCCGCCGTACGGTATCCACATCGATATCAGCGTTGAATACCGCATCGAAACTTCTTCTACTATACCGGCGTATCGCATCTATCGAACGCGGTTTCCCGTCCATCCCCTGGCATGGCATCCCCCGTGTTCTCTCTGTTGACGCTGAACGGTACCTTCGACGTATCATATATTATTATTGGGCTTGCCATCCGACAATATGCAGCATGAGCTTCAACATTGACCAATCAAAGCATTCCCGAAAGAAGAAATCCCCGGTTACAAAGGAAACCCTCGCACAAGATAATATTGACAAATACATAGTACCGATTCGTTTTCGGTCGAACGGTATTGTGTCGAACTCGATTCCAACACTAATCGGTATCGTGGCTATCGACTTATCATATAATGGCATACTACAATCAATTATTATATCATGCTTGCCGTCCGACAGCGTGCAGCATGAGCTCCAACGTTGATCAATCAAAACCTTCCTGAAATAATAAATTGATACGATCCGAAAAACGGCCTTGCAACCAAAAACGTGTTTCACGCGGCACACCACAAAATAATATTAGGGGGGACCATATTCAATAGGACCTACGGCACACAAAAAACCCTACCTGGTATCTATTTCGCTATTTAGCTATCTTTGGTAACAAGATTTGGCCCTATTTACTATGGCCCCCCACAATGACAAAGACGGGCTGTTCCGCCTCAATACGTAGAAACCCGGAAAAACTATCGCGCGCAATGCTTATACTTTCTGACCGCGGGTTTATATCCTGGCCCCTCACCCGCTATTGCTGCTGTACACCAAAAAACGCTGAGTCGATTGCATTGAAAAATGAACCTGTGCGCGCCTTTTGAGAACCCCCTCCTGTTTCGCACATCTTACAGCTTTTGCGATGACATTGTTCATGCTGGAGTCGTGCTACAGTAGCAAAAAAGGGCGGCGGCGGCGGGGGGGGGGGGGGGGGGGGGGTATGAGGTTGTTACTTTGATTCGGCTCCCCATAAGAGGTTACCTCACCCCACCAAGCCCGATATTTTTGCAATTATCCTTTTTGGGACTTTGATTAACTTGGTTAGAGTATAGCGACCTAAAACACGACGACAAGGGCACTCTTATCAAGCGTCTAGAGTAGGGGGGGGGCGTACTCATTTGTGAATGGGGGGGGGGGTATGATGCCATTTGTTTGATCAGGTTCCTCAGAAGAGGATGCCTCGCCCCAAGCCCGATTTGATGGCATCCAAATCCTTTTGGTGCTTGGTTAACTTGATTAAAGTATAACGACCTAAAACACGACGACGAAAGACACTCTCACCAAGCGTCGCGCTCGAGTTACGCTACAGTAGTATATTGGGAGGGTTATGATACCATGATTTTCATCGAGTTTCTCGTAAGAGGCTACCTCACTCCAAGTCCGATTACTCACCCTTTTAGGACTTGATCAACTTGGTGACAGTATAGCGGCCTCAGCAACGACGAGGGCGATATTATCAAGCGTCTTGCTTGAGTTACGCCATAGTAGGGGGGGGGGGTTATGATGCCATTATTCTCCTCAGATGTTTCACCATAAGAGATCACCCCACTCCAAAGCCCGATTTTATTACCTAAACCCTTTCGGGATTTGATCAACTTGATTATTAGTTATAAGGATAGCGACCTGGAAAAACGACGGCAATGGCGCTCCTATCAAACGTCTGCGGGAAACGAGCGCGCGGCATTAAACATAACCCTCATGTATACGATGCGTCATTACACAATTCATTACATCAACGCACTTCGAACACAACAGTCTACTTCGTGTGGCAATTGAACTAATAATAGCTCATTTTGCGTACAAACGGGATCTCGATGTTTTGGGTAGCGCCCCAGTTGAAGTTCCCCCGTCAGTCCGCAGATGTTAACGTGGTACAGCGGGGGAGGGGACGCGCTTTAAGCGAGGGGTGCATTAGGTATGCGTTTGACCTCCCTTAAACCCGAACTTCTATTAAACCGGAAAGGGCATAATACCAGTTTTAGTAGTGTCCGTGCCAAGCCATCCGACAGCTCTCAAATACAACCTTATCTAAAAAAACGGGATAGGATTTTAATACCCTGGGCAGCTTTTAGTACCCCCGTGCCAAGCTGTTTAACCGCTCTTGGAACCAGTACTTCTCTTAAACCGGAACGGGAATTGTATCTTGGCTTTAGTATGCTCGCAGCAAGCTATTTGGCCTCTCTTAAACCTCTTAAACCTCTTGAATCTCTTTAACCGATAAACAGCTCTTATACCGTGACCCCCCGCTGCACGTTCAAACCATACCCTAACACAGTACCTCTACGATAGCTCATACCATGGCTCATGTGGCGTTCCTCCTCGTGGCCCCCTTTTTTTCCACGTCCTGCCGTCCTTACAGGTGAAGAACGCGGTGATCACCGTGCCCGCGTACTTCAACGACTCGCAGCGACAGGCGACCAAGGACGCGGGAGCCATCTCCGGCCTCAACGTGATGCGAATCATCAACGAGCCCACCGCCGCTGCTATCGCTTACGGCCTGGACAGGGAGGGCGAGGAGCGCAACGTTCTCATCTTCGACCTCGGGGGCGGAACGTTCGATGTGTCCGTGCTGGCGATCGAGGAGGGCATCTTCGAGGTGAAGGCCACCGCGGGTGACACCCACTTGGGCGGCGAGGACTTCGACAACCGGATGGTCGACTACTTCCTGCAGGTGAGGTGCATCTTCGTGTTTTATGTCTGTCGCGTTGATCTTTTCGAGCATAGCGTTGGGCAGGCTGCGCGAAGCCAAACCTAGCGGAGCCCAACGGTGACTTTGCAAATTTGCTGTGCAGATACCTGTACGGGCAGACCATATACACCATTTTTTGAGACGCAACATTGCGGAGAAGTAGGAAAAGGTAGGTTTGCGCGCTCCTGGAGTTGCAGTCTCGGTCACGTGGAGAGACCGTGCGTCATCATAAGGGTGAGCGATGTAAGTATATCACGAGCTGTGTATCACTGCTCACCGACACAAAAGCAGGAAAACTCCGTTTTATGTGGCTGGTGACTTGCCTCTCGTTTACCATCCAAACGCGTTTGGTCGTCGCGCACCCGTAACATACCATACTCTGGAATTCCTCGCCAGCGTTTCATTCGCCTTTCTTCCGCCTTGACACGACTCGTGTGTTTTCCTTGCAACCCCCCGGCCGCCCCTCAGGAGTTCAAGCGCAAGTTCCGAAAGGACATGACGTCGAACCAGCGCTCCCTCCGACGCCTGCGCACCGCGTGCGAGCGGGCGAAGCGTACCCTCTCGTCGTCCACCCAGGCTCATATCGAGATTGACTCCCTCTTCGAGGGCATCGACTTCAACTCCACCGTCACCCGCGCAAGGTTCGAGGACATGAACCAGGACTACTTCCACAAGTGCCTCACCCCCGTGGAGAAGGTGGTGAAGGACGCCAGGTTGTCGAAAGGGCAAATCCACGAGGTGGTGCTCGTGGGGGGATCTACACGCATCCCCAAGGTTCAGCAGATGCTGTCAGACTTCTTCAATGGCAAGGAACCCTGCAAATCGATCAACCCCGACGAGGCCGTGGCGTTCGGCGCCACCGTTCAGGCGGCTATCCTGTCCGGCAAGGATAAATCGGACAAGCTCAACTCGCTGCTCCTGCTCGACGTGACCCCGCTTGGGCAGGGTCTCGAGACGGCTGGAGGTGTGATGACCACCCTCATCAAGCGCAACACCACCGTGCCCGCGAAGAAGTCCCAGACGTTCTCCACCTACTCGGACAACCAGCCCGGCGTGCTGATTCAGGTGTACGAGGGTGAGCGTGCGATGACCCGCGACTGCAATCTCCTGGGAAAGTTCAACCTGGACGGTATCCCGCCCATGCCGCGTGGACAGCCGCAGATCGAGGTGACGTTCGACATCGACGCCAACGGTATCCTCAACGTGCACGCGGTGGAGAAGTCGACGGGCAAGGAGAACAAGATCACCATCACCAACGACAAGGGGCGGTTGAGCGCCGACGACATCGATCGCATGGTGGAGGAGGCCGAGCGCTATAAGGCGGAGGACGAGCTTCAGAAGCGGCGCGTGGAGGGCAAAAACTCTCTCGAGAACTACGCCTACTCGATTCGCAACACCATCAACGGGGATAAAGTAAGCCGACCCAACGGTCAAACAAACAAACCCAGGCTAACCGTTGTGGTTGTTGCTGTTGAAGTAATTACATCGCATGAACGTGGACAACGGAATGGGCTTAGTTCGGAGTTGGTCGTAGATTTGTTCGAGTATTGCTATGCTGTACTATCTTGTTCAACCACCAGGAATCCGTGCACCTTATCCTTGTTTGATATATATGGGAAGTCCATCGCGGTGACGTGTTGCGAATAGAGCGAAGGAAATGTTCGAGCTTGAAAGAATTTTCCGCCAAGGAGTCGTACTAAGAGTATACTCTTCTAGAGGTATATTGTGGGCATATATGCATTAAATCAATCAGTGCATCCGAAGTAATCTTCTTATTTGTTGGTTTAATTACACCGCATTAGCAATAATGGGATGTACATACTTCGGAATTTGCCTCATAGTTTACAAATATTATGCTTTATTCCCTTGTTCAAGACCCAGGGATACATAGTAATTATATTAAGGGGGCGTGTTAAGAACAGAAAGACCACTGTGGATATTGTTCGACACTTTGGCAATTCCATGGGCCATGGAGGAGGCGTGTTATGAATAGACGCTTCTGGAGGTCTTTTTGGTTAGATGTTTAGTCTACTAAGATATACTACGTGCATAATTTACTTTTTTGGTTTCTCGTGATTTCTTCATTAATTGTTTTGGTTTTGTTGGGGGTGGTGTCTCTTCGTTTCTCCATTAGTTGTCTTATTTTTGTTGAGGGGTGTTTGTGAGTGATCACGTTGAAGCTCATGCTGCCCGCATATTATCGGATGCCAAACGAAAAAAAAATCAAGAATAATCACTACAGTATGTACATCCAAAGCAGCCCCTCTCTGTCGCGGTCGAAGTAACTACACTCGCGTTGTGAATATCGAAACATGCGTACAGTGCTCACAAAAGCCCCCAGAAGGTTTTTGCGAGTCGTTGCAGTGACAAGTCGTAGATATTATAAACAGCACGGGGGGGGCATAGAAGTTAGAACCCACAAACGACCCAAAACAAAAGGTATCCCCCTACGTGTCAACACGATATCAGGTTCTGGTTGCTACCGTACGTTTCTCCCTACAGGTAGGTGTTGCTGTAAGGGACCCAGAAAGACAAGAGGAACGGGACCGTGTGCGCACCCCCGGGTCCACTCTTCTCACTCGCACCTGAACTTCTCTCGCAGTTTATCGTACTATTGTGAGCTATTCTTGGCCCAATGAGGTTCTCTTTTCGGTGAACATATAGTACCATCTTGCACACAATCGGTGCTGCTCAAGCGCATCTAACGACCCGTTCGCGATAGCCTCAGTAGGCCATCCATCGGCCAGCCATTTGAGAGTGCGTGTGAACTGCTATCCTACTTGCAACTTCCAATATGCACATCCGGACACGTAGTTTTACTCTTAGCCCTCCGGAGGGAACGGCTGTGGGTCCTCTTGTGTCTGGGTATACCCGGTCAGACTCATCCCATGGCAGGAGTTGCACAATTTTCCTCTGGACAAGCGCTATGAATACGATAGAGGTACTCGTAGCAATCTTGTTGCGAAATCTTTTGAACCGGCGGGGCTTCTTAAGGGCGTCGAGGAAGCACACAATAGCACCGGAACACTATTTGGGTGTTTACACCTTTCTTCGACAAGTCCTAAGCCATGGCGTACCTCATCGGGTCGCACTTCCGTTGTTCTCGGGGGTCAGGTTTTGGGCGGGGTCTAGAGCTTGCTTAAGGTCAGGTGGGGAACCTCTATCATAGCACGACGCATCCTCCCTATTTTCTGACCGGTTGAGCACCTCAAGCGAGCAACTGCTACCTCTAGCGCTATAAATTGTACTTCTGTATATATTTGTTTCGGCACAACTCTAGTACAAATTAGTAGTGCGGTTAGTGCGGACGAACTTCTTCGAACTCATGTTTCGGGTGACATATTCAGCTCTTCACGTGAGGAGCTCAGACTACAAGGCACCGCCCCTACAAGGCATTGCTCGCCAATAGCAATATCTCACCGCCGTTACGTTTTCCCACCGTGTACACATACCTGGTATGTATGCGTATGATACGTCAAAAGAAGGTTTCCGCCCAGATGGACCCCGCCGACAAGAGCTCTATCGAGGAAAAGGTCACCGAGACGCTTGATTGGCTGGACGCCAACCAGACGGCCGAATTGGAGCAGTTCGAGGAGAAGCAGAAGGAGCTAGAGGCCGTCTGCACCCCTATCATCCAGAAGATGGCGGCCGCTGGGGGCGGAGGAGCGGACATGCCCGGGGGCAAGCCCGGAGGCATGCCCGGAGGGGGCATGCCCCGAGGAGGCATGCCTGGTGACATTTCGGACATCGACGATGATGGAGACTTCATGGGTGCTAACATGGACACCGACTCGGGCCCCAAAATCGAGGAGATCGATTAAAGAAACTGATCCAAACGATGGCGGGGGTGGGCTGACGTATGAGCCACCCCTTACCAGGCGTGTTGGTAGACCCTGTGTCTCAGCGAGCAGCGCGTGGTGATGGTGTGGTGGTGGTGGTGGGGGAGGTTAGGTTTTGCGTGTCGCGTACCCCCAAAAGCGCGTGTTCGTTTTGTTTTTGTTTCTCTTGGACATGCTGCATACAAAGTGTTGAGGTGCCATAGACGAGTATATATACAGTTGTAAGCACACCTCATGTGACCGTCACCACCGATACCCCGGGGTAGCGGTTGAATACAGGCTCTGAGTTCTGCATTACTCAGAGCTGGAGCAAACGGGCAAAAATGCGTTTTTGAGTGGGTTTGCTGTATTCTCGAGACAGCTGGGGGTTGGTGCACGTCGCCTCATGCGCCCTTCACGCGGTTCTGTTCATCTGCAGCGGGGCGCAGGAAATGTGTTCATGGCGAGGTAGTGCGGGTGTATGCATGCCCAGGGTCCGATTTTTGTTTCGCTTTGTCGGTAACCCCGAGGTGGTCCATCGTTGCACCTGGGAAACGACGAGATAGGTGTAAGTGGCGTGACCACATCCACCAGACATTGTGGAGGCACGCGAAAATCGCTTGTTTCTCGAGAAGAAACGGAGTACAGGGCGGTGGTCCCTCTACGGCGCCGTTTGAGTAGTGCCGGCTGCCCGCTATACGAGTGCCTGTGAGATCGCATGGCACAGGTGGGCTTAACCAGTGTGGCAGTGCGCGAAGTACTGCCGGTACCCGCTATAGCACTGGTATTGTTGAGTGGCGCATTGCGGCACTATAGAGGGACCGCTGCTGTATGCAGGTGGGTGCCGTCTTGTGCCCCAACCGAGAGCTTAGTGTTAATCTGCAGCGGGGTGGGGGCAGAGGTGTTCATGGGGGGAGTGGGGGGAGCGAACTTATGTATTGCTTGCCTTAGTCGTTTGGTCATTGACCGTGCATCCCTTTCGAGACGGAGTACGGGGGGGGGGGGGGGGGGGGCGGATGTACACGCGAGGGGCATGTTGTTATGGTTGTGTTGTCGGGAAGTCCCTCGGTCCATTGCATCGCATGAATACGTGATGATTAACTAGGTTTCGTGGGGTTTATGTTAGATAGCAGTAGTGCGCGAAAATCGCGCGATTCTCGAGGACAACGGGGCTGGATAGACGTCGCCCGGTGTGCCGTTCACACGACGACTGCTCCAATCTGCAGCGGCGTGGGGTTTGAAACCTTGCACACGTCCAGCAGATCACGATTTAGAGCATCTAGACCGAAACGTGCCGCTGTGCAGGATCTGTGTAGTACAGATCCAAAACAGGTAAAAACGTGCACTACTTAGATCATGCAGGTTATACGGCTCGCACCCTGTAACATGAGCTAGATAGTACAAGATCAGGAATCTACAGTATCTGCCCTGTAAGATCTAGACCATGACGCAGAAATCGACTACCTGTCCGAGGTGTTAACCCTGTTTATCTAGGCAGCGCTTGGGTGGGTTTGGTTTGGTTACGGTTATTTTCGGAGAGTGCGCCGGGTACCGCGACCGCGACGCCGTTCTCTCCAATCTACTTTTCCGTCTGTGGATGTTTGCTGAGGCCAGAAAACCAATAATTACTTTTGATTATACTTTCCACTACGAGTTGTTCCCGAAAAGAAACCCGAGTGGCACCCGCTGGGGAATAACTCTACCCGCAGTGGACTATTGCGGGGGGGCTAGTGTAGTAAGAATCCGAAACCACAATGGAATCCGAAACCAGGTATCCCCCAATGTTTGCACACCATACTTGGTTCTGATTACTACGCTTTACCGTAGGAGACACTACCTGGTACACTATGTAGCGCTCTGGACGTAACTGTAGGGACCGCTCGGGTATACCCATGAAGACCAAGCGTTCATTTTGTTTTGTACGTCCAGAGGGGTATTCGAGAGGGGTGAACACGAGACGCACGCGATACGGTAGTCAAGCACCCGTTTTTCGGCTCGGGCCCTTCCGCAAAGAGTGAGAGATTTCACCGCATGCGGTCTGGTGAGCGAACACGACTCTCGGCGCACAGGTGACACTTACGAAATGGCAGGCACACGTCGGACGGACGGATCGTCGACAGATAGACCGTCTACAGATCTGACAGACCGTCTAGATCCTAACTCGCCGTTATGAGATGTTGCGCAGGGTCTGTGTAGCACAGATCCAACCCAGGAAACCTGCCCTAGATAATGCAGAATGTAAGGATCCCACCCGGCAATATGAGCTAGATCATACAGATCAGGAATAGATTTTTGTCTGCCTTGAACGATCTAGATCATAGAGTGGGAATCGATGGTTTGTCCGAGGAGAGCATGCACTTAATCATGAGGTTGCGGCTTTCAAAAGTACTCGAAGCCAGTTGGCACTCAGCCTAGTGGAGACCCCGAGTCAAGAGCATCCCATGACAAATCTTTAGCCGAAACAAGCGCTCTTAGCAACATATTACTCTTCTGTAGTGGTAAAATAAATAGCTTTTAGTGTACATAGGCGGGGCATGCCGATTAGGCCTGTCTTACGTCTAAATGAATCTTATCTTTTTTTTTTTTGCTCATCCCACTTATCATCTTCGCACAACTTCTTCTCTTTCTCCTTCCAACTCGTAACTCAGATCCGGGGTCACATAGCAGGCTCTTCTACCCCCTTCCCGCTACGGTACGTGCCTTCATTTTTATCGCGAGAAATGTCAGCCTTTTCTTCCCTCGTCGACTCGCATCGAATTATGCCTACCCACGCCGCTGCAAGGCGCGCTCAACAATTGAATCCTTTTGATTTTGATTTTTGCAAATAAAGTCAAATGTCCGACTCACCTGGGGCTCGAACCCAGGACTCAAACACAAGTGGAAATCGAGGTTAACCACTTGAACCACCGGGGCGACCGGCATTATCTAGGCCTCTTTCAACTCGGTGTCTCCACTGTAGTCTACTTGCGGCACCGGGGCGGGTCTCCATGTCAATATGCACGCCTGGGTATATGGACAGTCGACCCCGAGGACATCTCTGAACAAAAATCGAACCCTGGGACCATTTCCCTGGCTCCGCGCGGCACAATTTGAGACCTTTTCTTCTAGGACACCCAAGAGGGTTCGGGAACAGAGGTCTCGCGTATACCACCGCGTGGGGCCGTTGGTAGCGGTCCTGTCATCCGCCAATGGACGGTCAGGGCTATTATAGCATGGTTGAAGTTTGGCTTGGTCCCACGTCGAACACGGTGATGACGAATGGTGATGACAATGTTCTCACAATAGCTCATCTCCTTCAGAGCTAGCCCGTTGTCACAAAACCAGGCAAAAATATGCGTCTCACGGTAATGCTCTCACATTACAGCTCATTTCCCTGAAAGCGAGCCTGGGGTCACAAAGCAGGCTGTGTCATGCGCCTCGATGGTGACGGTGATGATGACGTCCTCACAGTACAGCTCATTTCCCCGAAACCGAGCCCGGGGTCAAAAACCAGGGAGTGGCAAAAAAAGCGCCCCGATGGGATCAAACACACAAGTTCATGCTGTGCCAAAACAACACGTGCACCGCAGCAGTACCACCAGGCAAGAGTACGGTGCTAACGTATACCATCCAGTATCGCCGGTACGTTTGTACGTCGGTGCGTGTGACCCCCAATACTGAAACCCTGAAAAATAAGTTACCACGAACGTACGTGCGTACGTACGTACGTACGTACTCGCATGATTAAAAAAAGGTGCCAAAGAGGGCAGTACAGTTCTTGGCCCGGCGCCCACAAAATGGTTGGAACATGCTTGACTACAACCCCTACCCATAGATAACCCTTACCCCGATCGGCTGGCAAATTTCCTGGGAAAATGCACGGAATGAAGATGGACTGAGGAGTTAGTGCTGCAATCAACCATTTTGGTCGAAGCTGGGCGAAGCCATAGACACATAGACACACCTGGGTCGAAAACAAAAGCACACATGACCGCCAGAAAATTCCGACGTCCTGTCGGGCAGAAACACGCCGTTGCTGCTCATCGACACGTACGACACATAGTTAGTCTAAGGGCCTCATCAAACGGCAAAAGCCCGAGGGTGACGTAAAATGCCATTATTTCTGTCGACGAGTCGAAATGGGGGAGAAAGCCGGCCCGCGTCATGACGCGTTCTACGATAGTAGAGGTGGAATTATTTTGCCAAAATAGTTCTGACTGACCAGGGGTTTCCTAAACCCAACATCATGTTGAAGTCATCAAATGCACCTGGTAGGTGCTAACTAACCCTGCCATAGAATGCCTCCGTCTCATGAGTGAATCGTGTGTTCGAGTGTTCGAGCACGCACGCAAATCGAATATCTAGCGCGCGCTAATCGTTTGGCATCCCACCGGTCATCTCACGCGGCCCGAAATAGACGACGTACAGACGCCGGCTGACGTCCCCATTGGAAGGTCGTTCCAACCCCCAACCCCGTCTACCCCCGTCTTCATGCCTTCCATGGTGGAAGACCAGGCTCTTGCCGCGGAGCCGTCGGGAGGGACCGGGGCAGAGAGAATGCCCGGAAAGGTGATGAGCTCCCCCACTTTGGCTCCTTCTGGAGGGGAGAGGGGATCCACCCTAAAATAAAGAAAAAGTTGGAAATAAGTGTGTCGGTAGATCGGGGGGGGAGGGGCGGGGGCGGGGAAATCAAGAGGTGGTGTGAGTAAAAGTCTATGGGGGGGGGCGTCAGCGCCGATTTTTTTCAAAATTGTTTTCTGTTGGGAGTAAGCGAGGGTAAACACCGTTTTTGACGTAACCCTGGTATCGTGTTAACAATTAAAAAAAAAAAAACAATCGCCGTTTTTAAGTCCAGAAAAAACTAAACCTTAGTGTCTTTTCTAAAAATAAAGCAAAACACCCCCGGCAAAATACCGTTTTCCAATAGTTTGCCATTGCGTGCACAATACGTACTCGGTACAACGGCAGAATCCCTCGAAAACTTTGAAAGTCTTAAGTCATCCTAATTAGCAAAACGCTCCCCATTAGGCGAGATACTTGCCATTTACAGTGTCGATGGATCCGTCCATCCGACGGCCAGGGCGCGCGAAAAATCTCCGTGCGTCAAGGCGGAGACAGACGCAACTATCTACAGGTCGGAAAAAAGATCTACAGATCATCTACAGATCATTCCCACATTTGATGATCTAGATCTTTCAGGGTAGATGCACCTCTGATCTGTAAGATCTGTATAATCTGTATGATCTAGCTCACGTTGCCGTGGGAGCCATAAAACCTTCCTGATCGCGGACATATTTCCTGGGTTGGATCTGTACTTGACAGACCCTGCACGGCATCTCAGGATGCCAGGTTAGGATCTACTTGTAGATGATCTAGATGATCTATCTGTGGATGAACTATGTGTAGATGATCTATCTGTAGACGATCTATCTATCCGACGTGTGAAAACCATGCATAAAAAGTGTGAAACAGTACAACTACAACTATAAATACCGTCATGCTGCCTGCGGGCGTGTCGTGCGTCTCCTTCCGCTGCGGCTGGACACATATCCTACAGCAGCAGCAGCAGCAGCAGCAGCAGCAGCAGCAGCAGCAGCAGCAGCCCGGGCTCTGCCTCGTGTGTCGCGTACTTCACCGCGAAAGGTCGACAAAACGCAAGATTGAGAACAACAACAAAACGGACTTCGGAGAAAAATAATATGTCACGTTTTTTGCTGACCTCGTGTGGTCGTCGTTGCTAGCGCACAACAGCATCCCCGCGGACGGCACCCCGCGCATATCTCTGGGGGGCAGGTTGCACAGCCCCAGAACCATTCTCCCTCGCATCTCCTCCTCCGGGACGTAGGCAACCAGCCCTGAAACGATTGTCCTGCGAGAGCACGCGGGGGGGGGGGGGGTATAAGAACTCTATCGTACGTACATGAATATTTCAGCCTAATTTCAAGTGACTTGTCCCCGGAACGGGGTTCCAGTACTCACTGAGGTTATAAAGTCTTCGAAGCGTTACGGTACCATCGCGACATGGGTGATAGAATCGCGATGTGTTTCTCACGAGCATTGATATATAGGTTTGATATCGTCACGGCGTGAGTTGCAACCGCGATGCATTCTGTGATCACACTATTACGGGGGACCATAGTTAATAGGACCAAATATTGTTAGTAAAAATGGTTAAATAAATAGGTGTTTATGTATACCATAGGTCCTATTAACTATGCCCCCCCGTAATAATGTGTGTTGTCACCGCCAGAAAAAAACGATCAAAGTTCCGTGATACTACGAAAAAGGGTTAGAATTGCCCTAAACTACCTATTACGGGGGGCCATAGTTAACAGGACCAAATATTGTTAGTAAAAATTGTTAAACATATAGGTTTTTATGTATACCATAGGTCCTGTTAACTATAACCCCCCGTAATAGGGGAATATGTCGTACCGAGAAATAGTTTTACTTGTCAGCATTTTCGGGGTTGCCTACCTCGGCTCTTCCTCGCCGAAGTCCACTTTCTCGACGTACAGCGAGTCCGCGTCGGGGTGCTTGGAGACTTCTACGCACCGACCTACCCTGATCTCGAGGAGCGACAGCTCAGTCATCTCGCCGGAGGCGTTTCCCTCAGCCTGTGGCGGCGGTGGCGGCGGCAGCGGGCGATAAAAGGCGAAATGGTGAAAGTTTATTGATGATCGGAAAGGTCTCGTTATACCCTCTGGGGCGGAGGATCGGATTTTTAGGCGCAGGCGGCGACTGCGACGTCGGTGTGTCCCTCGCCCCTCCCCTCTCCCTCTTCCATCCTCCTCTCCCTTCTCCTCCCTTCCGCCCCCACCCTTCCTCTTCCTCTTCTTCGCTCTGCCCTCCCCTCCCCTCTACATCCCCTTCGCTCCCTCCCCTCTCCCAACTGATGTATACGCCCCCCCCCCGTCCGTCTGCCTGGTCGGTGAAAACCCGACATGCTCCGTCCCGGCATTTGTAGGGATGCGACGGTCTATGGTCATACGACTACGGCCATGCATGAGATCGAGCACATATCTCCTATCGAGTACACCCCCCCCCCCCGTCCGTCCGTCCGTCTTGAAAGGGATCCGTGGTCAATGGCCAAAAGTGTATGGCAAACAACAAATGAGTACGACTCCCCCCCCCCACCCCCCTTCTGTCAAGAGTACCCCCCCCCCCTCCCCCTCTCTCACCTCTGGGGTGGAGAATCGAATCTGTTGCGTGTCTTCGGCCCCCAATGCTGTGCTTCTGACCTCCGCAACGTAGCTGCTCTTTGGGGAAAGGTCAGACAGCACCACCGTCGCCTGCAGAGAAACCGTCACCTGCCCACAGGCGAAAAACAAAAAACGGTAGAGAGAGGGGGGGAGGGAGGGGGGGTGTACTCATTACCATGCATGGCCGTAGTCGTATGACCATAGACTCTTGCATCCCTACAATGCCGAACCGGAGTACGTCGGGTTTTCACCGACCAGGCAGGCATTGCTTGGACCAAGCGCGAAGCGCCGTGAGATGTTGAGCGAGTCGCGTGAACGGTTAGCTACATCTTAGTGAGAACCGCAATTGAGGTGGATTTTCTTGCATATGGATGACAGCGTCAATTAAATGATTTATTTATTGGTGTGGCAACCTCCAGAGACAGCAATCGGTTTACTAGGTAACTGCCTCGTGGGTGCCTTACCATGTACACACTACGTGATACGATCACCCCCCTTGTGCGAAGTTGCTTCCTCCGCACAAAAATGATCTAACTCGACCGTCAGCTGTGGTAACCGCCGAAAAAAAATTAAACAAACGGTACCCTGGCTGTCTAGCTCACGCAGTGAGAGTCGTGTTTTGCAGCGTCGTCGCCAACCAACGCAAACCCAACCTATATATATATATATATATATATCTATATATCTATATATATACCACGTACATAATATAGGGGGGGCGGAAAAACCTAAACAAACAAACGAAGATACCGCAAAAGATTCCATACGTCGATGTGCCGTAGATCATCTCAACTGCCGGTGTGAGGGATTGAGCAGGATCTGCAAAGCACATATCTCCAACCGAGGATACATGTCCTAGAAAGCATGCAGATTCTGCGGTACCCACCGAGCAACACCAACTAGATCCTACAGATCCTACAGATCAGGGATCCATATATCAGCCCTGAAAGGCCTAGATCATAGATCTGTAGATGATCTTTCCGAGGTGGGAAACGTTGGGTCTCGAGCTTACAACCCCCTAACGCAGAAAGGCTCGATGTTTACTGTTAATATCATATTTTCTTTTACCTTGTCGAATACGGAGGCGTTCCCCTCCTCGAACCACTTGACAGAGAAACCGCACCGTGCCTCTGGGTCGGGGATGGGAAGGCCAAGGGCGACCTTTCTCGGCGAAAGCACCTCCGCCGTTACCGCCGGAGGTCCCCCCTTCCCCCCGGCCGCGGTCGCTTGGTTGCCGCTTGTCGACGGCACCGTCGCGGCGGCAGCAGCAGAGGTGCGGGTGGTAGTGGTGGTGGTGATGGTGGCACCGTCACCCGCCAGAGACGACGCAAGCGATGCAAGTCTGGGGGGGCCGGCCGCGAAGAAGCCTGTCAATGACCGTGCAGGGTGCAGGGTTTTGCGTCGAAATAACGTTGCTATCACGGAGGACCATACTAAATTAAATACCAGGTAGTACCTAGGGTACACACAGACTTGCCGACTAAAGTCAGTCATTTGGAAAAGGACACCTACTGTCGTATTAATAGCAGTAAAAAGGTAAATAGGCCCGAAATAATCCCAAAAAGCACCCAGTTTGGTTCCCCATTTGTATCAAGAACTACTGTGTCAATCGAAAACGCCGTCTGTGAAAATGTTGCGGTTAATGATGGGCTGGCCTCCCATCGATCCTACATGTGCATTCTTCATAAATACATCGGGAACTTCTCTCCCTCCGTTTTGGGTCTGTGTGTTAGGGGCCACCATAGGGGCCACCGGGACACCTATTTACGGGGGGCCATAGTAAATAGGACCTACGGTCAACACAAAAACCTATATATTTCCCTATTATTACTAACACCATTTGGTCCTATTTACTATGGCCCCCCGTAATAGTAGCGAGTAGTCGTGAAATCCTGCCTATTCACAGCTGTAGCAGCTAACACAGCAGACGTTGGCTACCGTTTATTAATAATACGAGCGTGACAGCAGCCATTTCCATCGAGGAGATTTGATTTGATTTTGAGATTTGCCTGCGAATTTATACACGTACACAGTAATTCCACGCGATTCGACGAGGGAAGAAAGGGCGTGTCCAAACAGAATCGAAATCGAAAATCGAAAACCGAAATGATCATAAACAAGGCGCTGATTGGTCTCTGTTCAAAACATGTTCCCCTTCGTTTTTTAGGTTCCGAGAAAAATGAACGATTACGATTTACAACCCAATGCAAAAATAAAAAAAAGTTGACGGCTGGAAATCGAAAACGAAATCGAAAGCACGAGCAGCAACAATTCAGCGCGTCCTACTGGTCAGCGACGCCACGTCAATATATCACATCAGGACGGCCGTACACAGCATCCTACCCACAGCTAGCACGGCAACACAGCCGCAAAGACTCCCCGTAAACAGCCAGCAGGCGAACCACAACACCAACCCCGACGTTCTCGGGTCTTTGTTCCCCGGCGTTCGAGCCTAAGCGGACATAGTTTGAGGAAAATTGAGGATGATACACCCGAGAACGAGGTCGGAAGTTCGTACTCAGTACGATTTCAAGTTTGATCTCGGGGCGTCAACGTTGGACGCGTCACCACCTTCATGGGAGGCCCAACGATCTCCCGGGATCGAAATGCCGTCGTGTTTGCCTGCTTCTGCGGTGGGTCTGTGTTACCGAGCGCTAGATTGCCGGCATGTGTGCACAGTTGCGAACGGCCCAAGTAGGTTGTGCTCTCCGTTGCTTTTCGCCTGGATTTCTATTTTCACTTTTCGATTTTGTTCGGACACGTCGGCTGATTCTTATCGAAATCGAAATGAATTCGATTTTACGATTGCGCTTTTCGATTCTGTTTGGACGCACCCTAAGGCCATCTCTTATGGGAGGGTTTTGAAAACCGAAAAACTTACCCGAAACTGTGTTTTTATACGTGCTTTCACGTATTTTAGACCGGGATTCCGACCGAAGCAGGCTCGCTCTTCTCAGAATACCTGCATTCTTTTGGGGATAGGTATCTAGACCCGTTTTTCCTTTCTTCTGGGGCGTCGTTCGAGGTTTTTACGATGTTGTCATTTTCAGAAGAAAAAAATCAACAAGGCATTTTCAGATATATATCGACGTTTCAGCCTAAAAACGGCCTCTTTTTCAGATATATCGCGTCCGAAACTGAATAGTGGGAACTGGGGTGTATCGACAATTTTTCAAAATGCTATCCTGAAGAAACGGCAAACGGCGTTGCATGCCTCTCGCAAAATGACTGGTGGGACTTCAAGAAAATTGGGCCCGACTCGTCCGTTTCCCTGTTCAAATACGCCTGTGAAGGTGCTAAAACCTCGATTTCCAGAAACCAAAACCGGTTTGCCATAATGGCCCAAGTCTCGTCGCGGAAAAAAAAAGAATGCACGAACCGTAGTGGGGAAGGGGGGAGGAAAAAAAAGCCTGCTATGTAGGTGACCCGGGGTCTGAGTTATTACGACCTACTGCCTAGTCAGACAGCAGAGGGATGGAGAAGAAGGGCTAACAAATATAATGGGCGTTGCAGAGTCCACCTTAGATGCTGTCATGAGCAAACTCTACAGAACCGAAATGATACGTCACGTCAGGAGAGGTAAGCACTGCCATCTACTATTAATATCAATAGAGGCATTTCAACCAGGTCGACCTCAACTTGGCGAGATCCCCACTACCCTTCTTGCAAGCTACTCACCTTAGCGAGATCCCCACTACCCTGCTTGCAAGCTACAGACGTACCCATACCGAGTACACCAGGTATTGAAGTACCGGCCGGGTAGACTGTTGCCAACCGAACATTCACGAGTACGTGAGCATGTCGTTCAGACGTACTGCTGTAGACTTATCTCGCCGCACTGGTGCTGTCTGCTGTAGCAACCAAAACCAATCGAACGTTTGCACGTTTGCACAATGGTTACTCTGGCAAACCAGCTGAGCGTCCCTCCGCGTTACAGTCGACGGTCTCTCGCCGCCGCCCTCTGCCTGTACCCGCGGGTGAATCAAACGCTTTGAGGCAAACGAGCAAGCGAGGCGAGTCGAGCTCACGATGTCTCTCTGCACTACCTGGTATACTCGTACTACTCATAAACGACACATGCACATGACAGCAGGACTAGCAGTGCTTTGGATCAGCAATACGTACCAGCTGTGCTCGAAACCCAGCCAGCCACCAGTAGTGCGCGCCACAGCAAAGTCATACCAGCCGATAGCATAGTCCCTCCCTGAGAAGCAAGCAGGCAGCAGCAGTCCAGTACTCACAGCTACACCGCAAACGGTGGTTGAAGTCAAAGGTGTTCCGACCTCCTGCGAAGGCATGTTTTTTCGGGGCCATATTCGGCGGGCGCGTCAGCAAGCTCGACTGAGCCAGCCTGCACAGAGCAGCCAACGCACAACGTCGACTGTGACAGCCGATGCGACACATAGACCGAGAAGGAAAGAAGCGATTGCTGTCGGATCCCCGACGCTATGCCACCACTTCCGTGGGCGTCCCGATGTGCGTGTTCCTGGTGAGCGCAAGCACTCCGTGTGGGGCTGATCCTTGTCGTTCGAGACCAGCACGGGCAGGGTTGCAGCAAGGGGATGCAACAGCAGCGTTCCTAGCCGGAACAGGAATAGCAACAGGCAAAGGCTCCATCCCTTGGCGACAGCACACGCGGATAGCGAACGCCAGGCGTGTGCGTACTCAACGCTGGACAGTCGTCAGCGCGCAGAGCGATTCCTCGCAGCCCAGTGATGCCACAGCAGTAGCAGCAGTGACTGTAACGACAGCTGGATTCCGTTCCAGGACATCGCCTGTCCGACCATTACATGTTGCGGCAGCCGGTCCTATCCTCACGACGACACCGGCTAAGGTGCCCACTTCGCCTGGCAGCAGCAGCAGCAGCAGCAGCAGCAGCAGCAGCAGCCCCAAGCACTGCTACCCACCTCGTCGGCGATTGGGCGCTGCCAAGCAGCAGCAACAAACACGAAATCAGGACGAATCCCCGAACGTACAGGCGGCACCTGCGCTTGGGACGCATGTTCAACGAGGGCTGCTTACGGAGTGCGGCCTCTCAGCGACGCAGCAAGTCCCGCGAGCTTGGGGGGCAGCGACGACGACGACGGCGTCGACGACGACGACGGTGAGCAAGCTCCGGGCTGCACCGGAAAGGACGCGGGAGGAGGAGAAGGAGGAGAAGGAGGAGGAGGAGGAGGAGGAGGAGGAGGAGGAGGAGGAGGAGGAGGAGGAGGAGGAGGTGGGGGCGCCTGCTGCGCCTGCCGGTCGGTCGGAGCTGAAGCGCTCGATGAGCGGCCGGCGAGAACCTGCGAGTAACATCACGAGAGGAACCAGTAGGAGCAGCATGGGTGGCAGCAGAAGCAGCGGCGGCAGCAGCAGCGGCGGCAGCAGCAGCGGCGGCAGCAGCGGCAGCGGCAGCAGCAGCTCTTCCGCCGTCCCGACGCGGACTCAATCCAGCGCTCCCACGGCCTCCACTCGTACTCCCACCATTAATACTGTGATGCGACCACTGTCGCCATCACCACCACCACCACCACCACCACCACCACCCTCATATCGGGCGGCAACAGACACCGACCGCCGCACCGGCAACGGACGCAGCACCCCGTCCCCAATAGAAGCGGAAGGCCTCCCTGACCATCTCGAAAACCTCGTCGCCAAGGGGAATTGGCGGCGAGCGGTGGCCGTCTTCGAGGAAGCGCGTAGAACGGAGGCCCGTCTGCTGTCGACGGGGGCGGGGAGCGGGGTGGGGCGGGGGCTGGCGGACCGGGCGCTTCTGTCGTGCGGCTCGTATAACCAGGCCCTGCTGGCTTATGCTAGAGGGAGGGACGGGGCCGCGGCGCTGGGTCTCCTGCGGGACATGCGGAGTGCTAGGGAGAGGGGCGAGAGGAGGTTGGCGCCCACGCGCGGCAGCTACAACGCGTGCCTGAAGGTGTGTCGGCCGGCCGTCGGTGAAGGGTGATTGAGGTATATAGCCGTGGTTGCTTGTCGTACAGTAGGCCGTGCGTTGTACTATTAAGATTAAGATTCAAACGTTAATCGTGGGGGTCTGTTGCCTGCGTGTGCTTTACATAGAACCGTTATTTTAACGAGCAGCACTATGCACAGTGCCGGTAACAATAGTCCTAGTGTATAGGCTTTTGTCAGCAACAACGGCAGGCGGCAGCGTCCTGCGGTCCGCTCGTATCATGTGCCTCTGGTATACTCTCGCAGCTGCGCATGGGAAGCTGATGCCGAACGAATCCGCACTGGCCTTGCTTTGCTCGTGCCTGTTATGGCTGTCTCCAAACGTCAGTCCTTCGGTCGGTAGTCGGTAGAGAGACACGAGTAGTTCCGTCGGTCACAATGAAACTGCAACCATCGTATGCTGCGCACTGGCTATCTTACTCGTTTCACCCATGGGTATGCACCGCACCCAGTGTTCATCGCCACTCAGCGTACCCAGTGTCTGTCGATTCTTTGACTATACTAACGTCCAGCGTCCACCGTCCCCGCTCACGCATCCTTCCACCGATTTGGCGGAACTCTTCAGGCGTGTAGAGATGGAAAGCAGAGGAGCAAAGTGCTGGGCGTGTTGGAGATGATGGTGGAGGATGGCATTCCGCCCAGCGGCCGCAGCTACAGCTTTGCCCTCCAGGTGCGTGCGCAAAGAAAAGCTTGCACACATCGGACATATCGGGATCTATCTAACAGACAGACGGGTGATGATACTGTAGACCGTATGTTTTATGTCTGCCGTGTTATGCGAGGATCTATGGTAATACGACATCGGCCATGCATGACAAGGAGTACACCCCCCCTCCCCAGCCCCATCAAGAGTCCCCCGCCCCCGGCTCCCCAACAACCCCCCCCCCCCCCTCCCCGCTTGGTGCAAGCAATGTCTGCCTGGTCGGTGAAAACCCGACTTGTTGCGTCCCGGCATTGTTGGGATGCGAGGGTCTATGGTCATACGACTACGGCAACGCATGGCACATGAACACCCGTCCTCCTCAATAAAGAGCCCCCCACCCCCCTCCCCCCGTGCCCTCCAACCACAGGCTTGTGCCAAGGATGGGAATGTGGTGGACGCTCGCAAAATGCTCGAGGACATGTGGACTTCTCCGGACTTGGAGGGGGGGATCCCAGGACTCCGGCCAACGACATGGGGTTACAACTGTGCTATGGAGGCGTGTGCGAGGTCGGGTAACTGGGAAGCTGCCTCTGATATCATGCGCAAGATGAGAGATCATGGTGGGTCTTCTGGGTTTTCGGAGGGAAGGTTGGGAGAGAGGGGAGGGGGGGGGGGGTGGTCAATAGGGGCAGGGGGGGAAGTACTTTCTTGTAGTGCTCTCTCGTCCAATGAAACATTTGAACCACCGAAAAACTTCGCGGACAGATCGCGATTTGAATAATCTGTTAATAGGCCCTGCTAAACTTACACACCGGACAGATCGTGATTTATCTATACGCTCCAGGTCCTGCAATGAAATTGAAGCTGTTGAGACTATCTGTGCAGGAGCTGTATCACACAGATCCCACCCGGTAGAAAATGTGCTCAATAATCGCCGCGTCATCAAGGCTCACCACCCGGCAGATCATGCGTATAAATCAAGGATCTATCTGCCTAAAAATATCTAGAACGTTAAGTGGGATATGAAGTGCTCCAAGATGTGGATGATCTAGATCATGAAATAGGGTTCTGACTTGTCCGATGTTTTGAAGTATCTACAGTAGATCATGAGCTGGGGATCTGATCTGTCGGATGTGCGAACGATCTATTCATAGATAATGAAATGGGGATCTGACTCGTCTAATGTGGGCAAACTCTATATAATAAAAGGGGGATCTGATCTGTGTGATTTAGTGAAACGTCGCGAGAATGAAAACGAAGATCTGATGTGTCAGGTGTGTTAAAAAACTCGATCACCAAAACAGGGATCTGATCTGATCTGATCTGATCTGTCTCATGTGGAAAAATTCCCCGCCAGGCCTCGACCACGACGCATTCACGTACGGCGCGGCTTTGGAGGCGTGCGGGCGGTTAGGGAACTGGAGACAAGCGGAGGTTGTGGTGGGGCAGATGGCGGAGGCCTACGCGGAGTCCGTCGTCGCTCACGGCGGCGGCGGCTATGGCGGCGGCGCGGGGAAGCCTGCCCTCACCCCGACCGCGGTGCACTGCAACGCTCTACTGAATGCCTACTGCCGGGGGGACAGGTGGGTGGGTGGGTGGGTGGGTGGGTGGGTGGGTGCATCGGGGAGAGAGGGCCGTGTATATAGATAGGATGGAGCTTGGCCCTGCTTGCGACAGAGTGGTCGAAATAACCTTCATTTTTCAACACTTCAACCCTATCAAGCTTGCCCCGAATCCCGACCGCCTGCTGGATTGTAAATAAACCCTAGCTCTTTAAGCCTACAACCCTTACAGCTGAAAGTGGGTTTTTTGTCGGATTGAGGGCGTGTTGAGGCGTTATATGGTGTGGAGAAGCAACCTTTTTGTCGGAGTTGGGTCAAGCCCTTAACTCCTCTAGCATATACTGCAGTCCCATCTCGGGAACAAAGTACTCAGAATTTGAGTGGCTTGTCCCCAAAACGGGATGGAGTACGTACAAGTTTTGTGGTTTGTCCCCAAAACGGGACTGCAGTATATGCTACCAGTAGTAAAAGGGTTAATCACTATATACTGGCCGTGTGGGTAGTGGTGGACACCGGCGATAACCAAGTTCAAACGATACGATATCCCGAAAAACGAAGAATCTATTACGGGGGGCTATAGCTAACAGGACCTATGGTATACATAAAAACCTATATGTTTAACAATTTTTACTAACAATATTTGGTCCTGTTAACTATGGCCCCCCGTAATAGTTGTACGTAATCGATACGATTTGCCGATATTAAAGCCATCGATTGCGTCGTAACGTTTTTGTTCAGTATGATATACATACATATATATAATATATATATATATATATATATCAGCATTCGTAACTACGGGGATGCCACGGAGGGGATCGAGATAGAAGACGCGTTCGGTCACGATATATCGCAACGTCGGGGTACGATGTATCGAAACTCCGAGTCGTTTAATCGAAGATTCCATACAAACATATCGTAAATTCGACGCGATAACCAACAGGAAGGGGGCGAGGAACGGTGAAGACATTCCCTACTGATAGTTGGCAAACCAGGGACGCATACGTACGTCTAGGGTTAGGGTTGTTCCAGAGGGTAACCCGAGGTGAGAGCACCCAAGATGAGTGAGGTTTTGGAACTTGAGCGCGGTCACATCGACATGTCCCGCTTTTTGTTCTATAAGCTATATATATATATATATATATTGCTCACTACAGATAAGAGCAATATTGCAGTATATATGTATATTTCCCACTACATATGAGAGGAATGCGTAGCTAAGAGCGCTTGATTCGGCTCAGCCCTTTAGTACTGCAGTCCGGTTGCGGGGACAAAGCACTCAAACTCCATGTAGTTGGTCCCCAAAACGGGACTGCAGTACTAAATGGAAGGGTTAGACTTGTCACGGGGCGCTCTTAAACCGGGGTACCCACTGTATCGGACAGGCCACCTCCCAGCTAATCGGCGAACCTTCGCCCTGCTTCCCCCCCACCCACCCACCCTCGGCGCGAGTTTCAGGCTGGCGGACGCGTTGCGTTTGCTTGACAAAATGCTGACGGCCACGCCCGGGGCGAGCGTTCCGTCCGCGGCGCAGCGGGAGACAGCGAGAAACGATCTGGGGACCGTTCCCGAAAACACGGTGGCGCAGTGGGAGACGGCGGAGAATGATCCGGAGACCATTCCCGACGGCTCTGTGGCACAGTGGGGCACGGCGATGAGGAACGATCCGAGGACCGTTCCCGTCGACTCTCTGGCGCAGTGGAAAAAGGCGAGGAACGATCTGGGAACCGGTCCGAACGACGTATCGGCATCGCCGCCGCGGGTGCCGGCGGCGCGAAAAACGGCTCGAGTCCACGCATCCTCGGCCGGCGCGGCGACGGATTCCACTGGAGAAAGCGGGGGCGTGGAAACGATATCCCTGGCCGGGGGGGAAACGCCTCCAGTAACAGGCGGCGTGCGGCCGGCTACGGCGGCGGCGGCGGCGGCGGTGGCAGCGGGCCCCCCCGGGAGGCGGCGCCGGACCGAGCGAGAGCTGTGGGACGCTCGGCTTCCGCTGCCCCGACCGGATGCGGTTAGCTTCGGCACCGTGATTGATGGTTGCTCGCGCGCCCGTGACTCGGACGCGGCCGTCAAGCTCCTGGCGTACATGCGCCGGGAAGGGGCAGGGGGGGGCGGCGGGCGCGCGTCGGCGTTGGTGGTGGCGTGTGATGGTGGCGGTGGCGGTGGTGGTGGCGGCAGTGAAAGCGACGGCAATAGAGGTGGTAACGGCATCGGCGGTAGAGGTGGTGGGGGTAGCGGGAGTAGAAGCGACGGAGGCAATAGCATCAGCAGCAACGGCAGCGGCAACAACGACGATATAAACGTTAACGGCGATCACGGCAGAAGTGTATCTGGCGCGCGCGTTACCCCTCGACCCGAAGCCCTATGCAAAGCCCACGCTCCCCCGCCGCCGCCGCCGCCGCCGCCGCCGCCGCCGAATGCGCACTGCGTAACCGCCGCCATCACGGCGTGCGGCCGCGCGAGAAAGCCTGCGCAGGCGGTAGCACTCCTCCACGAGGCCGTAGCAGCTGAAGAAATCTGGCTCGATCGCTCGCGGGCGGTAAGAGCGGGAGCTGTCGCGGCCGGGGTGACGCGACGAGCGGTCGGGGAAGAGAGGGACGCGGGGGAAAGAAGGGGAGAGGGAGGAAGAGATGGGAGAGAACGGACTGAGGGAGGGGGGGGGCGAGGGAAAAGAGGGGCGGGGAGCGACGTGGGCGGCCTATGTGGGGGTGGGGGGCGCGGCGAGGGGCAGGTTGGGCGGGTTAGAAGGGAAGGTGTGGGGGCCCTCGGGCCTGCGTACAACGCGGCGATCGACGCGTGTGTTCAAGCGGGGGAGCACGAGGAAGCGCGGCAGCTGGTGGAGGGTATGAGGGGCAAGGGAATGAAGCCGGGGCGAGAGGTTTTCAACAGCCTTTTGGGGGCGTGTTCGGATTCTTCGGAGGTGAGCGGAGAGGCGTTTTTTTCAGGCTGATGTGGGCGGGGCTAGGGGGTACATGAATGAACTGGAATTTTCAAGCTGAGATGGGATGCAGGGGTGGGGGTGGGGGTGGGGGGTATATCACCAGGTACGAAGGCCTTTTGCCAGTCGAAGAGGACCTAATGGAGGAGTTTTGGTCGCGAAGGTGCGGGCGAGTGGTTGTAGTGTGGTGGGATCGGGTTATGCGAGGATATCTTCGAAAGATAGCATGTTGGTGTGCACCTTTTTTCTTTGTTTTCGTATCCATTGCAGTTGTTCTCGAAGGTTTCGAGTTTTTACCCACCCACGACATGTAACCGCGACAGGTTACCCACCGATTCTACAGTAGTACAATGATTGTCCTTGAGCAGAGCTGTAACGAACACTCCCTTCATTCCTCCTTGACACAGGCGGCTAACCTCCTGGCCAGCACACCTCAGGAGGGGTTGCCCTGGAACGACCGGTCACAATTGTCCCGCTTTTGCCTATGGTATGTAACCGCCAGGTACCGACCAATTATACCATGGTTGTCGGTGAGCAGAGCTGTAGTAACGAAACCCCTCCCCTTCCCCCCCCCCTCCCCTCCCCCCCCCCCCCCCCCCCCCCCCTCCCTCCCCTCCCTCCCTACCCCACCCTAAAAATACAGGCGCTTAACCTCCTGGCGGACATGAACCGGGCGCGAGTCACCCCAGACGTGGCTTCCTTCACCGCCGCGATCACCGCCTGCTCAAGAGGCTCAGACCTCCCCGCTGCCCTTGAACTCTTCGAGGCCTTGCGCTCCGGCACGGGGGTCCCCCGGTCCGGCCCGGGGGCACCCCCCCGATCAGAAAGGGGGGGGGGGCGCGCGGATGTGGTGGCTTATGGGGCCGCGGCGGCGGCGTGTGCGAAAGGGCTCGACGAGGAGCGAGCGCTGCTGCTGCTGCGCCAGATGGAGAAGGACGGGCTTAAGCCTGGCGGGCCCATGTTTGGGGCGGTGATAGATGCGTGTGCGAGAAGGGGGAGGTGGGAGCAAGCGCTGGAGCTTTTAGAGGTGGGTTTTGTGTAGGTTTCCTGGAGAGGGGGAGGGGGGGGGGGGGCAGGGGGGAGGGGGGGGGGGTGTACTCGATAAGAGAAATGTACCCGATCTCATGCATGGTTGTAGCCGTATGACCATAGACCCTCGCATCCCTACAATGCCGGGACGGAGCATGTCGGGCTTTCACCGACCAGGCAGACACTGCTTGCACCAGGGCGGGGGGGGGGGGGGGGGGGGGGGGTATGTTTGCGGCGGGGATATAGACGCGTGCGCGAGGAGGGAAAGGGTGAGAACAAGCTCTCGAACTTACAGAGGTAGGTTTTGTAGAGGGTGGGAGCGTTTGTGCTGTGGATGGAGGGGCTAGGTTTGGGATGGTGGTAGACGCGTTGTGCGAGAAGGGGTAGGTGTAAGCACACACTTGAACTGGTATGGGTGGGCTTTGAAGGGGGTGGGGGGGGTAGGGGAGGGCAGGGGTGGGTAGGCGGAGGGGGAGTCGGGAGGAGGAGAAGGAGGGAGGAGGCTTGCTCGCTCGGCAAGGGGTTGCTGTTCCGTGATAAAGAAATTGGGAGGGGGGGGGGGGGGGGGCGTGTTCCGGCTGCAATCAAGTCATGGCGCCGTGGAATATTGTTGGGTGAATTTGCAAGGTCGATGTGCTGATGCCTTGATGGTTCGGAGCGGAGGCTTTCTCGCCGCTTTTGAGGGTTCCTTTATCGCAAGAATCGCTGTTAATACCACGCTTTTGGAGGCGTTCTCACGCATGTATGATAAATTCAGAAATATTTTCCACGTATGCACACACGAGTATTCAGAAGCTTTCCCTTACAGTTGTTGCTGTTTTCACATTATCGCCTAGTCTATTTATGGTACCGCTTGTAGTCCGTGGTCATAGGACAGGCTCCAATAACTCTGAAGTAGAAGAATACCACACGAAAAAACAGCCTTGCAGCGCAGTGGATATAGAGGCCGTGGGGCGGGGGGGGGGGGGTGCTCCTCGTATTCATAACCTACCTACTCCGAAGCATGGGGAAACACATACACGGCTGCTTTTGATTTTGTGTTTCCTCGTTTTCCCGTTGTCTCAACGCGCCTCCGCGGATGTCCGAATTTCTGGCGACCCTTCCAGGAGATGGAGGCATCTGGTTTAACGCCGGCCCTCAAGCACTACTCTAGCGCTGTTTTCGCCTGCTCTGTTGGGCACAACCCAGGTGAGCGGCGGTGTCTTTGAGCAGTTGTGGTTGTTGTTGTTGTTGTTGGTTGTTGTTGTTGGTGTGGTTGTTGTGGTTGTTGTGGTTGTTGTGGTTGTTGTGGTGGTTGTTGTCGTTGTTGTTGTTGGTTGTCGTTGTCATTGTGGTTGTTGTGGTCGTTGTGGTCGTTGTTGTTGGTTGTTGTTGGTGGTTGTCGCTGTCGTTGTTGTTGTGGTTGTTGTGGCTGTTGTGTTTTGTGGTGGTTGTGGTTGCTGCGATTGTGGTTGCTGTGGTTGTTTTGGTTGTTTTGGTCGTTGTCGTCGGTTGTCGTTGCTGCTGTTGTTTTGTCATATTCGTGGTTATTGTTGTTGTCGTTGTTTTCGTTTTTTGTTCATTGTTTATTTTTTCCTTCATTCCTTCTTCCTGTCCCCTCTTTTTTCT
This sequence comes from Nereocystis luetkeana, assembly GCA_031213475.1. NCBI lineage: Eukaryota > Phaeophyceae > Laminariales > Laminariaceae > Nereocystis > Nereocystis luetkeana. Next base: position 8,945,855 of record JARUPZ010000020.1, read on the forward strand.
TTTTCTTTTTCTCATTTTTTTTTCGATTATCCGTATATAATACCATGGATATGTTCCCGGTGTTATTTGTTTGCAAGTGATTTTTTACGGGATGGTATACCACAGCTCGCTAGTACGGCTGGTATGAAACTGCCGTGCAAACTATTCCGCACTTGTTCGTTTCTTCGCATCGAGATGCGCTTTTGTTACAGCCTGTTTCGTGACCACTCTCAGCATTGCAGGGAAGTGAGGTATTGTGAGGGAGAACATCACGTGTTTATTGTCGGCGAGCCTATATACTGTACCCTAGTATGTACGGTATAAGCTAACGCCATATATACAGCGCGCTGCCTCGTTTCGGTTTCGTGACGGTGCTCCCCGCTATGCTTCGCCGAAACGCCTTATCAGAACGAGCGTTGGAACTCCTGTGCGTGATGCGGAGGAAGGGAATTCCCTCGAACTCCACCTGCGTCAACGCTGCCATGCACGGGTTCGCGCTTCTTCGTCAGTGGAAGCGTGCGGTGGAGGTCCTCTTGTCTATGGGGGCGGACTACGGCGTCGCTCCTGACGCGGTGGGTGTTTTTTTTTCTCTCTTTTCTTTTCCGAACTGGCAACAGGTACTCTTTACGGTGGTGTGTGGATATCGGATATCGAACGAGAATAGAGTCAGATACGATACCGAAAAAACAACCAGAAAAAACTAATTGTAGTCAGTACGATTCCGATGTTTGATACGTTTAGTATCCCAGCAAATACAATGCACGGGGGGGTATGCCACAGGGGGTGGAGGACAGAACACGTTCGACACGATATACATTTATATATGTATATCGAAAGTTTGGATACGATATATATATATGTAAACACTAGTTTACGGCTGATACATGTACCTGGTATATATATATACCTGGTATATATATATATATATATATATATCGAAAGCTTGGATATCATATGTATCGATCGAAAGCTTCGATACAATGGTTGATGGTCAGGCGGTGGGCGTTTTGCTCTATACTTTTTCTTTCCCCCCTTCAAGAAAAATTATGTATATCTATAATATACTACTGTAGGCAGGACCAGGTGTATAATAATATGGCGCGAGTCGACGAGAGAAAAAAGGGCCGAAGAAAGCTTCTCGCGGTGAAAAAAATGCAAAGCACGAACCGTGGTAGTGGGGAGGGGGGAGGAGAAGTTTTTGCTATTTGCGTGACCCCGGATCTGAGTTACCACTATCAACAGGAGGGAGAAAGTAATACGTACCAGGTATACGTATACCTGGTGTGTATATATATATATATATATATATATATAAAAAAGTGATTGTACCACTTGTTCCAGCTTCGGCACAATGGCTGAATGTCCACACTCTCTCCTCTCCATTAATACTATTACGGGGAGCCATAGTCAATAGGACCTATGGTCTACACAAAAACCTTTATATTTACTTATTTTTACTCACAATATTTGGTCCTATTTACTATGGTCCCCCGTAAATAGTTTCATCTTATCAACCCTTTTAGGACCGCAGTCTCGCTCTGGGGACAAACCACTCTAATTTGAAGCAGTTTGCCCCCAAATGGGACTGCGGTCCTCAAAGGGTTTACGCGCCCCTCTGGGTAGGGGGCCCGAGTTATATAACGACCAAAACAATGACGTATGGTCGGGTGTCATCGGCCCCCCGAAAGATAGTATTAGGTTGCGTGCGCCCCGCGCCGTACAGGTACGACTCTTTGCATTGTAACTGGGGCCCCACTTCGTATAACCCCCCCCCCCCTCCGTCTCGAAAGGGATGCGTGGTCAATGGTCGAATGACTGAGGCAAGCAACAAATGAGTACGCCCCCCCCCCCCCCCCCCTCGCAATGTTGCTGTCTCTGGAAATGCCAACACCGGATATTAAATCAACTCACTGAAGCTGTCATCCATATGCAAGTCCGCCTCACAAGCGGTTCTTAGTAGGATGCAGCTCACCCTTCATGCGACTCGCCAGACACCTCACGGCGCTTCGCGCTTGGTGCAAGCAACCATTGTCTGCCTGGTCAGTGACAATCCGACACGCTCCGTCCCGGCATGGTAGGGGTGCGAGGGTCTATGGTCATGCGACTACGGCCGTGCGTGAGATCGAGTACATCTCTCCTATCGAGTACACCCCCCCCCTCGCAATGTGGGGATGCGAGGGCCTATGGTCTAGACATACGACTACCGCCATGCACGACATAAGTTACCCCCCCCCCCCCCGCCCCCAACGGAAGCAGTTGCCGTTGCTGAAATCGTTTTTTTTTCGTCATTTTTCCTCTATGAGGTCCGTCCCAAGAAGCTTGATCAGTTGACAGTCCACACTATCATACGGTATTAACATCAACTTGCCCAGGCGGTAGGGGTTAGAGGATTAACGCCTAATGTATTTGAACAACTTTTGCGAAACTGGGCCATGGTCTGGACATACTATTACGGGGGACCATAGTTAATAGGACCTATGGTGTACATAAAAACCTATATATTTAACCATTTTTACCAACAATATTTGGTCCTATTAACTATGGTCCCCCGTAATAACCTTCCTTGGGAGCCGCCGATGCTGAACTATGGTTGCTGAGCTGTTGCTGCTGCTGAGCTATTGCTGATGCTGAGCTAATGCTGCTGCTGAGCTACTGCTGCTGCTGAGCTGTTGCTGCTGAACTAAACCTCAAGTATTTTTCAACGATTTGTCGAAAGTGGGCCAAGGCCTATACATGCCACTCTTCGATTGGAGCTGCTGTTTGCTGAGCTACTGCTGCTACTGCTGGGCTATTGCCGCTGCTGAGCTACTGCCGCTGGGCTACTGCTGCTGAACGTCAGATATCTTTCAACAATTTGTCGAAACTGGGCCAAGGTCTACACATATAGCCCTCCCTTTAGAGCTGTCGAAGCTGAGCTAATGCCGCTGCTGAGCTACTGCTGCTGCAGACCTAAACATCAAAGTAGCTTTCAAGAATTTGTTGAAACCGGGTCGAGGCCTATTCAGACAACCCACAGCTGCTGAACTACACGCGAACTATTTTCCAGCACTCTTTCGAAACTGGGCCAAGGTCTATACGTACAGCCCTCCCTTTAGAGCTGCAAATGCTGAGCTACTGCTGCTCAGCCACCTACTGCTGAGCTATTGCTGCCGAGCTATTGCTGCTGCTACTGAACTACTGCCGCTTTCCCTCTACAGGTGAGCTACAACACCGCCATGGCGGCTTGCTTCCGCGCGGGCGAAGACGACCAAGCCTTTGCCCTCTTCGATCACATGCGCTCCTCCTCTGCCCCGGTCGCGCACAACACACGCGACAGCCGTGCCTTGGCCACCGCTACCCACGGCACCCCCTACGCCTTACCCGAGGGTGGGGGGTTTCCAGTTAACGAGGCGGGTGTGGGTAAGGGGTTGGGGACCGGGGGGAGGGTCCTAGGGAGCGAGGCGGGTGTGGGTAGGGGGGTGGAGGCCGAGGGGGGTCTAGTGAAGGAGGCGAGTGTGGGTAGGGGATCGGGGGCCGTGGGGGGTGTTCCAGTGAATCAGGCGGGTGTAGGGGGGGGGTTGAAGATGGGTGTGAAGGAGGGGCTTGGCGCGCCTCCGCCTGCGCCTGATACGGCGTCCTACAACACGGTGATTGCTGCTGTGGCCTCGGCTAGGGGGGTGGATGGGCGGGACGACGCGATGGCCTTGGTCGACGAGATGCGGGTGAGAGGAGGGGGTGGGGGAGGGTGGGCGTGCTTTTGGGGGGGGGGGTCGGGTGGATGAATATACCACTCTGTCCGTACATGTAAGGATCGGTTGCTATCGCTGTTGTCTTCACATAAAACCGTCCTTCCTACCCAACCACAATAGCACGCCTGGTTGTTCCTCCACAGACTATTCACGTCAGAGAGATACAGTTTATTTATGTCGTCACAAAATTCCCGAAGCAGTCGAACAAGCATTCGCAGCACCTCAACTTTGAAAGAGGAGAAGTACTCGTACTGCACACAAGCAGCCGTTGATCGACCAACTCGGTATTTTTTATTCCTAAAGCGTCTCTTGAACCTCCCTGACGAGCACATCAACTCTGGACGAGCAGCATCCATCGATCGAACAACTCAGTTTTTTCGGGTTGGATTGGGTGGGGTTGGGTCAGAGTGGGTTGGGTTGGATTGGGTTGGGGTACGGTTAGGCCCACGAGCGACACGACAGCATAGCGCTAACGTTGATTGGGTTGCCTTTTTTTTCTGACGCCACCTCCTACCCTGTGTCCGCGCTCCCTCCGTCTTTGCCGGATGTTTCCTCTTTTCCGTCACGGCACAATACAGGCCAGGGGGCTTCGGCCAGACTCGTTCACCGCCGCCTCCGTTCGCTCCGCCGGCGGCGAAATTTTAGAGTGATTTTTTTTTTTTTCTTTGTCACTCTAGTTGAACCTTGACGGCGCTATGAGCACTGGAGGTGAAGACGCACCGACAGGCGCAAAGGGACGGAGGCAGGCAGACAGACAGACAAACGCATGGGGGCAGGGAGGGAGGGAGGGAGGGAGGGAGGGAGGGAGGGAGGGAGGGAGGGAGGGAGGGAGGGAGGGAGGGAGGGAGGGAGGGAGGGAGGGAGGGAGGGAGGGAGGGAGGGAGGGAGGGAGGGAGGGAGGGAGGGAGGGAGGGAGGGAGGGAGGGAGGGAGGGAGGGAGGGAGGGAGGGAGGGAGGGAGGGAGGGAGGGAAGCAGACAGACAGACAGAAACACAGACAGGGAGGCAAGCGGGCGCCCTCGCTGTTCCGTTCTTTTCAAAGAGTGGGATAATTTCGACCTGGGAGTATCATACTCCCCCGCTCCTGCCGCCAATAACGCCTCCGGGCTGTTGCAGGAGTTCCCCCAGTCTGTTGTTGTCACCGGCCTCGCCTCGATCCTCGCCCTCCCCCCCCCCCTCGCCACGAAATCCTCCGGGTCGTTAGACGTAGAAAGCAGTGCCCCGATCGGAATATTGATGTGTTGGCTGTTTCCGGTCCGCCCCGACCCTCTGTTCAGCTTCGGTTTCCTGGGAGTATGGCGCGTGCTTTGATTGCCGGCGTTGTGGAGTGGGTTGTATGACGGAACCTGACACTTATAGAGTGTACGTAAGTATGTATGTACCACAGGTACCTCTTTTTCGTGTGGTATTTTTTCCCCTGTACACAGGATTTTGTGGAGGCCGTCTCTGTTGGATGAAGAATCAGTATAATACGTGGGGCACAGCAGTAGGGACGCTGGATGTATGTACGTGCTGGACGTGATCGGGTAGAAATAACGGTTTAAATGCGAAGGCAATACACACGCAAGACACACACGCAGGACCTTCGCTAGACGGTTGATGCATCAGCACTGCTTCTCGTTCTGTGTTCGCTACGCCTCGGTCCCCCCTACAAGGAAGCGTTCTACGATAGAGGTTCACCCTATTTTTTCTGAGGCTCCTCACATGGGGAGCTCAATACCTCTACCCGAAAATTGACTTCAGCAAAAATCAAATTGCATCCCGTTGAAACATTCCATGGCACTCGTATGCAAATTGGTCATTTTTCTGAACAAGATTATTTAGCATTCCGACGATTTTGGGTTAACCCTTTTAGAACCGCAGTCCCGTTCTGGGGACAAACCAGTCAAATTTCAAGTAGTTTTGTCCCCAAACAGGACTGCGGTTCTAAAGGGGTTAAGGAACCCCGTCATTCAGAAAACATTTTAGCGGAAATGTGCTACCTCTATCGTAAAACGCGTCCAAGGATCAATGTTTTCATGACAGGCGAGGTAACGTGGGATGAGACCAGGCGGCGCTGGCGGGCGTTTAGCTCAGAGGGGTTCGGGTTTTTGTTTCTTCAAGCATTAGGAATGGTGTAGGTCGGGGTTGAAAAATCCGTATACGTGTGCACAGTTACGTCACAGGAACCTGAAATAGTACTCTATTTCCAAGTGTGTTGCCCCCACAGCGTGAGTGCAGTCCTAAACGTGTGAAACCCGAAGAAAACAGGCAGCATGAGGGGGGTGGAAGGGTACAGCAGTAGATGTCCTGCTTTTGGTTGATTCCCACGGGGTTTCCCATCATTTCTGTAGCTGTTTTATGAGTAAGACCATGACGTTGAAGCGTATGCTAGCCTGTACACTCGGTGTACGATCGAAAATAACGTGAGGGTAGTGACGGGTGACCGATCAGACAGGGCCTCGGGTGTTTGCTCTCCTTTTCCAATAGGGTTGGTAACGAACGGTATCACCAATAATGGTTGTTTGCAGTGATTCTACAAATCGGACAGATCAGATCGATCATAGATCATAAAGATCAGATAGGTCCTCTAGGATATGTTTATTAAAATATCATATAGATCCCCTACAGAGTAGTATATGTGTATTTCAGATCCAACCCAGAACACCTCTCCTAGATCATGTGCAGATTATTCGGCTCCCACCGGGCACAACCAACATGAGCTACAGGTAGATCATATACTACAGATCAGGGAATTATCTATCTGCCTAAAATATCTAGATCATGAGCTGTGGGAATTATCTGTGTGATCTGTAGATGATCTGTCCGATGTTTGAACGGAAGATGCTAGGAGACCGGTCGTTTCGGGCGTCAAGACCACTTTTTTGCCCGTTGTGTTCTAGTTTAAGTGTAGGGGCGGTCAGTCAAGACGTCAATCGCTGTCTCCTAGCATACTGTACACTAGTCCCAAGTGTAGGGGCGGTCAGTCAAGGGGTCAAACCGCGGTCTCCTAGCATACTGTATACAAGTTTTAGTATAGGGGGCGGTCAGCCAAGGTGTCAAACCGCGGTTTCCTAGCATCTTGTATACCTAGTCTTGGTGTAGCGGCGGTCAGTCAAGGGGGCAAACAGCGATTTGTCTCCTGGCATTATTTGTGACTGTAGCCAATCGATCGGTCGCCCGCAGTAAGTACTACAATACAAGAACGATTTATTAGGATTTTTTATATTTTTCGGGGATCGAAAGCTCTACGTATGATGGTGGTGGTGCTGCCGGCGAAAGAAGGACGGGTCTCGCTTTCGCGTCGCCCGGTTGCTTCCTAAATAAAGTGCCGGTATGCGACAGTAATCGCTTGATTTAAACAATATTTTTTCGAGCCAGGCTCAAGTTCTTGCGGTAGTATTCTTCTGATGTGAGGCACGGTGTGCCCTAGACTAATTTCAGCGCGAAAAACAGTGTTCTCTGAAGTTATTGTTCTTGTCATATGCGGGGCAGGGTGTGTCCTTCAAAAATTTCCATGTAATAGCCACATGTTTTTGTTTTCGTACGCGTACGTTTCGTGGGAAATTCGAGCCAAAACTTCGTTTACTCCCCCATATTTCTCACCCCTTCCCGTACTGCACTGCAGAGAGTGCCACCCACTAAACCCAAGTAGTTTTGCCATAAAAAACGTGGGCGCTGTTATAAACAACCCGTTCAGGCCTTAAGGACTGCATTTTGTTATGGGGGCATGTCACTTGGAATTAGAGTCAGATTTAGGTTTCTGTAATGATACTGGTACTTGGAATTGGAGTCAGATTTAGGTTTCTGTGTTGTTACTTGGAATGAGAACCAGATTTAGCTTTCTCTGATTTTAATTGGAATTATAATCATATTTATGTTTTTGTGATGTCACTTGGAATTATAGTCAGATTTAGGTTTCTGTAGAGAGCCGTATTAAAAATGTCAAGCGTGTCGCGCACTACTGCTGCTGTATTGCCACGCTGCTCGTTCCTCAAATTGTTCCATTCGACTCTTTTTGCATGGTCCAGCTGCCGGTGTGGTTCCGATGCAACTCGCCAGCATACCTTGCTGGAGGGGTTGACCTGCTACGTACATGTGGTGAGAAACGTTAACACATACTTCAAGCTTAACCATATCCGCAGCGAGGGGACGGTTGGGCGAACATGTATCCTTGAAAAAAAAAATAACACAAGGCCAGCGCACCTCCCCGGCGACGGCGAGAGCCTTTAGTCCTTCATACCAGAAGAACGCAAGGTGCAGTTAGGGTCGATCTTAACGAGGGCTGTTTTTTAGTTTATACCGAAATTTCGGGAAAATACCGAAAAAAAACTAAAAAACAGCCCTCGTTAAGATCGACCCTTAGCCTCGTCCCTAGGGATACGCGGGCGTGGGGGGCCTGTAACCTTGATATATGAAAACCGCGAGCTACAGCCTCATATGCCAGAGATGGCGGGGGGGGGGGGGGGGGGCGAAAGTTTATGCTGAAAACAAAAGACTATCGCCAGATTCCTAGCCAATAGCGGGCGAGGGGGGGGGGGGGGTAGGTGGCGTACTCATTTATTGCTCGCCTTAGTCATTTGACCATTGAGCACGCATCCCTTTCGAGACGGAGCGCGCGCGGGGGGGGGGGTCGAATATGTATCGACGGAAAAGGCGTACAGTAACTGCTATAAGGATTGGATTACCTTGGGCTGGGTAATCGATCGATCTTTTACCCCTATAGCTCAGTAGGTACCACCTTCCCATTTGACGTCGTCCAGGTCACGGGTTCGAACCTCACTTCGAACGTTTCTTTTAAAGGAACGCTTGGGCGCGCACACCTAAAACACACACACACATCTCCCTGGATCCCCAGGAAATGAAACGCAGCGGGTAGGTCAGCGTACGGACGTATACGGTTCCGACGCCCCAAAGACCCCGCCGTTCAGAGGGGGGGAGAGTGTTAGAAGGATTCCCTTGGGCTGGGTAATCGATCGATCTTTTACCCCTATAGCTCAGTACGTGACACCTTCACATAACCGAAAAAACTGCCAGATGCACTCCTATGCCTCTCTATGAGCGGAGGGGGGGGGTGTACTCGATAGGAGAGATGTACTCGATCTCACGCACGGCCGTAGTCGTATGACCATCGACCCTCGCATCCCTACAATGCCGGGACGGAGCATGTCGGCTTTTTCACCGAACAGGCAGGCATTGCTTGCACCAAGCGCGAAGCGCCGTGAGGTGTCCGGCGAGTCGCATGAAGGGTGAGCTGCATCCTACTAAGAACCGCTAGCGAAGTGGACTTTCTCGCATGTGGATGACATCTTCAATGAGTTGATTTAATTTCCGGCGGAGGGGGGGGGGGGGGGGGGAGGATGGGAAAATGAAAATAACAAAATAACGCATGTGACCTACAGATACAGTATTACGGGGGACCATAGTCAATAGGACCAAATATTGTTAGTAAAAAGGGTCAAACATATATATACCTGGTACCAGGTAAGTTTTTATGTATACCATAGGTCCTATTAATTATGTCCCCCCGTAATATTATTAGTATCGTTTTTTTTATCCAATGTTAACGACAAGCATCGGATTGGATGAGGCCTCCTGCGCTCTCGCCATTCGTCCCACCAAAATGTATGGAAATCTGCACGCGAAACTGAGAGGGCATAATTAATTTGCCCTGCAGAAACGACGTCGGAACCGAGCTCCAAAAAAAAAAACGAAAAAACGGAGCAAATAACAACACACAAAAAAAAACAGACCCATATTAGTCAAGAGCGAACATGGGGGGGGGGGGGGGGGGGGGGGGGGGGGGAACACATCAAGCGCAGTGAGTGAGGGCGTTGACCCCTTTAGAACCGCAGTCCCGTTGTGGGGACAAAACCACTCAAATTTCAAGTAGTTTGTCTCCAAAACGGGACCGCAGTCCTAAAAGGGTTAAGAGTCAGCTAAAACACGCCGTCGGCGCCTGGAGGTCCATATAGGTCACGTCAAGCCCTTTCCCCGCACAAACATGCTACGTCGATGACGATGCCATAGTCGAGGGGGACCTCTATCTCTGCACATCCCAAGAACGGAAAAAAACCAAGAACCCCGAACAGCCTCCGCCGAAGTCGCGCTGACGAGCCGGGGGGCGAGGAACAAAGCTCGGTCGGTTCCGGGTGGTCCGAAAAAGCGCAAAAAAATACACCCCAGCGCTCGTCGTACGTGCGCTGATTTTTCCCCGCGAGTACAATAGGCAAACATCATTGAGCGGTCGTTGCCTTCGGGACGTAAAACAGCGGGTTCCGTTGGGAAGCACCCGCGTGCTGTGTCGATAGCCTGAGAGGGATAGGGAGCTACAGCATCTCTACATGGGGTGGTATGTCAGCCAGCCCGCAGGAGGCGAAAGCTGGACGACAAACTATAATTTTAGTGACGTCTTTTCATTCCGAGCAACTCCCCCGGTGGGTCCCGGAGTCAAGATTTACCAGGTAATAGTATACGGCTAGCGCTTGAAGTCGAGGATATTTCGACCACAGTGTCGCCGCTGGGTCAAGCAGCAGTCCGCCTATTACAATGTAGCCCATCCCTCCACCCCCATCATGCAAGCGCCCTGACCCGATCCCCTCCATCATGCACGCACCCGACCCCCGAACTCCGCCACCATAATCGACGTCACAACTTCGAGCACCATCTTGGCGGGGCAGCCACCGGCTCTCTTTGTACCCGCGGTCGTCGAACCCCCGCTCTTCCGTCGGCAACGACCACGGCACCCCCCTGCCCCGACGAGCACACTTCGAAACGAACCACTTCTTGCTCCGCTTGCTGCTCCGCTTGCTCCGCCGCTTGCTCCGCCGCTAGCGAGTGCCCGCCCCCTACTGCTGTCCCTGCCCCAAGAGTCTCCGAGCCGTGTTCTGTGCCTAAAGCACGAGCCCTCGAGCTCTTCTCGATGTCTGCTGGGCCTCTTGGCACAGCTGGGCGTGCCGCTTCCTCGTGGTTGGTGCGGGTGCTGCTGTAGTTCGGAGACACCCGTCCCCACATTTTCACCTGATAACCCAGGAACGGAATTTGGGAACAGGGCTGGCTATAAGCTCTGGTAGCATGAGTGCTCGTATTAAGGTTCGCGAGGAGAAAACCGTTAAATGACTGCTGCACGAGTAACAATCCATTACCGGTATACCGCCAACATTCCAGTGTCCCGTCAGTGTTCCCAGTGCCTCGCCAGGTGGTGCGAAAGGTCAAACACAGCAGTGGCAAATCACACTGCCAGTATATCCTGCCAATTTCTACAGTACTTCCCCAGGTGGTATCAAAAGGGCGAACACAGCAGTAGCAACAGTTATACTCTGGGCCTCCTACCTCGGATTTTCAAGGGTTGGGTTTCTTTCTCGCCGCCGACGAGCGCGGGTGGCGCGGCGCAAAGCGGCGCTTTTCGGCCACTGCGGTACCCCCTTCCCCTACTACCCGCGCCCAACAAACCTACTACCCGCGCTCAACAAACGCTCCCAGTACCCCACCCCAGCACGTTCCCGGTATGTACGTCGCCAGGCACGAAAGGTCGATGAGCCATGACCATCGTTCCTTAGTTATTTTTTCGTCGCTCTACGTACGCGTCAGAAGCCTCCAGAAGGAATGCCGTCGAGGCTACCTGCACACCCCACGTTTTAGGGTGGGGGGAGAAAGGCAGACGCGTGACTTTTCTTTTGCCTTATAGGGGCGGCGCCTGACTCTTCTGAGGCTACTCTCGCCTGACTACTTGTTCACAGTATAGAAGCTCTCTCTACCTCACACACAACCTGGCTGAAACATGGGAAGACAAAACATCCCCCACGACCTCGAGGTATACTCTCTCTACCTCACACACAACCTGGCTGAAACATGGGAAGACAAAACACCCCCCACGACCTCGAGGTATACTTGAGGTGTGCTGTACAATCGTTTTTTTTCTTGGAAAACCTGAACGGCATTCCAACTGTATGGGGTAGCTCCTTCGTTCACCCCCCTTCACCCTGTGACCACATTTTTCGAAGACAAACTAAGGGAAGAATTATTACGGGGGGGCATATAAAATACCTGGTAGGACCTACGGTACACACAGACACCCAAATATTTCGGTATTTTTTACCAACAATAGTTGGTCCTATTAACCATGGTCTCCCGTAATATTGTGGGACCATTTTTTTTGCAGCGGTAAAAAGGGTGGACCACTTTGGAACCGCAGTCCCGTTGTGGGGACGAAACACTTGGAATTAGAGTCAATTTTAGGTACATGTGCAGCGCAGTACCAAAGGATTTGAGGGACCGCGTCAGTCAGAAATATTTCGGCCATAAAAAGTGCCAATTCTGTATGGCAGTACATACGGTTCGAATTTTTTCCTTGCGAATTTGAAAGAGGTGGGGGTGGGGGGCACCTTTCTCCAGTGGAGAAAACCAAAAAAAGGTTCAAAATGGGTTTTTGACTGCACAGTAAATAATTCCGCAGATCACCTCAACATCATCTCCTGGCTTGATCGTTTTCGAGAACCGACAGGAAATGGAGGAAAGTCCAGACGGATGCCCTTCGCAAAAGTAGCGCAAAATTTGCCGAGCCGCAATGCCTTCATAGAAGGGGCGGTGGGGGTGGAGAGAGAAGGAACGGGGCAGGGCGGGGTGGGGGGGTTGGGGGGCGGAGAGGGTGGGCTTGAAAAAAAACATCATTTTGGCCGATATCGGTGATCACGCACGTCGAAATACAAAACCCACTACAGTGCGTACCACTGACGACCAGGATGGTTGCGGACAGATCTGATCGAGAGCCTTCCGGAAATGAAAAAAATGGTCGACGCTTAGCACCCTCACCGTTGCCGAGAAAACGTCCGGTGAAACACGATGGCACCCCTGGTGCGAAATCAACGCCCTTTACGGCGCATCAAGACGAGACGGAATGAGAGCCATCAGCAACAGGAGGTTAGGAAGGGAGGGCACCTGCCACTCCCATCCTTCGGCTGGCATACGGGAGCAGTACAGCAGTCTACAAGCAGTAAAGAAAAAAAAACGAAACGCAGCAAAAAGTATCTGCCCACGTCCCACTGGTCTATGGACAACGTTAAGTATTACGGGGGGCCATAGTTAATAGGACCAAATATTGTTAGTAAAAATGGTTAAATATGTAGGTTTTTATGTATAACATAGGTCCTATTCACTATGGTCCCCCGTAATAGGTGCACCCTCAGAATTACATGCACATCTTGCCCGAACCACACCACCATGTGAATGAACTTCTACTGAAGAGCGTAGCAGTACATGGGGAAATGTGGAAATTCTTACACGTATCCTTTTTTCAACCTGCTTTTTCTTTGCTTTTACGGAACTTTCTTCTTCTGGAAAAATTCCAGACGAGATTATCGCGGGTTCGTACATGGGGTCGTAGTTTTGGGCTTTGTCCTGTGTTTCCATGTTCTTCACGTTTGTTACAAAAACACCTTATCGAATACCGCGACCAAAACGGGCACGACATGTTTGCTCGTTTTCTACAATCTGTCCTGTACGTTAAGTCAGGATTGTTGACTCCGTTCCCACTGCTGCTCGCGCATTGGGAACAACGTTCTTCACACCACAGACATATCATGATCTATCTACCTACAGGTAGATGATCTAGTTCCTCACCAGCCGTTGTGAGAGGTTGTGCAAGATCTGCCTCGTAGGGCAGATCCAACCCATGAAACATGTGCTACAGCAGATCATGCACCTTATACGGCTCCCACCCGGCATCATGGGCTAAAAGATACAGATCGGAGTATACAACTTCCTTGGAACATCTCCAGTACATGATGAACTGTCCGAACGATCTATTTCGGGGGATGATAGTAAATAGGACCAAATATTGTTAATATAACTACGTAAATACATCGGGGTTTGTTTGTACCGTAGGTCCTATTTACTATGGTACACCCCGTAATATCTCATCTGTTCCAGATGTGAGCTACTTGGAGTTAGATTCGGAAATGAGTCGGAGCGGGAAAAAGGTCGGCCCTTCAAACCAAGGTATATTGAGAATTGATCTTCGAGAAGTGCGGTCGAACACGTCAATTTTTCGACTTTCCACTTCATGATTTAGGTCGTCGAGGGCAGATAGATCAGATATATATATAACATATATATTCCTGATCTGTAGGATCTAGCTCATGTTGGCTGGTGGGAGCCGTATGATCTGCATGATCTGAGGCCATGTATTCTACAGGTTGGTTCCGTACTCCTGTACGGTACAGATCCCGCACAATACCATAAAACAGCGGGGTTAGGATCTAGATCATCTGTCTGATCTATCTGAAGATCATCTATCCGTCCATCATGCTGCTGCTGCGCGCGTGTCGTTACGTTGCACTTCGGATACTTTCCCCCTTTACACCGTAGTCAACTACATATCTGACTATAAACTTGTTTTGGGCTGGCCGGTGTGACTTGGCCGATGGCCACTTCTTTTTTCTTTAGCTTTCAAGAGCTTTGCCATCTTCTTCCTCTTTCCCCGGTGGCCACGTATGTACGAGTAGCTGGTACCGTACGAGGAACGAACGCCTCCTGCCGTGTGTCCCTTTTCAGCTTGCGAACCCTCGGGGATTTCAAGTCAACCACAATCCCGAAGGGAAACCTTGTATGCATATAATTATATACCAGGTATATAACTATTTACACCGCCCCAAAAGCACAGACCCCAATAGTCCCAACAAAAACTTACAGACCAGCGCGCGCATCTACTGTACAGTGGTTTCCTTCCTGCATCTACGTTGCACCTCTCTATTACGGGGGACCATAGTTAATAGGACCAAATATTGTTGGTAAAAATGGTTAAATATTTAGGTTTTTATGTATACCATAGGTCCTATCAACTATGATCCCCCGTAATAGAGGACGGAGGGTGCGCTGGAAGTCGGTGGGTAGAAACGACGGCTTGTACCTACTGTAGCCTCCCTCGAAATTTGTTCAAAGGGGAAAATCGACGACCGAAAGTGACGATACCATGGCGTAACGGCTGAACGCGTGATTGTGATTGGGGGACGAACGACTCAACTTGGGTGTCGGAGCTACTACAACGGATACAACGCGAGGGAGTAGTCGCACGGCAACGGCTATGACAGCAACGCGCTCCTCTACTCGTACACACTGCCGGCGCTCTCACGCTCCGCGCGTAGATGGTTGATGATAGCGCCAAAGATATCAACCATTATGTCGGCCGTTATCTCGGAGTCCGAGAAAGGGGTTACTGTGAAGAACGCACACACGCACACAACACACCTAGCGAGCAGAGGCCGTGCAGGATGGGACTGTCGAGACCCGCCGACCTCGCGGCCGCAGGGTCCGCGTGCAGGGCGTTGTAGTCCCCCGACAGGCGGTAGACGAGCGCCTGTTCACGAGCAATCGTCACCTTGGCCACCACGTCCGGGGGCGAGGCTGGCTTGGTCTTGTGGGTCGAGCGGGGGGGCAGCGGCGGACCCACGTCCTCTAGGATCTTGTCGGAAGACATGGAGCAATCGGATAAGCCGCAAAGTCACCGAAAAACACAAAGTACGGCAAACGAATCACAAGGGAGGGAGGGAGGGAGAGAGGAAGGGGGAAAAAAAAAGGCACGTCAACGAAACACGAACAAGGAACAAACTAAGAGACAAAAATAACAAACACAAAACATGAGGGAGGAAGGAAGCGGAAGGAAAACAATACGTATGCCAGGTATATACGCACGAGAACAAAACATGAGCAACAAAGGAAAGAACGGGGGGAAAATACGCACCAAAACGCAACATGATGCGAGCAACGAACGAGCAGCAAAACAACAAGCGGGCGGGACGATCATCCGACAACACTGGTTTCGTTTGTAGGAAGGCTTGTTTGGTTTATCAAACTCCCAAGCGTGTAACATGACGACAAAACAGCGTAGCCCCAATTAATTCGACGCTGTCATCCATATGCAAGAAAGTCCGCCTCGAAAGTGGTTCTTGGTAGGATGCACCTCGCCCTGCAGGCGACTCGACCGGCACCTCTCGGCGCTTCGTGCTTGGTGCAAGCAAACGTCTTCCTGGTGGGTGAAAACCCGACGTGCTCCGTCCCGGCACTGTAGGGATGCGAGGGCCTATGGTCACATGATAAGCCGACGCCCATGCATGACATGAGCTTGGTGCAAGCAAATGTCTGTCTGGTCGGTGAAAACTCGAAATGCTCCGTCCCGGCATTGTAGGGATGCGAGGGTCCATGGTCATACAACTACGGCCATGCATGAGATCGAGTACATCTCTCCTATGAGTACCCCCCCCCCCCCCCTCCCTCCCTTGAACGCTAGAAACCCAGCGTGCTCGGTGCCGTCATCATAGAGATGCGAGGGTCTATGGCCATGTGATGACGACCATGGACCATGCATGGCGTCAGTAGACCCTCCCCCTCTCTCCCCGAGCCTCTCGCCCGCGTCCCCCGGAGAAAAACACGGGGAAAAACAAAACTACAGCAGTATCGTCACCTTAAGACCTGTTAAGAACATGCCCTGCGTCGTCTCGCTAAAAGTTTTCCCTTCCCGATCCGTGAGCGTGCTCTTCGTTCGAAGCAAAGCGCCCCCTCTCCTCTGGTACAGGCCCAATACCTCCGACCCGTTCGGCAAAAAAAAAACACACACACACAGCAAAGTGGATGGTATTGCAAGCAGCGCACGATTTGCACCGGAATTATGGGAGGAACGGGGGGGGGGAGGAGAGAGGGCAGGGGGGGGGGGGGCAGGGAGAGGGAGAGTGACGATTACAGAATATCTACTATAGCTCAACGTGGCCAGGTGGGAGCTATGAAAATCTGTACGATGTGACGTGTTTCCTGGGTTGGATCTGTACTATAAAGATCCTGCACAGCATGTCAGGACGGCAGGTAGGGATCTAGATGATCCACTAAAGACAGATCAGATAGATATATCGTGATCTGTTGGAGGCGTGGAAGAGTGGTACACTACTCAGGTGAAAAACACAAGGCAGAAAGTAAGGACAAGTACAAACACAAAACTACTGCTGTACATGTGAGATGGGTGTATCTCAGGTTCGACCTGGGTTGCAGCAAGCTTCTCTTCGTGTAGGACACGCCAGGTATTCACACTCCGGACAGCTCATGAGCTAGCTCATCTATCGTGTGTAGCTCAAGCTTCGAACACATGTGCGGATGAGCTACCGCCTATTAGCTCAAGCCGGGGGAAACATGTGTAGCTCACGTAGCTCCGATAGCTCATCTCGGGGGTAGATGAGCTAGCTCATGTAGCTCCTATAGCTCAGGCTTTGAAAACATGTGCAGACTTGCTGCCCTCCTATAGCTCAAGCCAGGAAAACATGTGTAGCTCACGTAGCTCAGCGGTGAGCTAGCTCCTTAAAGACTTCGCTCGAGCTACCGTGAGCTGATCTGTCCTGGGGTGCAGGTATTGGAGAGGCTCGGCACGGTAGGCCGAGCGGAAGTGGACATGATGCACGACACGGGTCATCTCACATGACAGCTGTCATCAGCAATTACTTGGTGATGGGGGCTGGTAATTCCCCCGCCTCAACTATCATCAGATCTACGGAGATCTGCGGCCACTTTCAGTACAAGAGTCAATATCCACGATAGCGGACGAACATCTTTTGTCAATGCACGGTCTTGCATGACAAGTAAAGACAACGGACGGTAGAGTAACGACCTGGGACTCACATACATGAATTTACTATCACGGGGGGGCATAGTAAATAGGACCGAATATTGTTAGTAAAAAATAGGGAAATGTATAGGTTTGTGTATACCGTAAGTCCTATCTACTATGGCCCTCCGTAACACTGTACTTACATTTCCAACTCACCTACTCTCGAGCTCCGCCCCCTTGGGATCCAACGGCTCTCTAATCTCCAGCGACTGGTCGTAGTGCAGCACGGCTCCGGGATCGACAATTCCGTTGAGGGCTTCGGGAAGAACGATAAGAGTGGGGCCTGTCTTGCCATCGTCAGGCATTAGGCACAATTGCGGGTGAGGTGTACGATGTGCTTCAGTTACGACGTGTAAACGTTCTTCCGAGGTATGCCTGGGTATACGGCAGTAACGACGTGTAAACGTTCTTCCGAGGTATGCCTGGGTATACGGTTGATTTGGTCATACTCGGGTACACGCTGTAAGTCTATATACGGTTGTTGTGACCATATTCAGGGTATATTCACGTACGTACAGGTAAGGGTGTGTTTGGTACATACCAGTGTTCTCGAGTATCCGGGTATCCGGGTACCAAGAAAAAAATGGTACCACGTTGGCTTCGTTCAATCGGCTTAAAAAAACACTTATTTACAACGCAAGGCGAAACAGGGCCAACCTGACCCTCCCTCCCCGCATTGATTGCACTCTCACGCTGCTCGCGGACGGACGATCCCGCTGCTACTACGTATCATTGTTCCGTTCGCGATCTCGGGGGCTCGCTCGGGGGAGAAGCACAAACAGCGAGCACAAAAACCAAGAGACCACGTCGTATCATATTCTCCCATCGAGATGCCTTTTTTGTTGCAGCCTGTCTTGTCACCACAGGCAGGATTTCAGGGGAAAGCCATTTACGGAGGGCCATAGTAAATAGGACCAAATATTGTGAGTAAAAATAGCGAAATATATAGGTGTTTGTGTGTACCATAGGACCTGTTTAATATGGTCCCCCGTAATAGAATGAGAACACCACCACCACCACCATCATCATCATCATCATCATCATCATTAGAGACTACGAAGGGGGATGGGGGAGAGAGATCAGCAGGGTGGGGGGGGCAACACGCACGCTGCCTCACAATACAACGGCCTATCGTCAGGGTTGCGAGTTGGCAGCGTGTAGATAAGTCGCCTACTACGGCAGCAGAAAGTTGTAAGTTGGCCAGGTACGAAAGTGGTTGCGTGCGGTTACATGCTGCGCTCTATTGTACGTCTTCGTACCCGGATTGCAAAATGGCGGCCCGAATGGTGCCAGACATTCATCAACAGCACATTCAGATAGTTGGCTCGCTCTCGCCACCAACCTATTGAATACATTATTAATAGTATTAATAGTGGTCTCTTTTTAGTGCCGGATGCCCGCCATAGTGCCTGCGAAATCGCTTGTCACAGATGGGATTAACCGGTGTGGTAGCGTGCGGAGTCATTAGTGCCGCTTGCCGCTACATATAGTGCCGGTTTTGTTGGCTGGCGCATATGATACCGGCACTATAGACAGAGATACCGGCACTTTTTTTTTTTTTTGCTCATCCCATTCATCATCTTCGCACATCTTCTTCTCTCTCTCCTTCCAACTCGTAACTCAGATCCGGGGTCACATAGCAGGCTCTTCTCCCCCCTTCCCGCTACGGTACGTGCCTTCATTTTTATCGCGAGAAGATTTCAGTATTTTCTTCCCTCGTCGACTCGCATCGAATTGTGCCTACCCACGCTGCAAGGCGCTCTCAACAATACTTTACATTAGTGTAGTACCACTGCTGTAGACGCAAAATCCAGCCGCATTGTTTCCAAGTCATGCCCTGCTCACAGCCGTAGCTACGAGTATCATATTTCTACTAATGATAAAGGGGGCTATAGTAATACATAGTAATACATAGTAATACAAAGTAATACATAGTAATACAAAGTAATACATAGTAATACAAAGTAATACAAAGTAATCCATAGTAATCCATATACTAATACATAGCATACATAGCAACACATACTATAATAATAGTAATACATACCTGGTAGTAATACATACCTGGTACCAGGTATACTAATCCATAGACATACATAGAAACACATACTGGTACCACTCTGTCCCTAAATAGAAGGAAACTTTTTACTACATAGTAACACACGAAAGGTACCTACGTTCAGGGACACGACGACAGCAATACACACTACAGCATTATTACATATTACATATTAGTAGTACGGTACGACCCCCCTAAAATTTCTTAGGCACCATATTGGGCTACCTGGTACCAGTATCACTTACTGTATATGTCCCCCGTAAGACTATACTGACTTACTCCAAAGACAGCTCGCAAAGTGTTCTTGTGGACTTGGGGAACAAGGACCCAAAGGCATGACACAGTGGTCAACGACTAAACCACAACGAGAAACAAAATCTGAGACACACTGGTCCTACTGCACTGTACTGTGTGAGAAAACGCTGGCTTCACACACGACGTAGGTATAGGCGTAGCACGCAAAACCTTGAACTGTGATCTCGACCCGCTTGCTCCGCACACGGCTGCGGGACAAGATCTGCACAACAGAGTGAAGTATCCGAAGATGCGCATACAAATCAAAACATGTTTTTGTTGTTGTTGTTGTGACCGACGGAATCATCGCTCCGTACCGACGGCACAATGCCTACGTAGGGCTGGGCACTGGCAGCTTCAATCGTTTGAAATTCCGACGACCCCGTCGTCAATCAGTATACTGGATTGCGTCAGTGTACTGGTAGTCGCGCAGGCGCGTCATAAAACAATCCGACATGTAAGATCGATCCGCCGTTCTCATCCTTCGAATACATAGTACCGGTAGTAGGCTCTCGTCTACACTCAGTACAACAAAAACCAGGACTACTCGCCTCCTCTCTCTCTCTCCTATCCTTTTTCCCCTTGCAAAACGAATTTTGATGGGGTTTCCGTCCATTCTAAAACGCATTTCGATGGGGTTTCCGTGATACGCCTAAAACTTCCTATCGAGTCTTTGATTTGACTACAAACATCGTAAGAGTCGGCAGCTAATTATTTTTTTGTTAGACTACTGTAGACCACACCAGAGTGCTGTGCTGTTCTGCTTTAAAGTTGTACGGCTAAAAGCCGCAGACATGTATTCTTTGGCCAGGTTTTGTAGTTGGTTACAGCGGTGCCAACTATTCGACCATTTGGGTTTCCTTCAAAACTTCTTTTGCTGCAGGGTGCACCTTCCCCGGTGATATCACTCGCCCAGAGACGGAAAACACCTGTCTCGCTTTCCCCCGCTTGCAAAACACTTTTTTTTTTTGGCCCTATACGTTCCACAGATCTACACACCTGGAAGCACCACCACTATTTTTTTCGTAGTACGACATCCCGTAGCCTCGACAAAACTCCAACCTCACCTCTAATTCGAAAGTGCATCACAAGTCCCGTTTTGGGGACAAACTACTGAGAATTAGAGTGGATTGCCCCCAAAACGGGAGTGCGGTCCTAAAAGCGACAGCATTAACAGTAGTCAGAGAAAGTTTCCAATTATGGTGGTTCCAGGTCATTAGATCTGTTGCATATCACACTGCTGTAGCCAAGTTACTTCTGCTCCAGCTGCAGTCTCGTGCAAAAGCAGTACTCGCACGAGCGGACAATGAATGGAGCAACTCAACGATCGTCGTAATGTTTGTTATGCTCCAGCTCGACAACACGAAACCGCAGCAGTGTTTTTATCTTTGTGGAGATTTCTTCGTTTTCAGGAGGTACGTCTAAAGCCGATCGCGGCGTCGGTGAATTAAATCCCTCAAGTGCGCCACCCTGGGAATGCGAATTCCCTGCCTGTACACACGAGCACACCCTCAGCCTTGGGCGATTTAATTGAGGTTTTCCAACCGCGAAGTGCCCGTGAAAATTGCCCGAACCGGCGGCGCGATTGCTGGAGCTTAAGCAGCGGCTGTGCAGAGGATAATCCTGCGTGGGCGCGGTGCATCGAATTTCTCCAACAAGTCTACGTAGCACGACCAAGGACGAACCAGCTACGTTCAGATCAGACTATATCGTGGCATGACATGGTTGACCTCCTCCGGGCGTGGTGTGTCGTTTGTGGGCGTCTAGTGGGGAGCACGGCGCTGGTGGAAGGGCGCAGAAGTGCTGAATGACCCAGAGGGAATGTGAGGGGTTGGTTTTGACCAAATGACGGTTTCAATAATATTTGGCGCCGAAGGTTGGAACCTCCTTTTCGATTCTGCGGGCAAGGCAGAGCACAGGTAAAAGAGACCTGAGAGGTCTACTCGTACTGCAACTCACGGGGCATTATAACCCGTCGCCATCGACGGTGCCCGGTCCCGACGGCAGTGCCGAATGCCGGTGGCGTTTATTTTTATCCTATTTTTGTACCTCTGGTATGTACGTAAAAGTTAGGAAAAACGCGCCAGCCGACAAGCCGACAATAGTCACGTACCAGGTACGTAGTTGGCTGGCATAAATGGCCGGGAATTCCAGCCAAGTCACGGCCCTATGAAATGCATAGATAGCGTACGTTACGGCTGGGCACCGGCACTGCCGTATGTACTGGGAAAAATAGCCTACTGGCAGTAAATATATACTGGTACTGATTGAGCGTGCCAGTAGACGTTGCCAGTATATTCGATACCTGGTGATTCCTATGATACGTTCAAGAAACACGCCAAAAATTCCAGGCGCCCGCCCGCAAATAAAAGCACTATTACGGGGGACCATATTAATTAGGACCTACGGTACACACAAAAATATCTATATTTCGCTACTTCTACCAACAATATTTGGTTCTATTTACTATGGCCCCCCGGAATACATACCGCTGGCTCTTGTACCCCTGAACCCGAT
The DNA here is from genome assembly GCA_031213475.1 of Nereocystis luetkeana. Lineage (NCBI taxonomy): Eukaryota > Phaeophyceae > Laminariales > Laminariaceae > Nereocystis > Nereocystis luetkeana. The sequence goes on from JARUPZ010000020.1 coordinate 8,968,055, forward strand.
AGATGTCGAATAAAACTAGGTCTCTACATGTGATACATACCAGGTACCTGGATGTATGATACATAGGAGTAGATATACCAAGCAGGTACTACTGCTGTACGTGATATAGCCAGCTTTGTATCATACCACATAACACGTGCTGCTGAACTACACTGAACCACAAGTCCTGTTGCGAGTCATTGGCTTCCAGCGCCGACTTCGTTCTGACCATGCCACCCTCTCGTACGCGAAGGCCCTCAAGATGCCACGTTGCGAGAGCATCGGAACGACCATTTGTAAACGGCGGCTCTTCTTTGCGGGGGGCGTGGCACGGCAAAGCAAGGAACGATTACCCAGTCGGGTAATATTCGGGGCGATAGCTGGTGGGGAGAACCCGAGACCAGGCGGACAGTGTAAGACTTGGCATAGATGCATAGTCGAAGACCTTAGGGAGTTCCGAGCCACCGAAGGGTCAACGGAAGTTGCCCCCTTGGTGTTTGGAGTTGAGACCGCGTTGTGGTCCACTGCAGCCAAAAAGGCGGGGAAGTGGTACCGGGGGATCCTTGAAGCAGCCGAACGGTTCCTGGTGAGGTGGCACGAGGCTGAGGCTGAGATGAGTAAGCAGCGCCGCGCATCCGCCGTGGACGGTGTCCAAGGGAATGGGGGGGGGGGGGGGCAACAGGAGAAGTGGCAGAAAACCCGACCAAGGGAATGTGGAGAGGGGGGGGAACAGGAGGAGTAGAAGGGAAACCGCGGTAGACGAAAGTAGGAAGGAGATGGCAGACAGGGTAGCAAGGCACCAGGCCGACTAGGAAGTAGAACATGACCATACTACTAGTACCACCAACTGGTGCAGCTGGTTCGAACGTGGTTTTCCCTTGTCTTCCCTTTTATTTTGTTTTTTTCTTTCTTGCGCTGATCCCCCGTGATTTTCATTTTATTTCTTTCTCTTCCTTTTGATAAGCCGTACTGAAGGAGTCGTGTGGCGTGGCTGGATGACGAACCTGCTCTGCTCGTTTCGTATCGTCTGACGCCAAGGGGCTGGGCATAGTTGACGAACGCAGGGCGGAGACGGCAGCCTGGGTAGCAAGGTACCAGGCGGATTAGTAGGGAGAACCTGGCTATACTACTCGTACCACAAACTGCTGCCGCCACCTGGAGGGTGCTTCGGGCTTTGGTCTGCCAGTTATTTCCCCTTTGTTATTTTTTCCTTGGTTCTTTGTCTTACTCTGTTTACAAGCAGCGGTGTTTTTGTTTTTTTTTCCTTTTTTTTCCAGCTCGTTCTTTTCCAAGTGTTAGGCTGGGTCTTATGCAATTTTTTTTGAGTGATTGAAAAAGGCAGGAAGTCGGATTTTCCACCGGCAAAAAGCCACACCAGATCGGTGCGCCATGTGCCGTCTTATCGTGATTTTGGCTTTATTTCATGGGAGAACTAATAAAACAGAACACAACCGACACTTTGAACTCCACGTGGACCACGACACGAACGAGAGTCGCTCACGCCGGGTTGGGCGATCAACCTTCACCACCAGCTCCTCGAAGGAAGCAGCGGAATGTGGAACCCCCTGGGGAGCTGCGTAAGGGGTTTGCTAGTCGCTGGACCAGCAAGGAGCTCTCGCCTTCGCGGAGCATGAGCTGCTTGCGGCGGTCGTAGTCAGAAAAATACCGTTTGATTGTTTTGATACTGCTGCTGTAGTCTCGTCCTATTCGTTTCCAAAGTTTTGCCTCGAGCAGCTGCAGTTGGGCAGCCGCAAGGGACACGATGGTGGCCAAGGTACTGATGCCCTCCCTCTCCGTGGTGGCCGATGCACAAGTGTTGGAGCCCAGCTGTGTACAAGCGTAACCAAGCATGTAGCGTCGTGACCCGTCATGAACCCAGTCTATAGCCTAGACAAAATTGTATAATGCCACCGAGGTCTAGTGCAAAGCCAAATTTTATCACTTTCAGAGTTGATCAGAAAAGGCTGCCAAAAAAAATCATTTTATGGAATTTCAGGAGTGATAAAATCTCGGAGGAACATTTTTTCCACCAAACAGGCCCCATAAGACGTGATTTTGATAAAATCTGATCAGATATGGGACCAGATACCCCGAAGCCTCCGTAAACAGTCATATAATCACCTAAAAAAAAATTGCATAAGATCCGGCCTTAGCCACCTCGCCTGCGGGGGGGGGGGGCACGACAGACTGTTTCTTCTAGTCTATTCTTTCATTTTTTTTCTTTTTCTTTTTCTCTTTCGATTTGTCTTCTTTGTTTTTGTCTTCTCTTTGATTGTTTCCTTACGTTTCTCTATTTCATAAAATGTGTATGTCGTGCCTGTCGTATCTAGTATGATGGGATGGCATTGCATTGCCCACTGCTGCTGTGCTTACTGGGTACGTGGCAACGTAGTATCTCCGTGGCGTAGCTTTGTGACCACAGAACTTTGTATCTCTTCTATTAATAGGATTGAAGGATCGGCACGGACACTGGTTGTGCTGGATGTCGACGGGTAGAAAGAACGGTTTAATGTGAAGAACACACACACAGCAGTAGAAGTACAGCATACAGGTACGTATTGTAGATTGTAGTACCTCCTGCCGGGATGAAAGTCAAAACTTGTTATCTCGAGAAAAGACGGGGGGCACGCGCAACGCAGACCAAAAAATGTGGTTTCGGATACATCTCGTTGAGACGTTTCTCTTCCACGCGTGTGTGCTGTGCCTTTCGTATCCATTACGACGACATGGAATTGCATTGTCTACTCTCCTTGCTGCATTACTAGTGATATAGGTGTGGGTTATATGGCTAACAGTCGCGAGCTGCCCGGTAGGTATTAGTTGGCTTCTGTAGGTATTAGAGTTAGTTACAGCGCTGCCAACTATCCGATTAGATTGTGTGTCCCTTATGGGAGCCTTCTTTGCTACGGGGTGCGTATTTCCCCGTGAGACCACTCGCTCAGGGGGGGGGGGGAAAGAGAGCTAACAACAGGCCTATCGCATCTCATGGCGCATTAACACCCATCGCCAACGACGGTGCCGGTGCCGATGGCAGTGCCGATGGCAGTGCCGAAGGCCGTTGGTGTCTACTTCACCATCTTTTCCAGCTATTTTCGTGTATAAAATGCAACCAACAAAAGTCCCAGCCGACTACTACTGTAGTCAAATAAAGGCAGTTGCTGTAGTTGGCTGGTTTCGAGTAGTCAAAATAAAGGCAGTTACTGTGGTAGGCTGGTTTGATGTATTAATAGCACGGCGAACTACAAGCAGGAGCAGTATGTATGGTAGGTAGTGCTGTTTTTGAGAGCGTACCATGCACCATGTACTGGCTGCAGGTGTTGTTATGGACGGGAGCATAAGGCAGAAGGACAATTGCATGTTGATCTTTACACACGAACGTCCTTACATCTACGTCCATACCAGGTAGTCGATAGAGTGGTTCGTAACGTCACGGAGGGCAAAAACACTATTAATACCAGTATTTTATACAACAAGTATTAACCCTTTTAGAATCGCAGTCCCGCTTTGGGGACAAAATACTCAAATTTCAAGTAGTTTGTCCCCAAAACGGGACTGCGGTTCTAAAGGGGTTAACCGAGTACTCGTATTAATATTATTAATACTATTAATACCAAAGGCGGCCATGTTGAAAGCGAAGCAAATAACATGACATGATGCGAAAACAAAGAACAAAAAAAAAGGAAAAACAGATGCCGAAATTCCATACTACAATTGAGATGAAAAAACAAAAGAATCAGAGGTACCGCCGTGGATACTACAATCGAGATGAAAAGAGTACCAGGTACTATTTTTTTCACGTGCACATCATCGTTGCTGTGTTCATGCACGCAGAATGAGGAGCCAGGACTACTATTACCGCAAAGCAGGTAGAACGTCAATACGTAAAGGTAGGTGTGCTATGCTCACAGAGGATATGCGCACTACCACAGCACACGCGTTCGTGCGTGCTGTGACAGGGCACGCATGAAGCCCCGCACACCACGCGCCTCCGCTCACATACCTGGGAAAGGCACAACGTCCGACGACGATCCCTTGAAGGGCAACGCCATAGGGTACGTCGGAAAAGCGCAGAATTCGGGATGCCCCTCGAAGAGATACCGCATCTCGTCGAAGCTTGGCGCCTGGTCAGCGCCAACCGGGGAGCATCCGATCCCCAGCGCATACACCAAGAGGTCTCTCGAGTTGTAGGATACGGCGAAGGGTCCCTCGGCATGGTCAACTAAGCCAGAGACATCGATTGCCTGGCCCTCCATTGGGGTGGGCTCCATCTACGTGGTCCCAGATTCAGAGTCAGATCATCAGATCATCCGAAAAAATAGGGGTTTCTCTACGTAATTGTCAGGCATGCTTCAACGGGATATCTCAAATATCCCCCCGCGTGCAACCTCACAAGGCCACCCCCACCCCGGAGAGCACGATACCAAGGAGCCATAGTCACCGAGAACTCGGAGACAGTCGCACTCGCAGCACAGACCGCCTCGCTCGCGCTCGGAGTCCTCGCACGGCGCTTTCGCGAAGGTCAACACAGGCGTATCCTATCCGCTGTTTGATTTTTTTTGCTCGTCACCCCTCTCTTGGTAGCGTTGAAACTTTACGACCTGGTCCAACAGCGACAAAGAGAGAGGAAGGCACAGTTTGGGTGCGCCTGCGATCGCCTCTGCTCCTCGCCAAATGAGCGCCGACCCCACCCACGCCGGGCGCCTCAAGCGCGCGCGGGAAGAGATGGGAGACGATCCGACGGCCACCAAGGCAGCTAAGACTCCGTCGAGGCCCGCTTCGCCGGCGGCGCCCGAGGCAAAGCTCGATCAAGAATTTGCGCGCGGCCCTGGTGCTGCCAAAAAGACCCCCTTCCTCAAGCGGATGCAGTCCCTGGGCGACCGCCCAGTGACCGCCCCGGCCACGGGACCGCCAACAAAAGCGATACCCATCAGCACGGAGACCTCAGACCGCGAGGTGCAGCAAAGACATCCCCTGGGCGCTAAGGGCTCTAGCTGCGGCACCGGTAGTAGCGTGTTGGAATCGGGGAAAGGGAAGCTGGAATGGAGAGGCTTTGCAGGGGCGGGTAGGAAGCCGGGGGGGTCGGTTGCGAATGGGGCGCTGACGCCAGCGGCGGCGGCGGTCGCGACGACAGCGCCGGGCCGCGCCGACACGGAGAAGAGGCCGGTTCCTGCCGCCAGCCAGGATAAAAAAGCGTTCCGGGTTCTCGGGGAGGGCGGACGCACCAACGGAAAGAGCGGATCGAACACCACGAACACGAACACAGCCCCCTCACCGAGGGGGGGGGGGCGCGAGGCAAGAGAAGAAAAAGCGGCCAAGCCTTTAGGAAAACCGAAGATCCCTCCAGCAGCAGCAGCAGCAGCAGCAGCAGTAGCAATCGTCGCGGCTGCCACGACCGCCACGGCAGGCGCTAGCGGTAGCGAGGCCAGGACGAACGGGAAGGGGAAGAGCAAGGCTGCGCTGTCGGCTGTGCGCGTAGGAGACACGGCGGGAGGCAACCACTCCTTGGCGGGACAGCAACAGCAGCAGCAGAAGCAGCAGCAGCAGCAGCAGCAGCAACAGCAGCTCGCTGGCCACGGGGGAGTCCCTAAAAATTGCGATGCAGCAAAGCTCGGAGGTGTGGCGGCAGCGGCGACAGCATTATTAGCAGCAGGAGGGAAAAACCGCAACGTTGTTCAAACCGCCACGCTGGCCAAGGCGATGGAGAGCTTGAAAGCCGCCAAAAAAAATCTGACCGGCGGCGACGGGAAGAATCTGAGCACCAGCGGCGGCGGCCGCTCCAACAACAACAGCAGCCCTAGCTCCAGCAACAGCTCCAACAGCAACAACAACATCAACAACAGCAGCAGCAGCAGCAGCAGCGGCGGCAGCAGCAATAGCAGCAGCAGCAACAACAATAACAGCACCGTCAACAGCGGCAGTAACAGCAACAACAGCAGCAACAACAGCAGCAGCAGCAGCAGCCGCGGTGCACCGCCATCTGTCCTACGGCGCAACTCCTCCGCAAGCTCCTCTCCGCCAAGCTCCATCGACGGGGACGTCTCTGAAATGGCTGTGGACGAGGGAAACGATGACTCCGCTGCCGGAAAGGCAAAGCGACGGCGCCGCACCCTGCGCGTGCCGACTCCTCCCCCAGGGTGGCAGGCCCCCGCCTCCGCACCGCAGCAAAACCCCAACCCCGCGCAAGCTTTGGCGAACGACCAGGGGGGCGGGCGACGCTCGCGCAGACGCGTTGACGGAAGCGACGCGTCGATCGCCTCTTCTTCCGCGTCCGCAAACGGCCGCGCGGCTGGCCCGAGTGCAGCCTTGTTACTGGCCGCCAGCAGTGTCGCTGGTGGTGTTGGCTGTGTTGGCGGCGGTGGTGGTAGTGGCGGTGGTGGGGCGACGCCGAGAATGGGGGCTGGAGGTCTCGTCGGCGGTAGCGGTAGCGGTGGTGGTGTTGGCGGCGGTGGGGGAGCGACAGCCAGGTTGGGGAGCGGAGCGACAGCTAGAATGGGAGGTGGAGGGCTCGGAGGCTTGCCGCCGGTAAAAAAACGGAACCGCACCGCGGCTAAAGATGGGGGAGGGGGTTCCACCGCGGCGGGAGGCGGGAGCAGCGCGGGGAGCGGGACGTCTGGTGGGAGGGGCGGGGGGCGCGGGTCTTCCGGGAGGGGCAGAGGGAGGGGGAGGGGGAGGGGGAGGGGGAGGCGAAAGGGGGCGTCACTGCTGGATGGGTGTGGGCCGCGGGGGGCGAGCACTAAGGCGCGGGAGACGATGAGGTGGCGCACGCATCGGATGGTCGAGGATTACGTGAACACGTGCGGGAGTATCATGTACCCGCGGGTTACGGTTGGGCCTTTTGGGTACAAGCCGGCGGAGGGGCGGTTTCCGATGGAGCGGCCGGCGACGCTTGGCATGATGAGGACGGCGATGCGGAGACCAACGGTGATCGAAAAATGGAGCCCGTACCAGGTGGCGCTGTTCGAGGGAGCTATCAGCATCCACGGAAAGGTGGGTGGGGTCGGGCTCAGCAGTATTTCAGTATGTCTGCATGATATGTGTGATATATAGTCGTACGAGTGGTAGTTGGGCACATCAGTAATTAAGTAGAGTTAAGTAGCAGTAGCTCTGTGTATGGTGGTGGTGTTGTTGTTGTTGTTGTTGTTGTTGTTGCTGCATTGCAGCAGTAAGTTCTAGGGACGTGTTGCTGCTATTTCAGTCAGTTCTAGTGTTTTCGCTGCTACAGGTAGATTTCTGGAGTTGTGTCGGTTGCAGTACGTGCTAGAGCTGTTTTCTACTGAGTAGGTTCTAGAAAGGTGTCACCGCTGCTGCAGTACAGTAGGTTCTCGAGCTGTGCTGCTGCTACTGTAGGTTCAGAGTAGTGTTGAGGATACAGTAGGTTCTAGCTCTGTGTTGCTACAGAGCTTCGCAGTACCTACAGTAGTAGGGGCTAAAGCTGTGTTGCTGTTCTTATTTGTAGCTTATAGAATTGTGCTGGTGTAACAATGTTCTACCTGGTACTATATTAGTAGAGCGGTGTTGCTGAGTAGGTTCTCGAGGTGCGGTGTTGCTTCAAGTAGGTTGTAGAGCTGTGTTATTGCTACGTACCAGGTTCCAGAGTTGTGTTGCCTCTCCATAATGTCTTACAGTAGAGCTGTGTTGCCGCACAGCGGGCCTCGTAGTGCTATGCTGTTGCGCAGGTTCTAGGACTGTGTTGTTGCTAGAGTGGGTTCTAGAGTTCGTTGCTGCCCAGCAGAAGGTGCTAAAGCCGTGTCGCTGCTGTACCGCAGCAGTATTATCTAGAGCTGTGCTACTGCACAATAGGTTCCCGAGCTGTGTCTGCTGCTAGAGCAGGCTGTATTGCTATACTGCTACGCAGAAGGTTGTATAGCCTTGCTTTTACTCAGCAGACTCTGGAGCTACGCGTATACCTAAACAGTAGGCGTCACAGCGACGTATGTTGCTGCGGCACAGTAGCTTTCACGGGAGAGCTACTGGCATACTATTTGGAGGCGTTCTTGAGAACGGTGGCGGGGTATTATTGGCGAGCATTTTCGGCAGACTGTCGCGTTGAAAGGACGGTTTCAACCAATGTATCGGTTGCTCAACCAGTGGATTGCAGGCGTGGCATGTTCGTAGACATCTGTGTCGTCGCCGATGGCTTTTTGAGGCTGAGATTTTTAGGACGAGCTTCTCATTTGTCATTGCAGGATTACAGGAGTGTGCGTACTATTCCGGGGGCATATGTTGTACTCAAAACCCTCGATAGAATCCGAATCCAAATGCCATGTATCCCTCCATCACTCCACACCTTATTTGGGTATGATTACTGTGCTCCCCGTAAGAGTGTTGCATATCGTATCGAAAGTTTTGATATACCTGGTATGGTATCAATAGTACCAGGTATCGAAATATCGATATATATATATCGTAAATACACACGCGTTTTTGCTTTCAATCCTCCGGGCATCCCCGTAATTTCGCGCTGATGCTGACCGAATTCACAAGTCGAACATATCACGATCTACGAGCTGTAGATCACCTAGATCAGACAGATCAGACATATCATCTCAAGTAGATCATCTGTATCCTTATCTGGCGTTACGGAACTTGTGCGGGATCTGTTCGCTGTAGTACATATCCAACCGAGGAAAACATGTTTTCATATCTAGAGCATGCAGATGATTTGGCTCCCACTCGGCAACACGAGCTAGATCATACAGGTCTTACAGATCATACAGATCAGGAATATATATCTGAAGATCTAGGTCATCTAGTCGGGATTAGTTTCCTGCCCGACGTGTGACAAGTTTCGACGTACATACCTGTTATCAACTATCAAAGCGCCACCGATTTCGTTGTTCGAACGGTATCGCATCTGACCCGATGGTCGTGCGATATCTGTCACTCGTACTTAGTGGGTACGTTAGATTTGTTTCTTCTTTGAGTGTTTGTCGCAGGTGAAGCTTGTAGGGCTGGGCGCTGACTCAGTCCGTAGCGATTACACTGTCGTCATAGTCAATCAGTGTACTGGATTGCAGCAGTATACTGTCTCTCCTCTCTCCCCTCCCCCCCCGAAACGCTTTTAGTGGGTCTCCGCACTTTCCTATGGCGTGTTTTGTTGGGCGTACATAAGGCAAAAACTACTGGCGAATATACTGGCCAGGTCAAATAATATCTTTACCACTGCCAGTACATACTGTACCAGTGACCAGCCCTAAAAGTTTGCCAAGCATGCAACAAATTTCATGATTCCGAATCGCGGTCAAACGGGAAGCCTGCTTTCCAGCACATTGATTGCGTCACACGCTATAACAGCTGCATTTTTTTTTTTTTCGGTGTGGGGTCAAGCGTCTTGATCGCGTCACGCCAGGAGCGATAGAGTACCGTATGTGTGCGTGCGTTCTCCACATTGACCAGGTATTTCTATCCGTCGACATCTAGCACACACCCAGTGTCCGTGCGATTCTTCAATCCTAGGAGATACCGGGTACAAGCTCTGTGTTAACAAAACTACGACACAGAGATACTGCATTATAATAATGCAGTAGCAGAGTAGATAATGCGATGCCGTGCCATCGTACTGGATACGACAGGCACGACACACAAAACTCACATTCGAGCAATCCATATACGTACACCGGTATACGACTACTCTTGTGCATAAACAGCTGCAGTTTGCTTTGATGGTGTACGTTCCAGTGTCTCGATTGCACCACGCGAGGATGGAGAGAGTGCCTTTTATTACTACCGCTGCAGCAGCTGCAATTACCTTACCTGTACGGCGTGCAATTCAGTGTCTTTTGATTGGGTCACACGCGCCGATCGATAACGTACTGCTACTACTATTGTAGGCCGTGGCAATTGATTTTTATTTTTTGGGGTAGCTGCTTGATTGTGTAGCTAGCTTGCCCAGGGCGTGACCAACAATATCCGTGAGGAGGATACATGTATCGCAAATTGAACGTTTTTGCCGAAAGCAGTTGCCGAAGATGCTTTGTAGGAGACCGCGGTTTGGCCCCTTGACTGACCGCCTCTGACCGTCCCTGACCGGCCTCTACGCCAAAAATACCTGGTAGCAGCCAAACATGCTAGGAGACCGCGGTTTGACCCTTTGACTGGCCGTCCCTGACTGCTCCCTACACTAAAGCTAGCACAAAAATACGTTAAGAGACCGCGGTTTGTCCCCTTGACTGACGCCCCTGACATCCCCCTACTCTAAAACTAGCTGGCATACATGCTAGGAGACGGCGGTTTGTCCCCTTGACTGACCGCCACCGACCGCCCCCTATACTGCTACAACTATGAATAGAACCTGATATGTTGAGGCCATAACAGGCCGTGACGCGCCCCATAAGCTCTAGAACTTCACTTGATCGAGAAAACGGATGAGGTACACTGCACGAGGCAAAGGGACTAATAATGCTAACAAATGGTTGATTGAGTCTGATTGGCGTAGGCTTAGGGTTAGTTATATTCGTCTCGTACACGGCGGTGACCCTCGGCCCATTTTCTCGAATGCCTGGTAAGCTATCCCTCCCCAAACGTCCGGCCTCCGATCATAACATATTTGGTGATTGGAGAAAACACGACCGTTTTTCTGACGCGTGTTTGCCTTCTAGGGCTGGCACCTAATTATTCTGGGGCTCATACCTGACTTGATTGCAGTATAGGAGCTTTCTTCACCCACAGCCTGACTTTGAGGAAAGCTAAAAGTAAAAAAACCCAGTGAACGACTCGAAAGCCTGGGGGTGCATCACGACTACGAGAGTAAAACGCTGTCACTACTAAGAATGGTGTTCCATCGATATTGGGTTTAGGAGCCCGGTCAGTCTCAGTGACATGTTTTCGCGAAAAAATTGCGTCCCGTATCGTCGCACGCGTCTATTAACAGTATACCAACCTTTTTGGTCGTACTTGGTTATATCAACCATTATGGTTAGCTATATCAACCATTACAGTTGGTGTTGAGGCAATTCAATTGGCTTCATCAACCATTATAATGAGCCATATCAACCATAATTGTTGGCTATTTCAGCCACTATAGTTGGCTATGTCAACCGTTTTAGTTGGCTGTAACAACCATTGCATTTGGCTATATCAACCATTATAGTTGGCGTCGGCTTGGGCCTGCATAACATAATTGTACGTTCGGCGCTCGGAGTTTGTCCCCCTGTCCATAGTTCGTAGTGTTAACGACTCGGCCCGGCTTCGATGAAGTGGATGATAGCCCACACTAACTACTCATTAAATATTTATTCCAATAATTTTCCCAGCTTTCCGAGAAATTATTTCTCAGGCGTGCGGGATTAAGGTTAGAGCCAAGTTTTTGAGCCAAGTATCGAGAGTTTCAACCATCGCACACCTCGCACAGATCATCTACAGATCATCTATATATCATCTACAGATCGTTTACAGATCATTCCCACTTCATGATGTAGCTATTTCAAGGCAAATCTATCTGTTTCCGATCCTGAATATTCTAGCTCATGTTGCCGGGTGGGAGTCGTACAATCTGCATGATCTATCATTAGCACGTATTCACTGGGTTGGATCATTTGCCCTCTAAGGCAGATTATGCACAACCCCTCACAACGGCAGGTGAGGAACTAGATGATCTAGATCGTCAGATCATAATCTGTCCGAGGCATGAATGGTTGTGTGGACGCTGGGCCAAGGTCTACACAGCCCTCGTCTTGTCAGCGGCCGACCTTGTCCCCTCTAGCCCTTTTTGTCATAATTGTTTTGTTTTTTTTCTGATGGCGACTGGTAATACATGATCTCTCCTTTTTTCCTTCGTTTCTTGCTGGTCAGTCTGTGGACAAATGAAGCCCCAAGTGCGTGAATTTTGTGTCTGCTGGAACGTGACAATTGCCTCTCAGAGCTGCACAGTAAGGTAGAAAAAGCCGCGGAGACTTATGTTGGTCGGAACTCGTCGCTGTGTTCCGCTCACACTTGTTCTGACAGCTCTGCTCTTGCGCGCTCCTTTTTTCCACATTGCGCGCGGGAGCCGTTACCCCCAACCTTAGTTTTGGTGTCCTCTCCCCAATTTATTTCTTATGATCATATTGACTGTTTCCCCGTTAGCCCAAAAAATAAAATAAAAACCCAAAAAAATTCGGCGAGACTTGAGTTTTTGAGCGTCAACCTTCGCCGCTGTGTTTTTCGTACACGCTTATGCCATTCTTCGCTTGCGCCGTTCAGGTTTTCCACCACGTCGCGCGAGAGGTGGAGGGCAAGAGCGTCGCAGACGTGATCGAGTTCTATTACATGTGGAAAAAAACCTACCACTACAAGCAATGGAAGTCCATGTGGCGCTCCGAGCAGTCCATACTTCGGTCTCAGGAGGATGACACGGAGAGCGACGAGGAGGAAGAGGAGGAGGAGGAGGCGGAGAAATCCAGCCGGTCATCCGCGTCATCTGCAAGTGGGGACTGCGACCGGCGCGAAAGGGTGGAGGCGCGGGGGAAAAAGGGGGGTTCTTTTGGTCGCGGATCATCATCATAGCAGATCTCTCGTTGTCGTGCGTCGTGTTTTTTGTTTTTGTTTTGTTTTGTGTGTGTTAAAAAGAAGCCCCCACGTACCTAAAAAGCTTTTTGCCAAAGCCGTAAGCTTTTGTGAAGAAAGCCGGAAGCTTTGAAGTATGAGCCGTAATATTTTTGCTAAGAGCCGTGAGCTTTTTGCTACGAGCCGTAACTTTTTTTTTGCCTTGAGCCGTAAGCTTTGGCGAAGCCGTAGAGACCCTGTTGAAGCCGTAAGCTTTGTTAAGAGCCGTGCGCTTTTTGTGGCCTCGTCAGTCGCAAGAACGCTTCAGGGGGGAGCGAGAGGGGGGGGGGGGGGGGCGGGGGTAACGATGAGGTGGTAGATGTAGCGGAGCGGCAGTGATGATGGATGGTGATGACTCGGCGTGGCTGGAAAAGAACGGTGGGTAGGTCGATTGATTGTGTCAATGGAGTTAGAAGTACTTTTGGTTACGTCTTTTTGTACGTTAGACCCGAGCAGCAGAGAGAAGACGGGAGGAAAGGAGGCCACGGGTAGTGCGCGGCCGAGCGCCTCGCTTGCTCAGCTTGCGTCGCTGGGTTTCGGTTGCTCTGCTTTCGAAGCGATATCCTCGCGGCGGTGAACGAAGTGCTGATGCCCCCCCCCCGCCCCCCCCCCCCCCCCCCCCCCCCCCCCCCCCCCCCCCGGAGTGTGGTTCTTCTCGTGTCGTCTTGGTGGAGGGGGCGGTTGGAACGGAACACCCGACGAGAAGCGCTTTTTTACTACTGTAGTGATGCAATCGATCCAGGTGCGATGAGTGTAGCGTTATTAGTTGTTGTGATATTCAATTTGGTGAAGGGGGTGGTATTCGATTTGGCGAAGGAGGCGTTATTCAATTTGGTCGGGAGGCGTTATTCAACCTGGTGGCAGGGATGGCGTCTCTTCGCGCTCGCAATAGTAGCGGCACACTTTAGTGCTTGTGCGCGTGCGTGCCTGCCGACCCGTTGTAGGCGAAAGCATCAGGCGTTTTCTTGTGTTTCTTCTGTCGCTGCTGTCGTGCTTTTCGGTGCGCGCTTATGTTTTTTACTGCGCGCACGATTTTATTTACGGCGGGCGGGCGGGCTGGCTGGCGTCTGTTTTTGCCGTGGAGGAGGCGTTGTCTCACTGCTGATGTTTTCCGGCGGCTAACCTAACACGAGGCGATAGGACCACTTGCTTGATCTTACAACTTTGCCACACCACACGTTAAAAGCCCACTGTCTAAAAATAAGAAATAAAACGCGAAGAAAATGCTGCGCTGAAAACGGGAGAATTAGGGTGCGTAGGCAAGAAAAGCGAGAGAATTATGGTGTGCTACTGAATGTCAATAGTTTCTGTTCTTGCAACGATATTGGCTGCCCTACAGAATGTCAATAGCTTCTGTTCTTGCAACGATATTGGCTGCCCGCATGCTTGTATTGAGGGCCCGTACTTGACGATGGCTGCAGATCGTTGTGTTGATATGGTACTTGCATTTTTTTTTTTGTTTTTTTTCTTTCTATTTCCCATCTATCTGCCTGTACCTTCGTCGGCCGACATGAATACGATCATTACAAGCAGTTATGGTCTCTCTACGACATAGTGCCGGCATGCCAACACTACCTGCACTATACGTAGCGGCAACCGGCACTACCTACTCCGCACACTGACACACTGGTTAATCCTATACTGGTAAGTGCCAAGCGACTTTTACCGGCACAATAGCGGGCGGCCGGAAGTACTCCACCGCCCCTGCAAAGGGGTCACATTTATTTGCACATTTATTTGTATGTTGAGGTCGTCACATTATTATTACGGGGGGGACCATAGTTAACAGGACCTGTGGTATACGTAAAAACCTACGTACCTGGTATATGTTTGACCATTTCTACTATTTAATAGCACTATTTAATAGGACCCTGTGGTATACATAAAAACCTACCTGGTATATATTTAACCATTTCTGCTGACAATATTTAATAGGACCTGTGGTATACATAAAAAACCTACCATGGTATATATTTAACCATTTCTACTAACAATTGTTGGTCCTACTAACTATGGTCCCTCGTAATAATAGCTTTATTTCCCTGAAACCCAGCCCGTGGTCACGAAAAAACGGGCTAGCCCAGCGTCTGGATGGGAGAAATACGAAACAAATCGTCTGCCGACTTATTTTATAGTCGATCGCCCTTGACATCTCGGCCATGCCGGTATCACTTGTTGTCAGAAGAGGGTGCATTTATCTTCTTGGCTGGTGGGATCGATGGCGCGCCGCTGCGTGCCAGCCGCCACGCCGCTCGTGTTGGGGTATTATTAACATACGCATGGCCTCTTCTTCGACGACTGAGAAGGAAGAAAGTTTACGCTTCCTCCTCTCCGTCCCGTGGTTTTGCTTGCTGCTACGTACAGTACGTATCTTTGTGCTCTCGCCATGAAGTTTACGGCACACACCGGGCATGCTAGGAGTACGCGTGTTTAGCCCCTTCACTGACCCCCCCCCCCCCCCCTCCGTCTCGAAAGGGATGCGTGGTCAATGGTCAAATGACTCAGGCGAGCAACAAATGAGTACGCCCCCCCCCCCCCCCCCCCTCCCCACGCGCTTCATTCGACGATGCCATCCGTATGAAAGAACGCCCGCCTCGCAAGCGATTCTTGGTAGGTGCAGCTCACCCTTCATGCGACTCGCCGGACACCTCCTCACGGCGTCTCGCACTTGGTGCAAACAATGTCTACCAGGTCGGTGAAAATCCGACGTGCTCCGTCACGGTTTTGTAGGGATGCGAGGGTCTACTGTTATACATACGACTACGGTCATCATGTATGACATGAGTACCCCCCCCCCCCCCGCCCGCACCACCACTAAAACTAGCACGTACAGAGAGGCATTGACGCCCCCAAAACAAACGGCCTAAATCCTGTTGTATTCTGTTCCTCTCTACCGTGGGGATCATTTAATGCAAGCATTGGATTGGGTGAGGCCTCCTGCGCCGGCCTGTGGTCCCGCCCATACTTCGTTGCGCCTGTTTTAGATTGTATTTGCATATGTAGTTGACCATTGGTCAGGGGCAGAGTTATCTCACCCGAACTTCTTTAACATTGACTCAGTCCTTTCCTGCACACGCCGCAAAATCCGTTTTCGCCCATCGATTGGATCGCCATTTTACTGGAGTATATTGTGGGCGAAAGTCCAAACGTGCCCTATAAAATCGCACGAAAAACCGCAGAACGGCACATTGTGGGGAACCTCGACGACAAAAATCCAGCCAGAGGCGGACCAAACCTTGCGTCCTATAAATCTCCCGGTATAATACCGTTCTATGTCGAACGTTCCTAAGAGTTTATTTACTCCAAGGTTTTTCGTCGAGGCAAAAATCTCAAAACAACTGAAAAAAACTTTGATATGCTCTACCAGGTACGCAACAAGCCATGCGTCTTCATATCATATACAAGGCGCTTCGCCTATAGCGATAGCGGGCGGTTCCGCCCGCTACGCTCGCTCACGGGGAAGAAGAAAAACAGAACGGAACAGATGGCCCAGTTTTTTTCCGATGTAAACAGGCGACTTGCAAAACGAGGTGCCGCTCAAACTTACGTGAACCGATCAGTCAGGAACTGCCCGATGGCGAACACCAAAAGCGCGACCATCAAGCAGGAGCGTATAGGCGGGCAAGTCTACTCTTTCCGACAGAAAGAGGGCACAGAAGGACGGCAATTCGTTACCGGCGTACGATACAATGCCCTATCACACCACCACCACCACCACCACCACCACCAAAGACGGTGTTGAGAGCGCAAACACCGTTCCCATAGCGCAAGAAACCAGTCACATACGTGATCCTGTGCACCCCGAACAATAAAAAAGGGAGGCACGGTGCAGAGTCCAGGGGCAAAATGTACATCCGAGCAAAAAACTAATCGTTCAGATTGGGCCCGTCAGCCGTCAAACGAGGTCTCCCCCAAGCTCCAATTTTCGGACACGTAGGCCAGGCCCCGGTTGTCGTCTCTATCGCCAGCGGCGATGCGGCTTTTTACCTATTTACACGAGGAAAAACAGCAAAAGAGGCAACACATCGGGAGGGTGAGCGGGGGGGTACTTATTGTCATGCATGGCCGCAGTCGTATGACCATACCTTAGACTCTTGCATCCCTACAATGCCGGGACGAAGCATGCCGGGTTTTCACGGACCGGCCGAGCGCGAAGCGTCGTGAGGTGTTGGGGCGAGACGCGTTAACCCTTTTAGAACTCCAGTCCCGTTATGGGGTCACGCCACTCAAATTCCAAGTCATTTGTCCCCAATTGCCCCCAAAACGAGACCGCAGTCCTAAAAGGGTTAATGGTGAGCTGTACCCTACTAATACTCAGAACCGCATGTGAGTCGGACCTTCATGCACATGGATGACAGAGTCGAATTAATTGATTTGGGAGAGTGTGGGGGGATATTTCAATGCCATGCATGGCCGTAGTCGTATGGGCATAAGCCCTCGCATCCCTAGAATGCCGGAACGGGGCACGTGGCGTGTCGGGAGAGAGAGGGGCATCACGTTTTTTTTCATAGTTATTTTTTCAACCCATCAATTACGTTTACGTTTCGAGTTCAACTCTTGTATCATACTAATATCAGTATAGGAGGTTTTACCCTCAGTGGCCTTCACGCCTGTAGTAGACTAACAGGTATGGCCGTGGTCACAGGTGTCTCCCCTTCTCCATCCCGGCACGTGCCTGTAATCTTATCGCTCATGAGGTTCAGCGTTCCCACTGCTTCTCGATATAAGTCGAATTTCGCACACGTCGGACAGATCATCTACAGATACCCGTAGATCAGACATATTATCTACAGATAGATCAGACAGATAATCTAGACTCTAAGCCCGCTGTTTTAAAATATAGTGCGGGATATGTATATAGTACAGATCCGACCCAGAAAACATGAGCTAGATCATGCAGATTATACGGCTCCTACGCGGCAACACGAGCTGCAGTAGATCATTTACTACAGATCAGGGATCTATTTACCTGCCCTGAAATATCTAGATCATCAAGTGGGAATAATCTGTAAGATCTGTAGATGATCTGTCCGAGATGTGTGTTGCCAACGCACGCCCTGGCGCTATCGGCGACGGAAAGCAAAAAACATAAAATGAGCAGCGCATACATGCACCACCCGACAATCGAATCACGCCGCAGCCGTCAGCTGCAGTAGGATGTCAGTCTGCCGCTGACCTGCAGTACCAACCAGCCCATCGGTCGACCTCACGGCTGACGTATTTGTAACGCTCGTAGTTATATAAAATCACACTTGTTTGCAACACGCAAAAACTATCAAAATACCTTAAGCTCTTCACCTTACGGTTTCATTCTGAGAAATTGACGAGGTTTTCGACACTCTGCGCCGAAATTTATGTCTTGGTGTTGATATTTTCGATGATGTAAACGAAAACAAGAAAGGAGGACAAAACGCGCTCGATACGACCTATTAAAAGGGCGATGTTTCGACATGCCGAAGATGGGGGGAAAGGAGGGGGGAAACGCGTTGGATACAATATGCGACCAGCTATCCAAAGTTCGGTGTTGGTATTTCAATATGTCGAAAACAGGGGAGGAGGGCGAAAAACGCCTTCGATAATATACATATATATATGAGGTTCGATGTTCCTATATACATTTTTTTTCATGCTTCATATATCGAAAACAGGGAAGGAGTGCAAAAGCCTTCGGTACGATATATCGCAACTTCGACAATCCGAAACACCGATAATTCGATACGGTATCCAACACTATCTGCATCTTCATACCAGGCAAAACGGAAAGGCAAGTCGTACCTGGTAGGCCGTAGCGTAGTGGCAGGCTATACGTCGTTCTTGCATATATCGGAAACAGGGAAGAAGACAAAACCCGGTTGGTACGATATTATCGCAAATTAGACACTTCGATATACAGCTATTACGGGGGACCATAGTTAACAGGACCAAACATTGATAGTAAAAATGGTTAAATATATAGGTTTTTATGTACACCATAGGTCCTGTTAACTAGGGTCCCCCGTAATAGTTGTACGTAATCGATACGATTATCCAACACCAATACTACTACGGGGGACTACAATAAATAGGACCCACAGTACACCCAATAACCGATATACTTCCCTATTTGTATCAGCTCTATTTGGTCCTATCTACTATGGTTCCCCGTAATAGCAGCGCGTGATGGAACACCTGCGACAGAGGGAGAGGTCCGGCGGCCTCCACTTTCACAGGGACAGCCCAGAGCCCTTCGCCTCCTTCGTTGCAGCAGCTGCCGCCGCCGCCGCCGCCGCCCCCCCCCCCCCCCGACGAGCCGCCAGTAACCTCATGCATCTTCAGCGGGCGCACCAGAAGGAGAGAGCCGAAAGAGCAGTCTCCGCAGCTGCGAGGCGACGGACCCCCCCCCCCCCCCCCCCCCGGGAAGCCACAGCAGCATCAGTAGTAGTAACAGCAGCAGCAGCAGCAGCAGCAGCAGCAGCAGCAGCAGCAGCAGCAGCAGCAGCAGCAGCAGCAGCAATAGGGGCGGCGATGAGAAGGAGGAAGGTCAGGACGTGTAGGGAGACATGGTACGGTACGGAAGAAAATGATCACGGCTGTTCGTGGGACGGGTAAAATCTCACGGGTCAGATCGGACCGGGCCAGGCCGGGTAAGGGCGATCCGACCCGACCACGCGGGTCAGGTCGGGCCGGGTCGGGTGAGGGTGAGGGTGACCCGACCCGACCTGTGAGAGTTGGGAACCTCCTGCCCCGACCCGACCCGTGAGATTTCATAAACGTTCCTGACCCGACCCGACAGTCAGAAAAAACTTCGGCTTAAAAGCCTCTCCCATATCGTAGCTAGGCCCACCCCTAAAAAGTATCGAGAAAACGATCACTATCCTTTTAGAGATAGGTGGTGGCCACAGACGACGAAACAGGAAAGGGGAAATAAATAGCAAAAAGTATCTTGCGTAACATGGAAATAAAAAGCGAAGTGAGCGCCCAAGTGTTGGAGGTGTCTCTATTAGGAGTAGGAACAGCGCTCCGTCTCGAAAGGGATGCGTGGTCAATGGTCGCAAGACCAGGGCTAGACACGAATGAGTACCCCCCACGCCCCCCCCCCCTCCTCCCCCCATGGAAATGGGTAACTCCCCCCTCCCATTGCTGTCTCTGGAAATGCCTACACCGGAAATTAAATTAACTCATTGAAGCTGTCATCCATATGCAAGTCCGCCTCATAATAAGCGGTTCTTAGTAGGATGCAGCTCACCCTTCATGCGACTCGCCAGACACCTAACGGCGCTTCGCGCTTGGTGCAAGCAATGTCTGCCTGGTCGGTGAGAACCCGACATGCTCCGTCCCGGCATTGTAGGGATACGAGGGTCTATGGTCATACGACTACGGCCATGCATGAGATCGAGTACATCTCTTCTATCGAGTACACCCCTGAAGGGGCATGGCTGCAGGTTAGAGTTCACTCACACAGCTTCGTACAACTCCGGGCACGACAGACGAGAATCCCCAAAACCAGGCCTTAGCCGAGCAAAAGGGTGCGGAGGGTGAAATCGCCCCCTCTCGGAAAAACACGCCTCGCAAAGAGTGTAACACCCCTCGTCGCCCCCGCCGGTGTGCATCACCGCCCTTGCAGCGCGGCTGCTGCTCCGCGCCGTCTCTCCCCCACCCCTGCCACCGCCGGGAAAGCGCGACCTCCCAGAGGATTGACTGCTCCGCCCCCCCCCCGCCCCTGTCTCTAGTCCGGGCAAGCGCCCCCCTTCCGAGGACTGTTTCGAGCTGAAGCGCTTCGAGCTGGGGCGCTTGGCGTTCGCGACGCAGCCTGCAGCGCAGCGGTAGCACGATCCCGCGATCGGCCCCACCTTACACCTGCTGCATCGCACCCCATGGTGGGACGCAGGCCGCTCTTGCCCATATGCTTTAGTGGCCACGATGTTTGCTGAGGACCACAGCCTGGAGGGCCATAGCAAGGGCGAAGTAAGGGTAGGGGGGGGCGGGGGGCAGGGAAGGGGAGGGGAGGTCGGAGGAGGTTCAATTTTACAAGGACTGGCGTACTCAATGTAACGCGGCAAAAAAAAATACATGAACCACGTTACCAGGTACGGTGTTTGGCTTGCTTTGTGATGTCGGGGTGGCCATCAATTCGAAGCAACGCTACCACATCTGGGGCAGATCATGATCTATGTATCTGTGTATAGATAGATCATCTCGTTCCTTACCTGCCGTTGTGGGAGGTTGTGCAGGATTTGCCTTATAGGGCAGATCCAACCCATGAAACATGTGCGAGATCATGCGGGTTATACAGCTCCCGCCCGGCAACATGAGCTAGATCATACAGATCATGCATATCATAAAAAAAATCGGGAATATACTATCTGCCTTGAAAGATCTAGATCATGAAGTGGGAATGATCTGTATGACCTGTACGATATGTATGATCTGCCCCAGGCGTGAATTGTTGACCCTAACCCTAAACCCACCCCCAACCCTACCGCAGGCTGAGGGCATGCCTCGCACCCCCTGACCAAAACTGTGCACGTCATCAAACTCGTGCCATGTTCCACGATTTATCCGGTATCCATACGAGTATACAGCATGTCTACTTTCGAGCAAAGCGAGGTGTTAACTTGATCTTTTTAGGACCGCAGTCCCGTTCTCGGGACAAACTACTTCGAATTTGACTGGACTGCCCCCGAAACGGGACTGCGGTACTAACAGTTCTAAAAGGGTTGATAGCTGTGCGTTGAGTTCGCACAGGTGCGATGGTTTTCCCAGCGCTCGGCTGCTCCCGAACGGAAAGGTTTCCAACACCGAACAAGGGAGGCGTTTTCGGAAAAATCTGGTCGACAGAGAGCCTCCCGGAAATAGAAACGTTCGAATTTCGCTCCCTCTTACCGTTGTCGAGAAAAACCAACCATTGGCGCTGAAAAAAAACGGTCGTAGCACCCCTGTGGGAACTCAACGCTCTGTCCCGCAATATAAGGGCCGTTTGAATACTAACATGAATTACAAAACGTCACGTAAATTTAGGGACAGGATGGTAATTTACAAGGCCGCCGAAAAATAGAGGGGCCTCTATAAATCTGGGTCCTACATGAAATCTGGAGGAACTCTCCGATTCCGTTTTCGAGTTCTCTTTGGGCCTTCCAGCAGCGAGCACAAAAGTCGACGACAGTTACAAGCATCCATCGGCGGGAGTCCCTCAGCAGCGAGAGTTGACACATATTGTTTGATAGTGTCCCAAAAAACTTGCACACTTGGGATAGATCATTTACAGATAGTTCATTCCCACAGTTCATGATCTAGATCGTTCAAGGCGGATCTATTTTCTGACCTTGTATTGTATGATCTATAGCAAATGTTGCCGACCCGCAAAATCTGTATGATCTAGCATCGTGTTTCCTACGGTAGCTTGGGATCTGTACTGTACAGATCCTGCACAACCACTCACAATGGCAGATGAGGCACTAAATGATCTGCAGATAGATAAATATATTAGATAGATCATGATATGTCTGTACGACGAGTGAAAACCTTTGTCAAGGTTCCCCCCACCCGCACACACGTACACACCTGAGTCTGGCGTGAGCACACCCGCTTCCTTGCCGCGAGGCATACGCGCACGCTCTCATCGCCACCGCCGCCTGGCGCAACACCCACCTGGCGGCACCGCGGGACAGAGGGCACGATTCGCGCTGTCGGGGAGAGGCGACGCCGTACGCAGGTCGCCAAGACGCAAGCAATGCATGGAATCCAGTACGGCTTAAAAAAAACCCCTACCATTCCGGTTGTATGTGGTCCCGTGACCCCCCTTTATCTGGCATAAAATCAGCTCGAACGTTCGCCGCCCCAGGCACGTCATGTTGCGTATTGCACCCTGAAACCATCCCCATGTCGGGGCTGGCAGCGTCGTCTGGAGCATTGACCACCTCCACGCGGCCAGTGGGTACACCAAGCGGTATATGGGCATTGCCCACCGCAACTGCCCCCCCCCCCCCCCCCGCGCCACGGGATCAGCAGCTTGCGCCGTAGTTGCCTCGGCAGCACCGCTGGGTACGATATAGATACACACACCACCCCGACCCGAAATATAAGGACAGCTTCGCACATAAATATTCGATCTGAATTGTCCTTAGATTTTGGGTCAGAGTGGTATACCAGTACAGCGCTCGTTGTGTAGTATTGACATATACCAAGCACATACTCAACCGAGTGAAAACGATACCGGTGACACCAGTACCCGGTTAGACGACAAACGCTTTATTCCTATGAGGAGGTGCGGTCAAGTTAACCTTTTGGGACTGCTACTAATAGGACTGCAGCCCCGTTTTGGGGGAAAAACTACTAGGGATTTTAGTGCTTTGTCCCCACAACAACATCTGCAGTCCTTAAAAAGGCCAAGCTTATTTCAACCAGGACTCTTCACGGGTCAGGAAGTTTTTTCAATCTCACGGGTCGGGTCAGGAGGTTTTCGAAAACTACGGGTTGGGTCGGGTCACCCTCAACCGACCCGACCCGACCCGACCCGACCCGACCCGACCCGACCCGACCCGCGGGATGAGCCCGGACCGGTGAACAGCCCTTACCCGGAGGATAATAATAATAAAAAAAACACGCAACGTAAGGATATACATACCTACGCTCGTGCTCCCTCTGCTGCAGCAGGTGGGCGTTCTGCAGCCGCGCCACGTCGTCCCTCGTTCGCTGGAGCCACAAGATGCTCAGCCTCGCCTTCGCTCCATCCCCAGCACGCCTGGAATTTCACACGCCAGCACGAGCATAACACGAGAGTCATTCTTACATTTGTTAGTGCCCCCTCAGAGTCGGCAAATAAATAGCATGAAACAAGTAACTCACAGCTTTGGGCAGATCATACAGATCATTCCCCCGTGATGATCTAGATATTCCAGGGAAGATGTATTCGTGATCTGTATGATCTGTGTGTGACCTGTATGGCGTAGCTTCATGTTGCCGCGTGGGAGCCGTAAAATCTCCATGATCTATTACGGGGGACCATAGATAATAGGACCAAATGTTGTTAGTAAAAATGGTTAAATATATACGTTTTTATGTATACCATAGGTCCTATTAACTATGGTCCCCCGTAACAGGATCTGTAACTAAACATAGCCTGTGCAACCTACTCGTGGAAAAAGGCTCCTAGCAAGTGGAGCCGGAGAGCGAAAACCGGCGAAAAAATGACGCCGCAGCATGCGTAGGATAGCTTGCCCTCGATCTTAAATAGCCTGACGCGGTGCTTCGTATGGCCACAGAGTGCTATACACAGCAATAAGCACGGGACTCCACCCAACAAGTCCTCGTTGTTTTGGCCAACATCAGGAAGGGTGTGGTGTCCTACACGTTTTTCAGCATTCAAAAACGTTTTTTTCCTCGTACACTTCGAGTAAAAAGTCTGCCAAAAAAAATGCTCTCAAGTGCTTTCCGGCTTGAGGACTGCACTCCCGCTGTGGGAGCAAAAACACTTGGAATTAGAGTCAGGTTTAGGTTTAGCTTTAGGTTTCTGTGACAGTGCGGTAGTAAAACACAACGGTAACTCCCAATTTCTGGCGTGTGGCCGCATACCGTACTGGGATGTGTCAGGCACGCCAAGCATACCGTACCACACCGGGTGGTAAGATAACACCCCCCCTCTGACGAACACAAATAGAGAACGCGCTAGAATACACTAGGAAATGGAGGGTGACGGCGAACGTCAAGAAATGCGCAGTAGTTGTTTGTAACAAAGATAAGGTGAACCCGATAAATTTCAGTTGGAAGTGGGGAGAAGATGAATTGCCGATCGTAGACCAGTATACGTACCTTGGCGTAGAGATCTCAAAAGACTGCTCTTGGGATACACATAGAGCAAAAGTAAGAGGGAAGGGTAACGCACACATAGGCAAGATGGATGCGATCCTAACAGACTCGCACCTTGACACCAGGATTAAGAGATGTATCCTGATGAATGTGATAGTACCAAAGCTAGAATATGCAGGAGAAGTATGGGAAGGGAACTCGTGAAATAGTTGGAAACAGTACACAGATGACAGCAGCTAAAAAAATCCCAAGATGCTCAAGTACGACTAGTAATACCGTATTAAGAGCAGAACTGGGAATGCACCCACTCAAGACAAACAGGGATATGAGAAAGTTGAAATGGCGATATAAAGTAAGGAACATGCCAAAAAAGAGGTTGCCGGCCATAGTTGATAGAACTGTACGGGAGAAAGGGCGAACTGGAACAAGGTGGGATAGCGTAGTTGAGAAAGTATGGAAGGATATAGGGGGAAACCAAGAAGAGGTGATGTTCGCCGGGAAGTTTGGGAAGTACAAGGCAGAAGTAGAAGAAAGGATAGAAAGAAGGGAAAGGCTAGCGCTACGAAACAAGGTGGAATCGGAAAAACACCTAGAGATATACGGGAGATTGAGGGAAGGAATAGGAATGAAAACGTATCTGCACGGCCCAATGGACTTCGCGAAAACGCTGAAGCTGCGTTTTCGTGTAGGCGACCTGGACTTGCCAGAAAGAAGAAAGCGGTATACCAGTAGCCATGAGGAGGAGGAAATAGATGCACAGATGTGCCCGTGTGGCAAAGCGATAGAGAGTAGAACTCACATAGTAGGAGAATGTGAAATATACAAGGAGGAACGGGATGTGTTAGAAGAGGAGATGCGGGAAATAGAAGAATGTGACATGGAGGAGTTTGACACACTAGATAGCAGCGAGAAAACGATCGCTATCCTAGGAGATAGATGGTGGCCACAGGCGGCCAAACAGGAAGGGAATAAGATTAGCAAAAAGTTTCTATGTAATATATGGAAACAACGTAATGAGCGCCCAATTGTTGGAGGTGTCTCTATTAGGAGTAGGAACGGTGTTCCGTCTCGAAAGGGATGCGTGGTCAATGGTCAAATGACTAAGGCAAGCAACAAATGAGTACGCCCCCCCCCCCCCCCCCCCCCCCCCCCCCCTGACGAACACTTCGGACCTGATTCCATCGACGGTGGGGAAGATGCACACGCCGAGCGATCGAAACGTCTACGGGTATGGAAGCATATTTCGTTGCGATGTTGCCAAAACCACCGTTTTCGTTTTGTGTGCCCCCCCTTAAGACACGCTTTGGAGATACTCGGCTGGGAAATTCGTTCCAAGGGGTGCGTAATCTCATCGCTCTGGGCGGAAATGTAATGGCCATTTACAGTAGACTATAATATGAAGACCAAGCGGTCCTTATACTTGCGCCTGGAGTCGTTCGTGCTACACGGTATATTTGGCGTCCGGGTTGTCTTCGCGTTGTTTCTTGGAACGAATCATTGCACGGTACATTTTGGCGGGGGGCGCGCACGCGGGGGGGGGGGGGATGGACGTACTCATTTGGAGCTTGCCTTAGTCATTTGACCATTGGCCAGGGGGTGGGGGGGGGGGGCGTTTTCATTAGTTGCTTCGTCGCCTCAAATCATTTGACCAATGTCAAAAACGTTCCGAATGACGGAGTCCCTTCACTTGTAGTCTTGATGTCGACAGCAAAGCGTACCAGTATTGCGAAAAGCAGCCAGAATTTTCAGCCGAACACGGCAGCCAAGGATGTTCGCCTCTTGTTGCTGACTTCCGTGGGCGTAGATAGCACGCAGCCGGGCAGAGCCCGTGCGACCGGTCCAAGGTGTGATACGGACTATTAACACACAGCTGCTGTAGTTTGAATCGGTCGGGGTACGGGGGTGCTGCCGCCCATGTATATCCTTGTCGTTCGGACTGATGCCGGTCTTGGAAGGGTAAGGTTGTAAGGTTTCATCCTGTTCCCGCGGGCGGCTGCTGGGCTGCTGCTGTGGGCTGCTGTTGCTCCTGCTGCTGAGTTGAGAGTTTTCTTCGGACTGCTGTGCGAGAGAGACTACCCTTTCAGGATTGCAGTCCCGATTGGGGGACAGACTACTTGGAATTAGAGTAGTTTGCCCCCAAAACGGGACTGCAGCCCTAAAAGGGTTGCTGTACGTACTGCTGTAGTGAATTCTAGTGTAATTCAGAGGGTGTATATCGTTCAACGACAAAAAAGCAAAAAGGCAAAAAGTCAAATAGTCGTGTGAGCGGCTGCGTATCCAACATAGCTCACAGCACAACGTACGCCGAAAGGACACTCGGCTCACCACACCACTTTTTTCCTCCGTTGCCTCCTCGAGAGGTGGCCCTTGGGCCCAGGCACAGGTGCGAAGAGAGTCCTCGTAACTGCTCGCCAGGTGTCGGCAGTGTCGAAAGTCTTTGCTGAACGGCTTGACGTCAAGACAAGACACACTACGTCCGGAGGCGACAGGTAGGGAACGAACAACAGGGGCATGAAGGATACATTGTCCCACCCGGGCATCGCACGCCACACCAACTTGCAGGCCGACACACGTTGACCTCTTGACGTTGAGCTTCTTGACTTCTTGAACACGGTTTACTGGAGATATGCAGAGGCGTTCTAAATTGCCACAGGTACGTGGAGAGTTTCGGAGGCGTTTTGGAATTGCGAAATAATGAAACTGCCGCCGGTTTACAGGAACCAGGAACGACAAGACGAGATGCGGCTGAATCGTGTTCATGCGATGCTCATGCCCTGGCCGAGAGCATAGGACGAAGACCGCGCTGACACGAGAGCACTGCCGCAAACATGCCGGCCCCACCTCTGAGCCCCGCGGCGGTGAACATGATGTTCTTGCCAAACCGCAAGGGGACCTTCTACAGAGACACCGAACACAGGCAGAAGGTGCGAGATAGCTGTCGAAACTCGAGCACCAGAGGAGTTTGCCGTTTGCTTGCCTCGCATATACCGGTACCCGGTAGCTCTTTGCAGCAGGCGGCACGGCATCAAATGCTATACTCGTGAAGACACCCGGTTCTAGGCAATGCATGTGTGAACATTAACCTTCGAGCGGCGTGCTGGGTACTCCTACTGCTGCTGCTGTTGCTGCTTACCCCTGCTATTCACACGTTCGTCCTTATTTTTCTGGAGATATGTCCGAGCGCATGTTTGGTGGGTATACATACCGAGTACCAGGTACCATGGTATGTTTTTTTCGAACAGTGCTCGACGAAGCCCGCAGGCAGATGTATGTGAGCGTGCGTAAGGAAGATGAACGAAGGAGCTACCAGGTACTGGTGGATTGTATTAATAGTACGTACTCGTTCGGCTCCGCGAACGTACTCGTACGTCTCCACCGCGTTCGTCCGCCCGCCCATCATACGGCAGTGACTCACCATGCGTGAAGACATCAGGAGACACATGTATCGAGCAAGGGAAAGTGTGCGCTGTCAAAGGGTTTGGGTTCGAGTGTTCCACACTGAAACTATTTCGTATACGTACTCGTACGAGCTTTGGTGTCAGTCAGGGCAAAATGTGGCAGATTTGCTGCCTGCCATGGGGTGAAAGTGCTGTCTCCTGACATATTTCAACCGTGCGTGTCGTTGTTGCATCGTATTTGACTTCGAATTTCCAGGCACACCGAACCGCACTGCGGTCCATTCGAGGGGATGTGGACACGCGACACCCTCGAAGCATGCAGTTCCCTCGGGCGGTGGATCTGAAGAAAGCGCTGCGACAGGTGTGGGCGCCGGTACAGCAGTATCAGCATAGCCCCACGAACAGTACATGCCAGGAACAGAGTATATAGTGGGGGCCACGGTTTAAGAGAGGGGCGCACACCCAACACAGGAAGTGTGCGGTAGAACATGCAGACAAGGAGGCTCCCACCCACCAAAATGAACTAGATCATGTAGATCAGGGGGCTATCCTCCCTGAGAGATCTATTAATAGATCAATTGAACAAAATTCTGTCCCGTATGGCGAACGCCAATCTTTGCTTGATTTGCTCCATTGACCCCCTTCTTCAGCGCCCAACGCCGACCGTACAGCATTCCCCACTCCCTTGTACGTACAGATGAGAGCAACTGCGTAGGAGCGCTTGTTTCGGCTTGTGACCCAGGGGTGCTACCATTAATAGGTCGGAGTAAGTACCCGATGTATTTATTAACAGTGTGGTTGGACAAAATTTAAATGGTGTAATTGGTACATACACGCAGGAAAACGCCGTCGAGCCAAATGTTGCAACCCCCCCCCCCCCCCCCCTCTTCGACAAGCTTGGCCACACCAAGACAACGATCACGGATCATGTGCATATATCGGACATATCAGATAGATTAGTTAGGTCAGATATATCAGATGGATATGATAAATCAGATAGATCAGACCTATCAGATATATCAGATATACCGTATCCCCACCCAGTTGATCTGGTTATTTCAGTGCAGGTTTATCCCCGACCTCGTATGGTCTAACTCGTGATATCGGGCGGAAGCCGTATAGATGTGCGTGATATGGCGCGGGTTTTTTCGATTGGATACGTACTGCACAGATCCCGAGCAACATAATCTCACATAGCGGCAGGTTAAGATGTACCAGACGATCTAGGTTTATCGTGATCTGTCGATGTGTGTCACGTTGTACAATTGCTCTTTGGAACGAAGGGTTGGGTGGTATGGCGTGAAGTCGAGGGATGATTTTTTTCATTGTGCGAAAATTGGCTGCAGACAACGCCTGTTACAGCATGTGTGCTCATAATTCGACGCAATTCGCCGAGAAAACACCACGGTACATGACCGTTTTCCGCGTAAAACTGAAGGTGTACACCACAGTGCGGAGGCGGGGGGGGCGCCCGCTATATGACCCCGGATCTGAGATACGAGTAGGGGGGAGCTGGAGAATTAGTAAAGTGCATGAGATGGAAAACGAAACAAAACCGCGTCGCTACAGACCAGGCTATATGCCGAGTAAATGTTTCAGAAGATACCTGGTAGGCGGATACTTCAATATAATGCCAAACGCAAATAATACATCGGTGTATACGAATAGCGTTTTTTTTTCATACGTAGTTGGCTTTAGGAAACAGCGGATACAAAAAGCACGCGCCGCCTGCGCATGGTTCTTGCTCGTTCGTCAACATCGAAGTGGTTTGTATCCCAGCTCTCTTGTGGAGAAGCGTAGGAAGAAGGAGTTAGGGCAGTTATCTACCGACACATACGTTTCTTATATTCCCTATGCACTACATGTTTCGCTTTGACGCCCGCGCCATTGCGCGGTGGAACATAATTCATTCGCATGTGATAATCCCCGCTGACGTCGTTCTGATTTTCAGGAAGACCGAGTCGACTATGTCGACAAGTGCAATCGCAAGCTCGTGGACAAGATGATGATGATCATGCAGGCCAGTGCCGGGTGCCGACGTGCTTGCTTTTTTATAAGGCAGCGGGGAGGGGGGGGGGCGCGGGGGGGGTCGGGGGGGGGGGGGGTTGCTCTTCTCTCATTGCACCCTACGCAGGCATATGTTCACCCCGTAGACGTGCTTCAAAGTAACGATAGTATGTACCAGGCACGAACTATATTTATAAAAGTCTTGAAGAAAATGGCGGTGATCGCGCCTTAATATTGTACCAGGTACCTGGTAGGTGATATCAGGTTCCACTCGGGGTGTCTGTCAATATAAGGGTCACTTGGTATTCATAACAACGTTTAAAAGGTCCTTGTATATACGTCCAGAGCTGGTATATTGTTGTCCCACCTACGCGGGCAATCCACCACGCGCCCTCCTTCGCTCTCGGCTCTTGTGCACATTTTTTGCGGGGTAGGTTCTGTATGTATTTCACCGCTCTTGCTCGACATTCCGTTGCGGAAAGTACAGGATGCAGATGATTTAGATCGTGATCTGTATCAACATCTATTTGCGGAAAATGTGAAATCCAGATGAATCTGCAGCGGGTCGTGAGATGTCTCAACATATCACAGCGGACAAAACAGGATCCAGATGATCGACAGCAGCTCGCGATCTGTCTGGTACGGCTTGAGTACAACATCTCACGCCGGAAAATACAGGGTCTAGATGATCTACGTAGATCGTGACCTGTCCGGTGCGGCTTATGTGCAACATATCATCCCGGAAAATATAGGATCTACAGCAGATAAACTCCTGTACCTGGTAGACCGTTATCTGTCCCGGTATGGCTTGTGTACAACATCTCCTAGCGGCAAAATACAGGGCCCAGATTCTGAAGGTCGTGATAGATCTGTCCGGTACGGCTTGCGCACGACATCTCGCAATGGCGAGTGTGTCACGGTTTTCGATAGAGGTAGCACATTTCCGCAAAAAATGGTTTCTGAATGACGGGGTTCCTCTAACCCAAGATCGTCGGGATGCCAATCTTTTGTCGAAAAATTACGTTTTTTTGTACTCGGGGACATGGAATTATCCATCGGGGACGCAACTTGATTCTTGCCGAAGTCAGTTTTCGAGTGGAGGTATGGAGCTCCACGAGTGAGGAGCCTCAGAAACGTTAGGGTGAACCTCTATCGCAGAACGTCTCGTGTGGGATGTAGGCGATATAGATCATTGCCTGTCCGACCGACCCGTGTGTGTTCGCATTTTTTTTTTTGTGTTTCTTCTCGCGCAGGGGCTTTGCGGACCCATGCTGTCCGGACGGACCTCCTCCCTGTACTTCAACCCGGGCACTCTCAATCACGGCAGGAGGCGGCGTGAGATGCAACGCATCGACCAGGACAACTTAGCGATGATGCACCGTCTCGAAAGCGCGTCCTCGGCGTACAGCCAGTACCTCCTCAAGCCCAAGCACTTCCAAGACCCGCGCTTGGGCCTCTATCCGCGGTGGGTGGCTGTTTCGATGGCACGACGTAAACGCCTCCTGTTGCGAACGGGGGGGGCTGTGGCCATCAGAACCCGCGATGAACTAAAAAAACCGTGTGTTTTTCCTCTGGTTTCATACCATGTTAGGTTCTGATTACTAGTGGGGGACCATATTAAATAGGACCTACGGTACACGCAACAACCTATATATTTCGCTATTTTTACTAACAATTTTTGGTCCTATTTACTACGGTCCCCTGTAGTAGTCTCCCCAGGAGTGGCGGTCTCAATTGAAGAAATCCAAAGTTCAGGACGGCCCAACGAATAGCCCTCTGCAGGCTCACGCCGTTCCTCCTGTGCTCGATAAAAAATTATCTCGGTCAGGGAGGTCTATCCAGAGCGCCAGATCTTCGGGGTCTGAAAGAAAAGAAGAAGAACTCTTCTCCTCGTGTAACTTACTAAGAAAACGCGCCATAGGGGTCATTTATACCGTCGGTATGTGTTGGCCGTCCGTGTGTGCTGGACCTCTGTATGCGTTGGCCCTCCGTATGCGCTGACCATTTCCTGTGCTTGATTGAAACTGCTCTCGCTTGGCCAGGCCTATCCAGAGCGCTAGATCGGCGAGGGCCGAAATAAAGCAGCAGGACTCCTTGCCTTCTACTAATAATAAACAACTCGTGCCATAAACACCACTTTTGCCGTCGGTATAGTCGTTGCCGCCGTCGGTATGTGTTGGTCCTTCCCAAAAAAGTAAGGCATGCACCGCAGAGGGGAGGAGGTAGGGGAGCCTGCTGTGTGACCCCAGATCTGAGTTTCTGTCGAGGAGGGAGTAGGACCAGGTAGGGCGAAAACAACTAAGCATGATGACCAACTAAAACAGAATGCCCGACTTCCATTGTAACTTCTCTCGCTTGTTGGTCAGATCTGTCCAGAGCGCCAGATCGGCGGGTCCGAAATCAAGAGGCGGCTCTTCGGAAAAGAAGCGGAAGAGGGCGTGCAACACACTGCCCTGTACCCCCGCCTCCACCTCTCGGCCGGGGGGGGGGGGCAACAGCGACGGACTAGCCGGGGGGGCTAGTGTCACGTCTGCTCTGACCGAGGGATCGGCCATTCTTGCCCTTGGCAAGTACCAAGAGGGCTCTATCGTGGTGGACGGGCTGGAAGGGGAATGGCCGTGGGGCGGGGATGCTGGAGACAAGGTGCGATACGGAGCATACGGAGCAGCCCATGCGACATGCCAATGCGGGGTGTAATCAAAATGACGCGTGCTAGGATAGGGGGTTTGTAATTTGGTTGGGAGGCATGCTAAGATAGGGGTTGCAGTTAGGGGTAGTGCTACGATAGGGGTTTGCACTTAAATTGAAGGCATGCTACGATAGGGGTTGCAATCAGGGGTAGTGGTACGATAGGGGTTGCAATCAGGGGTGGTGCATGTTTCCATGGCAGTGTGCTGCGACTAGGAAGGCTGTACGACATAGCCGTTGGCCATAGTCGCACTATGTCTGATAAGAGTCTGATTGCTGGGACCTGTGTGATTTGTGTAGCTGAAATTCATCTGCGGAGATTGCGGCGGGAATGACGTTTTCCCGAAGGGGTTGATAAAAATAATGAAAGGCCCCCTCCCTCACCTTATCATCGAGACCTTTCCCTCTACATCTGCTCTCGCCCCTCCGCCCCTCGTAATCGAGGCAACCCCTCTCACGAGGTGATCGACTATGTGCTACAATAGGGGTTTGCAATTAGATTAGGAGGCATGCTACGATAGGGGTGGCAACTAGGGGAAGGGCTACGATAGGGGGTATATGCAGTACTGTAGCACGTTTCGGTCTGAATATTTATGACCGGTGTGGCTTCTTAAGGGCGCTGAGGAACTATCTATACGGGTACATTTTTTCGATGTAGTAGACTCCTTAGGCCATCGGCTTGGCGGCGCATCGGGCTAAGCGTACAAATTTCTTCAAGCCAGTTTTTGTGTGATATACGTAGAGAGCTGCTCAAGTGAGAGGAACGTCAGAAAATTCTCAGAAGATGCCAGGCGCACCCTTGTCGTAGCACGCGTCTAAATCCACCGGCTACAAACATCGTTTGCGTTGGTGGGTTTCCACTGAAGCAAGGGATGCTTTTCGTTGGTGTTGTTGCTCGCTGTTGTCGATGGTCGTCGCTTGTTTTTCGCTGTTGTTCTTGTCGGCGGAGTTGCTGCTGCCGGTGTTGTTCGCTCTTGTTCTTGTTTGCTGCTGTTGTCGTTGTTGCTCATGTTGTTCTCGTATGAACTCACCGCCGTAATCTAGTCCGTGCTCACCAGGCGGACCATAGGATATTACCCGGACCAGCTCGTACAGCATGTTAAGGGGTGGGATCGCGTGGGAATTCATAGAAAAATATCCCAACCATGATATACAGTTGGCACGCCGCGCCCGGGGGGGGGGGGGGGGGGGGGGGGTAATGATCACAGTCAAGGGACAGTCGAGGGCAGTCACACGTCTGACGCCCGCCATTGGCCTATTATGATCCAAGGAAAAACTGTGATCGATTTCGATTACCGGAAGCGATGGTGTTTTGATACGGCATCAGAGGGAGAGGAGGGGCTACGTACGACATGCTTTTAAAGGAATCCCCTTCGCCACTTTATATCGCCTGAGGTATGCCCTGGAGGGGAGGGGTCGCGGGCGGAGCAAACGTTTCGGCTGTGGGTTACTACCGTGATCATGCCGTATCGTTGGTATGACAAAAGCGCGTCTGGTTGTCCCTAACCCTCTACGGTGCATCATTTTCTCGAAGCTCGCTGGCACCAATGTTTAGGATTGCACGAAGTACCTTTTGTTTTGCTATTCATTTTTCTCCATGTTTCTGCATGATTCTACACCTACTCTTTAACTCCCTCCCAGTAGTAGCTCGGATCCGGGGTCACATATCAAGCGCTCCTGCCCCCTCCCCGCTACGGTACCTGCTAGCATTCTTATATCGGGAATAATTTTCTTTCCTCTCGTCGACTCGCGTCGATTTTTGCCTGGCTATCCATTATTATCAAAGTTGATTCGGCATGATTGGACGTTTTTAAAGAGCGTAAACACGCGTTGCACATTTGGGGTGTTGGGTTTTTTTTTTTCCGAGCGTAGGCAGCAGCACTACTACTGGGGGAACGCAGGGTAGTACTCTCGTTATTTTCATACTCCTTATCCACTGGCGCGGATATATACATACCTGCCTGGTATAATACGAAGGAGCAAAACAATACGCAGAATCGACGCAAGGCAATACACAAAAATGTTCCGTGTGTGGCGTGGAGATATTTATTTGCCGGCGTATATCTACGAAGGGAATTCGGGTTTCTGGAATGTTTTGCACCAACGGTACCGCAGTCGGAGTAGGTTTAGCAGTCTGGGAGAAGGGATCTTTAGGGATGTGTTTTACTTGAAAAATGTGTAGCGTGGTCTGCACTTCGGAATCGTCGCCCGCATCTGAGAAATTTCCTGGTTCGATGCAAACTCGGCGTAGGCTCGTTTATGGCGAGTTTTTGCCCGTTTCGGCTGCGGTTTGGGATCAGGGTTAGGGTTAGGGTTAGGGTTAGGGTTAGAGTCAGGGGTTGGGTTGGGTCTTCGCCCGTGCCTTCATCCCAACAGGAACCAAAACATCCGAACAGCCTACCAACCTAAAGATCCCTTCTCCCAGTCGAGTGCGTCTGACAGCAAAGAAGCAATTTATCGGGGAACTTTCGCCGGCCCACCATCCTTCACGGTCGACCACAGGAAAATAACTATAAAATTCCCACGGCCGACGCATCACTTAAGTAAGTTGCAAGTATGAGTTTGGACTATCGATGTCAAGCCCGGGGGTAGATACAGACACACGTTGGACTTTACGCACACCGTAATCGACGGCGTTGAGTTCGCACAAGGGGCGGGTGCGATCGTATTTCAGCGCTGGAGTTTTCCAGAACGGGGGAGAAGGTTTCCAAATACCGAACAAGTGAGGCGTTTTCCGAAAAGGTCTGCTGGTCGAGAGCCTATGAAAAACATCCCTGGTACCGATATATATTTTCGACATAATTGAGCGCCCTTGCTGTTGTCGAGAAAAAACGAGCGCCGAAAAACGATCGCACTCCTCTTAGGACTGCAGTCCCGTTTTGGTGACAAACTACTCATGCTTTGACTGTTTTCTTTCTCGAAACGGCACTGCCGTCCTAAACGGGTCTAGGTACAGCAGTAGTTTTTTTTTTTTTTTTTCTCTCCTTAACGCTTTTAGGACCGCAGTCCCCATTATTTGGGGACGAATTACTTGGAATTTGAGTGGTTTGTCCCCAAAATGGGGCTGCGGTTCTAAAAGGGTTGAGGTACTGTACTGTAGGTTCTCGTTTTTAGTCTCTGAGAGGATTCGCGAGTGATCGGGCTTGAAGCTCACGCCGCTTGCATACACATTGCCGGAGGGAAAACATATTGATTCTTGAACATTCGATCGGCCGAACCAACCTCAACAGGTGAAGTATTTGTTAACAATCTGATTTAAACACATTCATTCGCCGGCACGGTTTCTTGATGTTCGTCTTGGCAGTCGAGGAGCGGATCGCCCAAGCTTGCGGATGGTGGCTTTACCGGCGCGCCAGCTCGCACGGCGTCTCGAGAGCCCCGACCCCCTGCGGTCCCCTCCCGTGCTGCGTGTGGCAGGTACTGAAGAGAGATATCCGGACGTACGGGTAGCTACTAAGACGTTGCTACACAATGAAGCTACTCACACGTTGCTACACAATTACAGTAGCCAGTAGCCTCACGGTTAGCTGTCGGGGACACAATCATCTTGATCCGTGCAGCACGCGCCAGGTGTTGACGTTGGCTGTCAATACGTTGGTAAACAACAGTTCGAGCAATCAGTAGCCTAGCGGTGCGCTGTCGAGGGCACACCGGGTAGTCATCTGATCCGTGCCGCATGCGCCATGTGTTGAATATGCCGTACCTATCAATACGTTGTTACACAGTAGCAGCAGTCAGTATCTATCGGTTCGCTGTCGGGGACGTAGATCTCTGGCGATGATGACGATGGGCGATGATGGTAATCGGAAAAAAACTCAAACCCCTCTAGCCCAAGGTAACAAAAACAGGCTAAAAAGCGACATGGTTCGTTAAGCACAGCAGCGTGTCGAGCTGTTGTACAAGGGGCAGTGTGTTCCGCAAGTTGGATGGAAAGGCGAGTATATGGTCAATACATACCAGGCACGTGCACAACTCGAAGCTGCCAAAGCGTCGCGGGGCGCTGGCGTCTCGTAATTTTTCGCGCACCCTACATGCTGTCCTAACTACATCGACCCATGCCTCCACAGCAGTAGTGCGGCACGCCTGCACAGTGTGGTAGGGGCGGTGCACCAGTTTCTGCAACTTTTCTGGCTGATGGGGCTCTGAAACTGAAAAAAGACCACCCAACATCGATTGAAACCCCCTTTTGTGTTTCGCAACATCCTTCTTTCACCGCCTTACTAAAGAGCGTTGGGTTCGCACAGGGGTACGATATTTTTTTCAGGGTGATCTATGACAACGGTAAGGGTCCTAAACCCGTTGAACTCTGCATTCTCGGAAGGCTCTCTCTCGACCAGATATTTCCGAAAACGCCTCCATTGTTCGGTGTCAGCAACCTTAACCCCCCCCCCCTCCCCCCCCCTGGAAAAATCGAGCGCTGAAAAACGATCGTAGCACCCCTTGTCTGTGCCAACCAACACTCTTTTTGCGGTAGACGCTCAAGTGTTTTTCAGTCGCCTTTGGAAATTAGCTGCATGCACTCCTGCCACAACATGCCTCCATATCATGTTGGACCATCTGGGGTTTCAATGGAACTGCTACCTACCAACGAAATCATACCGACGAAGCCCCGCATTTGCAACGTTTGGGCACGCAGCAGTGGCGGCGATCGTGCAGTGCTGCATGTGGCGCTACGAAGTGCGCTCTTCTTGAGTATATCGTCAGTCTGGTAGGCCAGGAGGCGTTCTTGGATATGTCTTGTTTCTTCCTGCGTCTTGCGGGTCCTCCCGTCATTGCGCCCTGCAGGCTACTCGTGGTTCGTTTGAGGTTTGAGCCAAATTCCCACAGGGAGAAATTGTTGTTGAGATAGCCCTCTCCCACTCATCGCCAGTTGAATGTTAAATATGATTAAGCACAGCGATAGTTATGTGGATTTCATGACTCCCCACAGGAAGCAATTGTTGCTGAGATATCCCCCTCCCACTCCTCGCCAGTTGCACGTGAAATATGATTGGACAAAGCGATAATTATATGGATTTCATGATAGGCATCGGAATTGATGGCTGAGTATCGTGTCGGCGGAAGGGCATACCCACGGAAGATTTGGAACGAGATGTAATTCTTGTTGAGATAACTCCATCCACTTGAATGTTCTGCTTTTCGTATCCAGTATATTGGGCATTGCACTGGCTATTCGCAGATTTTTTCGACGTGTTTTTGTTGTTGCTGTTGTGATCACAGATCGTGTACAGCTCTTACGTAGGATGGAAGATCAGCACGGACACTGACTGGGTGTGATGGGCGTGGATAGATAAAACGTAGCTGTTGTTTTATACCAGGTACCTGGTATATGTTATAAGGACTGCTCGCGGGGTCAGCAGGAGTTCAAAATGCCACGGGTTGGGTCAGGTCAGGACGTCGTGTTAAAAATATCACCGGTTGGATCGGGTCAGGTCAGGTCGGGTCAGGTCAGGTCGGGTCGGGTCGGGTGGGGTCAAGATTTGTTTGAAGCTCACGGGTCGGGTCAGGTAAGATCGAGAGGTGATACAAAGCTCACGGGTCTGGTCAGGCATATATATTATGCCCCGCGAAACACGGGTCACTCGTGGGTCGGGACAGCATAACGCACGAGTGCTTCCCTACTGACCATCCGACCATCGGACACCTCAAAACAATCCCGTTCACTCACGGGTTTCTCTCGTACCAACTCTCAATAACACTTCTTTGATATAATTGTAATTAAACATTGAAACACCGCCAAATTTATGTACCAGGTACGCGTGTCCGCATCCGCCCATCCCACTACAGCCAGGTTACATACCACTGCGTGGTACAATCATGAAGTTTAAATTAATTTTGAAGTGTTGAGTCGCGGGCCGGATCCACAGGTAACCCGTTGGTCGAGATACATGGTCTTAGGGCCAAGGTGACCCCGCCCGCGACATGGCCCGTATCCCACGGGTCGATCGGTGTCTGGTGGGCTGGGTTGTGCCGGGTTCGGAGGTGTTCAAAATCTCACGGGTCAGGTCGGGTCGGTTTAGGAGTTTTCAAATTTCACGGGGTGGGTCGGGTTGGGCCAAGAGGCTTCCAAAATCTCGCGGGTCAGGTGGGGTCAAGTCATGACATCTCAATTTTTTCGCGGGTCGGGTCGGGTCGGGTCGGGTCAACTGACGACCCGACCTGACCTGACCTGACCTGACCTGACCCGTGATGACTCGCGAACAACCCTGGTTAATATGATACCTGGTACCCTGGTAGGTATTTTATCAATCTGCACGTCAGAGCTACGATGGTAGAAGGCACTGCTGTATACGCTAAACTTATTTACATAGGCACGACTGCGTAGCATCTTAACATATCGACCTCGCATCCACCGTGCTGTTGAGCAGTTGTGTAGTATATGTCTGGATACGCGTTTTCGTGGCGCGTTTAGCCTGTTACTACTTGAAGCTCTGCATACGTAGCTTACTTCTAGTATGCACGTTGTTCCTCTGTCAACCTGACTCATCCATGGGAACTTTCTGAATGCACCTCTCGGCAGTACTGTCGTCGCATTTCAGCCTCGATTAGGCTACATCCTCGGTCATTGCGGGTATGTGCGGAACCGCAGCTTGTAATATATAAAATACGACGTGTCAAATGACAGTTTAACGGGTTTGAACACATACACACACTCGTCGCCCGCCAGTTCGTTGTCGTTTATCTGGCATCGCCCGTTGCTGCTCGTCCCTCGCTCTCGATGACGTGTTCAGTTCGCCTAGAACGACCTCATCTCACAGGAAGTGCCCGCGCAAGTTAAAGCCCGCAGAGGCTAAGCCAGAGACTAAGCCAGGGGGCACGGTGTTTTGCGCAGGAATCAAGCTCGGCAGTGACTACGTTAAGCTGACGGCCACGTGAGTCTGTCTTCTGCGCAGCACACATGTTGTAAGGCTAACCCTGGGCTGAGCAATAGATCGATCCCTTACCCCCGGTAGTTCAGCAGAAAACAACCTTCACATTTGGCGTCGACGGCAGGACATGTATCGAAACGAAGCGTGTGGGACCACGTATAACCGTTGACGGTACCGTTGCGTCCCAAAGATTCCACCGTCCAGAGGGGAGGGATGGTGTTAGAAGGATATCCCTGGCCTGGGTAATTGATCGATCTTTTATCCCGGCAGCTCAACACGTAACACCATCTTGATACCTCCAGACCACGATCGACCTCGGGGGGTGTAGGCCGCGATCGGCCTCGGGTTGTACAGTAGTGCGTACGACATCACTTTTTACTTGCGAGCAGGAACAACGCGGAGAAAGAGTCGTTCCCTCGAATCATTTACTCCTCATGTCCGACAGATCATGGCCTAGATCATGGATCTCCACTTTATGATCTTAGATCTTACAGAGCAGATAGATTCCTGATCTGACTCATCCCGCGGTAAGGATCTTTATTTTTCTGCTCGAAATTTCCTAACCGGTTGATGAGTCGAGCTTTCCCCTTATAAGTGACCAACTGCCGGTCAGTGTGATACTGCTGTCACTATCCATATTAATAGTATGTTCGTTTTATGATAGGGCTACTCGTAGCGCATATAAATCTTGGTCGGGTCGCGAGGAACGAAGATATTCGAAGTCATCTGAGGAGCTCAGCAATTAAGGCACCATCCCTAAAAGGCATTGCTCACTTACCTGTGTTACCTGGTACCACAGGTACCAGGTATTTGGTACTAGCTTGTCTGGGTGGGAGCCGTATGTAAAATCTACTACCAGGTACTGTACATGATCCAGGACATGTTTCCTGGGTTGGATCTGCACTACACAGATCCCGCACGCCATCTCATAGAGGCAGGGTAGGTTGGGATATAGGTGATACAGATAGATCAGATAGATGGTGATCTATCTCTCCAACGCCGTGCTTTGTTCTCTTCAACGGACCAAAAACAATACTACACGTTTTGAAAACGTTACTCCTGGAAATGTTATACCGGTTAAGACCGCGATCCCGTTCTGCGGGAGACAAACTATTGGGAATTAAAGGCAACATTGTGTTCTTGTGAAAAGCGCAGGACTAGAAGGGTTGGTCCACACTTGGTACATACGCTCAAGATATCGATAAATCAATCTCCACATCCGAGCCTAAATCATCTCTCCCACCGCTGCACCCAATCCGTTCAACTCAACAACACTAACGACGACGAAAAAACCCGCACAGGCGCGTGAAGAGGAGCGTGGGCGCGGATGGCCCGACGAACGGTTTTCGGCTGGTGGCTTATAGACCGTCCACCCTTTCGATTTACACCCTGGAGGTCGATTCTTCGGCCCTCCCTGCCTTCACTTGTGGTAGCCGGACAGGTCAGAACGCACGCTACAATAGGAGTATAAACATAACGCCTCGCTATATTTTAGCAAAACGCTAAACCTATTTCTGTCTGACGAAGGACTCTTTGACTGAGGGGCTATATAGGTACCCGATGTCAGTTGGAAGAACATCTCGTACTTTCCAATGTCTCATGGGATTCATTTATCGCAGCTTAAGCGTGCTATGTATCGTGCTATTATTATCGCTAAAGTCAGTTTTTTTTGGGGGGTGAGATGTATCGAGCTCCTGGAGTGAATATCCTCAGAACAAGATGGGTGCCACCCCCCTACCACAGCATGCATCCGCATCCTTTGGGAAACCCATTTCTGTGTGACGGGGGGCTCTTCAACTCAGCGAGGCTACGTACGTACCCGATGTCGTTTTGGAATACCACGTTTTTGGGGTTGGCACTGCTGCATCTTCCGCTTCTATTTCTTTTGTAGGCCATGGGGTGGGACGGATTATTCATCCGGATGTGTCCATTTTTCTGTTTCCCTCAAACTAAGTGTATTCGGCGAGAGGCAGAGAGCCCCTAGAGCGGGGAGCCTTATAAAAAAATCACGTGCTACTACAGTGCTCCTCTCGTAGCAGTGTGCCTTCACGGTGCGGTACTGTACGTAGCACTCTCCCCTTTTCCCGCCTCTGAGCCGTGCCACACGGTCTATCGTCTGCCTGAAATTCTAAGGTGCGATATACCTCGGTACCTATACAGCGCGGTATACCTCTACAATACAGTAGAGGGATACGTTTGGGACCAAACGTGTCAGACCGACGGGGCTCTTAACCTATCAGCAGTCTGATCGCAAATCTAAGGGACGTATAGACAGTAAAATAAGGTCAAATATCTACCATATATTTATGGTCGGACTGATAGTACTCGAGTCAGGAACTGCCCACTGTCTTCGCAATCCCCTTACGAGTAAGTGTCTTTGCTTATCCATTTATGTTTCACTTAAAACGCAAAAGTATCAGCTTTGCAGTGCGCACGGGCACCCCCCTCTAAGGATGCAAGGGTGTACGGTCGTACGACTGCGGCTTGCATGGTGTCATTGCGGCGGACCATAGT
Organism: Nereocystis luetkeana; assembly: GCA_031213475.1. Taxonomy (NCBI): domain Eukaryota; class Phaeophyceae; order Laminariales; family Laminariaceae; genus Nereocystis; species Nereocystis luetkeana. Next base: position 9,009,816 of record JARUPZ010000020.1, read on the forward strand.
AAAAAGGACCAAATAGCGTGAGTAAAAATGTCGAAATATATAGGTTTTTGTGTGTACCGTAGGTCCTATTTAATATGCCCCCCCGCAATAGTACACCCACACCCTCCCCCCGGATTTTCCGATTTGTGCACGCTAATCTCGCCGGTCGTGGCGAAAAGCCGTGAGATTTTTGTCCCAGCCGGGAGAAAACTCGAGAAGGAAGTGGGAGAGAGTGGCCTCGTTTCTGGAGCTACGGTCGTTGTCCCCGCCCGCGGAGACTTGCGCGGATGATGACAGGTGGGGGAACATAATCGAGTTGCTATTCATGCACCGTACAGCACAGATCACGGTTGGCATCCCTAGAAAATCTACTGTAGCTCCTGACCTGCCAGTATGATACTACTGTATGTTGGGCAGGATCTGTACAGTACAGATCCGAGGAGCTAAGGCCGTTGTCTCCGCCCACGGAGACCTACGCAGACGATAACAAGCAGGGGAGAATAATGCAATAAATCACACATCGGACAGACAGATGACCTACAGATAGATTACGATCTACTGGATCATCTAGCTACTGACCCCTGCAAATATGATATGATGTAGTGCAGTATCTGTACGGTATATATCTAAAGAGCTAAGGCCGTTGTTCCCGCCCGCGGAGAATAGCGCGGATGATAACAGGCAGGAGAGAAGACTATAGTCATTCACATATCGGACAGACAGATCATCTACAGATAGCTCACGATCTAGATCATCTAGATCCCAACCTGCCAATATGATATTATGTTGCAGGATCTGTACATTACTAATACATATCCTCGGAGCTAAGGTCGTCGTACCCACCCGCGGAGAATAGCGCGGACGATACCAGCTAGAGGAATTGACCGCAAGTAGGGGAACTGACGAAACTCATTCAAATATTGGACAGATCACACGACCTAGAGAACCCAGCTTAACCTTACAATATGATACGTTGTGCACTATCTGTGGAGCACAGATCCCCGGAACTAAGAACGTTATCTCCACCCACACGCTCCACATGGTTGCACGTAGGCTTCACACCTCGGAGAGGTGTTCGATCCCCACATCATGATCTAGATCTTCTAGGGAAGAGAGGTTCCTGGCCAGGATGATGTAGCTCCTTTTTTCGGGTGGGGGCCGTGTAACCTGCTTGATCTAGGAACTATTTCCAGGATCGGATCTGAACAGGTACAGATCCTACAGAGCATCTCACATCGACAAGTTATGATCTAGGTGGTCTACTGTAGATCATGATCTGTTCGAGGTTTCCTCTCTCTTCGAGATGTTCACGAACTGGTTCGAGCCCGAGCTACGTATGCCTTCAAATAATTTTTTACTTTGCGTCGGAAGCTCACGCCGTTCTTTACGACATGGGTCCCGCAAAACGCGTACACGTGTTCTGCAAACCCCTGCCAATACGTTTCCCAACGGGGGTGTTGCTCTTCTATCTTTGTGCTAGGTCTTTGGCCGTTAGCGTTCACTCGTTACAAGATTTTCTGCCCTTCCCTTCTTGACTGTCCCGGCTCAACTTCTCTCTCTCTCCCTCTCTTCTTCCCCCTTCGACGGTTTTCTGCTACGCCCCCCTCAAAAGTGTCGGCGGCCGGTCTGCCGGTGGTGAAAGCGATAAGAAGAGCGCAGCTGCTTCAGAGATGTCGCCAGACGTCCCCAAAAATGACAAAGAGGGGCCTGCGCTAGATTTGGAAGGGAAAGAGGAGGACGGAGGCGGGGAGGGGGCAGGAGCAGCGACGGCGGCTTTGTTAGCGCTGCAGATGGTTCTGGTGCAGCCGGAAGACGCCCCGATAGTGATCATTCAAAGCGTGGTCCGAGGCTTGATTGCGCTGAGAAGATATCGGCTGATGAAGGTAAGTTCAACGACCCATTAACCGCTCCTTCCTCCGTGCGGTGCGAAAAATAAACTCGGTCACGTGCCTGCCTGATAACGCAAGGCAGCCGTGATATTGGCCCTTACGAGAAGCCACAACATACCTGGGTTTCGATTCTGTTCGGCATTTTTACTGTACCGCCTCCTTCAAATAATTGGGCTTCGATCCTCTTCGATCCTCTTGAACGTTTTTTTTTTCGAATCAGTCGGCGACGGTGATTATCCAAGCCGCCTTCAGGGGATGGAAATACCGTACAGATCGACGACGGCACCAAGCGGCCACCAAGATAGCAACCATGGCACCTTCCAAACATAAGGACAGCAACAGCGGGAAGCAGCAGCCGCAGGGGAGTGGGACGGCGGGAGCTCAGACGATCGGTGAACCACCACCACCACTCGTGCAGGGGAAAGCTTCAGAGGTGAGTTTGAGTTGTATCTCTATCTTCGAGAGTACTAAACTTTGCACCTCTGCTTTTAGGGTGCCTCAATTTGCGGGACTCTTCACGGGTCATGAACCGGCCCGTGGGTTGAGGCGGGGAGCGTTCAAAATCTCACGGGTCGGGTCGGGTCTGGTCAGGAAGTTTTCAAAATCGTACGGGTCGGGTCAGGTCACCCTGACCCGGCCCGACCCGACTCGCAAGGTTGGTCTGCCCCGTGAACAGCTTTGATTATTTGCACCTCTACGTTTAGGGTGCCATAATTGCACAGTTACTTTTATGGGGATGCATTAGCGATGTGTTTTATGCGTGTTGGTACGTTCTAGATGAGGGCAGGAGAGCGAAAGGGGGATAGGTACATATATATTCACCTGATGTTCACCTCTTGGCGATACTCTCGCACTATACAGCACGTATGCAGGTATGGGATGGGTGAACTTAATGGATAAAAGCATGCCTTGAACTCCCAAGCGCCGCCGTCAAAGGGCTGTCTGCGACTTGGCTGGGCTTCACACGGCTGGCGGCTAGTTTGGCCAACTGACTACAGTCGGTAGTGTATCAACGACTAAAACATCCGTCAAGCCACAAATCATGCCAGTGAGGTACGTACAAAGACGCAGAGCGTGCCAAATCTCAGATTTTTTGCACCCAACCAATTGCAATGTCTCCGTCCAGGAAACACGACAAGCAACACGAGGCTCATCGAAATGCGTTCGCGGCGGTAACCCCAAACGACGTAGTACGCCCACAGCAGCTTCACCCTCAGCCCGTGGAGTGGTACCGGGCCGACGTAATACACCCGCGGCGGCGGCAGTTGCAGCAGCCCGCGGCGGCGGCGGCGGCGGCGGGGACACGCCATACCGACCAGGCAGCAGGCCTCACGGCGCGGATGACGGCTTCAGTAGTAGTACCACTACTATCGCAGAGAGGTATGGGGGGTCAGCCCGGGGACGCCGCTCACCAGGAAGAACAGGCAGAGCCAACGGCGCGGCTGACGGTGGTGGTAGTAGTACTGCTACCACCGCCGGAGGACGACAAGGTTTGTCGGTCGAGGGACGGAAGCCGCCGGGCATCTGGGGAGGCAGGAGCACAACACACCCGGATATATCATCACCTTCTCCCCGCGCCTCTACGGCCACCGGTGGCAGGAATAACGCCTCCTCTCGTGGGGCTTGTCGCCGGGAGCGCAATACGTTCAGTGCGGGGAATAATGGCTTCTCCGGGGAGAAGAGTGATGAGAACCCCTGGATCACGACGGGGTCCGGGGCTACTGCTGCTGCGTTAATGCCGGCGAGGGGTCGAAGACCGAAGCTGCCCGAAGCGAAAAAGCTGAAGAGGTGAATGGATCCATGCGGCTACTATGGGCATTGTTATCAGGGGTGCATGTTACGGCCGCAACATGTACGAGCGGCGCGTGTATGCACGAAATTGGCCAAACTACAGAAAAAGGAGCACTATCACCCTCTGGCGGGGAAAATAGGGATTTCCAGTATGTATGGAGGCATTTCCCACGTAGGCATGCTTGATAATAAAATTCCGCGCACGGCATGAATTTTGCGACCTAGCGCGTGGATTTGCGAACGCAAGCGTACGTGTAACGGGTGACGGGCATCCCTGCATATGGTCAGCAAACCGCGGCGGCTACACCTTTGCAGCCCTCCCGATCTCATCGTGCGTATGATTGATCCGTGGGGCTGGTGGTGGTAGTAAGCAGATTGCGGCCGTAGACATGTTCTGAAAATATTCCTGTGTCGTACCATCGACGTTGAAGTACCACTCTGGCCGGGACTATTTGCCCCGTTTCATGGCCCAAAGATATCGCTCAAATTGTTTTATCAGCGAAAAACGCCTCGATTGCCTTTAGGTTTGCCCTAAGCTGACGTTTTTTTAAAGTACTTAAGGACAGAAAACGCCTTGCTTCTCTTTGTGCTGACCCGAAGCAGACGTGTTTTGCACACCAAACGCCTTGCTGCTCTTCTAAGTTCACCCTAATCTGACGTTTTTACGAACAAAACACGCCTTACTTCCCTTTAGGTTACCTTACCACAGACCAAGGCGAGGGCGGGTGACGGGGACTTCCCAGCGGCCGTCGGGGGCACGTTCCCCCTTCGCTCCCAGCTCCCCCGTCTGGTCACCGGCCAGATCTACCGCAGCCAGAGCAAAAACATGCGACGGCGAAAGAGTGATACGTAACACAGGAAGCAGTCCGTCGGCTTCCCCGGGGGCGTCGGCTTCCCCGGGAGAAATATCGGCCGAGCTTCCAGCATCAGCTGCGCCTCTGACGGCGACCAGCACGCACTCCCCAAGGTCGCCGTTGTTATCGTCGCCCCCGCCGTCACCCATGGTGGCGGTGCCAGTGTCGCCACCGCCCCCTTCTGGCGCTCTTGCTGCGGTGCAAACAGCGACCCCAACTAGAGAGGAGAATGCAACACAAGCTCCTGCTAAGGACCAGGAGGAGAAAGAGAGGGAGGGGAGGGGGAGCGGGGAAAAGGAGAAGGAGGGTGGGGGGGAATATCAGGGGGGGGCGGGGAAGGAGCAGGGAGAGGCGGGGAAGGAGCGGGGGAAGGGGGAGGAAGAGGAGGCGCGAGACGGGGGGACGGCGAAGGAGGGGAAAGGAAACGGCGAGATGGACAGAAGCAGACATGCCTCCGGTGCAGCAGCGGACATCGAGAGCGAAGTAAAACGCATGCCGGAGCCGGCCCATCCCCAAGCTCAGGCTACGGTTACCTTTAAGACGCCTCAGAACGGCAGCGGGCAGGAGGAGGCGACTTTGTAGAATATACCTTGATACTCCGCAGCTTCGCTTCTCTCGCTCTCTCTCTCTTTCTCGAGATAGCCGTGCTACGGCAGGTAGTGGGGTTGCAATCAGGGGTTGCATTTTTGAGCCCAACCGCTTCTGAACTGACGAAGGCGCCTCAACCATTGCATCAACCATTGCAACTGAGGAGACGCCCAACCATTGTAGCTCTGGATCCGATTGTCTGTTTTTGCAACATTATTCGGTTATGTACCTACTAATACGGCGCCGGGGGGCGTTACATAGGAATCAGAACCGAATACGGTGTGTTGTAAACGTACGGCGATACTACATGGCTCTCGGGTCTATTTGGGCTCTGACTGCTATGTACTATTTCCACGTATTGCTGTGTAATACTATGTATTACTACTTATTCAAGTCGGTTGTTGCTTGAGGGATACAGCGCGTCCAAAGAGGAACTTCGTACTAAATCTTGTTGAGGGTGTCACCCTACCGTCCCGTGGGACGCGTCTCAAGGCACGCGAGACCGGCCCGCCAAGAACAAACTTCGTCGGCACGTCGGGTCTTGCATGGGAGATAGCTCTCGGTGTTTCGAAACAAGCCGAAACGATACAAACAAGCACACACACTTTAGGTTCCTCCGCTCTGTCTATTTCGTAGGTCGATGTATATAGACGAGATAACACGCTCGAAAATAGGTGGCGCTCGCTATCGCCTTAAGGGTTGTGCAGGACGAGAACAATGCCAGGGTCATGCCAAGACCAACCACGCAGCGGTGTGGTCTTTCCGCATTGCATGGCAATTCCAACAAGCCGTAGTATGAAGCGAATGGGTTGCCCATCATCGACGCCTTGGGGGCGGTGGTGTGTAGTCGCCACCCGTCGTCTCTCGGATGCAGTGAAGTTCCGGGGGTGGAGGATCTCCACCCTCGTACGAGTTACAGGTTCAGGAGAAAGGCATCTGGTCGAGCGTAAGGCTAGCAACTAGCAGGAAAACCTTTTCGACGAACTCAGAGGAATCACGACATCCACCGGCGTCATACTAGCAACGTTAGATATCGATGTGCGTAGGTTCCGTGGGTTGGAGATATTGCTACGGATAGAGACTGCATTCCGGTCTTCTTTTACCAGGTACTGTATGAGCTACGCACCACCTCGGGAACAAGGCAGGGGTGAATTCTGAGCGAGCGGCGCCGATACCCACCCGTCGAGCGTCCAACCTCGTGTGCAGAGGGCGCACCGTCACGAATGGTGGTAACACTAGAGCTGAGAAATTGTACAACACCAGTACGGAGTAAACGCTTCGGCTCAGCGATGACGGTGAGCCATTATTTGTGCCGTTCCGCTGGTCACGCGCACGGCGGGTGGGTAGATGGATGGGTGGGTGGGTGGGTAGGTGAGTGGGTAGGTGAGTGAGTGGGTATATGGATAGGAGGATGGGTGGGTGGGTGGGTGGGTGGGTAGGTGAGTGAGTGGGTATATAGATAGGAGGATGGGTGGGTGGGTGGGTGGGTGGGTGGGTAGGTGAGTGAGTGGGTATATGGGTAGGTGGATGGGTGGGTGGATGGGTATATGGATAGGTGGGGGGGTGTGGGTATTTGGGTGAGTGGGTGGGTGGGTGTATGGGTGGGTGGATGGGTAGATGGGCGTGAGGATGGGTGGGTGGGTGGATGTGTGTGCGTAGATGGGTGAGCAGGTATATGGGTGGGTGGGTGGGACGCGAGGTATGGTAGGAGCAACACCTTCATTTTCTGAGGCTCCTCGCTTAACCCTGAGCCCGCTTGGGACCCCGAGGTATCAACCATAGCAATCATAACTTTGGTGACATCAACCGTGTTCGAGAAGTGTGAGCCTCCATCAGCCGACAGGTACGGGGTAGGATCGCGTTGCGCCCGTGATGTACGGCTCCTTGCATTCAACCATTGTAATGCGGACACCAATCCGTATCATCCTCCAATCACGTAGCAGCTGTAGCTGCAAATCGTTATTGGGTTATCGACAACTTTTCCCCTCGGAAGTCCGAAGCTCCTTACCCATACACCCGACTCTGAAAAGAACGGTTCAAGTATAGCACGATGAAGGAATCCCACGGCTGGCCCATCTGGTACAACGAATGATAGTATCGACTAGTTCCTCAATCTGTTCGGCTGATAAACCTCGTTCGTCATATTTTGTTTTATCCGAAAAGTGCCACCGAAAATTGCCACCCTTATCGTAGACGCGTGGGGGGGTGAGTGGATGGGCACCCCCGATGGAAGAGTCCGCGACGTTGTACACGATTTATGAAGAATCGTTGCATTTCAAGGAGATGCTGGAATCCTCGAGTCGAGAGCCTCATGAAGAATCGGTGCTGTAGACCGCTACCGCAACCCGCGTCTGGCTTACTCATCGTTTTCCCATCGCCACCACCCCCCCCCCCCCCCCCCCCCCGCGCAAAAGCAAGCCTCTACTCTTCCTTCTTCCGCAGCTAACGATCGGGCGTCCCGTACTGTATCAGCTGTACATCAGGCACCGATCCTCTCAGCGACACCGGCAACGTCTTCACTCGGCAAAATGCCTTCGAGAGCTTTCGCCTTGCTCTTGGAAGTCTCGGAACCCTCCCTGCTCTTGGAAGTTTCGGATACGGCGAAGACGCTCAACGCCACCAAGGCGGCACCATACTGCGACAAGTAAAAAGGCCGACGATCATACAAAACGCAGCAAAGTGCGGCGGGTGCGGGGCGGGGCGGGGCGGGGCGGAGGGGGGGGGGGGGTATATGTATAGTCCATCATATTTCTGGAGCTCCTGACTTGATGAGCTGTCTGTCTCACCCAAAAGCTGACAAAACATCAGTCAAGACGAACAGCCCCATGGCCGTAGGTATGCGCCGAATTATAGCGGGGAAGGAATGACTGTAATACTGCTATTCCAACGATATTGGGTATAGTTAGCTTCTCAGATGACCCCTGTAGGCCTTAAGGCTTCTCACTCCCTTTGTGGGAAAAAACACTTACATCTATACTGCCATAGTTAGTGTACATGCATGCCCAATGCATCACTGAAAGGGTTAACATTTTTTTAGCAACTAACTGCCGTCCCGTTTTTGGGACCAACTACTTTTAATTGGACTTGTTCGTCCCCATAAACGGGACTGCAGTCTCCACAGTTAAACTGTTAAGAAAAGGCTAAGGGGCAGCCCCGCCAGGCAGTTTCGTTTTGCCAATAGGCAAAAGTCGCCTCTATGTGTATATCGCACGGGTCTCCTTCGATCCCCCCAAGCAATCCCATGCCCGTCTTTCGAGTATCACCTCCAGCATGTAGAAGAGCAAGGGGGTGCCCCTTCCCGGGTTTGCCCTTTCATATTCCTCAAAGTCACTCCTTTTGGTTTGGGTGTGGGACCTTAAGGGTACAGCAGTAGAGAGCTCCTCGAGCAGGGAGCTTCAGAAAGATTCGACGCACCCATATGTGTGTGTGTTCTCCACATTAAATCGTCATTTCTACACATCGACACCCAACACACCTGGTAGTGTCCGTGCCAATCCTTCGTTCTAGCGAGATACTAGCTCTGTGGCCACAAAACCACGACACAAGAGATACGACGTCGTCAGGCCGCAAGGAGAGTAGACAATGCAATGCCATGCCATCGTACTAGATGCGACAGCCACGACATACACATGCCAACAATGAAAGAGAGAAAACACGAAATAAACCAAAACAACCAAGACAATTGACGAAAGTAAAACGGAGAAAGACACATCGTCCACAAGCTACCCAATATATTTTCATCCGCTACGTAATTTCTGATCAAAAGTGGGTTGTTGGGGGGTATTTCAATCACGAGGTACAGAGCTTTTCAAGCTATGACGAGCCGTTTCCGAGAAAAAAAGGTGCTTGTACGCATACCGTGCTATTACACGTCGGATGGCTATCAATAGGCCTTGCAGTTTGGCTGCGTTGGGCAACCTACCGAGCTCCGCCGGGTTGTATCTGACTTCCGTGTTTGGGCCTCGAGTCGTGCCGGTGCGTTGACTTACTTCGCCAATCAAACTACTTTGGTACGTCATGCGTACACCACGCAAGCACCTTCCACTCCGTGTACTTACTCTGTTTCACGTTATCCCTCTGACTCGAGCTGTCTCCACAACAGCAGTAGTACCCGTCTGGACGCAACTGTAAGGACAGTTGGGGTGCACATAGCGAACCCAACCGGTCTTTATATTTCCCGTCCGGCGTGGCATGCCAAGTGTCTCCACAATATTCCACCGGGCGGAAATATAAGGACCGTTGGTGTGAAAATATGGAGCCCAATCGGTTATTACAAATCCATCCAAAGTGATATGCCGTATAGGGCGTGAATCTTGTCGATCATGAAAATACATGCTGTTCTAGGAGAAGGTGTGTGCGTACGTTACTCGAGTGAAGAACCATGCCCCTATAGTACGGTAGTCTTCTACAGTGCGGTATCGGCCACAGTGCGGTATTCCTCTACAGCGCGGTAGAGGGGCAATTCTTGAGCCCAAATTTCTCTGACTTGCGGGGCTCTTAACCTGCACGTATTCACACTCACCTGATGATTCAGGCGTTGCCTTCGCCACCCCATTTGTGCTATATACCGTGTCGTACGTATATGGTACCAGGTACATCATCTTTTTTTTTTATGGTTGTCTACGGTAGCCAGAGAGTGGGTTTGTCAAATCCGGATTGTTTGCGCTAAAACAGCAGTATCAATACTGGGTTTTCGGTGAGATGGAGATTGCTGAAGGCTCCGTGCTTTCTTTTTTTTGCTGATGAGTTTCTCATTGGAGTGACCAACGCGAGCTGCCAAACAGACACGAAGCACTTTTTGGCTGAAATATTGCTGACTGACGGGGCTCCTTAAGGGCATGCACTAAAAAACTGCCCAATTCTTTTTTCAATAGTGCGGTTTGCCGTCCGACAATACCCAGCATGAGGTTCAACGTTGTTGAATCATAAACATTCCCAGTGACAAAAAAACACAAGAGAAACACCCATAGAAGCGGGGATGAACTACTTGAAGTTAGACCCCTCGTACCGTACAGTCGTTTGCTTGTAAAACGGTGCGGTTTCAAATGGGTTCGCTGTTGTTTCCGGACTGCAGTCCCGGTTTGGGGGCAAACCACTCAAATTCCAAGTGGTTGGTTCCCCCAAAACGGGACAAAATTATTACTAAAAGGTTAAGCGCACACTTAAAAAAAAATGGTATCAAACATCAGTTTTTGGGAGAGGTATTGTGGAGCTCCCCGAGTGAAGACTCTCAGAAATTCCAGGTGCCACCGCTCCAACGTACTGTAGCACGCACCGTCCCGAGAAAGCAAACTACTCTAGTCTCACCTTCTCCCCCGTACCGTAGTAGGGTGACCCTGAACACTCGGAATGAGCACACATAAGCCATCATCGGCACGTTCATATACGCCGGAACCAACCCGACATCAGCTTTGCGCTGGGGGCGTTGATGAACCGTGTCATCTGCGCGGCCACAAATACGATCAGCACGGCCAGGATGTCCGCGAGCGGGTACAGCCAATGTTTATGTCGCGTAGCAGGCGGTTGGAAGGGTAGTCAGCACAGCACGGAGGAGGGGGGTGATGTATCAGCATGTAGTACACAGGGAGGTGGTTGTTGACTCATCCCGCGGTAGGGGTTGCACTTTTGTTTTCTTCTGAGGCAGCATTTTCTGAACGGTTATTACGGGAGACCATAGTTAATAGGACCAAATATTGTTGGTAAAGATGGTTAAATACATAGGTTTTTATATATACCATAGGTCGTATTAACTATGGTCCCCCGTAATAGTAAGATATACTTTTTCCAGGTAGTGTTATTGTTTTAGGACTAGCCCGTTTACACGATGGTCGGGTAGCGACAACGAACTTGTTCGAAGCCATGTTTCGCGTAACAATTTGAGCTCCTCATTCCTTATAGGGGGGGGCGGGGCTCAGAAAGTAAGACACCGCCCCTAAAAGGCATTGCTCTGGTGTATACCAGGTAAGTATTCGCTGGATAGGAAGGGGTTGGTGTTTGTGTATCAGCACGGTAGGGAGCTGTTCGTGTTTGTGCATCGTCACACGGTAGTAGGGAGCTTGTACGACGAGAGGCCAACCTATATCAGGCACGAGCGTTCCTGGTGCAGTAAAAGTACGCCTGTAGCTTAGAACTGCAGGGCCACACGGACCTACAGGCCCCTCCCGCGTATGAATGATTCCGTGGGTACCAGACTACATTTACTCGTAGAATATTTTTACCCTCAGCAATCTTCTGGACAAGCCGTGGTCATAACAAGTGTCGTCCCTTCTGCCCCCCCGGTACGCGCCTTCATTTTTTTCGCGCATAGGATTCAGCATTCCCGCTGCTCGTCGTTTTTCATCGAATGTTGCTAACGCTCTCGCGCTTTTCGCAAGTCAATTTTCATGGAAGAAAAAGTCCTTCGAGTGTGCGCACTCGGTGAGACTCGAACCCGCGAAATTGATATTTGAAGGCACGCCAACCACCTACCAATCCACCGGGGACGCCGGCTATACTGCCGGCTGAGTAGTGCCGGCTGACCGCTATAGTACCTGTGAAATCGCTTGTTACAGATGGGACTAACCCGTGTGGAAGTGTGCGGAGTAGTTAGTACCGGTTGCCGCTTCGTATAGTGCAGGTATTGTTGGCTGGCGCGCGTATCATACCGGCACTATAGAGGGGTCATTGTTGTATCGCTTACCGTTGCACGAAGTCTACGAGTACTTGCTGGTCGTTGAGGCAAGCTATACTGGTATTGGACAAGCTACTTCATCAATGCTCCCGCAGCAAAAGGTTCTCCTTGCACTACCCGATGGCCTACCGAGTCTCTCTCGTGTATGAATATAATCGTGGATTGTGATGTATAGCCAGGAATTGCGCGACGCACTACAGGGTACTGCCGGTTACACTAGGGGGCGGCTGAGCCATGCCTCTATAGTGCGGTAGGAGGTACTTTGGGGCCCCAACAAACACATGTCTGGATGACGGGGCTCTTAACCTGCCAGCTGCCTTCTAAGAAACCACGCAGTGTCGTTGGGATACCCGGTTTGTGTTACGATTTGCTTCAAAAGTCTTCGTTGAATACTTTCAGGCTTGTGAAGCGTCGATTTGGAGCGCCATTAGATAGAGTCACTCACACTTTGGTGTAGTTTTATCAAGCCAACAGGTCTGATCGATAACATTTTCCATGTTTGGAGTCACTGGACTCTACAACAGTAGTTTCCCTTTTACATGTGGATGGTATGGATGGGCCAAGAGTACTGCTGTACATTGCCAGTTGCGGAGTGCGTGATACATTTCCCCCCTCAAACACGCTCGTAAAGTATTCAAGTCTAATTAATAGGGTCTTGATTTTGCATGTATGGAAGAAGCTCTACATACGCATTGGTTTTCGCGTGGGAAATGGGATACAAATATTTTGTTTGGGTGATGTATTAGTTTGATAGTGTAGAGCTCCCCATGATGAAGAACCTGGTAACACATTTACGGTAGAATTACTGAAACAGTTAATAATCTGAATATCAATACAAGGCCAATATGTTCAGTGCCCAACATTTGACTCACATCATCAATCAATCAACATCAGCCACTTCAACATCATCAATAGTACCTGGTAGTATGTAACAAATCAACCTACCAACATATCCAAACTAACCATCATCAACATTAATATGGAAATATCAACATCTACGAACCGTAAATGACAGCTGTTCAAAGCAAAGTATGTAACACATCAGCATACCAACATATCAAAATCAGCCACCATCATCAACATTAATATGGAAATATCAACATCCACGAACCGTAAATGACAGCTGTTCCAAGCAAAAACACTGTTAATCCAAATAATACCTCGTAGTGATCTGACCCAATAACGACGGCCTGTGGCATTGCTATAATAATAAGAGCATGGCTTAATAATATATATGTCGACGGCTGCTCACCGCTCCTGTTCCCGCCGCGGCTGCTAAGGCATCTGCTACCCTTGCCGGCGAAAGAGGGTGAAAGAAGAAAGTCATCGTCCCGATGACCGCGCTGAAACACACGCTCGACAAGAAGACCCGCCTGTGACGAGCTAATAAACGTGATTTATCTCCAACACTTACTTGTGGTCTTATCTTTTGCTACTGACCATACTGATCCCAAGCAGTTTTTTCTTGACAAGCCGATTTCCCCAGTCTCATCTCCCCAATGGTGTTCAACCGGGTTGTCTCATCAAGGTGAATACCCCACTCTGGAATTTGTTTTTTAGGGGACGATATTCACGTCTAATTGGGTATCGGCTTGTGAACTAAAAAAATAATTCGTTGGATTTGCAATATAGCGCGATGTTAATACGTTCATACCCCCTCCGAGGGACACGCCGCAATACCTCATGCTAAACGTTTGACTAAAAGGCCCTTTTGATGTGGTCATGAGTTCTTTTTCTAGTATTTTCCCGCTTCCCTTACAGGACACGCCTCCGGGTCTCACTGCTTGCCGTCCAGGAAACGCTCCATGTGCCATCACGGTGGTCCACAGCCATGCAAGAGAGCTGCTCAGATGACACTCGGTCGAGTGATTGTGCTTTTTCTCAGCGCTCTCACGCTTTCATGCGTTCGGGCTTTGCGCTCTTCGCTACCACGATGGAATTGTTTATGACGCTGCACCAATGAAATCCGAGTTCAATTTTGAGCGAGGTACCTGGTCACTCGCCCGAGTGGCCTAAACGCGGTAGTGAAAATGTTGGCATCAGACCCCCCCCCCCCCCGACCCCCCCCCCGCTTATCGTACGTAGCACCACCTCATTATCGGATGGCAGGCCTAACAAAAAAATCGGCAGTAATGATTCCTCTATATATACGAGTAGTGCTGGTTGAGAGTAGTGCCGGCTGCCTGCTTTAGTTGCTGTGAAATCGCTTGACATATACCCTGGTATGGGATTGATCTGGGTGGCAGTGTTAGTTTTTTTTGCCGGTATACGTAGTGCCGGTATCGTTGGCTGGTACATACCAGCATTACGCATGCACCATCACTGTAGATATATACCCGTGCTTGGGTGATGCCTTTTTAGGGGTGGTGGTTTATTTTCTTGTGTGGTGCTACTCACCGGAGGAGCCTAACATCTCATCGGAAACATTATTTTGAAGAAGTTTGTTCGCGCGACCCGACCAACGTTTCTACGCGCTAAAGTGCTAAAACAAATATTCCACAGGAGTACCTCAACCGGCCAGATAATAATAACCCTAGAAGTGCAACTCATACCATGGAGTGAGTCATATCGTACAGGGAAAAAACGGGTTTGCTCCTCGCCAGGGCCGAGGGGGGAGGGGGGGGGGGGGGTGCGCCCGCTCCAGCATTGTGGTTGGTCGATAATTTCTAGACGGAGAGCGGGAACAGGTCGGCGCGGTGAACGCATTGACGAGCTACTCCCGGCATGTTAGGAGCTCATGAGGCAAGGCACCACCCCCTACAAGGCATTGCTCGCGAGCAAAGTGCTTCTCACCTGCGACGGTAGCAACTCCACCCAGAGTTCGCCCAGCATCACACATGCAAAACAGCGTCAGCGGCAAAAACGCGCGGTAGACTCCCTGCACGGCCCTTTGATCCCAGAGCGCCATTTCTCCCCACGAGCCCCACTGCCAGTGTACCGCCGCTGCATACAAAACCAGTAAGTGTGTTTGTAAGGACAATTAGCACGTTTTACGAACAGACAGACAGGTAGATAGTTTGTGGGACTATCATGGGACTGCCATAGAACTGCCGTGGGACTAGTATTATGGTACTGTGATGAAAGTACTTTGGGACTGCCATGGAACTGCTATGGGAGTGGCATGGAGCTGAAATGGGGCCGCTGTGGGGCTTCCATGGAATTGCCGTGATTGTACTCCCATGGTGTAATCATGATTCTGCTACGGGACTGGCCTGGGACTACCACGAGACCGCCATAGGACTGCAGGTACACCGGTAATCGCATACCAGGTAGTTATGAGTTGCTATGATACTTCACAGCACTTTCTACTAACAGCGATTCACGGAACCTCATAGGGTACGCCACATAACCTCATGTCACATCGCGGAAACTGATGACATACCACAGAGCGTCATGGGGCCTCATGGAGAGATACGGAAACAGATGAACACTCATGGAAACTCATGATACCCAGCATCGGATCAGCTAGGGCGTTGATTCAGGTTCGTCATGCGCAAGAGTAGATCGAAGCCAGGTTCCCCATCGAGCAGGAGTAGAAGTAGAACCACAGGTATTAATTTTACAGAAAACAGGGCTGGTTCTGCGGTGGGAGGGCTACCCACTTTTCACTACCGTGTTTGGGGTACCTCGGGGGAGTGGCTCTCTACCTCAATCAAATTGGACTTTTGAAACTACTTCGTTGGCGCAGCGAAACAAAGAGACCATACATAGTGGTGCACATCACGAAACCAAAAGTCAGGAACACTCATGACCGCAAATAAACAGGGTGATAAGCAAGACAGTCACCCGACCGAGTGGTTCTGAGCGCCTGCAGCGCACGTGCCTTAAAGTGATCCTTCTACCTCAACACCAATCGCAGCCGGGGGAAGGCGGTGTATCTCATCCTTCAGTCCCAGGACCCCATACCTGACGCTAAATCTTATTTTTAAGTAACCCATTCGGGAAAGCGCAAACCCCGCCGCAGTCTCCGTAGTAAATGAATTGCAGTGGCAAGAGTCACACAAGATATGCTTCTCAGCCTTGGCACGAGCAAATTTGTCACACAGCGTGCACCTCACTCATGGCATCTGATTGAATATGGGACCTCATGGTAGACCTCATGGCACTTCCTGTAGTACTCAGAGCACATCATGGCACCCCGTGGAAGTCCCACGCCATGCCAATTTCATGCCCATTCGCTTTAGACCGCAGACCCACCATGGCAGTGCCATGGCAGTTCCATGTTAGTCCCATGGCACAGTCCCATGACAATCTCTATGCCCGTCTCCGTGACATATTGTCGTGAAATCGGCCGTGATAGAACGCTGCCATAGGAAATCGTCGCGGCGATCGGTCGGTTTCTTCAACGTACCTGGTATGTATATTGAATAACGCACGTTTCATGAAAATGCCACGAAACCCTCTTTTTTTCCCCTTTTTTTTCATCATACTATTAATTCTATTTGATCTTTCGTTTTCTCTCGCTCCCTCCCCAGTCGTAACTCAGACCATAAAAACCCATGGAAGCGTACATGAAGGCGCGTGAGGTAGCAGGACCAGCAACTGCTGTACCGTTTATGGGGCTCTTCGGTTGAGGAGGTTCTATACCTCTCCTAAAAACATGACGTGGAATGATATTGTACGCTCGGCCCGAAGAACGATAATCCGGATAATACACGGAGTAGATAGAGGTCAAGCCAAAAGTAGGTACAGAAGGGAGTTCAAGACGTTGTGCATACGCCCATGGGGTTTCCAGCATGAAATCCCGTCGTGAAGTGCTGCCATGTCGGAACGATTTGGATTGACGTGGAACTCAGATACGAACTACGTACCTGGCCCAGCGAGCGATCGCTGTCCAGCTGCAAACAACAGCCCTGTCTGTTCGCGTGTTCTACCAGCCTGCCAGCACCGTTCCGTGGGGTGTCCACTTTGTATTTCCCCCGTGCGAGCAACCAAACAATGCTGCACTTAGCTGACTAATAATTACTTGTTGACTTCAGTCGTTCCGGCTCACGGCTCTACAACTTTTACTTCGGGGTTAGGCCTCTTGCAAATCAATACGATAGCCACCGCTCGCGCGAGTGCCTCCTGAGGCGCTGAAGCAAAAATCCGCTGAAATGAATAACCCCCCCCCCAGCGCTCGCTACACCGTTACCTTGGCCTTCGAATAACCCCCCCCTTCCCTTGAACGTGCGCCCGCTACACCGGTACCTTGGCCTTAGAGCTGGCACGTCGGTGCTTTTATTTACGGCACCAGAAGCCGCGGGAGGGACTTTCTAAGGGAGGGCTACCCAAACAGACTAGAAGTCGCTATCAGCATCGCCCCCATGTTTTTTTCCAGGTGGCTGGTTGTCTTTGCTTTTCGTCGCAGAATCAGATACTACACCCCTAACCAGTCGGTGCTCGCTAGGCGACTTCGACCCGAACGTCGCAGCCACTCGGGCAGCCATGCGGCTGGGACTCAGTCCGCGTGTGATTCCGTCTTCCTTGTTCGGGGGTGTGAACTTCGTGAAATGGGCGAAGACGCACAGCGCCACGAAGCCGGGACAAACCTTCGGGCGTGTGAGACATCAACAACGCAACACAACGAGGGAGGGGAAGGTGTTGGAGGGCTCCTATGAGAGGGGTGTATTCATCGTCATGCATGACCGTAGACGTATGAGGGGGGGGGAGGGGGGGTATAGGGATATGGAGGCTTCTGGGGGAGGGGGGGGGGGTGTGCTCGTTATCATGTATGACCGACGGGGGGGGGGGGTGTACTCATTATCATGCATGGCCGTATAACCGTATGACCATTGACCCTCGCATCCCTACTATGCCAGGACGGAGCGCGCCGGGTTATCACGGACCAGGCAGACATTGCTTGCGCCAAGCGCGAACCGTCGTGAGGTGTTGGGCGAGTCCCATTAAGGGTGAGCTGCATCCTATTCAGAAATCCGCTCGTGAGGAAGATTTTCTTGCATATGGATGACAGGTCAATGTATTGATTTAGATTATGGTGTGTGTGTGGGGGGGGGTGCACTCGATATCATGCATGGCCGGGGGGAGGGGGGGGTGCAGGGGGGCAGCGGGAAAGTTATAGAGGGGGGGGGCTTTGGAGGGAGCGGGGGGACAAGAGAGAGTCACTGACTGGTTGCACGTATTCCCGGTGGGTTTGTTGAGGTGCCTACCACGAGCAAGACCAACGACGGTGTTCATACGAAGCTTCCGCCGACATGCCGCTTCTAAGATGAAATATCCCTGTTATTCAAGAAGTTCATATTCGCCCAATCTCTCCCCCAGCCCCCTCCCTCCCTCCCGCAGCTCCGATCAACCATTGTATCCCATATCGGGGACCCCTCCCCTCTCCCCACAACGCACGGTGCGTGCCTGCTTCCTTTCTCCCCGCGGGAAAATAGTGCATACAGCTCATTAGTCCCTAAGTGGCGTTCTGTGACCCGTGAATAAATAGTTGATGGGTCGGCCCGCTTTCTGTGGCTTGCTGATGCAAGCAGCTGTTTAAACCCTTTGGGACCCCGAGAAACAAACGCCCACAACAATGGTTGATAATTTGTAACCCCGTTGGGACCCCGGGATAACGATTAAACAATGCTTGGTAGCTTTTGTGTTATTAAGCATTGAGCCATCTATCAATAGTAGTAGCAGCGTGAGCGCACGGCAGTACATCACACGGGCAGGATCATGCCGCGTTCGTGCCGTACAACTTCTTACACTCAACTATCGTAGCTCGGGGCAACCTGTGTCATCGCTCAGTCATGCAGTGGTCGTTGTGCTGTAATCGCCAGAAACAAATATCCTCCTATTTTTTGCCCCCACTCTGAAGTCCCGAGAAGGCGAAACTCCCGCGACTCTTGAGTCTGTTGCAAAAGGCGTGGAGTGATATAGGTGTAGCGCTCTTTTATCCAAAGTTTGTGAATCTTAAGGGCAAGGAGGCACCAACCGACATGTCACGCCTTATCGTCGGAACTCTAGTTCTGTTTTACACTATTACGGGGGACCATAGTTAATAGGACCTGTCGTACACATAAAAACCTATACATTTAACCATTTTTACTAACAGTATTTGGTCCTATTAACTATGGTCCCCCGTAATAGTATTCGCCATACAGGGGGGGGGGGGATCCGACGCGGCGGGCAGATGCCCGCCGCTGCTCCGTGTACGCCTGTCATGGGGTGATTGATGCGTGTGGGTTTGGGATAGTAAGCCGAGGCCGCAAAAGCGACAGCGTTGCCAGGGGATTTGCGACCTTATGTTAAGGGGGAGACATGTTTGCGATTTTTTCAAAAAAACACGGTGGTACACTACAGTAGTAAGAAGCTGTCGGTAGGGGGAGAAGTCGATGGTCGTGTATCGAGCCGCCCCAGCAAATACATTGCAAGAACACAACAGGTTTATACAGCACATACATCCAGATAGATATATGATTACCAATGACGTGCACGACTGCACTGCCGCTGCCACATCAACGTTCTCGCTGCCATCTAACATGCGTACGACGTACACCCATGACACAGTACTGCCGCTTATACTGGAAGGGAACGTTACTGCGTAAAACTACTACTACTACTACTACTACTACTACTACTACTACTACTACTACTACTACTACTACTACTACTACTACTACTACTACTACTACTACTACTACTACTACTACTACTACTACTACTGCTGCTACTACTACTACTGCTACTGCTACTACTACTACTGCTACTGCTACTACTACTACTACTACTATTACTACTACTACTACTACTACTACTACTACTACTACTACTACTACTACTACTACTACTACTACTACTACTACTACTACTACTACTACTACTACTACTACTGCTACTGCTACTGCTACTGCTACTGCTACTGCTACTACTACTACTACTACTACTACTACTACTACTACTACTACTGCTACTGCTACTACTACTACAGTACTACTACTGCTACTACTACTACTACTACTACTACTACTACTACTACTACTTCTACTACTGCTGGCGCCTCGAGTACCTGCAACAGAGTGAAGAGTAGCGGAGTACTTCTTCCAGCTGCGGTCAGATGGCGCACGGCAGTAGCCGCTGAAAGGGATAGACCGAGGGCGCTCAGCACGGCAGCTTGCGACCAAAGCTTTTTCTTGCCTTTGGCGTAGAATACCTTCGAAGCTTTGGTGGATGCCTGCCAGCAAACACGTCAGGAAGCAGCAGTTTCACCCCTTTGACAGACAGCAACTTCGCCTTGACAAGCCTTGACTGACACCATAACTACCAGGTTTGAGTGCGAAACACTCGGCCCTACAACCGAGGCAGCGCACGTTTTACCTAGCTTGAGACGTCTCCGGACGTCTTCGCCTCTCAGCGGTGTGTGTTTGTCACGTGGATGAAGACAAAAATGAAAACCGAGGACCATAGATCGAGCAAGATGGAAAAGTTATTATAATGGAAGACCCTCTAGAAAACAAACGAAAGTGCCACCCGCAGATTGGAATTCTCTGTCTTAAGCCGCTTCTTAGGGGGGACGAATAATATGTACCACTCTGTATGAAAATATAAGGCCCGCTTGTTGCTATGAGACTTATTTTGGGTAGGCGATGGGTTAACCTTTTACCTTTAGCCCAACTTACCAGGACCTTCACATATATATAAAACCGGCACGACATGGGTCGTTGGTCGTGAGTTCGAATCTCACGTCCACCATGAAATCGCTTTGTGAAGAAAAGTGAATTTCCTTATGTCACGAATCTAAAAAACACTCCTGGATCCCCAGAAAAATTAGAACTGCGTGTTAATGTCACGCAACTACCAGTATGTCCGGTCCGTTCCAGGGGGGGAGAGTGTTATGAGGCTCATATATGGGTAGGCGATGGGTTAACCTTTTACCTTTAGCCCAACGGACTAAGTTTAGAACCGCAGTCCCGTTTTGGGGACAAACCATCCAAATTTCAAGTAGTTTGTCCCCAAAACGGGACTGCGGTTCTAAAAGGGTCAACATTGTGCATTGATATGAATATGAAACGGTCCTTACATTTCCGTCCAAGAGTGGTGCATAACAGCAGTGTTATAAGGGGGGCAAAATGTTCATTATGGATATTACGGGGGACCATAGTTAACAGGACCAAATATTGTTAGTAAAAATGGTTAAATATATAGGTGTTTATGTATACCATAGGTCCTGTTAACTACGGTCCCCCGTAATAGTTGTTTGCTTTAAGAGACGACATGAGGCGCAGGCACTCTGTATGTAGTGCACCGAGTCGGTCTCAATACAGTTATGAGTGATCCATGTTGAAGATCATGCTGCACATTGTCGGATGGCAAGAGAAATAATAATAATATTTATGACAGCTAGCTAGCTGCTTCACTGCGTGGGGAGGGGTGCGGCCAAGATGCTGTTTTGCCCGGGCCTGCAAAAAAAAGGTAATCAATACTATGCCTGAACTGAAGCTAGATATTTATGTTTTTGGGACATACATCGTAGACAAAAAAAGACAAACGATGAGCGTATGTATGGCAAACACTTTAAGGTGCGGGATGTAGCACCGGTTTTGTTTTCTTTAGGCTCCTCCCGCTCTTAAAGACTTGAGTCGCTCTGCCACCCTAAGAAACTGTCTGTAATAAGAAAAAAATGCACAGTTAATTAGTCCAGCAAGCAATCAATCCCACTGTCTAGCTACTGCTGTAAGAGCTTCACCGAAAACGATCGTGAAAACAAACGATCCCACTGTCTAGCTACTGCTGTAAGAGCTTCACCGAAAACGATCGTGAAAACAAACGATGTAGATAAACGATACGATATGATATGTATGGCATTATATTACGAAGTATATATATGGTGTGAAAGGATATTATATCAATGTGGTGCGGTATGGTATGATATGCTATTACGTAGAGTTGTTGAAAAGCCTCACCGGTCAGACGTATTTTTTCGGCATAAACAGTGATATATACGATGATGAAGGAAAGGATCGGTGAAGAACCGCCTACTACTACTCCAAATCGTCTCGGTGACTACACAGGTCACCATTTCGAGGAAGGTGTCACGATTCAGACTCCAGCTTAGGGGTCGTCAGGAATCGAGAAGGACCAGGGGGGGGGGAGATGGCAGACCCACACCGATGGCGTGGGGATGGAGCTTGGATGCGGGTTAGGATTCGAGAGTAAGTAGTAGAAGTAACGAGTACATACATGTTGAGATGTAGGAGGGAGCAAAAACAACCCATAAAGTATCGCAGATAAAAAACCTGAATGAAGTAGACATGGAAGGTAGATATACGTGATTTTCTTCTTTTCAGCATGTTGTTTTGATTGATCAACGTGAAAGCTCATGCTGCACATCATTGTCGGATGGCAAGACTAAAAATAATAATCATAATAATATAGGGATGGCACGTACGTGTTGGTAAAGACATTCGCACCTCGGGAGTATCTTCGATTCCCACTTAGTGACCTAGATCTTTCGATGCAGATCTTTACGCGACCGTGTGTGACCTAGCTCATAAGGCTGGGTGGGACCCCTACTACTACCTGTATGACCTAACGCAGTAGCACATCACATGCTTCCTGTGGATCTGTACTTAGTACTACTATGCAGACCCTGCGTGCAACCTCCCACAACGGCAGGCGAGGAACTAGAGCATCTAGAGGATATGCAATAGACAAATCAGATAGATTAGAATCCGTCCTACAGTAGGTGTGAAAACATCGAAGATACATGAGCATGTGTTGTCAACAATAAGTATGGGTGGAGCAAGCAGGAGAGCGAGTAAACTAAACTGCAGCAGTAGATGGATTTTGACCCCTTCGGGGAACTCTCAAGATGGCAACCAACACAACAAGGATTTGATAACTTTGAGTTATCAACCTGCCTAGGAGCAGCGTCAGCGCTGGTCAGTACGTCATTCATACGGGTAGGATCACGTTGCGCCCGTGCCGTGCTACTACTACCTGCGTTCAACCATTGTAACACGGACACCAACCATTCATTGTAGTATCATCTCTCAATCACACAGTACCTGGTAGTATTTACAGGGGACCATATTAAATAGGACCTACGGTAACTAACGCAAACACCTACATGTTTCCCTATTTTTACTTACAACGTTTGGGCCTATTTACTATGGTCCCCCGTAATATATACCAGGGTATTAGATTTGTTTCTTCGTGTATATGTTTCCTGTACTTTTGATGCCCCTTGATTTTCTTATTTCTGGGGATACTCAAGAGGGATCAACGCTGAGGCTACAACATACCAGGTATCTCACACTGCACAATGGCAATCACGATGGTGGATGATGACGCTCGTCGATTTCTAAAAGTCAAGATTGTGCATCTTCTTTGCGACCAACCACCGACAACACCACCAGTCGGTGAATGTAATACTGCATGATTCTCTTCCGTTTGTCTCACTACTGACTGACTGTATACAGCTTTTTTTCCCAGCATCGATATATATTGTGTCGCCGAATCTACTCCTGTCCCTACTGCACTACTGCTGCTGTAGTCTGCTGTAGTCACCTTTGAGCTCGAGGAGTTGATGAACCGCGTCATCTGCGTAGCCACGAACATGACGACCGTCGACTGAATGAAAGGATGCGCACGACAAGCGGTACGATGCGGTGTCAGAATGGTAGGGGGGAGTTTAATATATATGCCGCCTCCGGTTCAGTGGCATAATAACAAGATGCGAGGAGGAGAGGTGAATGGCACACGTTTTATCATCTTTTTTTGCAAATCTGACAACATGCAGCTCTTGTTCCAATCATACCATCCTCATAAATATCAAAATGGGTAAACAGTTGTCGGATGGCAAAATAAATAATAATAATAATAATAATAATAATAATAATAATAATAATAATAATAATAATAATAATAATAATAATAATAACAATAATCCAATGACACAAACACCTGAAAAGTGCTGTCAATCAGACCTGAATACTTGACAAAATTTTATGGCACCGCTGTAGAAAAATTGACGATGACAACCAAGAAAATTATTTCGCAATGAATCATGGGACTGTGGGTGACACAAAAAATGTCTTGATATTTGTATTGTGGAGTGGAGGCGTTTGGCTTTGAATTGCGTCCGTTGGACGTCGGGGGGGGGGGGGGGAGAGAAGATAAATTATTCGCTAGCGGAATGAACCGGATTTTATTTACGGCTCATGACACGCCCACATTCACTCTGTCCTTGTTTCTGGTGACGGACCTAACGTACTCAGACACCAAGGCAACTCGCAACTCGGTATCAATATTTTCATGCTTACTGTAATGACATACTTGTAGATTCGCCAGGACAAGAATTGCGTTGCCAGTGTCGGTGCAATCGTCGTGTGTGCACAGCATCGCTTCGACGTTTAGCTCAAAAAAAAAAAAAACAAGAAAAAAGCAAGGGTGCATGGTCCACGTTTCATCATTATTTTCGCCATCTAGATTCTATCTGACAATGTGCAGCTCTTATTCCAATCGTAACATCCACAAATCAAAAGGGTAACAATACTCCAACGGCATAAAAGCCTGGAAAATGCTATCGATCAGACCTGAATACTTGACAAAATGTTACCAATAACACTTGCAGTCCCCCCCCTTGCGACTGCGTCTACCGGCTCCTTCCTGACCGCCATTTCACCAGATCTAACCTGAAAAGGGTGACATTGTCTTTGAAAAGCCCTGCCCTTCGTTTAGCAAGGTGTTAGCCCTGAGAGAGTTCGCTACGACGAACGCACAGTATACGTACCCCTGACGCATGCTACAACCTTAAGGTATTATTACGGGGTACCATAGTTAATAGGACCAAATATTGTTGGTAAAAATGGTTAAACATATAGGTTTTTATGTTTACCATAGGTCCTATTAACTGTGGTCCTCACGTGAGGGGCACTCCACGACCAAACCTCTAACACAAACACAAAAACTTATAAAACACTGACTGGATGGAGTGAAACACAAACGATGGGCAATCCCCATCGCCTAGATATAGTTATAGTTCACAGAAAAAAAGCAAACGAAGCTCCGACGATACTGGGTTAACCTTTTGAGAACTGAAACCCCGTTTCGGGGACACAATACTATTACGGGGGACCCTAGTTAACAGGACCTATGGTGTACATAAAAACCTATATAATTAACCATTTTTACTAACAATATTTGGTCCTGTTAACTATGACCCCCCGTAATAAAACATTTTCTGAGTAGTTTTCCCCCAAGACGGGACTGAAGTCCTAAGGGGTTCTTTTTACCCGTCGACATCCAGCACAACCAGTGTCCGTGCCGATTCTTCAATCCTAGAGGAGATGCAAGTTCTGTGGTCACAAAGCTACGCCGCAGAGATACTAGTGTACGTTGCCTCGTACCAGGTATGCAGTAAGCACAGCAGTGAGTGGGCAATGCAATGCCACGTCATCGTGCTGGATACGACAGGCGCGACATACACATTTTATGAAATAGAGAAACGGAAGGAAACAAAAACAAGGAGGGCAAATCGAAAGAGGAAAAGAAAAAGAAAAAGAAAAAGAAAAAAGAATGTACCTCCGACCGTAGCACGGATCTCCCCGGCTATCGCACATAGCACGCGACATTCTCCTGAGAGACGAAAGACGCGTTCTACGTTAGAGGTGGCATATTTCCGCTAAAATGTTTTCTGAATGACGGGCCTCCTTAACCCAAAGTCGTTGGAAGGCCAATCTTGTTTCGAAAAACGACGTTTTTGTATACTCGGCCCATGGGACTATTCATGGGGATGTAAATTGATTTTTTCTCTAGTCAGTTCTCGGGTGAGACATGGAGCTCCTAAAGTGAGGAGCCTCAGAAAAGTAGCAGAACGCCTCGAAACAAAAAAAAACAGCCGCATTTTTCTCACCGCAACCGCTGACCCGACAGAGGAAAACCCGTCCGCCATCCGCACCGGCCACAGAGGGGGGAAGAAAAACATCATCGCTCCGAGAAGCATGCTGTTGCCCGTACCCAGCCATCCGATGGTGAAAAAGAGATCGCGAGTCTCCGCCACTTCTCTCAGCTTCGCGGCGAGACTGTGAGGAGGCAATAGCTGTGGCAGACGCGAGGCGTTCCGTGCGAGGGGAGCCCGGGGGGGGGGGGGGGGGGGTACTCGATATTATGCACGACCGTAGTCGTATGACCATAGACCCTCGTATCCCTACAATGCCGGAACGGAGTACGTCGGGTTCATACCGACCAGGCAGGAGAGGTTAGGTAATCGTTATCATGTACCAGGTACCAGATATCATGGCTGTAATCGTGTGGCCATAGATCCTCGTATCCCTACAACGTCGGAACGGATCAAGTCGGGTTCTCACGGACCAGGCAGACATCGCTAACGCGAAGCGCGAAGTGCCGTGAGGCATTGAAGTTCTACTCAGAACCGCTTGCGAGATGGGCGTCTTGCTTATGGATGAGGGAGGGGCAGAATAAAGCGACCCATCATGTAATAATGGTGGCGCTCTCCGTTGATAAATTATTGCGTTTTTCTGCGCCTTATACATAGATTATGTGCAGCATATAATTTGTTGAGGTGTTCTGTCCCAGCCAGTTGCCCTACCCAACTGCCAGACACCGGTCCAAGGTGCGCCTCTCACAACTATCTGGTAGTCGTTTTGGACCCTGATACGGGGACCACCTGCGCACCCTTGCTGGGTCCAAGCGCTTGCCTCTGCTCTGGGATACTGTCTGGAACAAAGTCAGCAGGTTTGCCACGAGCAGTCGCATCTGCATGACTGCGAATGTAATTGAACCACTGCACAAAAAGTAGAACAAGGGCAACCTACACCAGCAATTACTTGATGGACTAAAAGCAAGCCTCCACAAGACAACATCCTTATTTTGACCTCAAAGGTGGCCAGCCTACGGGATAATGGTCGCCCCAGGCGACGGCGAAGCGGGAAGGGGATATGTAAAGCAAAACGTTTACAGTACATGCAATACGTAGATAGATGAAAAAAAACGTAGTGAGCGCTCAAATGTTGGAGGTGTCTTTATTTTGGAGTAGAAATAGCGTTCCGTTTCGAAAGGGGTGCATGCGTGGTTAATGGTAAAAACCTAAGGCACGCATCAAAAGAGTACCCCTCCCCCGCTCCGTCTCGAAAGGAATGCGTGGTAAACGGTCAAATGGCTTAGGCGAGCAAACAAATGAGTACCCCCTCCCCCCCCCCTGTGTATTAAGTATAGGTTGGGTTGGCATCGGTTGGCAGCGTCACGGTAAAACATGCCCCTCACTACCTGAGCTAGATGGTCAGGGTACCGTTTTTTTGTTATTTGTGGCGGTCCGCTACAGTTGGCGATCGACTTATAGACCATTTGTGCGGGGTGGAGAACCTTTACTCCGCACAGGGGAAATGATGGCATCACGTAGTGTTCATGGTGAGGCACCCGCGAGGCAGTCACATGGCACCCCCATTGCTGCCTCTGGAAGTGGCCACACCGGAAAACAAATAGTTCCTTGAAGCTGTGGTCCGCCCCACAAGCGGTTCTTAATAGGATACAGCTCACCCTTCATGCGACTCGCCGGATACCTCACGGTGCTTCATGGTTGGTGCAAGCGATGTCTGCCTGGTCGGTGGAAAAGCGACGTGCCCCGTCCCGAAATTTTAGGGATGCGAGAGGGTCTTTGTATGATCACACGACTACGGCCACGCATGATATCGAATACCCCCCCCCCGCCCCTGCCGAAATACTACTCAAGAATAATAGTTACCATTATTTTACCTGCCATCCATCGAACAATGTGCAGCGTAAAGGTGCTTCATTCGCTAAAAAGGGTCCAAGAGGACATAAAAAGGAAGACGAAGGTAGCGAAAGGAGTACACAGAGCTCAAGCCGAAAGTAGGTGCAGGAGGAAAGCTAGCCTTTGCGTATACGTAGGGCTCGTTTGGTTTCCATGATGTCTCTCGTTTCGGAGTGGTTATGAGTGACCGACGCTGAAGCCCATGGTTTTACGTTGTCGGATGACAACAAAAATCATGTTAAAGTGAAGACCAAAAACGTCATTTTTCCCACCTGTGAGGGTAACGCCTCCACCCAAAACCCAGCCAGCATGGCGCTCGCGAACGACACCGCGGGTACAAACACGCAATAAATCGCCTGCACCACCCCAGGATCCCAAAGAGCCGTTTCACCCGCCCTTACGGCCAAGGAGACGCCCACGAGCCCCATTCCAAGCGTACAGCAACTGCGTACAAATATACGGCCGTGCGGTAGTTTGACGAGCACGCAGCGGAGCAGCAGGCGGTGTATATATGGGAGAGCTTTTGTATATTATCGAGAAGAGCAACGTTCGACGGGATGTGGACCGAAGGCGCCCCTAAAAAAAGAGAAAACGATAGACCGACACCTCTAGCGATAACAGAATGGAAAGCCAGCCGGAGCGTTGTGTCCGCACGCAGGACGAAATAAGAAAATAGTATGGGTGTGTGGGGTATGTATTTCCATTTGGTTCTAGCGTACGCCCTCCGCCCCCCCCCCCCCCCCACCCCCCCTCCCCCTTATCTGGCGAATAACAACCTGCGGCGCTTCAAATTTTGTGTTTTTGCCTTCACTCATCGTAAGGGTTCCATAAAAAAAAGCAGAAACGGACACTTATTATCATAACTCACGCCGAGTGCTTCAACTTGGACCTCACTCTGGACGGTGAGCAAAAGGAGATACGAACGGGAAAATGAAGTGCAGCATGACGGAGGAACACAGGACGAGTATATCATAATAACCGACTATCTATCTATTTATGGCGTGCAAATATAGTAGGGGGGGTGGCTGGTGCTTCGAGTCCATCGTGGGTTCTTATTAATGTATTAATAATAGATATTCGTACTATTAATATATATTCATAGTATTATCACCCGTAAGATATGGCTACATCGAGTCGAAATTGAAACGTCCACAGCGGGGTACGCATCGTGTACCCGCCCCCCTCCTATTATACATGTCAACACGACAGGGTGTTGCCTATTTCCTCCTCTCCTTTACGATTCTTGCCTTGCATTTTTATCGCGAGGACAATCCGGGGTTTCTTCCTTCGTCAACTCGCGTCTAACCTAATTGCGCCTACCCACGCAACACGCTCTCAGCAACCGTTGATTCCTTTTTTTTTTGCAAATAAACAAATC
This sequence comes from Nereocystis luetkeana, assembly GCA_031213475.1. Taxonomy (NCBI): domain Eukaryota; class Phaeophyceae; order Laminariales; family Laminariaceae; genus Nereocystis; species Nereocystis luetkeana. The sequence goes on from JARUPZ010000020.1 coordinate 9,038,683, forward strand.
ATCACGACGGGACGCGTTCTACGATAGAGGTAGCACATTTCGTTTTGGGTGTTTTCTGACTGACGGGCTCCTTAACCCAAACTCGTCGGAATGCCAATCTTGTTTCGAAAAACGACGTAACTGTAAACTTGGGCCATGGGATTATTCATCGGGTTGCGCTTTGATTATTGCAGAAGTCAATTCTCGGGTGAGGTATGGAGCTCCTCAAATGAGGAGCCTCAGAAAAATTAGGGTGAACCTCTATCGTAGAACGCCCCACGGTGGGGTTTCAACCCACGAAAATCAACTCTAGCCGCATTCGAGGGCAGCCACTGGACCATCGCGGTGACCGGCGTTTTCACTCTCAATATGCACACGAAACGTAGTTCTCCGTAGTACGACATCCAAAAACTACGCAATAGCGGGATATCCCCAGCGGTTGGTATGATATTGGTTTGTTGACGTGTCCCTTACAGGCTAGGCCTTCCTCCCTTGTTCCTTTTTCGAGGTCTCTTGTCGGCTTCGTAACCTTGGCGTTCAGAGTGTGGGAGTGGGTTTTGGGGAGCCGCATCTTCGACTCATGTTCTAGCTCGTGGAATCGGGGTTTCCTTGAGTTTCCCACATTTCTGTGTATACGGCTCATCAAGTGGGCTATTACGGGGGACCATAGTTAATAGGATCAAATATTGACAGTAACAATGGTTAATATATAGGTTTTTATGTATACCATAGGTCCTATTAACTATGGTCCCCCGTAATAGTGTTATGTTACTGCTTTGATTGAGGCCGAAAGGCCGGTAAATACCTGGATTCAGCTACTTGCTGGAATCGTGACGGCTGCCTGCAGGGAGAGTTTCATACCAGGTACCAGGCACATTGTACGAAGTACAAGCGGTAGCTCACGTGTACGGCGAGTAGAGCCAGGTGCAAGATACACTACTGGTACACTACTACCTGGTATTAATAGTCACATTTTTGCTTTCTGGCCTAGCCACACCTACAGACCTGGCAAGCGCAAGTGCCCACCTGCCGCTCACAAGGGCTCGTATTCGAATCGCCGCCCTCCTCGTGCTGCGATGCCGCACGATCAGGTAGCGGTATCCATTCGCGTGTAAGAGAAGAAAGGCCGCGGTCAGCAATCCGGAGACCCCTAAGATCATGTAGCCGGTGACCAGGGCTGCCTTCGGCACACAGCTGGGATATCCGGCACCATCCCTCGAAATATAGCCGGTATCGCAAGAGCAAGCAGCAACGACCGTTGGATCGCTATTGCCGTCGGTGATGCAGATCCCGTCGCCTCCCCATACCGGGTGCCTGCACTGGAAAACGCACCCGAAAGACATATTCCTCGCTACATCAAGACACCAAACAGCAGTTTGAGTTGACGAATACCCGTGACTCGCTGGGATCTACGACAGGATACCAGAAGGCGTACATTAGGGGAAATTGGGCAATACCTACGTATACGATATATCATGTCAGTATTGCGTACCGGCGATTGTGAATGGATCAACGGTCAACTAAACACGTAGCGGTGAAACCGTCAAACCAACACAACACGCAATCAAGCCGCCGTATCTTTTCAACACCACGCAGCATCGTTCGGAACCGTTTTTTTTTTTCTCAAAAACCTTGGAGACCCCACTTTGTACATACTGTAATTAATTGGTACTGCTGTACGTGCGTACCAGTACTACTGCGTACTGTAGGAGTAGCTGCGCAGCCGAACAGGTGTCTTATTATCTGCGCAGACCCCACGGGCTGTTTCCAAAGTAGGGTGCTAGTAACCGGCCTCTCCTCTCGAAATATCCGCTCACCGTGCGCTGAGCCCATCTACTACTACAACGACTTCCGGCGCAGGCGCCGACCTCAACCTGCTGTATACATATACCAGCAACGAAAAGCCCACGTGGCGGATGAAGACACAACATAAACACGAACGGCAATATACTCCTATCATAGCAACGCCGTTCGCTGCCTTGTAGGGAATGGCTGTCGGGTGTGTTTTCAGCTGCAGGCACCCTCTTTGGGGAGGTGACGGTATCTGCATCACCGACGACGGTGACAGCGATCCAACGGTCGATGCCGCTTGCTCTTGCGGCGCCGGCTTCAGCTCGAGGGACGGCGCCGGGTTTCCCAGCTGTGTGCCGAAGTTAGCCTTGGTTTCCGGCTACACGATCTTCGGGATCTCGGGATTGCTGACCACGGGCTTCCTCTTGTTGCACGCGAATCGATACCGCTACCTGGCGCAACAGTGTCGCAGCACGAGGAGGGTGGCGGTTCGGATACGAGCGCTTGTGAGTGGCAGGTGGGTGCGGAGGACTCGCGAATCGACACACTGTCCACGTACCTGGCATTGCTCCTTGTATGCACATCGTGTACATCCATGCGACAGTTGGACATGTTTACGTTATTGTGCATGCCGTACGTACCAGTACTACAGCAGTACTTCAAGTACAACCGTAGTGATGTTTTTACCCTCCAGTTTTATTTTTGAGCATTCTTGTCACAACGATCACCAAAAAAACGTAGGGACCTGAAGCTGGCGCGCTGCTCTTGTTCGGGCTGTTGCCACCGCACAAAGCAGTAGCACGCACAAAACCATACATACCGTACTAATTAATATCTACCTGATATTACTTGTATGCATGAAAAAGGTGGTGGATCTGGTACTTACTCATTTTGTTCCCAGGTGCGGGCGTTGCTGCCATCTCTATCTGTCCGTACACTTGTACAAGGAGAGAGGTTGATACAATACTGCAATATGTTCCGTAGGCATATCCCCATGGGATATCTCATTGCATGTCCCGTGAGATGGACCTTCGTATGAAATGCGTCCTACGGGGTGTCTGGTGTCCCCTGTCCCATGGGATGCCCCGTGGTCTGTGAGTAACCCTATGGGATGGCCCATTACGCCAGACCAGGTACCAGGTACGAACAATATGTGGAATGCCCCATAGAATGGATGTCCATAGTAGTTACGTGGGTGACATATCTCATGGGATGCGTCTTGGGATGGCCCACACTATGCCATACCTCCCACGGAATACCCGTAGAGCTGCAGTATCCTAAAAACCCTCGTATAGGATTATCCCATGGCCTATGGGATTGCCCAATTAGTCTATACTAACCCTGTTCGAGCTGCACCCACGTGTTTGGGGATACACCAGACAGAGTGAAATCATTTTTGGAGTACCTTAACAGATACGCACATCATTGACCCGCGAATCTCCCGTGGGACTCCCATGGGTGATGCTTGTGTTCATGGCGGTGATTCATGGGCGGACCGTAAGCGATCCATGAGGTACCCACGGGAGGCCCGTGGCAGACTCGCAGACTCATGGAATACCAGGGCGAAACACAAGGGAGATCCATAGGAAACCCAGGCCCGCCATTAAAACCTCATGGGCGACCAATAGGCAACCCATGGGTCATCATTATAAGTTCATGGGCCACTTGTGCGCGGCCCATGGGCGACCACCACAACCTCGTGGGTTACCCATGGGCGACCCATCGGTGATCCATAGGATACTGATGGGCAAACCATGGACGACCCGTGGACGACCCATGGGGGACCACCACAACCTCGGGGGTTACCCATAGGTGACCCACCGGCGACCCATGGGATACTGATGGGCTACCCATGGACGACCCGAGGGTGGCCCATGGGCGGCCCATGGGCTACTCATGTGCTACGCGGTGAGGCATGGGCGGTCCATTTGCCTCGACTATACCTGCATGGGCTACCATGGGATACTCGTAGGTGATGGGTGATCCATCGGTTACCATTGAGCCTCCACGATAGTCTCATGAACTACCCGTGGACGACCCATGGACGACCCATGTGCTACTCTCACGGGCGATCCATATGGATGATTCCTGATTAGCTCACGAGTATAGACCCATATGGTCGCTCATGGGGTCGCCCCTGAGGTTGAGTGGTCGCCCATGGGTCGCCTACGGTTTTAGAGGGTCAACCCATGGGTCGCTCGTGGGTCACCCATGGATCGCCCATATGGTGGCGGCCCATGGGTCGTCCATGGACGACCCATGGCTCGATGGCCCACGGGTCGGTGGCCCATGGGTCGGTGGCCTATGGGGTGGCCCATGTTCATGAGTAAGGTGTGGATCGATCGTGGGTTTCCCACGGTTCAATGGTGGCGGCCTATGTGTTGTCTATAGGTGATCTATGAGTCGGTGGCCCACGGGCCATCAATGGTACGCCCATGAGTAATTCACGTGGGTCGCCCCATGGTCCACACACGGGCCACCCGTGGGTGGCCCACGAATCACATATGGCAGTGTTCGTCATGGCACTTCCATGGGGCTTGAGAAAGAGTAGGTTTAGCAATCTGGGAGAAGGGATCTTTAGGGATGTTTTTTACTTGAAAAATGCGTACCGTGGTCTGCACTTCGGAATCGTCGTCCGCAACTGAGAAATTTCCTGGTTCGATGCAAATGCGGCGCAGCCACGTTTATGGCGAGTTTTGGCCCGTTTTGGCTGCGGTTTGGGGTCAGGGTTAGGGTTAGGGTTATAGTCAGGGGTTGGGTTGGATCGTCGCCCGTACCTTGATCCCAACAGGAACCAAAACACCTGAACAGCCTACCAACCTAAAGATCCCTTCTCCCAGATTGTTGAAGGCCCTCTTAAGAAACCTGGTCATATATTATACGTTGCTATGGGATGTCCAAGGAGATATCCTATGGGCTGGCCTTTAGCACGTCATACATCTCATGGGGCTGGCCTATAGCATGTCATGCATCCCATGGGACCCTATAAAACGTCCTATGGCATATCAACGCGATGCCATCGTAGAGTATCGCAATAACCCTATGGGGTGTCCTGTGTTCCCGTAACCCTCTAAGGGCTGCCTCATGGGATGCCCCACAGGTTTTTCTATGTTACCAGGTATGTGATATCAGCCCTGTTGGATGCCTCATGGGCTGGACCACAGCATGTCCTACATCCCATGGGAGGTCCCATCGGATGATCTATCGGAAATCCCATAGTATCCTGGCAGTTCTACGGAATGTCTCATGGGATGTTCAATGGGATGGCCCGTAGGAATTCTAGGGTCCCATGGAACATTCCATGGTAACTAAAAAAATCCCATAAATTATATCATGGGTGGTCTCACGGGATTTTAAACATCCTATAAGCATGTTCCCTAGTACTCCTATGGGTGTGATATGTCCCAAACGATATCTCATGGGAATTTGACCATGCTGTGGGTCAGCACATAGAGCATCCCATAGGATGCTTCCACCCCGTAAAAGTCGCGTGGGGCATCGCATAGGGTCAGTAAGAGACTACCAGCATGATCCCATGGGATATCGCATCGGATGTATGACATACTACAGTGGGAGCCATCCCATTCGGCATTTCATGCAGAACGGGGCATGGAATAGCCCATTGGACTTTCCATAGGATGCAATACACCTATGAAACACTGCGAGCCATCTCAGGGGACCTCCTAGGGGATATCCCATGGGATATATAAGATGCAATGGGCAATCTCACGAGACAGTTCATGGTATAAGTCTGACCTACTATGGGCCAACCCATGAGACACCCCATGCGGCATCCCACGGGACACCCCATAGGTTGTTTGCCATTCCATGAGACACCCCATGGGGCATTCCATAGGGTCATAAGGAGACTATGGGACATCGCATTGGGTGTATGACATACAGCGAGCCATCCCATGGGCTATCCCATGAAACACGAGGCATGGAACAGCCCATGGGACATTCCAAGGGATGCATTACACCAACGGAACACTGTGGGCTATCTCAGGGGACATCCTAGAGGATGTATCATGGGATGTACAACATGAAATGGGCAATCCCGTGGGACAGTCCATGGTATGTGTTTGACCTACTATGGGCCAACCCGTCGGACGTCCCATGGGAATATCATGGGGCCCTCCATAGGATGTTCGACATCCCATGAGACACCCGATGGGGTATGTGGTAGGGTTATTAACGGACTATGGGGCATCCATGGGACACCGCATTGTGTATAAGACATGCTATGGGCCATCCTATGTGGAATCGCATGGGTCATGGGGCATGGGATAGCCCATATCCCATGGGACATCCCATGGGACGTATTCCACTGACGGAACTACTGTAGACAGTATAGGCGACATGCCAGGGAACATCCCATGGAATGTAAAACGTACAATGGGTTATTCCATGGTACATTCCATACTGTGTTTCACTTGTTATGGGCGAGCCCATGGGACATCCGCCGGGACGTTCCATGGGAAATATCAGGAGACACCTCATGGGATATTCCATAGTTCCATAGGGTTAACAAGACATCCAATGGGACACCCCATGGTTTACAGAACACACTGTGTGCCATCCGATGGGACATCTCATGGGACATCTCGTTAGATGCGTTCCATCCCATGAGGCACAACATGGGGCATCCCATAGTATAACCCATAGGACATACTACGTCTATATAGGTCACCCAATAGTGCAATATATGTGCCGCGAGTTGACGAGGGAAGAAAGAGCTGAAGTCTTATCGTGAATATAAACGCAAGGCGAGAGTCGCAGCGGGGAAGGAGGGGGGAGAGCCTGCTATGTGACCCCGGATCCGAGTTACGACTGCTGTAGGAGGGAGAGAGATGAAAAGAAGGGCGAAGTTAACAAACGGGATGAGAAAAACACTAAACGCATCCCTGATATAATACGAAGTACCTATTATCCCCCATAACATTCCCCAGGCGTCATACAAAACCGATTTGAGTGATCGAGCAAAAACAAAGCGGACCAGCATCTCTTGTCGGGGTGACTTGAGTGTTGTGAAGCATGGCAGTAGGGGCCTGGACCGATTGCTGTTGCAGGTTCTCTCTGGTCCTACGTTCATCACCCACACGTGCTCGGTATCATTGGCTTTCCCCGCCCTTAGTATTAGTGTCTTCTAAGCGTTCTCTAGGGGCAAGGTACAGAAGACCCTCTAAATCAAGGGTCCATAAACCGCCCCCATAAGGGGATACCACCTGTTCCGAGAAACCGAGAAGAAATGTCTCTTTAAAACTGTGTTATGAGGAGTTGCTCGATAATCGACTCTTAAAATAAAGCAAAAGTTTCCTTTGTTTTTTTTTCTTCTTTCAGGAAATGTTTCTGAGTGATCAACGACGAAGCTCGTCATGCCGCACATGGTTGGACGGCAGGCACAATAATACGTCCTGCCTGGCAACAACAGTGTAGTTGTCGCAGGTTGGAGACCAACCAGCTTCCTGTATTACTGCCGTATGTTTTCGCTTATCCAGTACCCGTCCAGCCCTCCGTATCTTACTTCCATGGAAGTTGTTGGAAGCTCTCACGGATGTATAGTAGACTAAAACCTCAAAGAATGTGGAAAACTGCGTATATCATAGAGACGATTTTAAGGCTTACCCCCTGTCTGTTCGACTAACTTCTGTATGCAGTGGGTATTCGTTAGGAATGGGGCTTGTGGGGCTTTCCCTGGCGATACGGGCAGGGGAAACATGTCTTGCGGATCCTGGCGTGGTCCAGGCAATCTACTGCGTGATTGTGCCCCTGGCGTTATATGCGTGCTCCATGCTGGCTGGGTTTTGGGTGGAGGCGTTACCTTCGCAGGTGCGACTATTATATCGTGTGCCTCGTGGCTGGAATCTCTTTCGTGTCTCGAATTCGTAGGACGTGATACGTATATCTTTAAAAACAACCATAAACAACATAACAAGGTTCCGAGTACTTTGGCCGTTCTTGGTCTTCGTCGGTGCGCTTTTTTGTGCCGGGCGATCGGCCCAAGCAACGGGTGACCATACCTCAAAGCAGCTGCAGGATGCAGGACGCAGGACAGGCAGCTACCCCCGGATTCTCTGCCTTACGTTGAACGAATATCACACTGAGCTATGAGCGCCAGGGTGGGTGGCCGGAGAGGGGTTGTCGTGGACACCACTGGGCGCGTAGAACGGTAGGGGTAACAGCACCTAAGTGTCTTTATGAGCCTCCTCGCATGAGGAGCTCTATACTCTTAGCAAGTCACCCAGGAACCGACGTTGATATTGGATAAATGTTGCAACCTAAAATGCGCGATACGTCATCAAAGGGGCAAGCAAACAAGAGCGTGCGATACACATCGGACGCAAATATATTGGCTACTTTGAAAGTTGAGGAGCCTGTCAGCGGCATATTTGGGGTTTACTATAGTCAAGTAAAACCCCGCTCTTAACGCGTAGCACGGTTTTCTAGTGCACCTAATACATACCAACGGCAATGTATACCGACGATGATGCATATATATACCGACGGTCGTGTATACCGACGAGTCACCGCGCTCCGCCGTAACACTCTGCTTGAACAGTCCTCAGAAGGCCAGTGTAGAGGGAAAAACGTTCGCGTTTTCTCTCTAAGGGAACGGGGCGTGTTGTTGCATCATGCCGAGGAAACCACTCGGCATTTTTCCCCATACGGTACATCACTAGGTAAAAAGTGGGGCGTTTTTGTTGTAGGTAGGGTGAATTCGTGGATTCATGTCAGATAGATAAACATGTTATCCCTGTCTCAGACCGTTCGGTGTGCTGCAAACATGTCTAACGATGGCAACTAGGCTCATGACGTGCCAGAAATGGACTAGGTGTGCTGTGGCTCGTCAAGTGGGTGCCGACATTGCTTGATCGCTTGTTTTGCTCGGCTTAGACATCTCCCTGTTGCGGCGAAATATTTTGCTCCCGTCAGCTATTACCCCCCCACAGCTTTGCCGCGAAGCTGAGAGAGGCGGCGGAGACTCGAGATCTCTTTTTCGTCATCGCGTGGTTGGGTGTGGGCGGCAGCACCACCGTCGGGGCGATGAATTTCTTCTTCCCCCCTTTTTGGCTGGCGCGGATATCTGACGCTATCGCAGCCGTGGGGGCAACGGTAGCGGTGAGAAGCCATGACTTTATCCAGCAACAACAAAAGTGCTCTAATCCGAACCCCTCATGAAGATATATGCTTCGATAGGGAATGCGCCTACGTTTGCCTTCTGAGGCTCCTCACTTGAGGAGCTCTATACTAGTAGTGAGTCATTTATTTGTAAGTCCCCCACACCCTGACTTCGAGAAAAATGGCAGAACGACCCGATGAGCCATCCCATAGCCTACAACACGTTCAACCCTTTTAGGGTTGCAGTCCCCTTCTGAGGACAGACTACTTAGAAGTTGAGTGGTTTGTCCCCGAAAGCGGGACTGCAGCCCCAAAAGGCTTTAAAACGAAGAACGATGCACGATGCGGTATGGGTACATAACTCCTCAGTTTTCTGAGAATCCTCACTTGAGTACATTTCCAACTCGCCCCCAAGCTGGAAAAAATAAATGACAATGACAGCAGTCATAGGGGCCTAGGTATACAACAAAAAATGGTTACACAACATTAATGGCATTCGAACGATATCGCAAAAACTTACGCGGCCCGATCAGTCAGAAAGGTTTCCATCAAAAAGGGGTATACCTGTACCACCAATGATAGCATCCCAACGGCACAATGGTTGGGTAGCAGCTCCTCAGCTGCAAAGCCCTGCCGGTTAGAAATAGTTTTCCTCGAAATGAGCTACAGTATCCCCAGCGCCGCAAGCGGCCAACCATTGCAGCACTTTTGATAGAAATATTTGTATAGGCATGGTGTTATAGACACCCCCTATTGAGAGTCGCTGAGCTAAGAGTCAGCGATGGTTGGTAGCTTAGTGGTTGGGGTGTGCGTTGTCTCCACATTAAATCGTCCTTTCTACCCAGCTTCATCCGTACACCCAGTGTCCGTCCTGATTCCTTATCCTAGAGAGATACTAAGTATGTGGTCGCAGACTGTGAGACAGAGGAAGACCGAAGACAAACAAAATGGTTAAGCTGTATATCTAATAAAAGCACAATCTGGGGTTAAAATGTCTCCGACCTCCTTGTTGCCATTTTCCCTGAGAGTCGTCGAGATTACGGAAGTATACGCCTCTAGCGCATGGTGCACACTTCCAGGCAAGAACAAGCGCCCTACACCTCCTGTTCGGGGCAGTGCTGACCAAAGGGCGAACCCCGTCTTGATTAAACCGTCGTGACCTGCGTGCGTTTGCACAGCGATAGTGCGCCACGCGATTCGATGGGGACTGTTTATTGCAGCACTTAAAAGTCAAACGACCCATAGATTCGAGCTCCGTGCGGATACGAGTTCGTTCGTTTACCTTGGTGCTTCGATCTCGAACCGCAGACGTAGCTAGGAGTTTCAACTACAAACCTCAGACTGCTTGCGAATGGAATGGACCGACGTCGCCATAGCAACCCTGCCCGACCATGCTGGTAAGACAAATTGCTGCGCGTGCTCTTTTGGCAGCCAGGCCGTCTTCGTCATTTACGCGGCTACACAAATGACGCGCTTTATCGACACCTCTAGCGCTAAGGTGAGGGGATCTCTCGTTGGATTCGGTGTACCGTAGTACATACCTCTTCCCGTGTTTGAGGCTAGTTCGTCGGAGCAATCAACTCCATAAAATTGAAGAGCGTGATCATGACCAACAAGACATACAAATGTCATTGTAACATGTTGTGGAGACAGTCCGAGTAATAAATCGAGGCTCACAACCTATAATCGTGCAACTTGTGTACCATTTTATTATACCGATGATGTACAACATGATGTGGAGACATTGCAAGTAACAAATCGAGGATCATAAGCTACTGGCGTGCAAATGACCTTTGCATCGGTGCTAATATGCCGCTGGTTTAGACAGTGGTGAACTGACTGTTGAAGCCCTGCGAAATACAGCTCAAGAGGCAAACGTTCGAGTCACACTGCCATGCGATTTCTTGTGAGCTTGAGCTTCAGACACAGACATAGAGATGAGAATATGCTGTGCACACTGGAAACCCAAGGCCTGTGGTGCTGGTTATTTATGCTGAAGAGGAAACGGTGGGGAGTATTAATCGCGGGCGGGGCGGGAGCGTTGCTCAAGGCCATCCACAACAAAACCGAAAACTAACGACTCGGCAATAGAATCAGAGGGCCGTGGGAAAAAGCAAAGCAAAATATGGGACTCTGTGATACTGAAAATACTACATGTGTTACCCTGAAATCTGAACTGGTGTTTCCAAGGCTCTTCAACGTGTAATGCGCGGGTGGTGATTAAAAAACAAACTGCTGACGTAAGGCTACAAGCGTATATATCTTGCTACGAAGGGTGTATTCATGTACCTGATAAACCGTACACTATACTTTAATATGTTTCGATCTCGACCGCAAACTTAAAGCGTTCATGTTTCGTATGTGAACCATACCTCAATCGTTGATACTTGCACCCAAATTACATCTAGAAAAAATTAGCCAAATAAATACTAATACCGATGTTGTATACGGTAGTTTTCGTTTCATACTGTGCCACTTCTTGCATCAGGTTAGTCGCGCCTCGGTGCTATCGCCAAATGCTTCACTTGGTGCGGCGAATAACGCCTCATATTTACTGGTGACCTATGTGTATACATGTGTGTTTTCGTTTGCCTCGTATGGTATATTTACCGCTCGATGTGGTAGGCACCCGCGTCATCTCAAGAATTCTACGCGAAGGCCAGGAAGAGCGTTAGGTCTCAAGCCGCCGTCTTGAGCTCGCTCGCTGCCATGCATGTGGTTGCAGCTGCGACACGCCATCTGACTGTGGTCGGGAGAGGCACTCCATTATTCTTCAACATACCCCAGGTACTCGAGGCGTGCCACGGAGCTTAGTTCGCGAGCTCTGACGGCCTCGTTCACGAAGTACTCATAATTATTAATGGAAAGCGAGTCGATCCCACGCACCCGACAAAACTCTCCGAATTCACGTTTGGATTGGCGCGGGTGGGAAAGTGTTGTTACCGTTACGACGCTTAGTACGCATGGCTTGGTAGATGAAGCTTTGGAGCTATTGATAAAACTGCTCAACAAAAAAACAAAAAAAAACGTGTTCAGGAAAAAAAAAAAAAAGGGCACGCCGCATTTTCTTTTTAGTCCCAGGCAGGGGAGGGATGTATTAAAACCAAGTAAAAAAAATGATGAAATTACAGTATCGTTAAAATAAGCATCCTGAAATGTATCCATCCTGATTGGCGTCTCGTTCCGACCATCCTGGTTATTACCTCGTTCTGACCTTGGGCAGGAGTGTTGCTCGGTTTCTCTTCTATCGTGTATTCTCCTGGTCATACCCCCATCCATGAAGATATCAAGCAACCCGAGTGAGCAGTGAGTGGATCTCGCTCCACGTTCTCCCCCCCGCTGTGCTGTGCTTTTTTTTTCCTGAACGCTTTTATTTGCTCGCAGATGGGAGCCGCTTTTGTGGCGCTAGTTGTCTTCGCCCACTTCACTACCTTCACCCCGTGCAACAAGGGTGCAGAGACTACGCGCGGACAAAAGCGCCCGTACATTAACGTAGTCCGCGTGAACCCGTTTCCGGCGTCGACACCACTGCCTGACGCGCAGCAGCGACAGGAGGGCGAGGACATGCTTTCTGCAGGAGGGGCTTGCGCCGAGAAGAACTTTAGCCGCGGTGGAGAGGGCGCGCACAATATCACCTCTGTTCAGCGCCCTCCCGAAGGTCGAAGCGTTGGTTACATGGTGCCATGAATACGCCATAGTGCTATGTACTGTAGTTGCATCGCGCTCTCTCTGCAGGACGGAGCCATGCAAACACGCACCCTCCTTGCGTCGCCCCCATTTCCTTGCAATGTAGCCAGAAAATTTCCTTGCGCCAACGTTAGGGTTTCGTCAAGTATTGTCCTATCCGCGTGTTATTCGCACCCCGCGCTACGCGTTCCAGCGGTGTCGCCGAAGGCGGGCGTATGTATGTCTGTCTAGCGCCCTCCCGAAAGCCGAAGCATTGGCTAAATGATGCAGGTCAGTGGAATACCGTGTGTTATGCTACCGTACGCGAAAAACCTTTGGCCGTGAACGTAAACTCCGTTCTGACTCTGATGTGGATATGAAGAGGAAATTTTATCCCCGGCCGGAATTGGGAGTTGAATACTGTGCGAAAATCTTGGCTCAGATTTTCACGAAACTTAAATGTATACCGTACGAAATACGAGTATACCTCTATGACATGTTTTATACTGAACATGACTTACCTTCTATCATAACATGAATGCTGCAAAATTGACCCCCACACTAGGAATACTGCACTTACAAGTATGGTGGCCTCAAAAACGTGCACGCTGTTCTAAGGAGGAGACACCCTGCCTCGTATAAGGCTCTGGCCTTGAATATAGTAACCGTTTCGTATTCAAATCAAAGCTCAAATGGTGCCTATTTACCGGCGAGGGTACCTGGAAGGATGTTGAGTCAGGCTCAACATATGATATAAGCTAGAGCTCCATAGTACGCACCTCAATGAAAATTGGAGTCAGGCGCGTTCCTTGCCTCATAATGCAGAACGGGGCCTGGCACATTCGTTGGACCAAGGACGATATCATTGGGGGGTTCGTCGAATATTGACGGGACAACTGCATTCTCCACGTCTAAATGCATACCCAGTGTAACTAGGCGTGCAAGCCGTGTCTTAAGAAAAAGCCATCACGCGAACGTCTGTCTGTTGGGGAGCCTTCCAAAAAGTAAACCCGCTACTTGTACAAAAAGTAAACCCGCTACTTGTACCGTACGTGCACCATGCTAACACTTTAGGAACTCCCCGCTGCTCTAAGGCTCAGATTGGGTAGGCGATCGGTTAACCTTTTGCCAGCAGCCCCACGGACTTGGACCTTAACGAATGGCGTCGACGGCAGGACATGGATCGTCGGTCGCGAGTTCCAATCTCACGTCCACCATGAAAACGCTTTTGAGAGAGAAGCGAATATTCTCATGTCAAGAATCTGATGGAACACTCTTCCTGGGTCCCCAGAGATTGTGAAGAACTGCGAAGTAGGCACGTGCGGCCCCATACGAAGACCAAGGACCCTGCTGTTCCGAAGGGAGGGGAGAGCGTTATAAGGCTTAGAATGAGTAGGCGGTCGGTTAACCTTTTACCAGTAGCCCAACGGACTAAGGCCTTAACTCGGACGCGCCAACGAACAGTCGCTGCCGCTGGCACCGCGCCGCCTGCTGTTGAATATGGCTTCGGTCCCGGCGGGGTGCCTAGACCATCCGTCCGGCGTCCTATCACCCCGCCGCGAGCCCCACGGTCGTGACCGCTCGCACCCGTCGTTATGGCCCTGGCTCCTGCCGCCCAATAGAAGAAGAGCAGCTTTATTCCTTTCGTGCACGCCAACGTGGAGACTAAGACCCAAGCTCGTGCACCAGGGGCTCAGTGTTCCCGAAGAACTACACCCCCCCACACACACACACCGCAACTGCGGCCACCGACAACTCGGTGCCGTCGGCTGAATGAGCTCTGCCGTCCGAGACAACTGGTCGCCCCCGCTCCGTGGAGCGTGTGACCAGTCAAGCCTTGGGCATTGCAGCTTCTGTTATGGTACCGATCCGAATGAGGATGAACGCCTGTCAATTACCTGGGTTCAGGTATTGGGATCGTATTTGTAGTACTTGGGAGACGTATCTTAGATGGAAAACCAGGGGTTTTCCCAGCAAGGCACGAGCTTGACTCTCAGTCTCCGCGTGCACGAAAGGAGTGGAGCTGCTCTTCTTCTATATTTGAGCAGACAGCTCACGTGAGTATCAACGAGTAATAGGCAAACCTGTCCAGGGATACAAAGTGCCCAGGGGCTTGATCTTAACAACTGGTGTCGTTCTTTCCAGCAAGGGTGTCCCCCTTCTTTACCCCCCGGCCATGCGGTGGCGGTCGGTTTGAGCTGCGGGAAGCCCAACACCGAAACCCCGAAACCTTGGGTGAAGCTCTACTCGGCGTTTCCTCGCAATACCGGTGGCCACTCCACCTTCTTTCCCATTTAGGAGGAGTCGACAAGATTAGCTACCTCGTCCCCCTCCCCTACCGGACCGATAGGAAGGAAGCCTTCTCCGGTGGACCCTTTGTTGCCCCCCACCGGAGCACCGTTTTCGAAGTCGTCTATAGGGTCTGCAAGCCCTCTTTCGTCTTCGCGCACGTCACTCCACGTCCGCAGCGCTCCTTCGGCTCCAGTGGAGCAGGAGAAACCTGACACTGCCCGTCGAGCCACTTGTGACTCCACGGCCTCCGGTCAGATCAGCCGGACAGCGTACCCGTCAAACTCGGAAGAATCGCAGCTCTCGTCAAGCAGAACGGACTCAGAGCCCCCTGCCTCCTTTGGCCCACAGGGCAGAGACCGTCGGGCGCTGTAAGAGAACTTTCTGGCAATTTTGTGCCTACGGGCAATAGTGACACCGAGCCAGTATACGTGGAACCGGGCTCACCTCGTGCACCAGGGACACAAGTGCTCTCAGAGAAGCACACTCTCCCCCCCCACACACTGCAACTGCGGCCAAAGACGCCGACACTGCTCGTCCTCCGAGACGGTGGGCTCGACGTCCACGGCACCGACTACACCCTCGAGTACCGCAAGGGCAGCGCCAACGGAAATGCTGATTTTCTATCCCGCTTGCCGGAGCCCGCAACAAAACACGCCCGCAGTGAGTCTAGCAGCCCCACTCCCGTCGAGGACGGCGGTATCTTCCTCATCCGAGCCTGCGGGATTGGGGTGTCCACGCTGTCTGAGGGAGTATGTGCCTTCGTGACAGGTCAGGCAGTGGCCTCGGTTTTCGTTGATGAGTGCTATTCTAAGTCTTATAACACTGCCCTGTAGAAATAGAGCCGGGCGCGTTGATTATTCGCGTTAAGGAGGAGATTTCGTGGATACTACCAGAGGGGCTACATTCTCGGCGCCTTTGCTAAGGCACTCCAAGCCAAATGCGGCCAATGAGCTGCACACATTGTCGGATTGCAAACGCAATAATACACCTCCAGTATCGTTGAATGGTATTCGAAAGTGAGTGGTGATATTCGACGAATTGTTGTGTCTTTTTTTCGATCTGACTGAACACGATCCACGGTAATGCCCTGCACATTGTGTTTGTTTTTACGTATAAAGATCCAACCTCTAAGATACTCAGTCAGTGCCAACTGAGTTGCTCAGTCGTTTAACCTTTCTGTATAACACGAACAAAACAGGTATCTTTGGGCTCGATACGGCCTCCCGCCGATAGCATAAAATGTAATAAAAAGTGCACAAGGGAGTCGGGTCACATCATAATTATATATACTACTACTTTTTTGTTTTTCTTTAATCATCGCTTTTACTTTCCAGCCCAACTCGTAGGAGGTTTTACCCTCAGCGATCTTCTGGACAAGTCGTGGTCACAGGTGTCGTCCCTTTTCCCCCCCGGTACGTGCCTTTATTTTTTGTCGCGCATAGGGTTCAGCATTCCCACTGCTCGCCGATTTTCATGGAATGTAGCTATAGCTAAAACGCTCTCGCGCTTTCCGCTGATCATTTTTTTATGCAAGAAAAAGTCCCTGCGAGCATACACCAGGTGAGAGACTTGAACCCACGAAATTGACCTTGATAGGCACGCGGACCACCTACCAAGCCACCGGGGACGCCGGTTACTACTTACTGCGGCGGCATTTTTCTACAGCCACTGATCGCCGATCAGCCAAAAAGGATCGCTCACACTCCGTACAGCAGCGAAACACCTTCGGGCAGATCATGATATATATCATGCCCTTCCTTCTCTATTATTATTTCTGTGTGTTTTTTTGTTTTCCACCCTACCAGTATTTGTTTTCTCCCTTGTTTCCCCCCTCCCTCCTATTATGCTTTGGTGTATACTGCCTGTATAGTATTAATAGTCGTATTTCAGACCCGGGGCGATATACATATTATAGGTAACAGGCTCTCCCCCCCACTCCCCACTACGGTTCGTGCTTTTTTTTTTAATATCGTAGATCATCTACAGTAGTAGTATATATCCTTTCTTGCCGTTCTGAGGTGCTGTGCATGATGATACATAAAATACAATAGAGTCGTATCAATAGCTGTACGATATGTATGTACTCTGTGTTATTGGTATTGTGTGGCTATACCCTGGCAATGTAGGCGAAGGCTGTGTCCTCAGCGTAAGCCGAGTGATGACACCGGTCACGCAGTGACCAGGAGTGCGATACTCCGGTGTGGTAGTGAGAAAAAGACGTGATAACACGTAAACACTGGCGCTTAGTTGGCCAACACACACAGATGAATTCCACAGAGAATGCAGGAGTCCAGATGACGGCAGCTTCCAGAGATGAACAGGCAGCTAGGTTACCATCACGATTCGTCGAGATCAACACGAGAGAGTGAGGTACTCGGTCCTACCAGCTCGGTCCTACCAGCAGATATAATACGAATGCTATTCCTCCGCATAATATACGTTACATGCCGAAACGGTACATAGACTACGATCTACGATACAGTGCAGTGCTACTGAACATTGACTCATACATGGTCATGTGCTAACATTTCCATAACACTCCCCTTCAATGAAAATTGCCCTGAATTGTATCAAACTATAATTTTGACAAACAAACCTAGAAAACGAATCCAATTCGATGTTGAAACAATAAAGTCCAGAAAACAATCAAGTCGGTGATAATAGAAGTAGTTCAAGAGACCACTCCATTCGATGCAATTAAGCAGTTCATTCGATGCTTTAACCAGTAGAAATTGTAACGATGTTTCGTGCCCTATGTGCATACATTTATGTGCTTGCAAAAGTACTGCTATTGTATCTTGCACAAACCAAATTTACCATAGCCTTCAATCCTACATGGCTCGTTCAACCAGTGATGGTGCGAGGCCGAATGTTGACTATTGAAATAGCAAACTGATTCACACAAATAACAGTTTCACAAAACAACCACACAAACACAAAACACAGATGTTGATGACACAAACATATAACACACGATGTTGACAACGACTTTTACATCAGAAGTTGCGGATGATGTCCAGTAGCTGCTGGAAACGCGGCTTGGCAAAATGCTTGGTCCCTATGTCGGCGGGGTTGTCGTTGGTGGGGATGTAGTGCGTCGAAATCTTCCCCTCGGTGACCAGCTCGCGGATGTAGAAGTAGCGGAGAGCAATGTGCTTGGTGCGAGAGCTGAACGATCGGTTCCCGAGCGCATGCAGAGTTGCAGTGTTGTCGCAGTGAAGTGGCACTTGAACGAACTGCTCCCCAAACCCAAGCTCCGTCATCATGTTCATGCAGAACACGGCTTCTTTCATCGCGAGTGCCGATGCAACCAGCTCAGCCTCCATGGTGGGCATGGCAGTCAGGCTTTGAAGGCCCGACTTGAAGCTAATTGGTGCTCTGGCCAACATCATGATGTAACACGACGTCGAATTGCCGTTGTCCGGGTTGTTAGCCCAGTTAGCGTCCGAAAAGGCTGTGAGCTTAAAACCTCCCTTCTTGTACACTATGGTCAAGCTGGTGGACCCCGCCAGGTACCTCAGAATGTGCTTGGCCGCGACCATGTGCACCTTCGACGGTTTTGACATAGCACGAGAGAGCTGGCTCGAGCTGTACATTATGTCATACCTGAGGACAGAAGACAGGTACATGACCGTGCCGGCGATCGCTTGGTACCGTTGCGTCTCCTCGGCGTTGAGCAGTGTCTCCTCCGGCTGCTTAGTGGAGAGCTCGGGTCCGTAACCAGGGGTCAGCGTTGGCTTGCAGTTCGCGAAGCCGAACCGCTCCAAGGCGGACTTGGTGTATTCCTCCTGGTCTATTGTGAGTGTCTTCTCCGCCCGGTTCCGGGTGACCTGTAGCCCAAGTACACGCGACACATCGCCCATGTCGGTCATCTTGAACCGGTCCATTAGTTGTGTCTTGATCTTCTCGATCACTTCGATGTTACCACCAATCACGAGTAGATCGTCCACGTAAAGTGTGAGGATGATGGTGACACCGTTGTGCTTGTAAATGTATACGCACGTGTCAGATTTCAGCGGGACGAAACCGATGATCTTGAGGACGGGGTCAATGGTGTGAAACCAGTTCCCGGGGCTTTGTGCTAGCCCGTAGAGGCTTTTCTCCAGCCTCATGACTAGAGGACCTCCATCCTTGTCCTTGGTCTCATATCCAGGGGGTTGCGCGACGAACACTTCCTCTTCAATGTCCGCATACAGGAAAGCTGTCTTGACATCAAGCTGAATGACTTCCCAGTCCATTTCCACAGCTATAGCAGGCACCATCCGAACACTCTGCAGCCTGCAAACCGGAGCGAACGTGTTGCCGCAGTCTAGCCCATGTACTTGGTTCCAGCCTTGCGCGACCACCCGCGCCTTGTAGGAATTATCGGCCTTACGCTTCAGAACCCACTTTGAGTTGATGATCTTCTGTCCTGGAGGAACAGTAGAGCGCGGAACGAGCTTGTAGACCTTGAGTTCATGCAGGCTGTCCATCTCCTTATCCGCAGCAGCGCGCCAAAATGAAGCTTCCGGTGTTTTCATGGCGTCGTAGAACGATTTAGGGATTCCCGGCTGCATAGTCTGCACAGCATATGCGTACTCTGCGAACCGAGGCATGTCGTCCTTGTGGGCGACGTCCTGATACTCCCCCATCGTGGAGTATGCGAAATTTAGGCGTCGGAGTTCGCTGACAGTCCTGGCGTTAGGTGTACTAGCAGTAGCTCTGGTAACAGCCGGTGTAATCGCGCGGCTTCCGCGCGACGCAGACCCACCTCGCGAAGAACCACCACGCGAAGCAGATCCGGAAAGCAAAGATCCCGATGGCGAAGCACCCGATGGCGAAGCACCCGATGGCGAAACACCGGATGGCGAAGCACCGGATGGCGAAGCACCGGATGGCGGAGGACCCTGCTCGGCAGGGATTACTCCCCCAGGCGGAATAGATGGAGTAGTGGCTGCAGTATCAATGCCAATGTCGCGGTTGGTGACATCATGGATTTGCCCTATAAGTGTAGTTACTAACGGATCTGCAGCGTCTATGTTAGGAGAAGGCCCATGGATGTCTATGTTAGACGTGTGGTCGCGCACATCCCTTACCAGGTCGTCTCCTTCGTCATACGTAAACTCTCCGTCGTCAAAGCCACCGACCTCCAGGCGAGGCAGTGCTGAGGGCGTCTCAATGAAGACGACGTTTCGACTCTCCCTCACACGCTTCGTCGCCGGGTTGTAGATCCGGTAAGACTTGCTGTCCGTGCTGTACCCAACCAGGCGTCCTTCCCAAGCACGCGACTCCAATTTCTTGGTGTGGGTTTCTACATGCACAAACGACCTAGCCCCGATCACCCGAAGGTTCCCGAGGTAAGCATCCTTGCCGTAGAGTGCCTTGTAGGGCGTACCGTTGCTCAACGCCGCATGTGGGACCCGGTTGCTTAGGTAGACTGCCGCCTGCATCAACTCCCCCCAGAGAAAACTCGGGAGACCCGAATCAGTAAGTAGACAGCGCACGATGCCAGCAAGCGTCCGACCTGCCCGCTCGTTCGCGCCGATCTGCTGTGGGGTGTTGGTAGACGCAAACTCCAACTGGATTCCAATGTCGAGACAGTACTGGCGGAACTCCGAACTCGTAAACTCTGTACCTTTGTCCCCCTTCAGCCGGACCAAGCGCTCTTTGGACGGAATCACAACGGCTTTGTTGAACAGCTCGAGGGAGTCAACGGTGTTTGTCTTGCTCTTGATGAGGAATATCTCCTTCCACTTCGTCAGTTGGTCAACAAACTTGGTGACGAAAGCGTAACCGCCCAGTGCTAGAGGGCTGATAGGCCCCATGGTGTCTACGGTGACAAGCTCAAAAGGTCGCTCCACGTCATATAATGCTCGCTTCGGGTGGGGTTGTTGCTCACTTTTGCCGAAGGGGCAGACGTCGCACGGCGTCAGGTCACCTTTGTAGTCAACGCCGCTGCACGGCGTCTGCCGCAGAACATTCATGCTGTTGCGATTGACATGCCCCATGCGACGGTGCCACAGGTCGGCCGATACCACCTTCAAGGCAGCACCGCCGTTAGGCTTCACGGAGACCCCTGCACGGCCCTCCAGCTCAACTTCGATGGAGCACATGGTCTTCCTGGTCGCTTCGTCAACACCCAGGTTCTTCATCGGCAGGACAAGGTCGTCTTTCTCCAACCGCGGGTTGTCCGGGTAGAACAGCGAAGCCATTCCTCCCAGCATTGCCTGAGAGACGGAGAAGAGGTTCGTCCCCAGCCCAGGCACGACGATTGCTCGGAAGGAGAAATCCCGCTTGTTCCCACCGTCATCGGCAATGGCGCCGTTGATAGTGCCGGCAGCTACCCCGTGCAGGATGTGCTGGCCAGCCGCGACGATTTCGTGGGGAACCTGAAGAGATTCGTAGTCTCGCATCAAGGCAAGCAGTCCTGGAGTAAGCTCCGGGTCTACGAAGTTGTAGGACGCTCCGCTGTCCACCAGCATACGGATGACAGAACCATCGGTGAGAAGCCCACCCCCACCATACAGGTCGGGAGTGGTCGCCATGAGCGCTCGGAAGATCCCTTCCGACAGACGGTGGTTGGTCGGTGACTCCGCCGGAGCAGACGCAGGCGCCGCCGGCGCGACGGCGAGCCCCGCGGTGATCACCCCAGTACAGGGGGGCGGTGCGGCCGCCGCTGACACCGCGTGGAACGAGTACCCGAAAGTGTTCTGTGCCGGAGAAGAAAGTGGGGCCATGTGGGCGCTCCCGACGTGAGCGAAGCTAGCGTCGCTCACCGGTTGTTGAGGGGCTGCAGCCAGGTGTGCGCTCCCGACGGGAGCGAAACCACCATGGCCCGGTGTCTGCAAAAGCGCCAGGCGCGCAGATAGCGACTGTATCTCCTTTTGCGCCTTGCACTCGTTGTCGCTGTGCATGACGGTCTTGTGGTAGGAGCACCGTTTTGGAGAAGGGTCGCTGCCGCTACCCTTCTTGCCCTTCTTTTTCCACGACGACTTTCCTGTCTTCGGCCTAATTTTCTTGGCCGGGGCAGGGCAGTCTCGCTGGAAGTGACCGTAAGCCTTGCAGTTGTGGCACTGATCCGTACTTGTTGCAGCCATCGCCGCTCCGCGGCCGACCACCGCAGGACCCGACGATTTCCTCGACTGCGCGTCGATTAAGTAGTTTGTAGCCGTCTTCTTCAACGCCTCCACGTCCGGAAACGGGCTCCGGTAGTGCATGTCCTGGAGGAATCGGCACTCCGAGGAGTGCGTAAGTGCACTAAGCACCAAATCCTCGTAAGATTCATCGGTGGTGGGCTCCCCCATGTCGTCGAGGCGAAGCTTGAGGTCGTCCATGTTAGCCAGGAAGTCGATGACGTTCTGGCCAGGCCGGAGCTTCGCGGCGTGGAGCTGTGTCTTGCAGACCCAACGGGATTCCTTTGTGTTGCCGTCGAAACGCTCCTTGAGGGCCGCCCACGCCGCTGCCCCGTCACCCATCTCACCCCCAGACTTCGCTTGGAAAGGCCTGGTGGTGATGTTTGCCGACCCGGTAGTGGAGAAGTAAACCAGCGAGTATAGCTGGTTGTTGCGGGCTTTCCATGTCGCCGTTGCTGCAACAGCATCAGTGTCCGTACCCACGGGGCACGGCTCCCCGTCGAGGATCTTGAGAAGTTCCTGTGAATGGAACCCCACTGCCTGGCGAAACTTCGCCTGCCATTCCCTGTAATCCCGTTGCTCTTTGCAAAGGCCCACGGATTCAAGGGTGCGTTTTAACGCGTTGAACGACGATTCCGCCATCGCTTCCCGACCCTAACCAGGGACCGGGGCTACGCGCAAGGCGCGCAGGCTTTACCCACACGTATAACGCCCCGAGTACCGGAGTGAGCTCGACGCGCAAGGGACAGTGCAGGGTGTTAATTTGCTACACGGATGTAGGCTTTGCAGGATTGCAGCCCTGAAGCTCACAATCCACGTCTTCCGGACACTCTCCAGTATCCGCCCAGACTTCTGTGCTCCGCGAGACACAGGTACAACCTACCACAGTTGACTAAGCTGCGGTGTGTGGCGTCGGAGGCGTCAACTCCGGCCACGTCCCGCAGGCACACGGGTCAGATGCACTGCTCAGACTTGTCGAATCCTCAATCTTACACACGCACCGCGAACCGGTACGAGAAAAATGGTCTTGGATGTAGACAGCACCTCGCGTGACGCCGCACGCGCAGGTAACGTGATGCGATTCACGTTGTATGGGACTGCCGCACCGGATGCAAACAGCCCAGTCAGATCCTCACCCTTAACACACGCTACCAAGTCGGCACTCAGCAGGTGGAAGGTGTCTTGGACAGACTACGCCTCGCGATACGACACGCGCAGGCGATTTAGGGAAATCGATTTGAACACACGCGGAACACCAGAGCGGTGCTCTGCACGCGCAAACCAACAACCCTGCACAACTCTATTCGCCGACCGGAATCAACGCCTAGATGTTATGCTCCCGAATGCTTTACACACAGCAGTATCGTACCGAATGTGCAGCCGAGAACCCAGGTGATCAATCCGGATCCAAACAGCAGCCGGGTTGACTCAGTGTAGACCTCCAACAGGAAGCAGACTCCAGCAGAAGAGACCTTCGCGAAAAAAATGTGTATGCACACTACTCGCCACGCTCACGAGGCTATCATAACCTGTTATTGGTATTGTGTGGCTATACCCTGGCAATGTAGGCGAAGGCTGTGTCCTCAGCGTAAGCCGAGTGATGACACCGGTCACGCAGTGACCAGGAGTGCGATACTCCGGTGTGGTAGTGAGAAAAAGACGTGATAACACGTAAACACTGGCGCTTAGTTGGCCAACACACACAGATGAATTCCACAGAGAATGCAGGAGTCCAGATGACGGCAGCTTCCAGAGATGAACAGGCAGCTAGGTTACCATCACGATTCGTCGAGATCAACACGAGAGAGTGAGGTACTCGGTCCTACCAGCTCGGTCCTACCAGCAGATATAATACGAATGCTATTCCTCCGCATAATATACGTTACATGCCGAAACGGTACATAGACTACGATCTACGATACAGTGCAGTGCTACTGAACATTGACTCATACATGGTCATGTGCTAACATTTCCATAACATGTGCTAACATTTCCATAACACTATGTACAGCACCGTTAGATCCCATCAGGGATATAGGGCTCCCACCCAGCAACGTGATATAGATTTTATAGTTTAGGGATTGGATCCATCTACCCTAAACAAAGCAGATCAAGTGGGGATCGATTACGGTACCACCTGGTGCGCAGCAGTATAGTATCCGTCCGAGGTGTGAAACCGTCAAACCAACACAACAACCAATCGCGCCGCTGCACGTTTTGCTCTTCCCAGCAACATCGTTCGAAAGCGTTTTTCCTAATTCAAGAAAATCGAACCTCTACCCTACCAGATGGTACAATACGAAAGATATGATGCAGCCAAGCGCACTTACTTGTACGTACCAGGTACGTACGTACGTCGTAGCACGTCTTATTTTCTGAGCAAACCCCGGCGGGGGGGTGTACTCGTCGGATAGTGATCACGGGCTTCCGCCCTCGTCTCGGGGGCGTCCTCCGTTGACCGCTCGCTGAGCTCAGCTACAACGACAAAGCTCATCAGGCGAACCTCCCGCGCCGATGCCTACCGCTGCTAGCAGCTATTAGCAATAATAGCACACAGCAATAAAATAACACAGCTGATGACAGCTCGTACACGAACGGCAACCGAAAAAGGGAGTCGTTCGCTGTGTTGTGGGGAATGACTATCGGGTGCGTTTTCAACTGCAGGCACCCTCTTTGGGGAGGCGACGGTATCTGCATCACCGACGACAGCGATCCAACGGTCGACGCTGCTTGCTCTTGCGGCGCTGGCTTTATAACGAGGGACGGCGCCGGGTTTCCCAGTTGTGTGCCGAAGGTAGCCCTGGTCGCCGGCTACGCGATCCTGGGGGCCTCGGGGTTGCTGACCACGGCTTTCCTGCTATTGCACGCGAATCAATATCGCTACCTGTCACATCAGTTTCGCAGTGCAAGGAGAGCGACGATTCGGATACGAGCGCTTGTGAGTGGCAGGTGGGTGCGGAAGAATGCCGCTTGTACGTCCTGCCAGTCATGTGGCATCTGGTCGTACTTTTCTGTTAACATACCCACAGTACTGCTGTAGCTACGTTCTTTCACGTCATACCTTGACATGTACCAGTGCACCATGTACCAGGTATCAGGTGTTCGTACCAGTTCGAAGTGTTATTTGTTCTTTTGTGTTTTCCCGTCTACTTTGATTGCAATAACTTAAAAACCTGATCTCCACACAGCAGTGCGATAATCTGAGGCTGGTGCGCTGTTTTTGTACGGATTGCTGATGTACCACCACTACACAGGCCAGCGGCCCGTAGAACCAGCTCTACTTAACTACAGCGAATATGCTTTCAACATAGTAAAGCGTTGTGTATCTGTATCACTCGGTCAATTACATTAGTACCAGGTAGGTTACAATTTTCCCCTTCGGGGACGTTCGGACGTGGGGCGACGCAAGGTAATACTCTGATAATTTTTCACCAGCCGTTGGAACTTCGAAGTCACTAGCCCCAAAAGCGAAAGGCTTAACGACCGGCCGAAGGAAATCGGTACATACTTCGTATAAAGTACGTGTCGCCAGGCATGTATATGCTACTGCTGTGAGTCCGTTGCCACGTGCGTGCGTTATTGCCACATCTCCACGAGCATGCATATCTCCGCGCACAGAGAGAGGCTGATACAATAATTCATAGAGGTTATCCAATGGGGTGCCTCATGAGATGACCCATCGCCTGTATGTTATGCATCCCATGGAATAATCACCTAGTACCTCATGATGACAGAAATGCGCATTATTGACATTTTCTATCGGTTCTTTATCGCGTCTTTCAGGGGCATGTCATAGGTATCCATAGGGATAATCCACGAGAGTCTCATGGGACTCCCATGGGCGACCCTTGAGCGACTCAGGGGTTCTCATGGGGAACGCGAGGCAGACTCAACCATGGTGACCAATAGTCAACCAACGGGCCGCAACTAAAGCACAATAGGCGGCCCAATGGCTACCACTGTAAACTTATGGGATACCCATGGGCGACCCATGGGCCATCCCTTCAAGCTCATGGGCTGTCCGTGGGTGACTAACTCATAGGCGACTCGCCAATGCTACGAACTCATGGACTACCCATTGAGCGACCTATGGGGCACTCATGGGCTACCCTGGGCGACCCACGGACGACCCATCGGCCCTCACTAGAAGCTCACGAGCTACCCATGGGTGACCCGCGGGCGACCCATGGGCTACTCATGGACTGCCCAAATGGACCATGGGCTACTGATGGGCTACTGATGGGCTACGGAGGAGCTACGGAGGGTCTACAGAGGGGTGACCCATGGGCGCCCCATGGGCCACCGTTACAAACGTAGTCATGGGGTATTCATGTCATAAACCCATGGCATAGATGCCCATGTGATACATATGGGCGACCCATGTGCGGCCCGTGGGACGCCACTAAATCCCATGAGCGACCCATGGGCGACGCGTGGGGACGCGTGGGTGACCCACGGGCTACACATGCACTACCCATGGATGACCCATCGACGACCCATGGACGATCCATGCGCTGCTCATGGAATACTGATGGGTAACCCATGCGGGGCTCATGGGCCGCCACTATGAATTTATGAGATATACATGGGCGACCCATGGGCGACCCACTGAAAACTCATGGGAGACCCGACAGACAGCCATGTGCCACCGCCCTAAACCCATAAAGTATCCACCGATCGTCCATGGCTTGCCCACGGATTTAGAGGGCTTGCCCATGGGCTGGACACGCGAAGGCCATCGGTCCAGAGGGCGTGCCCACGGGTCGCCCATGGGTCGCCCACGGCGTTATCGTGGCGGCCGATGGGTCGTCCGTGGGTGACCCATGGATCTGTGGCACATGGGTCGCCTATAGGTTGCCCATGAAACACCCGTGGATCACCCATGGATCACCCATGGACGATTCATGGGTCACCCATCGCAGTGTGTCCTATGGAAGTCCCATGGGGCTTCAGAAAAGAGACGAAGATATTATTCTTCCTCCGTAGGGTCCTGAATCCCTTGGGATGTCCCATGGGATGCCCCATGGGCTGGCCCATGGAATGCCATGCGTCCCATGGGATGTCCCATGGGATGCCCCATTGTCTCTCGAGAACCCTATAGAACGTCCCATGAGATGTCCGACGGGATGTCCAATAATACTTTAATTACTTTGTGGGGTGTCCTATAGTCCCGCAACCCTATGGGATGCCCCATGGGACGTGCCATGGGCTGGTTCAAACCTTGTCGTACATCTCATGGGGCGTCATATCAGATGGCCCATGGAATGTCCCTTAGTCTCTAATAACCGTGTGGGATGTCTAATGCAACATCTCAACGGATGGCCCATATTATAATTATGATCCCATGGGGCGTCCCATCGCTCCAGCGGATATCCCATGGGATGACTGGTATACAACGGATAATGACATGAGACGTCCCATAGTGTGTTTGACCTAAGGTCGGCCCATGAGACATCGAATGGGACATCCCATAAGTGTCTTGCCATCTGAGGGGACATCTTATGGAACATCCCATGGGATTAATATTATATTGTGGGTCCTACCATGGGATTTCCCACGGCACATGCCATCGGGTGTATGGTGTACTTCGGCCATCCGGTGGGGCACCCCATGAGATATGACATCCATGAAACTACTATGGGCCATCCCGTGGGGTATCCTATGGAACATGCCACAGGATGTTTGACGTCACATTGGACATCCCATGGGGACATCTCATAAGATGTTTGACATCCCATGGTATGTTCAATAGGAATACTAAGAGACGTTTGGGCATCTCATGGGACATCTCATGGGATGCATGACATGCTATGAACTATCCCATGGGACATCACATAGGATGTTTGGCCATCCCATGGAACATCCCATGAAAACTCCCAAAGGATGTTTTCCATCCCATGAGACATCAAGTGGGAAAGCCCATATTATATGGGGCATCCCATAGGGTTTTGAGGGGCTATGCGATATCCCATGGGACATCCCCTAGGAAGATTGGCGTCCCATGCGACATTCCGTGGGACATCCCATGGGGCACTCCATGGGTCCCATGGAATATCAAAGACACCATGGGATACCCCGTGGGACGGCTGATGGGATGGCAGTGAGATGCCCATATATCTCATGGGATATCCAATATGCCATCCGATGGAAGTTCCCGTCGGACATCCTATAGGTATGACATCCCATGGGAAGGCCCATGGAGCATCCCATAGGCCATCCTTTGTAACTTATGAGATACTCCACAGGTCGCCCAATGGTACATCCCCAGAGAATTCCCATGGGGATACATCCCATCGGATGTGTTCAAGGGGAAGTCCCTTGGGATACCATGGAAACAGCGGCCATTGTCGGGTCGACACCAATGTTAACCCTTTTAGAACCGCAGTCCCGTTCTGGGGACAAACCAGTCAAATTTCAAGTAGTTTTGTCCCCAAACGGGACCGCGGTTCTAAAGGGGTTAAGATACAGGGCGATGACCTGAACCGACTGCTGTTGTGCAGGTTATCTGTGGCTACAAGTTTACCATCCACACGTACGTGCCCAGTATCATTGCCTTTCCTCGCCCCTGGTGCTGGTGTGTACTGAGCATTTCAGGAGCCCCTAACTCAGGGGATTGAAAACACCTCCACGAGGGTATGACACTTGCTCCTCTAGAAACCACGACACCCTTTTTGTTGTTGTTGCTTTTCGCATCCAATCGGCCATATTAGCACTGCTTTCTCCAGCTCCCTCCCTTCCGTAGCTCGTCCAGCTCCCTCCCTTTCGTAGCTCGTATCCATTATTACAGGGGGGCACATTAAATACGACCTACGGTACACACAAAAACCTACATATTTTGTTTTTTCAATAATAATAACAATATTTGGTCCTATTTACTGTGATCTCCCGTAGTAGTATCGTTACATAGCAGGTTCCCCCTCCCCCCTCCCCCGCCACTACCGTGTGTGGCTTCGTTTTTATCGCGGGAAGATTTCAGCATTTGCTTCTCTCACCGACACGTGTCGACTTGTGCAAACACACGCTAGGTTATTTCTGCACGTTCGATTACTGTGCAAGAAACACCGAAGCCCATCCTCGAGGGGTCCTGAGCTCGCAGAATAGACCTTACCGGGTACATAATACGGGGGACCATAGTAAATAGGACCAAATATTGTTCGCAAAAAAAGGATCTAGACAATATTTTATGTGTACCGTAGGTCCTATTTACCATGGTCCTACGCAATAGCAGTCACGAGGCTTACCCCTGGAACACTGGGGTGGACGGTATTGGGCTAAAGTTGACAATGATGTTGTTTTACAGTTAGTTGATGTTTCTACATATATATGACATAAGAGACCCCTATGACATACCAGTACCCGTTACACTTGTTCGTCTACTGTAACTTCTGTGTGCAGTGGCTGTTCGTTTGGAATGGGACTCGTCGGTGTGTTCTTGGCGGTAAGGTCGGGGGCGACAGCACTTTGGGATCCGGGCGTGGTCCAGGCGACATATGTGGCATTTATACCCATGATACTATTTGCGTGCGTCATGTTGGCTGGGTT
The DNA here is from genome assembly GCA_031213475.1 of Nereocystis luetkeana. Taxonomy (NCBI): domain Eukaryota; class Phaeophyceae; order Laminariales; family Laminariaceae; genus Nereocystis; species Nereocystis luetkeana. The sequence continues at coordinate 9,068,184 of JARUPZ010000020.1, forward strand.
CTGGGTGGAGTCTTTACCTTCGCAGGTGAGCCTTTGCGGAGGCGTTCCACGATGGGGGGACGAGAACATTCCGGCTAAAACTCTTGTTTGCTGACGGGGCTCCTTGGCTCGGGAACTACTACGAAGTACCGTTGAAACACAGGTGTTTTGCTGCATTATTATCTGTGATGCACCTGTAGTCCACGGGAATATCTGTTTCGTTTCAAAATCAGGTATGTATCCAGCTTCTCTAGTAGTGGGGAGCCTCAGAGAACCAGAACAGGTGCAAAAACCCTTACGTAACATGCCACAAGCTACTTTGGGAGGCGTGTTGTTTTAGCCCGCACATCTTCTCACTTGCGGAGATCCACAACAACTGTAGAGCTGTAGTACGTACCCCAACACACATGCTTATCTGACAAAATAATCGTTACCTGGGGTTGCTTGTCGAGCTTAACAACAACAGCTAAACACGTTTCCCCACAGCCGGTTGTCTGTTAGGTGAGGCATGCTGTAGAGCTCCTCAAATGTGAGGAACCTAAAAAAAATGGCTAGATGCTCGAGTACATACAGCAGTAGTATCTCTACCGCAGCACGCGTAAGGAGTGGCTAGTATTCCGAGTCGTGTACGCCAGTGGAGTTGGAGTAGGGCGGCGGTGGGGGGTTGTCATCGCCAACAGCAACAGCGTGTATACCGAAGTGTCGCCGCGTTCCGTCTTGACGTTTTTGATTAATTAGAATGCCCCTGGGGGCAAGCTTTCCCACCGTTCCTTGATAACGGGGTGGTGCCGAGAATCGAACCCAACTTTCTCCCCTACAATACATCAAGGATAACAAACTGGGACGCATGCATTGTGAATATATAGGAGGGTGGATTCGTAGCATGCTGCTAGGCTTCCCCCCGTGCGTTGCAGGTAGGTCGTTTCGGTGTGATGTGGCTTTTCACTACGGGAGCCCCCATCGCGCGATCGCTTCTTTTTTTTCGGCCCAGATAGATAGTTGCCTCCTTGTTGACGCGAAACGCTTTGCCTCCGTCAGCTGTTGCCTCCCAACAGTGTTGGCTCGAAGCTGAGAGGGGCGGCGAAGACCCACGATCTCTTTTTCTTCCTCGCGTGGTTGAGCATGGGCTGCAGCTTGGCGATCGGGACGATGACTTTGTTCTTCCCCCCCCTTTGGCCGGCGCGGATATCAGATGCCTTTTCAGTCGGGGGAGCAGCGCTAGCGGTGAGGAACCAAGACCATGACCATAAGCTTGCTGCGACAGGGGTACACCGACGCATGCTGCAGCAGTAGAGGTGCATCATCTTTATTACTGGGGCTCCTCACTCGAGGAAGTCGATGCCTCACCCGAAAACTGAATTCAGCACGAATCAAGTTGCAGTGGTTGATGAATAGTCCCATGGTCCAAGTATACAACAAAAGTCATTTTTCGAAACCAGATTGATTGGCATTCCGACGATTTTTGGTCAAGGAGCCCCCGTCATTCAGAAAGCAGTTTAGCGGAAATGTGCTACGTACCTCTGTTGTAGCGCGCGGCCGCCTAGCATTTAGTTTAATTTCCTGAACAAAGGTTGAGGCTCCTCGCTCGAGGAGCTCTACATGTCACCCGAACACGGATTTAGGAAATGTGCCACGCTTAACCAGGTTGGAAATCCAATGAATGGCCTATCTATGTACGAATCATGTACGTGTCGAAGCGTATTGTGAAAACAAACGATATTATTATTGAATAGTTAGTCAGTTTGAGGAGCCGCACCGCACACCAGAATATTTTGGTCAAAAAGGTGCTACCCTTGTCGTGGAACGCGTCAACAACGAACATCGGCATCGACTGAAGGACCACATCGAAACCGTTACGTGCGTGGCTTGGCACAGTACCGCGCCATGCGGCTCTGTGGGGACGGTCTACTGTGTAGCTACCGTTGCGGATATGGCTGCGGTCACGGAACGACGGTTGACATATATATGCACTCCTTCCGCGTAGGGGAGGTCGAAAGGCGGTAGGCGAGATCACGAAGAGCAGGGCTACGGAAGGCGGGGAAATTGCCTCGGGAGTATGCGGGAGGGGTCCAAGTATAGTGCCCCAACGGTGGCATCTAAACAAAAGCACGGCCGCGCCTCTAGACAGAAGCGTACCCTTGACTACTGCGCGGCAGACACCGATTTAGCTCTTCACCCGGCCTTTCATGAAGTATTCGCCGCATTGCGCGCCGCGGTGCGGTTGAGGTGCAGGAAAGGCTCCTTCTTATCGGAGAGATTTTTTCCATTGTTTTAAAAAAAAACTTTGGAAATAATTGGAGAAATAAATGTATCAATATACGGAGGCGTTCGGTCCTTATTTGTGAAATTCTCCAGAAGAAAAAAAAACAAGGTCGTTAAATTTCACATATTTGGAAAAGAAAATCAGGAAGATAGATAGATGTGGAAGATTGAAAAATTACGCGAAAATAATGTGGAAATTGTGGAAAAAAAACTCTCCGATAAGAATAACCCCTATGGCCCTAAGTTTCGGTGAGACAACTCCGACAGGTAGGAGATATCTGACCCCGGCCCAGTGGTCAGCAGCAGAGAAAATAAGAGGACAAGGAAGTATGGGAAATACCCCTGGCTGGGGCAGTAGGCCTCAACTGATCAAATATTCATCATCTGGGTGCAGAAGAAAACTACTAGAGTAAGATGGAGAGTCAACCAATTGGAGCAACGCAATGCACAGACGGGGTTCCAGTAGTTGAATTTGGTGGTAAGTGACTCTTACTTGAGCACTATCCATCAACGCGCCTAAAAGCCAAACCATCGAGACTTTTGAGGGGCAATTATGCGTTTGAAGCATTTCGTGACCGGGGTCACCAACTACTCGCTGAGCACGTGTTCAGGGCAGGGGTGTATGCCGGGTGAGGTCCCGTGCCTCGGGACAGGGCGCCTCAACTTATCAAGGACTTACTACTGTAATAAATGATCGATTGAGGTGCGGAACGGCACTCCTTTAAATGGCTGATTAACCCTTTTAGAGCCGCAGTCCCGATTTGGGGGCAAATTACTTAGAATTCGAGTGCTTTGTCCCCAAAACGGGACTGCGGTTCTAAAGGGGTTAAGGCGCAGAAGTATACTTACTAAAAAAACAGATATCCACACACTTGAGCTATCGCAGTAACACCCGTGGGTACTGAATTTCCAGTTGCTTGGCTCATAAATCTTGCGAATGAGATGGGCCGACGTCGTCATTCCATAGCGGCCCCGTCCGGCCACGCTGATGAGAAGATTGTTGCGCCCTCTTGAACGGCCAGGTTGTCTTCGTAAATTTCGTGGCTACGCAAATGACGCGGTTCATCGAAACCTCCAGCGCTAAGGTAAGGGGTTTCTCCGTGGGTTCGATGTACTTTGTCCTCCGTTTGGTTTATCGTTGTTTTTTTAAGAACAACTACCGAAGCCCCATACGTTGAACAGCGTGCTTACGACCAACTAGTGAAACTGCAAAATATAACATTTTGGAGACAATTCAAGTGAGAGGTCGAAGCGTGTAGCCAATTGGCGTGCAACTTGCGTGCTGGCGTGCCGCTGCTGGTGTAGGCGACGTTGAAACTGACCGCAGATGGCTAGCGAGATACAGTTCGAGGGGTGAACGATAACGTTGGGTGAACGTTTGTGAGTTTGAGCTTCAGACTCGAGTGTTAAAAAAAGAACAATCTGTACGAGTGGCCCAAGGCCAGCAGTGTTGATTGTTTTTGCTGAAGAGGAAGCATTGGGGAGTGATCGAAATGGGGGCGTTCCAAGCCGTGTTCGGCATAATCCATAGCAAAAAACATCAGGTGAACTTGAAATGAAAGCAGAAGACGGTGTAGTAAACTAGCGCAGATCTGAGACCCACCACAATAACAAGGTCTATGGCCATAAGATCCTAACTGTTTTCTCAGGATTCTTCGACTGACTATCTGAAACTAACGTTCCAGTCAAATACAGATTGCATGCGTACAGCAGCCTCCATTCATTTCACAACGCAGGGTTTTAGCGTCGTGTTTGTCGCGCTTCTGAGAAAGGACCAAACCCTGCCTGGTGCTCCAGGTGTGGCGTGTATCGCATCAATGTTATTACCCCGTGTACACTCACTTTCGTCTGCATCGCATGCCATATCCACCGCTGGTAGGCGTCCGCAAAATCTCAGGAATTTTACTCAAGGGCCAAGAAAAGCGTTAGGTTGCAAGCCGCCGTTTTGAGCTGGCTCGGTGCCATTCACTCAGCAGCAGCTGGGGTGCGTCACCTAACTGCGGTGGGGAGAGGAACGCCGTTTTTGTTCAACTTAGTGCAGGTGCTCGAGACGTGGTGCTTTAATGGGTTTCAACGACCGCTCCTACTATTACGGGGGACCATAGTTAATCGGACCTATTGGTATACATAAAAACCTACATATTTAACCATTTTTAACAACAATATTTGGTCCTATTAACTATGGTCCCCCGTAATAATATGCCACCGACAGTCGATCGGCCCCATTCATGGGGTATATGATGCCACTCCGAACTTGCGTCGTGGTTTGCGCCGGTGGATAACTAGTGTTACAGTTCGGGTTCACTCTGGGGTTGGCCTATGGGGTGTCCCATGGGCCTCCCCATGGGATGTTATGCCGATAGGATGTCCCATGGGACTTTCAATGATATGGTACCTTGTATACCCCATGAGAGGCATGCCATCCCATGGCCATCCCATCAGCGATAACATGGCACATCCCATGGGATTCTTGACATGCCATGGAGTACGTTTGTCGGTGATGGTATAATTTTTTGGGCACCCAGAAAACAGAAAAAGGCGATGCAACTATCAACCGTCTATTACATGCAATGTGGAAGCACAGCGGCATGATACGTCACATGTCTTCGTGCGTGGTGTACAACTTCTTGAACATATGATACCACTCTAAGGGCATTTCGTGTGTAGAAATCAGTGCCCAGAAGCTTCTCGCATTTTCATCCAGATATCGGGTACTGTGCTTCGGAACGTAGACTTTTCGTTGGAACCGTCTAACCCATCAGCTGTTCCTATATACGTTAGTTCGAGTGGTCGATGCCGCAGTCGTCAGTCTGTTCCGTCGAGCTTCCCCCCTTCTCAACCCCCCCCCCCCCCGAGTCAACAGCACTACACTCGATCCACATCTACCCCCCTGTTTGCTGTGCTGTTCACGCTTGACCTTATTCGCAGTTTGGCACAGGCTTCGTGGCATTATGTGTCTTCGCCTATTTCACCACGTTCATTCCACCCAGCAAGGACACGGTGAATACAACTGTGCGAAAGCCCCTGCAAGTACTGGTCCGAGTGAGTCCGATGCGGTCGTCGATTGTGCCCGACACGCAGCGGCAGGGCGGAATCACATATTCTGGAGTGAGAGATCCAGACAAGTTCTCGAGCCGTCGAGTGGAGTCCAGCTACGCGCCGTGTCTTGGGGGTCTACGCGAAAGCCGTTACGCCGGTTATCTGGAGTCTTGACTGCACCGTGCGTGCTACTGTCACGCAGTGGTATCGCATTGCGGTAGATCGGGAGCGAGTGTCTTCTTCGGGACGCCAAAATGGTGACCAAAATATGATACAAGTTTGGTGTCACCGACCGTCTATGAACCGTGTGAGCTCCCAGAAACCCGAGTAGAGTAATACCATGCTGTGCCCGTGTTGTACGACTACAGAGAGTTGTAGCCCCGGCACCAGGTTTATCATCCCACTAACACGCAGTGGCTGGTGCTGTAATCGTCAAGTTCATTTGTTTCCTCGAAACTGTAATCGATGAAAGTCTTGAAAGAGCCTGGAGCCACATCCCCCGTGTCAAAGAGGCCGATTTCATCGAGTGCTACGGGCGGCAAATTCTCCCGACGCGAAATTAAGGCCTTGTTCCCAGCCGGGTAAGTTCCGCGAACAACGTAATTTTGGCCAACACCATTGTAGATCTGGACAAAGTACGTACTGTGTGTGTGTCGAAAATTGTGACGACAGTGGAATGGCGCATCGCAAGGCGTGTCGACATGGTAGGCCGCTACAACCCATTGCAGACTTTCACGCCAGCCACTGTCGCACCGCGTCTTGTGAAAACGCAAAATGAAACAGGCATTGGAACTGGGTACTAACTACCCTAACCGTGTAAAGTACGCATAGAGACCCGTTCTGCGATAGAGGTAGCACATTTCCGCTATTTTATTTCTGAAAAACGGGGTTCCTTGACCCCAAATCATCGGAATGCCAATCTTGATTTCGAAAAAAAAACGTTTTGTAGACTCGGGCCATGGGATTACTCGCCGCGATGTATTTAGATTTTTGCTGAAGTCCGTTTTCGGAAGAGGTATGGAGCTTCTTGAGTGAGGAGCCTCAGAACAATTAGGGTGAACCTCTATCGTAGAACGCCTCTAGAGTGGGTTGGCGTCGGTTGGCAACGACACCGTAAAACATGCCGCTCATACCATTGTTTTTTTCGGCGGTCAGTCACAGCTGGCGATCGGATTTGGATAGTTTGTGCGGGGTGGAGGACCTGTACTTCGCACAACAAGAGGAATTACCGTATCACGAAGTGTTCATGGTGAGCCAACCACGAGGCAGTTACGTAGTACCCCCGTTGAGGTTTCCGGAAGTGGCCACACCGGAAAATGAATGAACTTACCGGAGCTGCCATCCAATGCAAGCCCGCTTCACAAGCGGTTCTTGGTGGGATGCAGCTCGCCCTTCATGCGACTCGTCGAACGCCTCACGGCGCCTCGCACTCAGTGCAAGCAATGCCTGCCGGGTCGGTGAAAGTCCAACGTGCTCCGTCTTGACCTTGTAGGGATGCGAAGGTTTATGGTCATACGACTACGGCGATGCATTATTTCGAGTACACCACCCCCAAAATGAGTAACCCCCCCCCTCCCCCCCTCCTTCCCTCCGCCTGGTTGGCAGCCCTCCCACAATCTTGCTGGCGTCGTTCGCCACGGAAAGGATTCGTACATGTACAGGACAGAACTATTGCCAAGACACAATGGCACCGATGCGCGCCATGAAGCTCGCCATAAAAAGTGTGCGTTGCAAAATTACTATTAGAGCCACTGTTAGCTTTGATTCATAATGCCCCGCCCCCTCCCCCCCTGCAGCCCACCAGTCATGCGTCGAATATCTTACGACGCTTCGCGCTTGGTGCTAGCGATGTCTGCCTGGTCGGTGGAAACCCGACGCGCTCCGTCCCGGCATTGTAGGGATGCTAGGGTCTATGATCATACTACTACGGTCATTCATGAAAATGAGTACACCCCCTCCCGCCATTCGTCGCGGAAAAGCTTCGCGCTCGCACAGGAAGACAATACCGTCATGTTCTAAACATGACATAAGAGCACCCAGGCCGTGAGCGGCAACAAAGCGAAACAACTCTCTCCATATCAACACTGTTTGCGTTGTCTCGGACCCCCCCCCCCCCCCCCTGGTCACCGGAGTACGGGCAAGAAGGACATGAGATGCATTCTACGGTACGGAGGCACTTAACAGTATATGAGGCTCGACTCACTTGAGGAGCTTCCTAACTCGTCCGAAAATGGACTTTGAGAAAAAGCGTACCCGCACGCTTAACCCGACGAAAAATCGCATTGAATAGGTGTAAAACAAAAGCCAGAAAACAACGAACAAGCGAAATTCAAACAATATAGGGTGAAGGAGCCCCCCGGCGGTCAGAAACATTTCTCCAAGAAGTGCCACCTCTATGGTAGAACGCGTCACGGGTACACCCCCCCCCCCCCCCCGAGCAATTGCCTACACCGGAAATTAAATCAACTCATTGAAGCAGTCATCCATATGCAAGTCCGCCTCACAAGCGGTTCTTAGTAGGATGCAGCTCACCCTTCATGCGACTCGCCGGACACCTCACGGCGCTTCGCGCTTGGTGCAAGCAATGTCTGCCTGGTCGGTGAAAACCCGACATGCTCCGTCCCGGCATTGTAGGGATGCGAGGGTCTATGGTCATACGACTACGGCCATGCATGAGATCGAGAACACCTCTCCTATCGAGTACACCCCCCCCCCCCCCCCCCCGAGCGCGCCCCCTGCTTGGCGGTCTTTCCGCCGTCTTGCTGACTTCCGCCGTTCGTGGTGTGCTGACTCCAGCATGCTACGGCAGCGGTAAGACACTTAATTTAGGAGCTCTACACTATTGGTAAGACAGCCAAAAAAAATGTGTTCCGATGAATATTTCCATCCTTAGCCTATCATAGGTATAGCACGAAGAATAGTGGAATCACCGGCGGCGTTCCAGCGGTATCGGTTGAGGGACCGGGTTGGTCAGAAAACTACTGTCACTGTATGTTCGCCCAAACGTGCTACCTGTTATATCGAGACACGCGTCCGCATTCATTCGTACTTGTAGCGGAAGGTAATGCTGTCGTGTTCTATAGGGTATCCAAACGCTGAAAAAATGCTCTCCTCATGCACGCTTTGCATTGCCCCGCGGAGTCCCAAAAATGTCACTGTTTATGAGGACACCCACTCGATGCGCACCGATAAACTGCCGACAAAGAGCGGGGCTGGAAAAGTATTGTCAATTTACACTGTGTTCGCTGTCCAGAGGAGTTCCAATATTGTCACTGCTCAGTTGAACCGCGGCGAACCACCTGCCGACTGCTGACCACGCCGGGCGCGGCCGCTTACCGCAATGTTTGTGAGGAGCGTTTCTCCGGGACTCGTGATGGTAGCTAAGGCGTGGAGTAAGTTCCCTTTCTGGTTAATTGTTCATAATAGTTACTCGGAATCTGGAATCTGGAATCTGGAATCTAGAATCACACCCCCACCCTGTACAGGGCGAGAGTATCAAGAGCTAAAATTGAAGTTTTGTGTGTGTGTCGATGAGTTACACATGCACCCGAAGCCTGACGCTTCCTCAAGGTGTTCGCGTGGGGAAAGTCGCGTTTACGTTGTTAAAAAAACGATGTTTCCAGATTCCAGATTCCAAATTAAGAACTCTGAAACAGGCTTTACCGTCGGAACGACCCCCTTTTTGTGAAGACTTCGCACATCGATCACAGATCACCGGTCCCACTTGAGCAGAAACCGTATTATCGTGATCTGTAGGATATATAGCTCATGTTGCCGGGTGGCAGCCTTATGATCCGCAAGATGCAGCACATTGTCATACATGTTTCCTGGGTTGGATTTGTAGGGTACACGTTCGATGAAAATCGACGATCGGTGGGAATACTGAACCCTATGCGCGACAAAAATGAAGGCACTTACCGGGGGGGGGGAAGGGACGACACCTATGACCACGACTGGTCCAGAAGATGACCGCTGAGGGTAAAACCTCCTACGAGTTAAGCTGGAGAGTGAAAGTGATGATTTAAAAAATACCAGGGTATATGTATATATACTAGGGAATAAAAGGCCCTCTCGCCACCACGGCGGTCGGGCCAGATTCCTGTAGATAATACAGGAGCTATAATAGGTGAGCCAATACGTACATAGGATGGACATTAATTGTGGCCCCGTGCTTGAAATTGATGAATACTACTTTGCAAGTCACTTTATTATGGAGGACCTCAATAAGCGTTAAAATGATGAATTGTGCAATATTTATTTGATGTGCTTGCTCCCTCTCTGGAATCTCACACTGCAACTTTATTAGTGGTTGGTTGCAGCAGTACGATGCAATACAACCGGCGGGTAATACGATAAACGAGCAGCAGAGGGACCACACTCGGAGTATCGACTGTTGTTTCCGTATCGAGCAAATTTCGTGCTCTGAATGCTGAGACTATTAGGGTGTTTGCGGCCTCAACATTGCGAGTGACTGGTAGTGTGAGCAGCACTCAACTTCAAACCTTGAAATACTGTCTGAATGTCGCGAGTAAGTGCGAGTGTGAGTAGTACTAAATATCCAAATGCCACGGGTGTAAGGAGTGAGTGCCCGCAGGATCGGACGCCGAAATATCCGAATGAACGGTCGTCAATATTATCACTGTAATGGAGAGGATGAGGTGTGTTACATCGAGGTGTCAGAGCAGAGGTCCGACGACCGTGCTGGTAGGATAATGAAATGAAAACGATGTCGAACTTACTTCATCACAAACACGAGGATGATGGAGACGGCAGCAGCTGTGGTAACGGAAAATGTAAATGCCGTACGAGACGTAATCTGCACGAAGAACGCGGCTGTAATCGTGGCGGTCATCGACAGAAGAGTGTGCCGGATTGGGTAGTCCTGAGCAAAGGCCTGAAGGTGCTCACAAGATATCAATATGGGAGGGTGCAGATAGATGCTCCGAGCACCTTGGAGTAAAGTAACGAGTATCGGAGATAAATTGCGTCAGGTACCTCGTGTACTCTGAGTATTTCAGGGCTCGATACTCCGGGATACTGCTCGTATTCGGAGTATTTCGGGTATGATCACTCTCAATACTGCTTGTACTCGGAGTATTTTGGGGTTCGATACTCTGAAATACTGCTGTACTCCGAGTATTTTGGGGTTCATTACTCTGGAATAGTCGTTGTACTCGAAGTATTTGGGGATCTTGAACTGCTCCTACTTTAAGTACTCGGAGTACTTGGGCATTTCGTACTGCAAAAACTTCAATACTCGGAGTATTTCAGGGTTTCATATTCCGAGGTACAAGAAATACTCGGAGTATTTCAGGGTTTTATATTCCAAGGTACTCCGGGTTAGAGTATTACAGGAGTATTTTACTCGGATCGTGAAGTATGAGTAATTGAGATATTTGCACTCCGGGTACTGCTTGTACTCGAGTATAAGTGCTGCTCATACTCCCAGCACTCGGAGGTTTTGGCCCTTCAGTACTGCTCATAATCCAAGTACTCCGAGTATTTAGGCCACCAGTACTGTAATACTCGGAATACTCGGAGTACGAGAATTACTCGATACTCCGAGTATACTCCGAGTATACTCCGAGTATCGAGTATAATACCGAGAAGTCGAACGCTTTCGAGCCGCGAGCATTGTCGGTACAACCCCCCAAAACCGTTAAACCGGCTGCTGAACAGGTGATATAGGGCGAGTTTTGGCGTCGTAAAGAACTGTTTTGGATCATCGTGATCCTTACTGATATTAAAGTAGTAGTGGAGCTCGAGCAGGGTGCCAACAACAGCATCATACGAAGGCGAAACTACTGAAGGAGGAGCAGCAGCAGCAGCAGCGTCAAGCCGCGTGGTAAAAACCGACGGGGATCAAACGAAGCCGGCACGAGCAAGCGTGAACCGACGGAGGAGGATAGACGAACCGCGCATACGCGTCATACATCCGCTCCTGCTAGGAGAGCCAACGTCTTTCGCACCGTGTAGGCGGTTTGTGTTGTCTCACCACAGGTGCTGCAGGCAGGCTTCTTCCTTCCGCTGCTGTATGCAGTTGAGTTGTCTTTGCTCGGGGCAAGGTCTTCGCGCCGAAACTCATCCTCATCGCCACGGGCCACCAACAACGCGGTGTAGCGAGCGTCGCTCCTCATCCTCTCTATACGGGAGGTGAAGTCGGTTGATTCAATTATAAAAATTGCGGTGGGTTTCCGATACGTAACAACGGCAGAGTACGATCTCGACCAACAACACGGCGAGACAAACAGATACCTTCTCGTGTCAAGCGTGCATGATTGTTTGTGTACAGCTGCTAGCAGTGTGCTGCGGTAGAAGGAGATAGGGAGGATGATTTGGAAATTGGGTGTTGTTGCAGAGCTTACAGAGGAAGGTACTGCTTTGTTGTCTGCAGTAGTCCACAGCGCGGCGTGTGTAGTAGTGTACAAAATATGACAGAGAGGATTGCGTGAACCCCTCGGCAGCTCGAAATACTCTTATTTCGATGGACTTCGGGTGAAGCGGCGGTAGATGACGAGGACCGGATGCTCAAAGCGTAGGACGGCAGGAACACATGCGTGTTTCGAAGTTGACGTCGCTAAGGACAAGATCTTGGAACGTTGCACGAAGGCAGCTTGCAAAAGGTGATTTCGGAGTATGTGAGAGATACATTTTTTTTTACGTTGCACGAAGGGAGCTTACAAAAGTCGATTTTGAAGTACGTGAGGTATATATATTTTTTAACAAGTTGGCATTACGCTGTCTATATATATTTAATAGATATCCTGCGCAACGTATCATAACGGCAGGGTAGGATCTACAGTGGATGATCTACTTAGATCGTGATATATCCGTCCGACGTGCGAAATATCTTGTTCGTTGAACACCTCCACTAGGGACCGACGTGCGAGATATTATCTGTTCTCCATATATGCCAACATGAAAGTTCCACATCGTGCACGTACGTGGGGGTAATAATACAGCTTCAGCACGTTCGAACGGGGAGGAGTTTTATCTCACCGACCTTTCATCGGACATGACTGCTGTGTCCGTAAACTTAGGCAACATTTTACTTCGTTAAAATTAAGCAAACCTTGCTTATATTTGCGGATATAACAGTGGTACCGTGGAATGATTGCTGCGTCGCCTCCTCCATCGTGGGTTCGACTCCAAGCGAGAGAGCTATAGTATTATACCCGTCGTCCTATGGGAATTCATCGGTGGTAGCGGCGTTGAGATGAGGTTCTCCCGCATGCCTAGCGTTTGAAAAGCACCCTGCGCCCGTTCACGAAGAATGAGATTTTCTCGCATAATCGAAAAACAACGTATGGCCCAATGATGAACAGGCAGACACCCGAGGTGGGCAGACGAACGACAACAATCCGTATGGCTCTACATTATTATTATGTACTCCTCCTATTAATATATACTATTAATAGTATATCACCACGAAAAACAATTTTCTTGCGAACAATTCGTTCCCAAAACATGGACGCCACTACTCTACTGCTGTAGGCACGTATACAAACACATCACGCTGGTTCATGTACCGGTAGCGAGAGAAAAGAAGGCAAGACACCTCCACAGTAAGTATACTGTTAGTACTGCTGTAGGACTGATGTCTACCACAGGTGACCAAGACTTATCCAGGTGACCGAGGGTAAAATCTCAGGCGAGTTGAGCAAGAAAAAGTAGAAGTAAAAGTGACGACAACAAACAGCAGGCGGGGCTTCACAGGGGGGGGTTATCTTTCTACTGCAGTAGTACGAGAAGCAGTTTCGTTTTCTCCGTGATGGTTTCTAGTTTATTAAAACTATAAAATGCACGTCAGCTGTGAGTTCAACCGATCGGTCGATACTGAACTTTGCAAGATCCGTTCGCATGTTTTCCCATTCTATTCCCCCCGCGAATGACTACTTTCCGACTCCCCCTGGGATGCTACCAGGGTCTACAAGACGATAAAGTTACAGCCTCGATTTCCAATTGATTTCGGCCAGTACCATCTCGTGCACTGAAACCGCAGTTCGCACGTCGTGTGCGATTTGCCACCCAAGATAGCGACCTGAATTACGAGAAGTAAGTACTGTTTGCGAGCTGTACTACAACTTACTGTGTGGAGCGTCGTTTTCAACCCTATATTAGGGTCATTCTTATCGGAGAGCTTTTTTTCCAATTTTTCGACATATATTTCGCGCAATTTTTCAGTCTTCCATATTTTCCTGTTTTTTTTTCCAAATATTGGAATATTAACGAACTTGATATTTTTGCTTCTTCTGGAGAATTTCACGAATAGTGACAGAACGCCTCCGTATATCGATACATATCTCCAATTATTTCCAAACTTTGGAAAAATTGGAATAAAAGCTCTCCGATAAGAATGAGCCTTAGACGGGGGGGCATATTAAATAGGACCTACAGTACACACAAAAAACTATACCTGGTACCTGGTAGGTATATTTTGATATTTTTACTATTATTATTATATTTGGTCCTATTTAGGTCCCCCGAAATATATTTTTGTAGGAAGATCGTGAAGCAGTGCAAACCGGCCGCACATCCCCCAGCACTGCAGTTAGGACACAACCGCCCCACATCTCCTACCACTCCAGTAGAAACTCGAGCTGCTTCTTGTGACCGATGCTGTAGTCGCGTGCTGTAGTCGTACATTCTCGTATTTTTAGTCACTTTTGTTGTTTTAACATTTTTCCCTCTATATCCTTCAGTTAGTCTCAATGGACGTTTCTACAGGATACTAACAGTACCTACAGTAGTACAGGTACGTACGTACCAGGTAGTCGGTAGATATTACATAGTCGCTGACTGAGCTCTACTGTGTGTGGGTACCTGTGGGTACCTGTGGTACTACTACCCTATATCTTTCAGTTAGCCACAAAGGACGTTTCTACAGGATGCCAGCAGTGGTACAGGTATCACACGTGGCCAATCGGCTACCCCCAAAAACCCTCCAGGGAACAATTTGACCCTCCAGAGGGCGTGGCCACCCTCCAGAGGGTGTTTGAGGCTTGGAGGGTCAGGCCTTTCGCCCTCTAGAGGGATTTTTTTTCCTTTGGTACCCTGTACAGGCTTGTCATGTGGGCTAGCCTCTAGAGTGGGCTGTCTATATACCGCTGGAGGGCCGTGCGGCAGGTTTGTTCCGGAGGAGGGCAATGGCCGTTTCAACCCTCTAGAGGGGTTTGTATTGAAAGCTCTGGAGGGGGGTCGGCATTTCACCCTCCAGAGCATGTTGGCGATTGTCTAGGGTATGAAGGTTCGCCCCTCTAGAGGGAGCTCTTTTCTGATGCGACGGCTGGAGGTCTCTACTAAATGCTAGCCTCTAGAGTGGGCTGTCTATATACCGCTGGAGGGCCGTGCGGCAGGTTTGTTCCGGAGGAGGGCAATGGTCGTTTCAACCCTCTAGAGGGGTTTGTATTGAAAACTCTGGAGGGGGGTCGGCATTTCACCCTCCAGAGCGCGTTGGCGATTGTCTAGGGTATGAGGTTTCGCCCCTCTAGAGGGAGCTCTTTTCTGATGCGACGGCTGGAGGTCTCTACTAAATGCTAGCCTCTAGAGTGGGCTGTCTATATACCGCTGGAGGGCCGTGCGGCAGGTTTGTTCCGGAGGAGGGCAATGGTCGTTTCAACCCTCTAGAGGGGTTTATATTGAAAACTCTGGAGGGGGGTCGGCATTTCACCCTCCAGAGCGCGTTGGCGATTGTCTAGGGTATGAGGTTTCGCCCCTCTAGAGGGAGCTTTTCTGATGCGACGGCTGGAGGCCTCTACTAAATGCTAGCCTCTAGAGTGATTGCGTGCCGTTCGCTCTGGAGCGCCGTGGGAAATAGTTGCTCCGGTGGAGGTCTATGAGGATGGGCAGCCTCTGGAGGCACATTGACATTGCACCCGCTGAAGGTGGAACAACATGCTACCCACCAGAGGCATTGAGATTGCGCACGCGTGTGAGGAATGGTCATGTCGCCCCCCAGGGGCATTGTGACTGCAGCGATTCGATCAGTTCCCCTCCAAAGGCTGGCTGTACCTGCCCTCCCTTGAGTGATTCGTGGCTTGCTCGAGTCTTTCTTTGGACGGAAATTATCCAAATTACCTCCCAGTGTCTTACTTGACGAAACCTCCGGCGCTTGCGAATTGAGCATTACACGACATGGGGTGGCCGTGGCGTATACACCAGTAACAACGCGATCCTTTTGCCAAGGCTCGCGAATTGTGATGCGAACATCGAGCATAGACAGCCTATAGAATGGCGTTTCTGCCTGAGCACAAACGCTTCGCTGCAATTCCTTATATTATCTCGAAATATTTCAGCCTGAATTCTTGACTACTTGATTCTCGACACATGTCGCGTACTATACGCTCCGGGTCCAGACCGCACATACACACATACCGCTGCACAGCGGCAGCCTGTACCCAGCGGCCATTTTTTTTTTTTTCAAAATACGTTGCTTCAACCCCTATGAAAACAAGCTTCACGAGCATTTCGAAACCCTCAAAAACCGCCAGTCCCACACGCTGCACGCCACAGCTCTTGCCGATGGCAGCACTGGCAGCAAGCAGTTACAGGCGATATACACATTCCCGTCGCATATACTCGTAGCTCTGAGCATGTGAAATCATTGAGTCGAAACGCTGTGGGTGAGGGCGTGGAGGGGCACCTAGGCCGACAATTTGAAATACAACTACCAGGTACCAGGTACAGCAGTACGCGAGCGTCCCTCCAAAACAGAAGCCTTTTTCGAAATGGACGAGACTGGAGAGCTGGAGAGGACAGCTCTCTCCATGGACTAGACGACCAGCGACAGCGTTGATGGCAGCTATCCCAAGGTGAGAGTACTCGAATGCTACTTTCCTTGTGGGTGGGTAAGACATCATGGCTTGGAGTGGACCGCGTGATATATACAGCAGTGGGTCCCCCTGTCTCAACTATTACTACTCGTGGTACTGCGCTGTGGTATCGTACAAGGGGGTCACGCTTTTTGTACGTCTGATCAGTGATAGCTCTCCTAGCCAATCGGAGCGATGCTACCAGATTTCCTTCTCGCCACCTAATTCTATCCCTCTTGTTAGACCCACAGCAGCAAGGAGATCACTGCTGCGCTCTTCATTTTGTGATGCCCTGCTGGTGTACCTGTTGTACAAGTTTTTTTTTACCCCACGGCATAAATTTAAAGACCCAACGGGCTGCATTTTGAATTTTGAACTTCGAGCATCTTTTTTTCGTACGAGTATTACGTACCTGGTACGTGTACACGTACATCCATCCTGGTACTGCTGTACTCTACATCCACAAGCGGAGATTTTTTGTACAGTACGTTTGTTTGTATGATACGTATGTTAGGCATCACCTGGTGTTTTCCCATTTGGTACTTTGACCCCGCAGTGGGCCCATCCCATTCGACACCCGGCTCCCACTTGGAGGTTCAGAAAAACATGTTGTACGAGTTTTTTTATGCTCCACGGCATACATTAAAAAACCCAAACGGGCTGCATTTTTGAATTTTGAACTTTGATTTTTTTCACGTACGCACATCCTGGTACTCTCTCCGGCCACCCGCGGAGAAAATGTACGTACGTTCAAACTTGAAATTTGAGTGGTTTGTCCCCAAAACGGGACTGCGGTTCTAAAAGGGTTTTTTTTTTTTTTACAGCAGTAGGTTGGCACGTATATGTTACATTGTATTTTCCCATTTGGTCATTTGACCCATCCCATTTGACACCCTACTCCCGCTTGGAGGCGCAGAAATATGATCAACCCTCCGCAGGAACCGCCGAACGCCCACCTGGCATCCTGGTCTCATTTGGTGCCATGTGTATATAATAGGCCATGCAGATCTACAACAACTCCAATGCTATCTGCTACACATACAGCCGTTTTGAAGCTACGTGCACTGAAGAGCCTTGGACGTTCGTGGGATTTCTCTGTGTCTCAGTCCTACGGGTACTGCTGTGCTGTTGTACTGCTGGAGTTGTCTGGTAGACGTCTGCCACGGATACTCTACTTTTCTGTCTCGCCCATTAAAGGTTTTTCAACTACAGCAGTTCAACCGCATAGCGCTACCCCTGAAGCGTGCAGTTGGGGAGTGATTATCTGCAGGCGGTTTATCCCGATGGCCATGTCGGCGTCGAGAGTGCCAAACACCTCATCGACGTAAACATATTCTTGTGGTTGTTTTGCATCCTTCTTACGCTGAATGCTATCCGTATTGTGTACCAGGTATTTTTTTTGGTGTGGCAGATGCTGCGTCTGTTCGCTTTCAGGAAAGGCCGGCTTGCGTTCAACCTTCCAAACAGACGTGCAACCTACATCGGCGAAGAGGCGGACGCCGTGGCAACTTTCTGCCGCTGTCTCTGACCTTATCTCCTCGGTGAGTGCATGTCGCCACCGCTGCTGTACAAGCAGTTGACCACTGTTGGAGCTTGTGTTAGAAAGAGTTTTACCCAAAATCAGGTATACCTGGTCATTTTTAGGCCAAAATCAATTATACCAGAAACAAGTGCAAAACACACGCCAGGAGCCCTGCTATTGGCCAGACTGACATCGTCACTGATTTTGGTTCGAATTGGTCAAGGGTTTACCTGATTTATCTACAAGTACTCTGTCTAGCTTTCAACGTTCAACTGATTTGCCTATTGGGCCTATTTTGAACCAATGGTAGGGGCCATACGTACACAGTTTTTTCTCCGCGTATGCGTGTGTGGTCCATCGGTTGCACAATTCTTGTGTAGAAACTCGTACCAGGTACGTAGGTACATATTCATGCGTACACTCGTACGCTCTGTGCTTGTACGTACCAGTAGTACTTACGTATTTATGCATACATGTCGCACGGTGATTCCATTTTTCCTTCTTTGGGGTGTACGGCAGGTATGTCAGGAGACCGCATTTTCACCCCTTGACGGACAGCAACTTTGCCTCGACATGTCTCGACTGACACCAAACTACTGTGGTACAGTACCTGTTAGGTTTTAGTTTGGAACATCGGCCCTACATCCTTGACAGCGCACGTTTTACTCCTGATATCTTCGGTGTACGATGTACTTCAGTTGTTATGATGTGTAATCTGTTGTTTTCTATGACCTATACCCTAAATAAAACAAAATAATTCAGATTTGGGAGGCCACACGATATATATGTTGAGGCGCAGGTTTTTTTATATAGATCTCCATGGACTAAACGCCGATTGTGGCGCGCGTTTTGTACTTGGTTTTAGTATGTAACTGATTTTGGCCCAAAAATCGCCAGGTATACGTACCTGATTTTGGTCACAGCCCTTTTTGAAATATGTACCACGTAGATAAAGCTACGTAGCTAGAGGTCGGCCGCCATAGTTGGGATTTTCCGCATCCCATTTGAGAACTATACCGTGCCAGTTGTTGAATTCGCGACGACCCAACTCAATTCCGTTGCATTCTCCCAAACGTCGACTATGTACTCTTGATTGCACTCGCACATATTCGGCCCGGCCCACGTACCATATTTCAGGTAGAACCGATGACGATGAGCCACAGCCATCAACCGACGGCGACGGCAGGTTAAAAACAAGAGCTCATAGAAGTCAGAGTGGCCCCGTCGACGACACGGAGGAAATTCAGAGGAATCCACAGGCGGGAGGAGTAGCGATGGCGAGGGCTATAGCCAAGACAGCTGTTGCGATGACGATCACCGGGGCCTGGTCGAAGAAACCTCCACTCGCGGGGATAACTTGCCATGGACGAAGACTCTTCTTGTGTAGGTTACGGCCTTTCAGCCATAGACGACAAGGAGGGGGGAAGGGGGTGAGGCGGCTGGCGCCTGAACAGTCGTGGATGATTACTAGGATTCTGATTAGTCGGGGGGAGGGGGGGATCAGAGCATCAGGGCATGTCTGTTTTCTATCTATTGGATTGCGTTCATATTCGTTGTTTTCCCGTGCTCGATGGTGTGAGTAATTTTGTTGGGATGTCCCTGACCCATGTGTAGTGGCATCTCTGTTCCGTTGCAGTGCCCGCAGGGTGTGTTTTGTTCAAAGCGCGTGTTTAGCTCACACAGGTTGCCACAATGTGATGCCCCCTCTTGTGTTCGAATGATGATACCGTCTTCGTTTTTGTATTCTGGCCAGTTGATGCTGGGAATTTCAATATCCACATCTCTGTGTCTGGCTGCTGCCTATATTGTAATTGTTTGTCGGCGAAAGCTCAAGACAGGGGGGTTACTAATTTTTGTGAGTTACGTATGATACTCGCTCAACCACGACATGTGGGGAGTTGTTATACTGTTGCCTCATCGTGGCGCATTGGTTTAGAACTCGTCAAAGAGAGGCACGGGCTTCCCCGAAGCATACGCACGTAGATGCATTGAGCAGGGAGGAGGCAGAAGGACACGCAAGGGGTAGGTTAGGCGGGTACCACGCCGCACGGTCGACATACTGTACCCATTGTTGTACATTACATGCCCGCAACCGGTGTTTGTATGGCGTAGAATAGGTTCGAAAGGCGTGGCAGATATAGGACATCGTGTGTAAACAACTGTCCACACAGGGCCAGTTGGATTGAGCAAACATGTAGTAGATTCATAATATAAAGCAAAATATTTGATGCAACAATGTGTACTGTTTCCGCATATATATATCTATAAATACAGGGGGCGCGTATGACTGTCAGCGTCTTGTGGCGGTTCACCGTACAAACCCACTAGATGTCGGTGTGGTGGGTGCGTTTTCGACTGCACTGTAGGGTCGCCCTTTTTTGGGCACCCTCCAGCGGGTACGGTCGCATACCCTCCAGAGGGTTTTGGGGGGTGGCGTCAGCCTCCACAGCGTGCGCGCCGGAAAACTCTGTACGTCGATGTGGTGGGTCTGAAAATTGCCGCGCGATAGTGTCACCCAATTTTGGGCACCCTCCAGAGGAAAAGATATTCTGCCCTCCAGAGGGTTTCTACTGTGACGCCGGCCTCCAGAGCGTGCGCGGCCGACCACTCTGTACGTCGGTGTGGTGGGTCTAAAATTTACCGCACCATAGTATCGCCTAATTTTGGGCACCCTCCAGAGGGAAAGATATTCTGCCCGCCAGAGGGTTTTTGTTGTGACGTCGGCCTCCAGAGCGTGCGCGGCCGACCACTCTGTACGTCGGTGTGGTGGGCCTAAAATTTACCGCACGATAGTATAGCCCATTTTTGGGCACCCTCCAGAGGGTAATATATCTTGCCCTCCAGAGGGTGTTTGGTGGTAGCCGATTGGCCACGTGTGTATGTATGTACATACCAGGCACCAGGTGCATATTGCATACCTCTGGTAGTCGGAGACTGAGCTCTACTATTGTGGGCACCCGGTACTATTAATAGTACCACCACCTGGTATTATTGATAGTACCACCACTACGAGTTACGACAGACCGGTACGAGTCACGACGGCAACGAGTACATAAGGCTCGACGAGCAAGTCACGTGAAAAAAAAAAAAAAAGACGACCGCGAAAATCTATTGGCTAAAGTATTCATCCGCGTTAAAGTCGAAACGTAACCAGAAACGGGAAATAGATAGTAGAAGGGTGCTTCCATGATTTATGCGGCCTGTTTTTGAGAACCAAAATACAAGAAAAAGTGCACACAGCAGTTCGGAATTTCGTGGTTTGTTCGTGCTCGGACATTGTGCACCTCGCGTTGGACCACGGACACCACTCTTTCTCTCAGCATTTCCTCGTAGATCCACCACAGCTACAGCACCATGGCGAGTCGATGCAGGAGGGTTATGGCTGGTATTTTAATTTCCGCTGTGCTGCCCGGCACCTCTGACGCGTTTCTGTCCGGTGCGCCGCGACCACCTCGAAGCAACGCTTCGCCGTCAAGCCAGTCTGACAGCAAGACCAAGGTGGATGACCTGGGCTCCCCGCCGGTGATGGAGGACACGGTCGGGCCTAGGTGAGCATAGCCGGTGCTATGCTGGAGTTGTCCTGCTTTGGTGGAGAGGTCGAGGGATCCACGGGTTTAAGCATCCGTGTGGTTGTTGTTGTCGTTGGTGTTGTCGTCGTTGTCGTCGTTCAAAAAAACGTTCGAGCTCGCCCGCACAAAGCTCACCTCGAGGCAGGATCGAACAAATAGATACTTGTATTTACATTATACACGCGTGCTATGATGAGGGAGAGCTGTGTCGTAGACAGGAACCTCTCTGCAAAGTACGACAAACCGCCCTCTGGTGTGGCACCCACGTCGGGAACCTAGAGCGGTGCGTGCCTCTCTCCCTTTGGCCCTCCCTTTAGTGCTTCTAGGAGAGAGTGAGAGTTGGAATGTGGTGCATCGTACCAGGTATGTAGGTTTGGTGTGTGCGTATCGTATACCGTAGTGTTCTTCAACAAAGAATCAAACAGATCTCGGTCTACAGGCGGTATGTTTTTCACGTTCAAGTTCACAGCACAACAGCAACCCAAGCAGTTGTCGGTTTGACCTTCTACGTCCACTGCTACGACTCTGTATCCAAGTTACTTTTTTTTTTTTGTAAAAATTATTTTTCGAAGAAAAGTGCGATCTTGCGATCTTCTCGTTTGTGCGTTGATCTTCTTGTGTGGCCGTCGAAGAAGCTCAGACAGAAGTTGTGCATCATCAATCAGCATCACCAGCGCCAACTGCTGCGTACCTCTCTCCGCCCACCCCTCTTACCCCCCCCGCGCGGTGGCAGCCCCTTGGACGTCGAGGTATTAACTTTGGGGGACTTTCCTGGCCGCAGCGGTGGATCCCAGGACCTCTTGTTTGATCCGGAGCTGAATGCCGTTCAGGCGCGCGCTATCGCACTGGAGGCGGCGAGTTCGAAAACAGGTCGGCTTGGATCCCCCCTCGATTTTGGACGGGTACCGTGCGTACCGTACGTGACGTACGATGTGATCTGGTACGGGCAAAAACGGCAGAAGAGAAAGAAGATACGCTGTCAGATACAGCAGCAACAGAGAGCCTGCTGTATCAGGCCGAGATAAGTCTGAGTCAGGTGGTGCTCCCCCCCCCTCCCGGCAACGTCAACGTTATTAACCCCTTTTTTAAGGACTGCAGTCCCATTTTGGGGACAAACTACGTGAAAATTGAGTGGTCTGTCCCCAAAACGGGACTGCGGTTCTAAAAGAAGCAACGCTGTACCTGTAATGAAAAATCGTTGTATGATACCTGGTACCGCAGTACATGGGTAAGGTATCTGGTCCAATACAGCAATAGTCATTTTGATACTGGTACAATTCAGGTGACAGCAGTAGTGTAGGCCAACGATTAAAAGAACAAAAGGCTCACTTCTGGGATGACGCTAAGAAAATTGGGTCAAGAAAGACGGTTGGGTGGTGAACTCTACTCTAAATAATACCAGGTACCTGGTACCAGATACCTGGTACCAGCTACCAGGTACCTGGTACCAGGTACCAGGTATATATTAATAGTCGCCTACCTGGTATGCTCGAAGATGGCGCCCCAATAAGAATCTCAGGCTTGCCCAGATTACAGGCAAGTCGTATCTGGTACTACTCGTAGGTGTTTCTTGTTGGCGGGCACATACATACTGCTGTACGATCGTATCGTAAATAAGGATGTGCAGCAGTACGCGACATGTATGTGCTATTAATAATACGAATTTAATTATGTGAGAAAAAACAGGCTGCTGAGTTTTTATTAGTAATGGCAAATGACGCCTCTGAACCCTATTATTATTGTGAATAGCCTTGAAGCCTGTGCTCAAAGTTGGCATCACTGCAAGGCCAGCCTTACGTCGAACTAGGAGCTGCCGCGTGTACGAGGGTGAATACATACCTGAATTACATTTTGTTTTTCGCGGGCGATTGCTCCTCCGCTGAGTGGTAACATCGTTACGTTACATACAGACAGTAGTAGAACGTGGCCACGCCGCTGCTGCTGTGTTAGGCCACATACACCACCCTGTCCCTAAATAAATGTTATTATCGTTTGTATTCTGATATTCAAATAAAAAAGTCCTTATTACCCGTACTCGTAGCTCGGGTATAATAGTTAGTTGTTATCCGAGTTTACGTCATTGGAGGTGTGACGTATTAGCTTGCCGTGAAAAAAAAATCGCCGACCACAACAAGCAGCGTCGGTCAGCCTCAAGAGGGTACGAGTATGCTTCCGACCGAGCTGCAAGGGAAGGAAATGTAGGATGCGCGTTCAGCAGCAGCAGTGTTGCTCTTGCGCTGTTGTTGCACGGTTCTTCCCACGGCAGTCACTCCATGAGAGGAGATTGGTAGGACTCTTCTTACTATTAATACGAAGTAAAGAACATCGTCATACAGCAGGATTAAAGGGACTCCTTGGTATTATGGCGGGCAACGGGAGGTGATACTTTGCGTCAGCGACGTAATGATGTGGGGAACTGGTGGCACTTTTAGCTGAAATGCCCCTCTCTGGTGGCACCCTTAATATCCCGAGTGCCTCAGTTGGCCTTTAGTTTTTACCTCGGTAGTGTTATTGCGACTGGCGTGGCAGGCGTTGTGGGTTGTACTACTACAGCGGTACAGCAGCGTAAATAAATGCTTCTCGACTCAATTCGCACGGGGGGGGGGGGGGGTCTTTCATAGCGTCATACGTAGCGTGGCATTGTTGGTGACGGTTGATTGAATGCCCCTGTTTCATCGTCCGAAGGGGGAAAACAAAAAGTACTTCTCCTCTGGCATATCCCTTTTAGGACCCCAGTACCGTTTTGGGGGCAAACTACTTATATTTAGATTGTTTTGTCCCCACATATGGGAGTGCGGTTCTAAAAGGGATATGGCAGCTATTTTCTCTTTGAATGTTCAAGTTTAGTCGGGGGTAACCGCCGTGTAACTCTTACTGTCTTATTAAATACACTATTATTGCGGGGGACCATAGTTAACAGGACCTATGGTACACATGAAAACCTATATGTTTGACCATTTTTAATAACAATATTTTGGTCCTGTTAACTATGGCCCCCCGTAATAATAGAAAAATAAAAATCGACATGCACTTGGACGCTGCTTGTTGAAACGGTTGTTGTGTCGCAAGCCGCGAAATCGCTTGCTGTCTTGTGGTGGTTCGTATTCTGTGTTTAGTGTTTCGAAATCGGTTGCGCCCCTGGTTGCAAGCATGACTACTAGTATATGACGTCATAGTTGAGCAGTGGAAGTGTTACGGAACAAAAAAAAAAGGAAGAAAAAATTAAGAGTACACTGAGGGTGTGCCCTTGTCATCAAGTTACAGTTGCACTGGTTGACTAATTATCATTCTGAATCTGCGTCTAATCGTATGGCACATGAATATGTTGAACCAGAACGAACCATGGCTACTCGTGGCGAGATACCAGGTACCTGGTATATAATATTCCGTGCGGTAGTGCTTGTGGTTCAACTGCGCCTTCCTCATCATCATTATTAGTAACATTAATGCCATCGCTGGTCCCTTTTTCGTTGCTGGTGTTCGTTCGTTTTGCTTGCTTGTGGCTGCAACTCGTGCATCTTGCAGTCCCCAAGGCCACTGTTCTGGAGGCGCTGAATTTCTTGGCGCAATCTGCTGAGGCGGAGCTCACTGGTGGAGCAGGTGCGTCCGATTTCTCCATTTGTCGTCACCGATGCTAGAGATGTGTCTGATCCCGGGGGCGATGCCCCCCTGCTTCGGGACTGGGAGGCATCATTCAATCCAATGCTTACACTGAGCGATCGGCGGCGGCGCGAAAACAGTCCGTCTTGTACAGCAGTACCGCTCCTCTAACGACAGATGTTTGATACATAAAGTACATACCTTAGGGAATTGGTTGGAGTGGTTGTTTTTTACATACTATTGCGGGGGGGCATATTAAATACCAGGTAGGACCCACGGTACAGACAAAAACCATATTTCGCTAGTTTTACTAACAAATTCCGCTATATTTCGCTAGTTTTACTAACAATATTTGGTCATATTTACTATGATGGTTCCCCGAAATAGACATAAATCACCACGCCCTACGATACACATGTGTTGCACCTGTCAGTGTCACTCGCGATGTTCACGGCGGTTACGGTTGCGGTCACGGCCAAGGTTACTGGACTCAGTAGGTTTAAAAAAACAGCTAGAAAATGGGAAAACCCGGGGACAGAGTCCTCTACATTTAGAATCAGAATTTGTGTGTCCCCTGCGTGAATTTTCAATGTAGACGTGTGTGTACTGGCAGCAATTGCCATTTATTTCTTGGTTGGTTTCTACGACGGGTCCGTTTCTTAGGGCTATGATGGCTGCGGTGTTCATTGTTGAAGGGCGTGTTTCGAGCAATCCAAAACAAGATGCTGGGGAGGAAAGCGCTCAGCGCGAGGGCGCACAGCGAGGCAGCAGTTCCTTGAAAGTCGACGACGATGCGCGTGGGCAGCCGTGCAAAGCAAGGCCTCGTTCCCGGAGCCATCCACACCCACAGTTGCAGCTGCTCGTCACCTTGCTGTTAACGCTAGGCCAAGAAAATTATCCAGACTAACAACTACCTGGTACCACTGTATACCCTCCCGCTCCAACGCCTGGCGGTCGGAACGCTCTTGGCGCGGCGACGGCAGTTCCTGCGCCTGTCGAAGCCGTGGAAGGCGTGTGGCGTCTGTGCTTCTGCGACGGCGCTTTCCTGGACGGGGTCGAAGTCGACAACCATGGTTATGTCGCCAGGTGCGTCTTACCGTTCACTTGGGAAAAGTGGCAAGCGACCCCAAAAATTCATGGGCAGGCGCGATGTTGGTGACTGCGGGGAGTACAACGTTGGTTAGAAGGCGTGAACAAACCCTACATACCGTAAAGAGCGTTGAGTGCGCACAGGGATGCTACGATCGTTTTTTTTCAGCGCTTATTTTTTCCAGAAGGGAAGGAAGGTTACCACTACCGAACAACTTTAAGCTACCGAACAACGTTAAGGTGCTTTCGGAAATATCTAGTCGAGAGCCTGCCCAAAATAGAGTGTTCGCTACTTTATATATATATATATATATACCATCCACCCTTGCCGTTCGTTTTCGACAAAACTATCATAGCGCTGAAAAACGATATCACCCCTTGTGTGCCTTCAAACGCTGTCTACGGTATATATAGCCTACCCAGTCATCTTGAGTGTTTTCCCTCCAGCACGCGGGCATGCAGCACGCGACAGTAGTTGAGAACCTTCTATTTTGGCTGGGTAAGGCTGGCGGCGTATGGTGATGTCAACGTTGAGCATAGGCTCTTGAAGGCTATTATATAGTATTTTAGAGTGTCGTTCCTCGCAGAGCGCAAATGCTCACCTGTACAGTAGTATATTCTTAAATTAGTCAGAAAAATCAGCCTGAATTTCTTGACTCCCTCATTATTTAACACGTGTTCCGTACGGTCGTGGTGTTCTCAGACTCTTCGAGGAGGTGACCGCGTAGGCTCAAGCAGTGCGGTTGTTTGGTTAACCTTTGTCAACACTGGGCAGCGCAACGCTCTGTGCTTACAGTAGTTGCGAGATTAGTTGTCCCGCTTGTCTCATACATAATGGGAGGTGGAAATGAAGAGCAATCGCGTCCTGTGCATAATCCGAGCGAAAGGCAAAAGAAACCCGCCGTGAGCACTGCTGCACTGCTTGTCGGGGGGGGGCATGAGGCACACCAACAACCCAACCATGGTTGACCATGGTATGTTTCATGGTGCAACCCACGGGCTAAACGTGCCGTTCAGTACAGTAGGGGCGGTAAATGGCCGGTGACTGCAGGACAGGACAACGACCGGTACGTCCCGCTAAAATGAAACGCCATATTTCTGACCAGAGTCAACGGTCATCTTTCCCGCGACAGGTCAACGTCCTTCAGAGAACCGGCGAGCAACTCCCTTGAGGATGCACCGCCACACAGTCTCAATTGGCCTCATGCACAGGACTGTTTTACTATGATAGAAGCATGGCGTATGTGTCGATGTAAAGTGAACCAACTAAACGTTTTTCTTCTACATCAATCGCGTTACAGGGAAATGCGCCAACCTTTCTTCACTATGGTAACTGTAGTCATCCACTGCTCGGTGGACGCGTACCGTGGTTACACCCCCTGCCCCCGCTCCCGCTCTGCTCCATCCTCTCAAGCTCATAATTATAGTCTATTTTGAAGGGATCGTTGATACTGTAGCACCGACAACCGTGAAAGGGTGACGGAGTGGCGGCGCGATTGACAATGCCGCCTGAACTTTGGACCTCATCACTTGTGTGTCCCGTGACTATAAATAATAGGTTGATGTAGTTATGAATGGAAGCGGATCACTGTATATTTATATTTTCGGACAACTTTATTATCACCTGTACGAATGCCGAAGCGTCCGATCTATTCACGGGCAAATCGATCCTTAAATTTACGGACAGGAGTTGTATTTTGTTCGCTTTGGTGTCACCGGGCGCAGGGGGCAAGAGGTGGACATGCGCATCGATGCGAAGGACGAGATGATCGTCCTTGGCAACAACGGCCTCCAGTCCTCCCTGCCCAAAATTGTTCGCGGCGGCTTGGCCTACGCTCCGGAGACGCAAACGCTGACGGGCACGTTCGACAAAGTGAGAAAGAAACTCGCCCTCGGGGGCTGGGGATTTGATTTGGGCTGCCTCAGCAGCGGCTCTCATGTTTTCCCTTTCGCGTGAAGACGTTGGGCTCGAGTTGGGCGGCCGGTTAGCTTTCCGCAGCGTTAGAGGCTCGGTGTGTTCCGCAGCGTTAGAGGCCCGGTGTGTTCCGCGGCGCCACTCTTTGTCTTGTCTTCTCGTAGAGTATTTTTTCAGGGTGCTTCACGGGTCATGACTCGATCCGCGGGTCAGATCAAGGGGTCTTCAACATATCACGGGTCGGGTCGGGGCAGGAAGCTTTCGAACTGTCACGGGTCGAGTCGAGTCGGATCACGCTGACTCGACCCGACCCGACCCGACCCGACCCGACCCGACCCGACCCGACCCGCGAGTTTTTACCTGACCCGTGAACGGTCCTGTTTGTTTTGCACGGACCCGAACGTCAGCCATGGGACGAAACTGTAAAAACGCCACCCCCATGAGTCCAAACTGGATCAGGTTGGCCACACTCTACACCTGGCGTTGGCAGGCGTAGCGAAAAGGCGGTGGCCCACGGGTGTACCGCTTTTCTAGCGAGTCATCCCACGGTAGGGGTTGCACGTTTTAAGCCACAGGCTCCTGACCAAGTGAGGAACTACCAGTTGGTATGAATATTTTGCCCGTATATTCGTTTCAGGACTAGCGCATGCATACAAGTGCCGGTCGGGTGGCACGAACGAATTCCTTCCAGGTATTGTATCGGGTGAGATATTGAGCTCCTAACGTGAGGGGCTCTAGGAACGTCTGGTGCACCCCTACCGTGGGATGGCTCTAGCGCTGCCTGTTGTCGTGACTGGTGGTAGAACGGGGCTGCGTCGCGCTTTACGCTCCAAGTGCTGTTCGTCTTGGTGGTAGTGAGTGCCGTTCAGGCCTGTTCATGCTACGGCTATCGAAATAGAGGTTGGTGTTTACTTGCTGCCGTACCTGACATCATCGCTTGCCTCCGACTTGTCGCAGGAAGCGGTGGGGATCGACGACCTCGTCCTTCGCGCGTGTCTGGTGGACGAAGATGCCCTGGGTTTCCACACCATAATGCAGGTGAGAACAAGCGAAAGGGGGGGGGGGGCGGGGGTGCTCGCTGTCATGCATACCCGTAGTTGTATGACCGTAGACCCTCGCATCAATACAATTCCGGGACGGAGCAAGTCGGGTTTTTAACGTCCAGGCAGACGTTGATTGCTTGCACCACGCGCGAAGCGCCGTGAGGGGTTCGGCGAGTCGCATGAAGGGCGAGCTGCATCCTTCTCAGAACCACTGGTAAGGCGAACTTTCTTGTACATAGATGCCAGCGTCGAAATAATTGAAGGCGCGGGGGGGGGGGGGGGGGTCGAGAGGATGTCGGACGTTGGATGACGAACGTAAAATGGCTACATATTGCAGCATGGCAAGTAAGGAATAAAAATATTTTGATTAGAGGCCCCGGCTCAACCCTTTTAGTACTGCAGTCCCGTTATGGGGACAATCCAGTCTAATCCCAAGTGTTTTGTCCCCAAAATGGGACTGCGGTTCTAAACGGGTTAACCCCCCGACTGATTCCCCCCTGCATTAAGCGTATTATGTTATATATGTTAAGCCCATGCGAAGTCTCGACACGCCTATCATAATGTCGACCTCCTAGTGCTGTCCTGTATGAATAACATCTTTAAAAATTGTGGCCTTGTTTCCTTGTTCAAGACGCGCTCTGGGGCCTGAACAGAGAATGGCATCGGTCGTCAAGAAATGGCTATTTTTTTCCCCGAAAAGAGACTACTGGCACACGCTAAGAGATACGAGTCTCAGTCCGCACTAGTGTACTCACCAACTAGTTAATAGACAGCAAAATGTTAATAGCTAGTGCTCGTACTTCCCCGGAGGTGCTGATGATCCGACTATCCGACGTATTGGGCTTCCATACCTGCAGGAAGGATTTGTTGAATGCGAGATGCGTTGTTTTGTATTTTGAGCGGGGGCCCTTCGGCCGGGGGCGGCTGTTTTTTTTGTTCGTGACTTAAGTCGGCAAGTCGACCGGCCATCATCTGGCTTCGCCAGCACTTGTTGACTAAAATCAGTTATTTCGCTCACGGCACCCACCGATTCGTCTTCTGGTCGTGCAACCCTACTGATTCACTCACAGCTCTAGTAATTGCAGCATGCCAGACATTGATCCGCGGCGAAGATGTCGATTGGCGACGGTTTTGTCCCCCGTGACGGGAACAGCCGTGAAGGGACCCCCCAAACTAGAACTACTTTTTTTCTTCTTCTTCCCATTTATCACCTTCGCCTTTCTTTTCTCTCTCCCTCCTATTAGTAGTCGTAACTCAGATCCGGGGTCACATAGATAGCAGAAGGCTCTCCTCCCCCCTCCCCATTAACCCCTTTAGAACCGCAGTCCCGTTTTGGGGACAAACTAGTCAAATTTCAAGTAGTTTGTCCCCAAAACGGGACTGCGGTGCTAAAGGGGTTAAGGTTCTGTCCTTTAAGGTAACATTCTTATCTCGAGAAGACTGGAGCCCATTCTTCCCTCGTCGACTCGCGTCTACCTAATTGCGCCTACCCACACCACGCGCTCTCGGCAGTAGGTTGCTGATTCTACGGAGGCGTTGGATTGCAATAGGTTACCCGCACACAACACCCCCTCTAGGCTTAATGTTTTCTGAGCCAATTTCCTCTTCAACAAAAACAAGCAATCAAGCAATCAAGCAACGAAGCAATCAATCAATCAAGGAGGGCGGGCACACACGACGAAAATGGTGGCTTTGGAACGGCCTCCCTCGTCGAGGTTCCTTCTTTCCATGGGCGCACCTGCCGGCGCTTTTTCACTTTTCCCCCCCCCATCGTCGGAAAAAGCCGGCTTGGAGAATGCCTCGTCCGGGGGGGGGGGGGGGGGGGGGGGGGGGGGGGAGGGGGGTCTGCGTGTTATATTATGCGGTATTAATCCTTAGTACCGCAGGGTGCATACACCTAAATCTGACTATAATTCAAAGTGCTTTGTCCCTACCACGGGAGTGCAGCACTAAGCGGGTTGAGTCTGCAGAGGCCCTGAGCGACCAAAGTACGCCGCCAAGCGACATGTCAACACGGTACCCACGGTGGGAGTTTGGGGATAGTGAACGGTAAACGTTGCGCATTGTCGAAAATGTTTCACGCCTCGGACAGACATGCCATTTCCACTATTATACGGAGGACCATAGTGAGTAGGACCAAAACTTTGTTAGTTAAAATAGGTGAATATATAGGTTTTTGTGTTACCATAAGTTCTATTCACTATGGTCCTCCGTAAAAACATGATCTGCGCTGCATTATCTACATTATTCCAGGCAGATGTATTCCCGATCTTGTATGCAAGATCTACAGCAGTAGCTGATGTTTCCGGGTGGGAGCCGTATAACCCGCATGATTTAGCGCATGCTTCCTGGTTTAGATCTGTACTACTCTGCAGATCCTGTGCAACTTGTCACAACGGCAGGTGAGGAACGAGATGATCTACAGTAAACAGATTAGATAGATCAGCATCTGTCTATCCGAGGCGTTAAATGTATAACGGTACGCCACTTACCCCCACCCCTCCCCCCCCCCCTTCTATCGCCATACGACTACGGCCATGCATCATGTCGAGTATACACCCCCACCCCCACACTAACCTCTACCCCCCCCTCCCCCCCTCTGTAGGGCCAACCCAGTTTCCTACTGTTCCATGCGGAGAAGGGAAAAGCCGCGGCCGCCCGCCTGTCTAAGGATGCTGTAGCGCTACCCTCGAAGGTGTCGGAAGCGAAGAAGGCTGCAACGGTCGCGGTCGCGGGCAAGAAAAAGGCGAGTGGCGAACATCTGTCTGATTATCTTCGAATGGTTTTTCACTCCCTCGTGCAGCTGTGCTGCTGTCTCATACTTCAGCGTCGGGACTGCGTTTTGAAAGTTTTGACCCCCGATGTATGGGGTCCGCGAACGCGAGGAACGTGAGAAGAGAACCGCAGATGTATGATCCCATCCGTCGCACACCGATGCGCTTGTCTGATACAACAGTAGCTGGGGTTTTCGGTTGTGGGTGAGCTAGCGGTGGCTACACGATGGGCTATTTTACGTTTCGACCACTCACAACACTGCTGTGACGTCATGCAGGGACTTTCCACCAATCAGAACACTCCTGTACAGCTGTGACGCCGTCCACGGCCAAAAATAGTGCATGGGAAGAAAGTGACGTCACCTTATAATATGTCATTGTCATCCAAATATCTTCCACCAATCGGAACACCCCTTTCAACTATTTGACCAACTAGGAAACAGCGGGCACGAACTAACATTTATCTCTGGTTAGGGCAAGCCCTGTCTCGCTCTTACCCTTCTGTCTCCCCTCGCGCGGACCTGTTCAATTCGACCCTCGGTTCCCTCGACCATTTAACCGATGGTGGAGTGGATACAGGCCGATCGCTTGATTCTTAGACCGGCCAGGTCGTGCTTGCCTTCGAGCGGTCATCAATCAGGTCGATCAATTGAAGGAGGCACCCCACCGTCGACATTTGGTGTCGCTCGTTTTTCAGTCGCACGCTATTTTACATGGAAGAAGCACAGCATCTGATATCAGTCGCAGGCCGCCGACGAAAAGGATTTTTTTACTCGCTATTAGGGAAGCATGTTCGGTAAACATTTCTCAGCATGTGCGAGACAGGGTTGAGGAAAGCGTAAAGAAGTTCGTTTGGGTGCGACAACTACGTATCCAACCAGTGGTCTTCTAAGAGAAAACACAACAAAATACTATCCAACGACGCAACGCAGTATGGGCGAGACCACGGGTCGACGCAGGAGGCCTCATCCAAAAACCCAATACTTATATCAAATGATCCAGGACATCGAGTCAGAATACTGCAGTATTTTCGGTCGTGCGCTCACACTAAAGAACACTAACACCGCCTAAGTAGATCCCGTCAAAGCAGGCAACTCCCAGGGAATAAGTCAATCCAGGATTAACTACCCCTGTAGGGTCCGAGGTTTATTCTGGCGACCTGAAAACGACAAGCGCGATGATCACAAAAAAACGGATTTAAGCAGGAAGAGCGTGCGGCGACACAAGTACCACCCTGGTGCGCGTGTGTCTTACGGCTACTTGTATTGCCCTTCGGGAGACACACACCTTATACCACACCATGACCCGGCAGCCCGGGCTGCTTGGTGTGGCTATTGGTTGATGCTGTAATTGCCCGTTTTCCCCCGACAAGACCTCCCTCTGAAGCAAGCTCAAAGGGGTCAACAGAGAAAAATTGTTATTCCGCACATCACCGTTTCCCAAATTGCTCCGTTTTTATTTTTCTCGCTCCCTGGACTCCGCAGAGTGCATGAGGTTAAATGGTACTCGTTGTGTTTTGCTGGTCCTCTCTCAAATCCATTTCGACACCGAGAGCTTCACTTCACTCCACCCCCCGGGCGTTTCGCAACGGGGAACGGAGCGCCGTGCGCAGGATTGGAGCGTTGTTTTATTTTTCAATTTTGAATTATTTGTCCAACGTTCAGGGCAGTGGCCGGTGTGTGGTGTCGTCAAAAGTCTCCCTCTGCGTGTGCCCCACTCGGCGCTTAGTGTAGCCGCCGCTGCCTTGGATTTAATAACGTAGCTGGTAAAAGGCAAGGCCCCCGGGGGCGTCGAGCGGCTGTTTTGTTTTTTTATTTTTGAACTCTTTGCCGAAAGTTCAGGGCAGTGGCCGGTGCATGGTGTCGTCAAAATGTCCCCTCTGCGTGTGCCCCACCCGGCGTTTCGTGGGGCCGCCGCTGCCTTGAAGTTAATAAGGCAAGGCTCCCAGGGGGGATCGAACGGCTGACGGGTCCTCATCATCCCTGAAGGCCCCACCTCTCCCGTCCCCCCGACTCCTCCTCCTCCTCCCCACACCGGCCCCTCCTCTATCTATTAGTACCTGTCTCGGCAGTTGGGAACTCAAGGTTGACTCCCCCCGCACACAGCACACCCTTCTCACGTTTATTTCACCTCGAGCAATTGGAGCTCAACGGTGACCTCCCGGCACCCCATCCCCCCCCCCCCCCCCCCCCCGCCACCCCTTCGTCTGTTCACCTCGAGCAGTTGGAGCTCAAGGTTGATCTCCAGCTGATCAGTGACGAGGACATCCATGAGGACAAGAGGCTGGCGGTCCAGGAGACCGGCAGGAAGACGGGGAGTTTCAACACGTTCATCCGCTATCTCGAGACTGAGAGTGGCATGATCTACGCCGTTCTGGCGGGTCCCGTCATGTTATCGTGAGTGTGACATGCCCTGCCTGCTCTGCGTAGGGTGGCGTTCGGGTTTTGTTGGAAGGGTTCACGGCTCGGGCGGACCATGAAAATGCCTGACCTACTGTAGAGCATACTGCTAGCAGACCAGTAGGTTGGGGCACCTCGGGTTTTGTTGCAAAGCGTGTACACGTCGGACAGATTCTGAACTGCCTGACCTAGAGATCGTACAGATCAGTTCTTCGGGACACACCTTGCATGCACGTGCAGATACTGAAAATCCTACCGACGTTCACGTGGCAACGCGTAGGGGTTTTGTTGGGAGCGTTCACAGGTCGAAAATATCATGATCTGGCTGAGCAGTGGGCTGAGAGAGCTCCTTGAGGGCACTGACAGCTCTGACAGCACTGAAAAACTAGCATGTACTCATAGTTGGAATGCGATTTATGTTTTACAATACTGTACTGTTCGTCATAATATCGCTACGAAGTGGCTCAAGTTAAAAAACGGAAATTCTCTCCCCCACGAATGCCGGCGGCAGCATCCACTCGAATGGGACATATTTGGCATCACACCGACCTTCGTGAACAGCGGAAGAGGGTGACATGGCCGTTTTTCGTGTTGAGGTTCAAGGGCTGGTGCTCGAGGCAAAAATGTGTCCCGACCAATCACGGGTCCTAAATACCACCAGAAACAGGCAGGCGCTTCCATAGGGGGGGGGGAAAAAAAAAACTTTTTGTTTCTGAACCGTCCGGTTCCAGGTACTCCAAGACCTGTCTGTACAACTTTTGGCGCCGAAAACGATATCTGATCTGCGTGTGTTCAATAGTATGCATGCTATATCGAGAAAAATTATGATAGCCTGAAAAAAAATGATTTACAAGGCAATGCGTATTTTTTGCACTTTCTCCGCACAAATATTCAAACGTCCGCGCCGTTTTCAAGAGATAGGCCCTGAAACTTTGCACACGTCTTATTTATCTCCTTCCCGAGGACTGATGTGCGGAAGTAGTTTGCGTTTGTTTTCTTCGCCGAAAATCTTTTGGTCTAAGGTAGCCCAAATTTTCCCAACAAAACTAAAAAAACGAAGTATCTGGCAAAAAAAAAAAAAACGTTAGGTCAGGTACTCATCAAGACTCGTAAAAGACGTATGCAAAAAATCACGTTCTGACTCGAAAAAACTACGTGGACTCTGATCGGAAAAATAAATTTCAGTCGTTTACCTTGAATCAGCCTGTATTACGGGAGGGCATAGTATTCGGGACCCACGATAGACCTAAAAATCATGTTCCCCCCTATATATATTTTACACACCATCTTCGGTTCTGATCTTTATGTGTGTGCTGTCTTCACGTTGAACCGTTCTTTCTTACCCAACTACACCAGTACACCCAGTGTCTGTCCTGATTATTGATTCTAGAGAGATACTAATTATGTGGTCACCGACTGTGGGACAGAGCAAGACCAAAATATAAAATAACCGCAAATTAATGGGTGAAGCAAATGAAATGTCAACGTACCGGGTACGAGAACATAGCAACACAAGACATGTTCCCCGGTACTAGGCCATGGCAATGTCCCTCGGGTTAGGCGTAGTATTTTTTTGTCGGTGTTAGGATTTGGGTCAGAGGCATTGAGATCCT
The DNA here is from genome assembly GCA_031213475.1 of Nereocystis luetkeana. Taxonomy (NCBI): domain Eukaryota; class Phaeophyceae; order Laminariales; family Laminariaceae; genus Nereocystis; species Nereocystis luetkeana. The sequence goes on from JARUPZ010000020.1 coordinate 9,103,799, forward strand.
CAAACGAGAAAGCAGCCTCAGAAAAGTTAGGTTCACCCCTATCTACCGTACCCCTATGTACCGTGGAATGTATTGCCATTATTAGGTGGTAGCACGCTCACCAAGGATTCGCGTGCTTCGTTTGTGCTTGCTCCGTTGTTCAGGTTCGTGCGGGCTTACAACCCCATCGCGGCTACCAAAGCTACCGCGGCTGCCCTCGTGCTGCAGGACGTGTTTCGTCACCTTCTCGAGGCGAGCACCTGATAATCTGATCTAGGTAGCCTGCGAAGACAATACGCGGGGGGAAAGCCTTTCAAAATTCGAGAGAAAGAAGCCGTCAAGACATTTACGCAGGAAGATTAGACTCTCAAAATAGTCCAGGTGCGCGGGAGAGGAAACTGCCTAGATCATGCGCTGGAAATGGGGGTGGGGGGGGGCGAGAGAAGGAGGAGGATGCGGCCAGCGGAAGAGGCGGACAGAAACTGCTGTGACAGAAGAGAAACTGCTGTGAGATGTAGCCTCCCGGTGCCCCGTACCCTTTGGCCTGAGGCGCCATGAGAGAGAGGCCTTGTGCAAAAGGCTTGCCGTGTCGAGTGGAAACAATTACTGGACGTAAAAAAACGAGTTGTTGGGGTACAGAAGTGAGGAAAATGATGTACAAACCCGAGGAATTGCCTGCATTCGTTCAGGAATCGCCGTACCAAATCGCGTAACTGGCGCAACAAACCGAGAAATCGATGTAAAAAGCAGGGGTCGAGGCCAACAGGGGGCGAATGGGGGCCTCGGAGACGGGTAAGAACGCCTCCGAGACGGGGGAAAGAGGGCACAGGATACGCGCTGGTGGGGGTGCCTTTGAGCTGGCTTAGTTGCACATTGTGTTCATGCTGGGGTTACGGGAAGAGGGGGGGGGGGGGGAGGGGGACTTTGACCACTTACTCAGTGGTGTTTCACTTGGGGGATACATATAAGAAGGGGAGAGCCTTCGAGCAGTCGCTCGGGGGCACCATGTAATCACTTTGGGGGGCACGGGAAGAAGGGCGCATTTCGAGCAGTGGATTAGGGTCACAGTGGTAGTCACTTTTTTTGAGGTACGGGAAGGGGTCGCAGGGAGGGGCGATGGCCCCGCTCCCGTTACTTGCTCGTGTAAAATCCGACGATAATGTACATAAATAACCGTAGAAAGTGGCGAAGAAAAAGGCTAGGTAGAGCGAGAACAGTAGGCCACCGGACACCGGAGGAGGAGGAGGAGGAGGTTTAAAGAGGGAGAATAAAAAGCCACCGGAGGGGGAGGACGTTTGAAGAGGGCGAAATGAAGGTCTCCGCAATGATATGGCGAGAGTGCTGTAGTGGCTTGCGGGGTCGGGGTGGGGCGACGTCACTGACACCGGTGCTTTGGGACAACCGGCTGGTGTGGCTTGGAAAAATCACCCATGTAGAAGAGGATGTGAAGAAAAGAAGAGTGTAGCGTGAGGGCCCCACCCTCTTCGTTCCCATTCATTTTCCAGCAGGAAACCCCTGTTTATGAGAAGGATTGTTGCTTCTGTGTGAGGTTGCAGGCCGCCGCCGTTGGGTGGTGCTTTGGTAAATGGAGCTTGTTGAGTACTGGCTGGCGTTTGCGGGGGGCGGGGAGGGGGGTTTGATGAAACGGCCATCTTGTGTACTGTAATTTTGACTTTAAAAATGTTGTGTTTGGGTACGTGATGCTCGTTGGGTATGGCTGGCATGTGGGGGTAGGGGTCGGGAGGTGTACTCGTGTTAAGCATGGCCGTAGTCGTATGACCATAGACCCTCGCATCCCAGCAATGCCGGGACGGAGCACGTCGGGTTCCAATGACGGAGCAGACATCGCTTGCACCAAGCGCGACTCGCGGTGAGATGTTCGGCGAGTCGCATGAAGCGGGGCGGCGGGGATATCATGTTTGGCTAGTGCAAAATTGGCGTATACATTGTGCCTCGTTTTTTCGACGCGTTAAAGAGTCGCCTGAACAGCGCTGCTGGCAGAAACACCCAGACGTCTGAACAGCACTGCTGGCAGAAACACCCGGACGGCTCAATGCGCGGCGGTCAGTGACTTCTGCCACGTTTGTCTTCGTTGCGGTGCCCGTGCCCATGTGTTTTGGTGCCGTTGCTTGTTGAAACAAAATTACCACTGTACTCGTACGTAGCTCCGCGCAAGTGCGTATTTTTATATAGTGTCCCCTCGTACGTACGGGGTGGCGCCGCGATACCCTTGGTACCATAGGATGACGTCGAGAGTGCAGTCACCGTGTGCGTGTGTACGATTTTGGAAGGGGAAATTCTCGGGGGCGGCTGCAAGGATGTTGTGTATGTACCGGACGGACGGTATCCCCCTTCCAAGGTCTAGATATGTTGAGGGTCGATGTATCCCTGATCTCATCATAGTTCACGTACATACTGCTGTTGCATACATGACGTCCAAGCGGGACCTGTATATAGTCTAGCTCTTGTACACAATATATCCGTAATGAACGGCAGATGTGGAACGGAGCTACTGTAAGGGATCTTGATCGTTATCTGCGCGACTTGTGAAGGGACTGTCAACTGTTGATCATGATGGCGGAGAAGGAGGGGGGTCGGGTAACGAAAGAGGGGGCAGGTGTGGCGGGGGGGGGGGGGCTCTGTGACGTGCACATCCGAATGGTGTGCTCGCATTTTGCACGACGCCACTCACACGCAAATCGGTTGTGTCAATAATGCGGCAAGCATCATAGCGGTAGCAGGGTTGACGATCACACCATTCGTATATAAATGCCTGGTATCGCATGAAATGTACCAGGTATACACTACATCAGCTGCACTAGCACCTACAGTAGCTCTATTACGGGGCAGTACAGTATTCCGAGCCAAGTACGGTGTGCAAACATAGGGGTGTATATGGGTTTTGGGTCCATCGTGGGTTCTGATTACAACATTAGCCCCCCCGGATTACACTAGTCTTGCACATAAGGTTAAGGATTGGGGGGGGGGGTATACGTTTGGCGGCGCGCGTATTGTTCATCGATTTAGTTTTTTCGTCGTGCCTCTTCTGAGTACACGGATAGTGTATGCTTCCACGACACAAGACAGGTCAGATAGATATTATCCCCACTCGATGATATAGACCTTTCAGCGTGGATATGTTACGATCTGTGTGGTCTAGCTTCTGTTGGTTCCAGGGTGGGAGCGGTATGGTGCGCATGGTCCAGCACGTGTTTCCTGGGTTGGCCCTGTGGTGTACAGATCTCGCACAACATCCCATAGCAGCGGGATATGATCTAGATGATCTACAGTAGATCGTCACCTGCCCGATGCGCGTATTATTCTTGCAAATCGCTCGTTTGCTACGTAGGACGGCGGTTGTGCGAAGACGTAACTTATTCAGAGCACGGTGGGCTGCTTTCACGTCTGATCGGTGTTGGTGATGGATGTTCAGTGGGGCTAATGCCTTGTATGGCACATGTTGTGTTCGCTCAGCGGGTGGTGCCGGAATATATATGACGTCATTGTGTACGTACTGTAGGCAAATGACGTAGCTTGTGTGCATGCATACATATATGTGCGATATTGCCACCTGTATATGGTGTAACGCTGTGGGGTATGTTATTTGGAGGACGGTGTTGGAGGGGCTCCCGGCCAGCATGGGAACGATGGATAACGCGTTTTCGACTGCAACAGCAAGGCGAAGCAGGCAATTAGTTGTTGTGCCTCTCCGGTATTTGGTCGTAACAGGTCGGGTATTATTGGGAAAATAATGTAACTACTTTTCAACAGGTATTTTTCAGCTCTATATCATGCGAACTACCAGCTATGTATTATGTACTTCAAGGCGACACGAAGTGCCAGTATTCTGATCTGACACAATGGCAATTGCCACCAACACTTATATTATTTTTGATGTTAACCTTTTTAGGACTGCAGTCTCGTTTTGGGGACAATTGGGGACAAATTACTTGGAATTTGAGTGCCTTGTCCCCAAAACGGGACTGGAGTTCTAAAGGGGTTAAAAACTGGGCGACTGGAGCTATACACAGTAGTGGTAGTAACAGCTTCTATCAATAGCTCTATTGCGGCCCGCATACTTGCCTGCTGCTCCCCGTTGTTGTGTCTTTGATTTATACCCTTAAGGTGGGTGCTGTAGTAGTAGACGCAGCAGTAATGCGCAGCAGTCTAACTAAATCGAGATCCACACCCAGTAAGCCATGATACGCCTAAGGTTGCGGCGTAAACAGTGGAAGCAACAGGGAGAAGGGGGGTTTTGGCAACACTCGGTTACTTTCTCGGGCACAATTACTTTCTATTTTTCTTTTCTTAGTCCTCCTATCGTTTGGTAATAGTACAGAAAATACTGCTTATTAAGCTCACAACTTCCGAGTGGAATACGTGACGTGTCCGTTTAGCCCGTCGCTCCCGTTGCAACAGCAGACCAACCTGCTGCTGCGCACCTCGGGCGCGTGACATGGTCGCTTTGTCGGGGGGAGTTTGTCGCCGGTTACTAGTAATATTAGAATGGGAGCTAGTTACCCGTGTATAAAGGTAATACCTAGGGAACAGCAGAGCGACGCATATCGTTGTCTCTGCTCTACAGTTATCTCTGCTGTATATTTTCCACCCGACAGTCTGCAGCATGAACTTCAACGTCGACCGATTGTGATTAAAACAGGGCACGGCAGACTAGTAGGCGCTCCACACATATGTCATGTGTAATAATTCCACAAGCAGTACGAGCGTTCACTGTTTTTGCCTCCCCTCGCTCCTCGCCCTCTCGCGTAATAAAGCATCAAACTGAGACTCTTTGGAAATTATTTCGCGGCCCCTATCGCCCGACAACGGTTATATTGCTCAAAACATGTCACGGTCGCTGTAGTAGGCGCGCGGGCAGGGGATGAGTGAAGGGGGGTTTGGTATGGCATGTTCTCGTCCAGATCATCCCAATCAGGGCTTGCTTGCAGGTCCCGTAGGTATTTTAACGCCTGAACTAAATGTATTGAGTTCCCGCGTAGGTTTAGCTACTACTGTTGTAGGGTCTTCTGAAAGGGAAAGTTCAAATGCGCCAGCCAGTGAGGACCCGCCAAAATCACCTTAAAACGGCATGCCGGTGGTTTTTACGCCAGTTGACGGTAGAAAATCAGCCGAAAGCCCAACGATTACGCAGAGCGGGGAAACATATATATATATATATATATATATGTTTCTGTCGCGTTACTATGCCGTTTGCTGTCGAACGGTCCAAGGCTATAAAATAGTTGGCGTAGTAGTAACTCTGGGATATATCTGTCCAGCTTAGTTACTTCGAGTGAACGCAAGAAACAGGAGGAGCAGACCATTCAAGATCATCACAGCAAGTCTCAGAAGTGCACGAAACACAAGACTCACTTTTTGGGAGACGCTAAGAAAAAAAGTGGATTAAAAACGCGTGCCTAGCGGCGAGCGCTTCACTGAAAACTCGTGCCTACCTGATATAGAACTACTACTACTGCTGTAACTATGAAGTCGTTCGGGCTGATCGGCGTCACTTACTTGTGTGCTCGGTTACTTGCCCGTATTTCTTTTTCCTTGTTGGGCTTTGGATAGCTTTTATTTTCTCAGTTCGTGCCCGGTGGCTACTTATAACGAGTACACACACAACACACATGCATCATGTACCCTGTGTTATTAGCACGTATATCCTGTGCCCTGTATGCTGTATCCTGTATCTTCGTATCCGGTATCCGGTATCCTGTATCCTGTATCCTGTATCTTGTATCCATTATCCTGCATGCTGTATCCTGCATCCTGTACCAGTATGCTGTATCCTGTATCCTGTATCCTGTATCCTGTATCCTGCACCATCCTGTGTATTGTGCCTGGTATCTTGTATACCAGGTAGCAGGTATGTATGTAACTTCTATCCTGAATGATGCACCAGGTTTCCATCACGTACCACGATACGTACTCGTATCCTGCATCCTATATCCATCCACTCCTCATCATGTACGAACAATGTACGTACGGTACCTTTTTGGGCGAAAATATAAGGACCGGTTGTATATTAATATTAATACTGCGAGCGGTCTTTAGATCTGATCCCAGAGTGGTGTTGAAGAAGCGCAACGTGTCCACCAAAAACGCTGAGTCTCAGGAGTCAATCGCGAGGAAACTAGTAATAGGAAACGCGAGAACGATGCACCGACGCAACAAGCAAAGTCAGTTGAGTATCGACCGGTCGGCAGAACTCACACAGCTGTACGAGTGCGAGGTACGAGCTGTCGTACCGTCGTGTTTTCTATTATGAATACCTGGTAGCTTTTTTTAGTAAAAAAACGCTCGTCCGTCATGTCGTCATCTCGTAATTTCCTTATTCCCCGCACGTAATCCCGCCGCACCCGCGGCCGCACTTCGTGCTCACGTGCTCATGCTCAAAAATAAAAAATACCAGGTGTCGCGTGTGCACATATACAGATAATCGTACCACCGTGTACCTAGTAGTGATGGCGTGGCGAAAGCCGAAAGATGACGATGGAGGGTGGAAGCCGTCCACCTCTAAGGCTCTCTCGAAAGTGTGCCGCAAGCGGTGGCGCACCGTCGACCTCGCCGCGGGATCTCCAACTCCCCCAATGCGGATCAACTGCGCAAACGGTATGATGCTGGTTGCACTTTTCGTTGTTTTTTTTCTTGACACCTCGGCAAAGCTGATGCCACACCTGACAAGCAACTCCGAGTGGCTTGTTCTCTGAAGTGCCCCCCAGCTTTCGAAATATATATGGGCAGCTTGCTTGCGTAGTTATCGTATTGAATCCGAACAGCAGTACTTATATTTCGGGGTATAGTCGTGGTATGCCTCGCTACTCGGGAAAGCTTCGTAACCCCGCCGCACTTCCAAGTCCGAGCGAAAACGGTACCACAGGTATATACGAATAATATGTACGGTGATCATGCACTCAGATTACATAGAGCAGTATCGCCTGTTCATACCCGTAGTTGTCCAAAGGCGAAAAAAGCGTACGGAAGTTTTTGCTCAACTGTGGAGCGATACGTATCACCAAGCAGTGTCTGCGTGTGGTGTAGAGCTTCATGTGTGCGTGTATATATATAGTATGCTCGTCCGCAGCGCGATCGAAGTGTTGCATGTGTAATACAGTACACGCATGCAGCCTGCACAGATGGGTCTCGACGGAATCCTCGATCTCGCAACTGAGTGAGGTTCTTGGGTTTTTTTCACATTTAAATTTTTCAAATACTTGATTCTATAAAGATTGTGGCATGTACGAGTGCTGCGCGTGTACCTACCTGTACGTACAGCATTCATCGGATGCATCGAACAATGTACCCCGTGTTGGGTACAGACGGTGGCCGTTCGGGAGTTATATATATCACATGAAAGGGTGCTCACCCACTTGGGTGCATTTAACGTGTGTGTATAATACGCGCGCGTGAACCGCATACTGCACGAGAGCGTTGATGAGTTGGCTCTGGGGTACGATCATTTTTCAGCGCTCGTTCTCTCGACAACTGTTCGTAGGTACTACGATAAGGTTCATTCTTATCGGAGAGCGTTTTTTCCAAATTTTCCAAAGTTTGGAAATAATCGGAGATATGTATCAATATACGGAGGCGTTCTGTCACTATTCGTGAAATTCTCCAGAACCAAAAATATCAAGTTCGTTAACATTCCAATATTTGGAAAAAAACTGGAAAATATGGAAGATTGAAAAATTGCGCGAAAAAAATGTCGAACATTTGGGAAAAAAGCTCTCCGATAAGAATGACCCCAAGTGTGCTAAAAAGTCGAACTGTTTACATTTTCGGAACGCTCTCGGCCAGATATTGCGGAAAACACCTCAACCATTTTAGGGCGAACTGCAGTCAGTCCCGTTTTGGTGACAAACCAGTCAATTTCAGAACAATTTGTCCCCAAAACGACCTGCCGTTCTAAAACGGTCACTAATGTAATGCTGCTATTCGGTATTGGCAAGCCTCTTTCCGTTCTGGGCAACTCGAGAGCTGGAAAAAAAAAGGCAGCGCCCCTTTGCGAACTCCCAGCGCAGTTTGGTGTGGTGCTTGTTGTAACTGTGTGATCGTTCATGGAGTGGAACTGTTCGTTGCCCGGTAAATGGGATGCTCTTATTGACAGTGCATTAATAGTCTATGCGCTCAGTCAGCGCTATTACGGGGGAGCATAGTAAATAAAAACACACACATGGTTTGTAACTCAGAGGGTTACCTGGTTTCTGTGTCCATCGTGGGTTCCGATTTCTGAACTAGATACCCCCCCCTGGTTGTGGTAGGCGATCCCTTCTAACGAAAATAAGCCATGGTCCTCCAGAAGGCCAAGGCAGCTCATCCAACGCTTATATATACCAGGTATGTATATATGCAATATGATATAAATTGTACATATACTAATTCAAGACATTAAATGGTTTCCACTTCCGAGGCACGCGGGTGTCTCGAGCGTGTGTGAGATCAATCCATCCGTTCAAAATTTAAGACATTCATTCAATTTACACCTCCGAGGCACGTGACGATGTGTATACGAAGATTTGCGGTAAAACCTTGCAAAACTTTGTTACGCACGTTCTTTGTCAACAGCTTTGCTCGGAGGAGAGCTCTACCTTTTTGGTGGGCTTAACGCTGGCCCTTCCAAATCGCTGTGGGCCTTGAATGTGCGTGAGCGGCGCTGGCGGCCGATTCCAGCGAAGAAGGGGGCGTCTCCAGCCCCGAGACAGGGCCACACAATGTGCTGTGAGATACCGAACGTCCCATATATTCCTAGGGTCTCGGTGGTTGTGAGGTGGTTCGCAGCAGCAGCGGAAGAGGCCAGGGTTTTACTCGAATTGCTTCGGTGCACTACGTACGGGACTTCAACAAACTGCGGTTTTATAGGTAGCTTCAAGTGCGTGTACAACTTGCCTCTGCCATTTTTAGGAAGTCCGGCTCTTTACAGACGATACCCGACAAAGCCCATTTTCATCATAAATCGAGCACTTTCGTGTTGTCTGAGAAGCCAGCAGAAGCCTCCCCACTCCAACCAAGTACCGAACCCGACTTTTCCTCTCCGCGTACGGTGCCAGCCCTCTCAAAGGAAAGCCGAAACCAGATGTTAGGCTAAACATTTTTTTTTTCTGGCGGGACGAGAAGGGGGTGCAAGAGATTTCTCACGGCGTCGTTTAGACGGCGAGCGCCTAGGCTACACACTATATTTACTGTACCTGGTATGTATATAAAACGAACCAGGTATATGCCTACACATGCTATTGCAGATGTAGGAACCCCTCCAGGGCAAATTGCACTCAAAAAATTTACGCAGTTCGTCCCAAAAAAATGGGGCCGCAGTCCTATAGAGGGAGGGCCGACACTGCCCTCCTCTTCCTCCTGATCCCAACCAATCATCCAGAAAAAAAACTGCTTCTCCTCTAGCCGTACACCTCTCATCTCGCCGGCCGTTCCTGTGTGTACAGGGGATGGCAGGTCGTCGCTTTGGGTGTTCGGGGGGCAGGGAGCCGCAACGTCGAGCGCGGATTCGTCACGAACGCACCAGGGGGTCAAAATACGGACGCTCGCCAAGCGCACGTGTTTCAACGACTTCTTCGAGTTCGATACGGAAACATTGTGAGTCAAGCGTTTCACCCGTTTAGGACTACGTTTTCGTTTGTGGGGGAAGCTTGGCTGGATATAGAGTAATATCTAGGTTTTATGTATGTAACTGTGCAGTGCAGGGGTGAAAGGGTTAAATTAAGCATTGGGCCTTCCTTTCTCAGACTGTGAAAAAAAAAAAAAACGCTGAAAAAAAAACTGTCTTCTTAGCGCGGTTCGGAGCGTGCCGTTGTGGTTTCACGATTTTGGGTGGTGGCGCTGACTGCTGCTGGTCGGCAGGTGGGAAGGAGGAAGAACAACGTACGTACGTGATGTTACTGCGTCGGTACCGCTTCCATACTTTTGCTAATCGGATTTTTGTAGATCACTGGCTGTTGTGGCAACCGGGGTATTGAGTGTAACAATACCAAATGAGCGGAGGGTGCTCGCGTTCCGAGGGAGCTTCGATTTTGGTGGCCAGCTCTACGAACGGTCGAACCCACAGCTGACGTACGTACCAGTTATGTATGTATTAATAATTTTTGCATCCATCATGATAATGTATTCACGAGGATGGCAGTAAACGACAGCACTTAACCCCTTCATAGCCGCAATCCCTTTTGGGGACAAATTACTTGGAATTAGAGTCAAACATGTATTTCTGCATAAAGTAGCACTAAAAGGGTTAACAACTTCTTACGATACACGAGATATTGTTGTTCTTATTTTGTTTATTTATCTAACGGCAAGAGTGTGTCCTACGTCCTACACTATATACAAAGTAAATATTGATTTTATTTTGTTCCGTGCCATAATCGAGTCAAGACGTCTTACTTCCCCCATGTTTTTAGCTGCTGTTCCGCATCGTACAGAACACGAAAGGCCGACGTATTATCCTTTAGCTTGCAAAGTTAAGTATCGACTACAACCCAATCGGTCGAGCTTACAGCTGACGTGTGTTTGTTTCGCTCGAAGAATAAATTTCTAAAATATTTTACCTCTGCGGGCAGTCGAGGTTTTCATAAGTTCCGCTTCTCGTTTCAACTTGTGACATCACCATACTAATCCGATCACCACGGCACCATTCATGCCAGGCGCAAAGGTACCTCGCGGGAGCACTTCGATGTGAAAAGGGATCAATATGTGGGTGCACAGCTGTCATACTCCAGAGAGACAGCAAACCAGGTTGCCTTTAGTACGCTATCCCGTGCCCACGAGAGGCCTCGCACATATTCCGGAGTGCACGCGACCGTAACTAAATTGGCCGCGCAGAGTTCCCTCTTAAACTTTGCCTGCACCGGGGCGCCATATAAACAACTATCTGCCGTTTATCCCCCCGCCAAACCACCTGTATGCGAGTTGTAAACATTTCTCCCGCACTTGAAAACGTGGTGAACTCAGGGAGACGGGGCCAGACAACGTGTAGACCAAAGTTCGAGGCTCATAACCTGTCAGAATTATGCGTCCCGAGGCTCATAACCTGTTACAACGGTACCACCTCGTTTGACCGGGACAGAGCCTCGACACGCGTCATTCTGGCCCGAATCGGTCGAGGCCCTGCGACGTCGACCGCGCCTTCCCCCCGTGTGCCCAATCCCAGAAGATACCCCTACACGAGGTCGTTTGTGCTACTTTGATGTCGAAGCTTAGCCCCTTCCCCCCGTGTGCCCAATCCCAGAAGATACCCCTACACGAGGTCGTTTGTGCTACTTTGATGTCGAAGCTTAGCCCCATCAAAGTTGCAAGCTGGATCCCCCGTTCCATCCTTATCCCACGAGAGCTTTTTGCGTGTGAGAGTCAGTTGAAGCCCTGTGGCTTCAACCGGGAAGTACGCCATGCTTTGCTGTATTTCGCTTTAGACGGCGTAAAAATTGCATGTTCGACCCCCCACCTGCCCCCTCCATTTCTCTCTTCTACGTGCTCGCCTTTCACCTCACGACCGAACCACTCACTGTATCCCACCACGCCACCGACCTGTTCAACAAAAACAAAAACGTGCCCTAGGGGGTAGCGAGGCCATACGCCGAGGCTGGAGTCTGCCCAAACTCGCGTCGGATACCCCTGCACGGGTCGTACCTTACTTGATATCCATTGTAGTGGCGTCAGGGCTGCAAACTCGACCCCCCTTTCCGTATATGATATCCTACAGTTTCATCAGTCATCTCGCAACCGAATCGTCCACCGCACCCCACCGCGTCGTCGGCCTGTCTGACGACAACCTAACCCAGGGAGTGGCGAGACCATGTCCAAGCTGGCGTCTGCCCTACCTCGCGTCGAGGACACACGGCCACCCTAGTGCTCGGCCGTCGCGCTCTCGAACCACCGCCGCCGCCGCGCTCAGTGAGTCACCCGCAAGCATCACAAGGGGCAACAGACGTTCTCTCTACTGTAGGTCCTAGTGGCGGCGGTGGGAACGGTTGCCGCGACGGTCAGTTGGGGGGAGGGGAGGCTGCTGCTGCTGCCGCTGCCGGTGGGGCGGCGGGGTTAACTCGCAAGAGTCCCCGGCGCGGGAGAGCAGCCGGCGGAGACGACGAAGAAGCCCCTGCACTGCGCGGAAGGGTGTCCGAGCTGGGGTCGGAGGGACGGCAACCGAAAAAAGGAGGGGCGGGGGAGGGGGGGTACGGGGATGGCGGTCGACAAGGAGCGGGGAGGGATAGGGGGAAAAGGAAGGGGGCTGAGGGCGTCGGCGGGGATGCGGAGCCGAACGAATGTGTGTCGAGAGAGATGTTTGTCATCGGTGGTGCTGGAACGGATCCCATTCGGGTAAGAACGGGTGGGGAAACCGGGCGATATTTAGAGAGGACGAAACGTAGGGCTGATCTAGTTGGTTGGCATTAAGAGCAAACATACGACCGATGACAATGGCAACGCAAAATTCCCATGAAAAATGTGAACTTCAAAGATACCCACCAGAACGTCTCGCTACCGCTCGCTTTGAACACGATTCATCGAACCAACTGCTCCAAACTTTGAAAAAAATCCGACAAAAACAATCACGAGGCAGGTGTTAGGCAACGATCGGCTTGAGAAAAAACTCAGCCAAATGTTTAGTTCTAAGCGGCGAGATTCCAAGTCCTCGAGAGACATCGATCGACAAAACAAACGACCGCGTCATGAGCTCCGCACGGGGCTCGCTTGTTAGGGGCACCGACCCATCCTAGGGTCACCGTGTTCACACAACATGGCCGGTAATATATGGCGGGCGCTGGCCAGCCGTATGATGCAAAACGTTTGGCCCCTGGCGTGCCGGAAATAGATGACAAAATTTCTCGATCTCTCTCGGCTGGCAAAAAATAGTTGTTTTTCAGGTTTCGAAGAAAAGCGTAGGACGCCGCCGGCAAGCTCTCTCCCCCTAGACCTTTCATCCACCTCATATCTTCGAGGCCGTCATCTGCATTCGTTAGCCTAGCCCGGCACCAAGCGGGTTGACCGTGGGTTGAGTCTACGTCGAGATCGAAGGTCTATCGTCGCACGAGCTGATATTTTGTCAGCGTCTTGACATCATAGCCTACTGTAAGCCGCGAGCCTTAGCCCAAATAGGATTTTTTTAACTGCTGTCGCGTACTATACGCAGTTTATGCTAGCGCAAGGAAGTTAGCGCAAGATGCTACGTCTTTATCATAAATTTCAACCACCACCGACCGCACCCCCCCCATATTATGTCTGCCTGTCCACCTGCATGCCCACCGTCCTCTTTATGCTTCGGCGACATAATAACGCAAAGCCTGATATTGTTTTTCACATTTCTTGACTTCCTTTTCTCGCGAGAAGAACATGGAGGTCGTGTATCCGCAGCTCTGGATCTTTGATTTTGACTGTTGCACCTGGACCTGTGTGGAGGCCGGAGAAGGAGGGAAAAAACGAAGAAACGCCAGCGGCAGCAGCGGTGGTGGCGGCGGGAGCAAGAGCCTGCCCGGGCCGGGTCCTCCAGCTGTATTTGACCACACCGCGACGCTGACTGGCGGGAATAGTATTGTAGTCATCGGGGGGGTCATGGTGGGCACGGCGCTGAATAGTCAGGCGAGAGCTTTTCCCGAAAAAACTGAAGTCGTTTCTACCAATCGTTGCGCATGCATACACTAATAGTGCAGTACCTCAATAACGTTTCTCCTGGAGAAAGCTGAATATTTTCCTGCAGAAATTGACCAGGTTCTTGCAGAAACCGAGCTATTTTTCTGGAGAGGCCGATTTTTTTCGTGCAGAAAGCTGAACATTTTCTTACAGAACAAAAAAACGAACGTTTTTCGTGCAGAAAACGCGTTTTCTTGTGAAAACGGTATTTTTTCCTACGTTGCGCCGCCCCAAGTGTGTGTATTTCCGACGCCGCTATTTGCTCTCCGGCGGACAGGCCACCTTCCTTGTGGGTGTGTCTCTTTAATTCGTAGGTCGACCGCACAGGCTATGCCCACCCGCAAGAAGAGGGAAACGATACACACGTAGGACAGATCACGATCTAGATCATCCAGCCCCCAACCTTCCGCTATGAGATGTTGTGCAGGATTGGCAGTATTAATAGTACAGGTCCAACGGAAGACACGTGTCCTAGACCATGCAGGTTGATGATGCTGCTGCTGATGATGAGGATGTTCTCACTCACATTAGTAATTTAGTTGATTTCCCTGCAATCCTACCTGTGGTCCAAAAACAGGCCATAACAAAAATGCATCTCGATGGGAGAAAACAACCAAGTACGAAATCGTACGCGCGGCAATATCATACCAGTACGTAAGGGAAACGGTATTAACGCGCTGTGGTATACCATCGCGTATCACTTGCAACCGAATAACACCAGGAGCAGATCCATGGTATTATATGCACACTCGACAAACAAAAAAAAAAAACAACAACAACAACACACACACACACACACACACACACACACACACACACACACACACACACACACACACACACACACACACACACACACACACACACACACACACACACACACACACACACACACACACACACACACACACACACACACACACACACACACACACACACACACACACACACACACACACACACACACACACACACACACACACACACACACACACACACACACACACACACACACACACACACACACACACACACACACACACACACACACACACACACACACACACACACACACACACACACACACACACACACACACACACACACACACACACACACACACACACACACACACACACACACACACACACACACACACACACACACACACACACACACACACACACACACACACACACACACACACACACACACACACACACACACACACACACACACACACACACACACACACACACACACACACACACACACACACACACACACACACACACACACACACACACACACACACACACACACACACACACACACACACACACACACACACACACACACACACACACACACACACACACACACACACACACACACACACACACACACACACACACACACACACACACACACACACACACACACACACACACACACACACACACACACACACACACACACACACACACACACACACACACACACACACACACACACACACACACACACACACACACACACACACACACACACACACACACACACACACACACACACACACACACACACACACACACACACACACACACACACACACACACACACACACACACACACACACACACACACACACACACACACACACACACACACACACACACACACACACACACACACACACACACACACACACACACACACACACACACACACACACACACACACACACACACACACACACACACACACACACACACACACACACACACACACACACACACACACACACACACACACACACACACACACACACACACACACACACACACACACACACACACACACACACACACACACACACACACACACACACACACACACACACACACACACACACACACACACACACACACACACACACACACACACACACACACACACACACACACACACACACACACACACACACACACACACACACACACACACACACACACACACACACACACACACACACACACACACACACACACACACACACACACACACACACACACACACACACACACACACACACACACACACACACACACACACACACACACACACACACACACACACACACACACACACACACACACACACACACACACACACACACACACACACACACACACACACACACACACACACACACACACACACACACACACACACACACACACACACACACACACACACACACACACACACACACACACACACACACACACACACACACACACACACACACACACACACACACACACACACACACACACACACACACACACACACACACACACACACACACACACACACACACACACACACACACACACACACACACACACACACACACACACACAAACACACACACAAACAAACAAACACACACACACACAAACAAACAAACAAACAAGCAAGCAAACAAAGTAGAGGGATGAAAAAATATATGAGAAAGAAAGAAAGAAAGAAAGAAAGGAGAAAAAAAAATCGAAGCAAACATGCGCTCAGAGCGCAGGCCGTGTCGCGAGGACAAGGGTGTTGTTTTCTGGTACGATTAGTCCTATGATATGTCCATATATCCAGATGATGGACCAACATAAGGACGCCATAGGAAGGCCAAACGGAAGACAATGAGGCAAGACGGGGGTAGAGGCAAAGAGCAAACAATGGACAAAAAACGGGTCCAGCTGGTGCGTCGGGGACGACACCACAGACACAAAGAAGGCAGAGACAGGCGGACAACGGGGGATTAAAAAAACAAAACGACAAACGTCAACGAAATCAGGGGGGGAAAAAAAAAAATAGAAGGTTATACAACTCCCACCCGGCAACACAAGCAAGATCGTAAATGTCAGGGATAGGGGTATCATGACGTGAAAGATCCTTGCATAGATCATAGGAGCAGAAATCGATTATCTGTCCGGGAGGTGTAACGGCGGAAGCTCCGAGATATCTAAGAAGTGCACGTCGTCGGGAGCAGGTGGCATTCCCATGACTGTGACAATTTTACGACCAAGGCCATGTCTCTACGGAAACAAAATCTACGGCCAAGGCTACGTACAGAAACTCAACCGACTCAGCCAACCTCGAAAGAAAGTTCCACCAGAGAAAAACGTAATATTATATGCGGATGCCAAGGGCGGTGGTCTAGCTGGCCAGGCTGAGTCAATAAGATGAGGAAGTGCAAGAGCTCTTTGGAAAGTGGGGGCGGGTATCATACCCCGTCTCGACTTCGTACGGGCATAGATAGGTCACACCAAAAATGGGCCACGAGGAAAACATTTTTTGTGGGCGCAACGAAAAAGCAGACGATTTCCGTTGGCGGTGCGCAGTATCACGCAATATGTTCGTTTCTTTGGGCACCAAAAGCTTGACATTTATAAGAATAATTAGGATACATCCCCGTTCGCGCTAGTGCCCAATTGCCCGAGAAAACCGCTCAAACAACCACCCCTACCAGGAAGTGTCCCCTCTACTGCCATTACTTTGGTCATGGCTATATGAGCATGGCTATATGAGCATCACCAACCTCCCCACCCCGCCGCCCGCCTCGCCCCCCGCCACGCGCACTGTACCATACCACCAGGTTTTCGTTCTGTCCCTAGACACGCTGCAATGGTCAATCCTTGATCCCAACCCGCTTGGTTTCTCGGGCCCCGCGATTTATGGCCACACCGCGGTTGAGGACCCCGCGCATCCGGGGAGACTGGTCGTCTTCGGGGGTCGCGGAGGAAACCACTGGAATACGGAGGTGTGGATGGATGGTGGTTGTATTAGGAGCATCTCTCACCTCCCGGGGTTCACCATGTGTGCTAAACGTTTGTAGAGCGATTCTCGGGCCGGGTCAAAGCTTGCGGGTCGGGTCGGGTGGGCTCATCTATAACCTGAACCGATTCGATTTGACCCGACCCGTCAGGTTTCGAAGACTTCCTGACTCGACCTGACTCGACCTGACTCGACCCGACCCGACCTGACCCGACCCGACCCGACCCGATCCGATCCGACCCGCCCCGTGAGGGCTCCGAGAGCTCCTGACCCGTAAAGGAGGCTATTTACTAGGGTTGTGAATTGTCTTACTTTTATGTTGCCGACTACAGTAGTTGCGAGTTGGCTATGTACCGGCTAGGTGCTTCAGTGTGCTCGCGGGTAGTTAGCGCAGTTCTGCGTCTGTCTTTCGGTATCTAGCTGAATGCGTTTGCGGCTTCGTCGTGTGCTTCTTATTGGTTCAAAGCTGCGGTAGTATCGGTTACCGGTAATCGGCTTACATTTACCACCCGATTATGATAATAACCGGCCGTGAAGTCCAACCAAGGCATGCCTTACTCACGGCCCCACTCTTAATCATTCAAGGCTTTATCACACGAATCTACTTTAAGCCAGGATGTCGACCGATGTTTTAAAGGGTTTTACCTGCGATACCGTGTAGTTCTGACGGTTCGCATATGTTTTTTTTACGTACACCTGTACCTCATCCGTGGCGTAATTCGTTCGGACGAACTGCTAGAAATAAAATACATGGCCGCTCCGACATTGGGTCCGGAGAGGCCTCTTCTAAGCCGTCGTAGTAATCTAGAGGGGGGGAAGGTGTCGAAACAAAGGTACCAACTACAGCATCAACCATTGGCCGCACAAAGCGATCCGAGCTGCCGAGGTGAGGTGTGTGTCCGAACTGCATGCAAATATGGCCGATGATATACTATTCGTTTGATAGTAATATCAGAGAACCAACGGGCGCTACCTTCACAAACAGGACGATGTGTATAATAGGGAGTTGTATCACGACGCGTGCCGGAAGCATGGCGTCACTCACCCATACTTCTGCCCGGTTTTCGTAGACGCTTGATGAGACCGTACGCGCCTTTTGTAATCGGATATCAAAGGGTCAATGAGATGGTGGTGTTCGCTATGTGTATTTCGAGTCGATATTGCGGTGAATGTTTATGCAGCAGCTTACGCACCGTGGATCGAACGTAGTCCTCCCGGGTTTGGCGCGCTTCGGATTACTTCGCCGCTTTAGAAGAGCACAGGATGGCACCTGGGCCTGGTTTACAATCGAACATGGCATCCCCCCCTCCGCACGCTTAATACTAAACCTTTAACAGCTACTCTGGATGGAAAATGAAGGTCCGTTCGAGCATTCACATCGATGCGTAAACGGCCCTTCTATCATGGTTTAAAGTGGGAAATGTACTTGCCCTACTATAGCGCAGCTCTGAACCATATGTACCTTCAATTCTGAACCACTCCTTGCTCCTCGTCCCATCCACCATAAAAGAAAATATAGCTGACACGTAAAATTAGGAAAACCCGGAGTTGTGCTCCCAAACGTTGGAGGTATCCCTGTTAGGAGTAGGAACAGTGCTCCGTCTCGAAAGGGATGCGTCGTCAATGGTAAATTGGCTTTGGCAAGCAAACGTAAGTACGCTCGCCCCTCCAACCCCCTCCCCCCCCCCCCCGCCTCCTCGACTGTGAAGGTAATAACTTTCAACACCAAGAACCGCCTTTGGAGTTTAGCGGTATGCGAGGCGAGTTCACCACCTTCGGCCTCGTCTTCTTCCAGCGGCAGCCCTCCGCGAGGCATCAAGGGGGAAGATAACGGCTCATCGACGGGAAAAAAGTCGTCCAGCGATACCTCGGAGATCAAAGAGACCACGGTAGGAGGATCAGATTCGCAGTCTAACTTTTACAAAAAAAATAGCTTGGAGTGCCAAACAGATACTCCTATTTCAATCACTTCATAGGTCGGACAGACAAATCACGATCTATCTGATGTATCTGTTGGCCGCCTAGACGCTAACCTTCCGCCATGAGGTGCTGTGCAGGATCTGTATAGTTACAGATGTATCCCAACGAAAGATGTGGTAGATCACGCAGATTGTACTGCTCCCCACCGGCAACATGAGATAGCTCATACAGAACAGGGACCTATCTACAATGAAAGACCTAGATCATGATTCGGAAAAATGTTTATCTGTTGGGTGTGGGTAACGTTCTCCCCGCCGTTTACACCAAGCCCCCCCCCCCCCCTGCTTGGTACAAGGAATGTCTGCCTGGCCGGTGAAACCCCGACGTGCTCCGTCCCGGTATTGTAGGGATGCGAGGGTCTACGGTCATATGACTACGGCCATGCATGATATCGAGTACACCCCCCCCCCCCCTCCACCCTTCGAAGTTGTTATCCACGTGCGAGAAAGCCCGCCTCACAAGCGATTCTTGGTAGGATGCAGCTCCCCCTTCATGCGACTCGCCGAAGACCTCACGGCGCTTCACGCTTGGTGCAAGCAATGTCTGCCTGGTCGGTGAAAACCCGACGTGGTGCGTCCCGGCATTGTAGGGATGCGAGGGTTTATGGTCATACGACTACGGCCATGCATGAGATCGAGTGCATATTTCCGATCACCCTCCCGGCATTGTAGGGATGCGAGGGTCTACGGTCACACGACTACGGCCATGCGTGATATCGAGTACCTCCCCCCTATCGAGTACACCCCCCCCCCCCCCCCCCTCTTTCTCCCCTCCCCCTCTCGGCCCCATTTTGACCTCAACGACTCGTGCACGAACAGCAACCGGGGGTGGGGTCCGGCTGTTCTCCTTCCGCGGCCCCTACCAATACCGTCTTTCGGGCACGTGCTACTTCCTCGAGGGACACACCCACTGCGATGCCTCACCAACGCCACGGGCACACCAGCTTCGTGTGGGATCCACGAAACGTTGTGCTGGCAGGCAGCGGGTTGGAGGAGGCCGGGCGTGCCAGGCGGGGAGGGGGGCTGCCGGACTCCTCGGCCAAGCGCTGCGTCGGCGAAAAGGTGCGGTTGGTTGGTGCCGGTATGTCGCACGACGTCGTATGGACGGCCTGTTTTGTTTGCCAGGTGTTGTGCGGTATCAATGGTTGACCCACGCGTTGGGGGACAGACGGCTCGGAATTGATAGCTGCGGGAGTATAATGTTTGCGATAGTTTTCACGTATCGGGCAGATGTATAGATCATCGATTCCCACTTGATGATGTAGATCTTTCAGGAAGGATTTAGATCCCTGATATGTCCCTATGATCTACAGTACGCACATAGCTCATGTTGCCGGGTGGAAGAGGAAGACGTACACTCTGCATGATCTGCTGATAGCACACGCAAAAGTTTCCTGGGCTGGATCTGTGCTCTTCGTGTGGATCCTGCTCAACGCATCACAGCGGCAGGTTGGGATTTCAGGCTGTCTACATCGTGATGTATCTGCCCGGTGGGTGGTGTGTTGCCATCAAGGTGGGAGAGGAAGACGTACACTCTGCATGATCTGCTGATAGCAGTGGGAGAGGAAGACGTACACTCTGCATGATCTGCTGATAGTACACGCAAAAGTTTCCTGGGCTGGATCTGTGCTCTTCGTGTGGATCTTGCTCAACTCATCACAGCGGCAGGTTGGGATTTCAGGCTGTCTACATCGTGATGTATCTGCCCGGTGGGTGGTGTGTTGCCATCAAAGTACCGTACGAGTACACCATGCGAGGTACCGTACAACACTGTCACACGGGTGATACGACAACACACCCCCTACGAGGGTATGGATTAGGGCCAGTTCTATCAAAAACAAGGGGCGGGGGGGGGTGTGAGCGCGCACACACAACGAAAGCAGCGTGCGGTTTTGGAAAATATTTCGTCGAGATCCTTCCATAAACGGCATAGGCTCGGCGTTCGTATCATCACCGTTTTTCGCGAGAAAAACGGCTTAAAAAAAACGTGCGAGGGCGTGTGCCATCTTCAGTGTTGTACTGATAACCCCTTTCAGGACTGCAGTGCCGTTTCAGGGACAAACCACTCAAATTCTGAGTAGTTTGTCCCCAAACTGGGACTGCGGTACTAACAGTCCTAAAAGGGTTAAGGTGCGGTGGAGGCTTGTTTTCGGGTCCGTTGCCACCGCAGCACCCTATTACGGGAGACCATAGTTAATAGGACCAAATATTGTTAGTAATAATGATTAAATATATAGGTTTTTATGTACACCATAGGTCCTATCAACTACGGTACCTGTAGGGGTGGCACCGCGTTACAAGAGTTTCCTGACGCTTCCTCACTTGAAGAGCTCTATTGCTTGTAGTAAGCCACCCTAGAAACGGCCTGTTTTAGCCTGATGACATGGTCGGTAGGTTCATGTCGGAAGTACACGTGTGAAAACGAACAAACGAAGACTGGATATGATAGTTTATCAGTTGCAAACGGTTGAGGTGCTCCATCTATCAGCATGTTTTTTGGGGGGCAAAAAAAGTACGGTATTATTCATGTTATACGAAGTATTACTATTTACTCCTATCGCAGCACCCATCCACTAATCGAATACGTATACAGTATACAGCATACAATCAGGGTATTCATCATCACCCGAGAAAAACGCATCCCGTCGGCGGGCGGACGAATGAACACCATCCAGACTCCTGACCTACCGTCATGAAACGTTGCCCGGGAGGGCCTGTAAAGCACAGATTCAACCCGGGAAACAGTGTCGCAGATCGTATTGCTTTGTTCTAAACGGCTACCACCCGGCAGCACCTGTAACGTACCTAGATCTTTGGAGTGTGTATCCACATACGTATAAATATGTAATATATTCATACAGTAGCATGCAATACTTTCTCAAAGTCGATCGATAGATGAGGGCATAGAGACCCTCAAAAGTGAGGAGCCTCAGACATTTTCTTTGCCCCCCCTACCATAGCACGCCGTACCAAAAGTGAGGAGCCTCAGACATTTTCTTTGCCCCCCCTACCATAGCACGCCGTACCAACTCAGGTGGAAACCCAGCGCTCCATCGAACCAACGACGCGTGCTATCAATACGGCAGAGGGGTGGCGCAATAATTTTCTGGAGGAATGCACACGCCGAGACCTCAAATACCCCACCGTGAAACTGCTTTTAACAAGAGCTATAAAAGGGCAACCCCATGAATGATCTTAGGGCCTGGGTACACCACGAGCAATAATGTAAACACGTTCGTAGAAAGCGTTTTTTTTTCCATGGTTTGATTTAGGTCATGAGGAGTCTGGTTGCTCGGAAATGTTTTCGCCCGAAAAGGCGCTGCATCTCTCGTACGTATATAGCACGCACCCAACGCTGCGAACGGTAACTGACAAGCAGTGCATGTATACAGACGGTGGTGGTTCAATGGTTGAAATGGTTGAAATCGTTGAAATGGTTGAAATCGTTGAAATGGTTGGAATCGTTGAAATGGTTGGAATGGTTGAAATGGTGCATGCTACGTACGATAGAGGCGTATGTATACATCGGAGCGACATTTTCCGAGGCTCCTTTTTTTCTCCCTACGTGATTTTGTTTTATTGAGGAGCGTTCTGCTCCTCGCACAAAAAAAACGCCTTCGAAAAAAATGGGATGTGCAAAATCCGATGAGCAATTAGGCCCGTGCATGGTCTATATAGAGGTATACAGCGAATAGTACTCAAACTCACAAATGGTGTTCCAGCTACGACATTGGGTAGTTGGTTCCTCTCAGTTCAGTAGCCGGCCCTATGATGTCCCTGCGATAAGGCGTGTCCCATACCAGGTATTGGGCAAATAGGGCTTGGGGCATAAGGCAGGCCTTGTTAGGTAATACGGCATGCTTTATTGGGTAATATAAGGCATGCCTTACTGAGTAAAAAGGCATCCCTTATAAGACAAAAGGGCATGTATCATTGGGTTGTAGGGCATGCCTTATTGTTAATAGGTCAGGCCTTATTGGGCGATAAGGCATGCTTCATTGGGCAACAAGTCAATCCTAAGTACCTTGTAAGGCATGTCTTATTGGGCAATAAGACACATGCTTCATAAGGCATGCCTTATTGGGGATAAGGTTTGCCTTACTGGGTAGTTCCCCAGTGCCCTTAAGGAGTTACCCCGTCGGCCAGAAATATTTTGGCCCAAACAATGCTACCACTGTCGTTTGTAGCACGTGTCTATTGTCTCTGCTGACCTTGTTGATGTACGACGCGGCATGTCTCGTGCTGTGTGGAGCGCTTCAAAGGAACGACGTGATCTTATTCCAGGTGTGCATCACGTACCATACGTGTAGAGAAGATGCTGTGTCTGCGCGCCCCCCCCCCCTCCTCCAGTCGACGCGACCCTGCTGTCCCCATGTGCAAGAACGTGCGCACAACGTGCCGAAGCACGCCTCACAAGCGGTCCTTTACCACGTAGTGTGTACGAGGTATGGTAAGACGCCCACGAGGCAGGTACAAAGTATACCCATCGGTGTCTCTAAAAGTAGCCACACCAGAAAAGCAAGCCTATGAAGTCGACGCTGTCATCCATTTGCAAGACAGTCCGCCTCACAAGCGGTTTGTAGCAGGATGCAGACAACCTTTGAAGAGACTCGCCAGCCACCTCGCGCTTGGTGCGAGCAAGTAACGTCTTCCTGGTCGGTGAAAACCCGACGTGGTCCGTCCCGGCATTGTAGGGATGCGAGAGTCTATGGCCATACGACTACGGCCATGCGTGGTAGTGAGCACCCCATCTCTTGAAAACAACTGTTTTTGTTTCTTAAGGCCTTGGGCTCGGGTTGAACCAGCGGATACTCCCTAATAGTGAGCCATCAGGAAATCCTATACCTGGGGTCGTCAAAACCAGTCGGGCCTTCAGCTGCTGCTGTTGCTGTTGTTCTCTCACTGACTCATTGCCAAAATCAAACCCGTGGCCACAGAACAGGCCTCAAAAACAGTCACCCCCCCCGCCCCCCCTCCGTCAACCCAAACCAAATCGCCCGACCACACCCCCCGTTTCCCTTCGCCTATCCCTAATTCCTCGTGTAGAGAGAACAGGACGCGCCCGGCGGGGCAGCGAGCGGTAGACAAGGTACCGACGCTAGCGACGTGAGCGGTAGGGTTTCCCCGAAGCGCTCCCGAGGCGGGGGGAGCGGGGGGGGCGGGGGGAAGGGCGGCGGTAACGGCAGAGCGGGAACGGCGCCACCCCGGGTGGGAGGGAGAGGGGGAGGCGTTTCCGGACGATCGGTGCGCGCGGGGGGGGGGGGGATCGATGACCCCTTCCCCTCCCCCTGCGTCGTGACCTTCGGGGGGTCTGCCCTGCGGGCTGGGGGGGGGTACGCACACACGGTTTTGCACGCTTTGGAACCCTTGCCGTTGGACGAGAAGGAGGACGGGGAGGACAGTGAGGCGGAGGAGGAGGAGGGGGCGCGGGGCAGGAGGCCGAAGGAGGATGAGAAAGGGCGTGTGGGCCCGAAGGAGACAACGTCGGTGGTGGGGTTTACGGGTGGTGCCTTGGAGGCTGCATCGACGACTACCAGCGCGAGACGGCCATCCCTCAGCAAGTTTCAGAAGTGAGATGTAGAACGATAGGGGTAGCACTTTTTTTGCCTTGTAAGGCAATATTTATCACTGATGGGGCTCCTTAAGGGCACCGACAGCCCTGACGGACTGCCAATTATCACTTCAACATCCTCTGTCTTTTTAAGGGTAGCACTTTTTTTGCCATATAAGGCAATATTTCTCAGTGATGGGGCTCCTTAAGGGCACTGACAGCACTGACGAACTGCCAATTGTCACTTCAACATCCTTTGTCTTTTTTAGGGTAGCACTTTTTTAGATATGTTCCGACTGTAGGCTAAGTCCTGGTCCATCGTGTTGCTCTTTCATTTTTCTCTCAAGAGCAGTTTTTTCAGGGTAGGGTTGCTTTTAGAGATCCTCAAGTGACTCTCATAACCTCGCAAAACATCAGGGGGTACCACGATGGAGAGAGGGTGGAGGAGGGGGGGGTCCGGCGAGAGCGAGAGAGGCTCCACGCATCGTGCGCTAGAGGAATGCGTATGTACATACGAGTGGTCGATGTTTGGTAGATCTGGGTCAAAGTTGTTTCAGACCAGGCCGCCTGGGAGGCGTTCTACGACAGAGCTTCACCCTAAATTTTCTGAGGCTCCTCACCTAGCAAGCTCCATACCTCACCCGAAAATGAACTTCAGCAAAATCAAACCGCATCCCAATGCAAACCCCCATGGCCCAAGTATACAACAACGTCATTTGTCAAAACCAGACTGGCATTTCGACGATTTCGGGGTCAGGAACCCCCGTAATTCGGAATCAGTTCCAGCGTTAATGTGATACCTCTATTGTAGAACGCGTCTTGGGTGGGGTGGAGTGCCTTGATAGAAAACTAGCGCCTTGTATAGGAGTAAAGCAATCGATGGCGGATGCTCGCACCGGGTAAATTGTGTCGTCATCTGTAGCGTCTGAAACGCGGTAACTCCTTCTGAACCGGCCCCAACTTTTCGGGGGAGAGAACTAAAGATGCGTGCCATAGTAGAGGTATGTAGAGGTGTACTGTACCTTTTTCAGCCAAAGCATTCGTGGAGGACTACCAACGGGCTCCTCAACTGTCGTGGTAACGCCCCAACCATTGTATCGTTGATCCCATTCTTGAATTTTCAGTTTTTTCCGAAAGCCATATAATGCACCTAATTTCCGCTAGGCCCAGGTGAACGTGTCCCTTTTTTTTCCCAAACCTGTTTGAGGGTTACTGCAGGCATTGAGCTCTTCAAGTGAAGAGCCTAAAAAAAATAGGTATGCTACCTCTACCTCACTCGCACACGTCATAATACTTGGATTTAGTGTGGGATAAGTTTAACAGTAGCTAGAAGGGTGAAGCACAGTTATGTCTCGGGCTTTGGGGCATAACCTCGCAAAAAACCCGGTAGCGCACTCGGCGCACGGTGTATATAGACGTGTCGCTCGATCTGGAGCAGAGAGAACGATAGACGGTCGAACCCTAGGCCGGAAAGCAAGGGACGTCCGAATCGACAATATCGCCACCAACCTCCTCCTCCTCACGGACGGTTATTGGTAGGATGTAGCTCACCCGTCACGCGACTCGCCAATAAACCTCACGCCGCTCCGCGCTTGGTGCAAGCAAGTAATGTCTGCCTGGGAAGTGAAAACCCGACGTGCTCCGTCCCGGCATTGTAGGAATGCGAGGGTCTATGGCCATGTACACGATTTCGGCCCTGCGTGACAATGCATACACCCTTCCCTGTTTTCGCCCCCTCCATACTTCAACCCCTCCCACATAACGCCTACATGCAAGTTGTACGAAGGCGGTTATCCTGAAGGTGCACTCCTTGCGACAGCTAGGCAACGAACGGGTCGACTTCGGGAACGAGCACGCCGAGGGAGACTTAAGCTACGTCGAGTTCAAGATACGCTCGGTCATCATGGGAGACAACTCCAGGAGGACGAAGGTGGAGCCCCTCGGACATCTGATCATGATCTCCTGTATATCATCTCTAGACCATCTAGATCGTCTAAATCATCTACAGATCATCTAGATCATCACCAGCCGTTCGTTGTGAGGGGTTGTGCAGGGTCTGCCTCATAGGGCAGATCCAACCGAGGAAACGTGGGCTACAGCAGATCATGCAGATTGTAACGGCTCCTCACGAGTTACTGTCCATCACGCATACAACGGCGGGAAGGCGTATTTCTTGAAAGATCTAGATCGTAAAGTGGGCATCGATAACATGCCGGAGGTGTGCAAACGCGGACGAAGCGCGAATCGCGCGTTTGTATCTTCACAGGGCGTACGGTATTGACACACAGGTGGCAAGGTAACACGCACCCTGGGGCGAGTGTTTTCAGCCCATTTCTTCAAAAAAGGCGTGCCTTAAGGGGGGGGGCGAACACAACGAACACGGTGGCTGTGAAAATATCTCGTTTGTTCGATATTTTCTCATGGATGCATCGCTCGGCGTTCGAACCTTCCCCCCCATTGTCGAGAAAATAAGCTGTAGTCTTGCAGTGACATTCGTCCGAGGGGGTGCTATTTTATCCTGCACGTATTATTTTCTAACATCGACGTCGCACACACCATTCCACCGCGAAATAAGTGCCGTGTTTTGTCGTATTAAGGCGTACGCTAGGCACGGTCGCCTCAACATGAAGGAGGCGGGGCGGGGGGGCGGGGGGGCTACTCATATCATGCAGGGCCGTGGTCTTATGACGGGGGAGGGGGGGGGCGGGGGCTTCCCCCCCTGCCCCCCTTTTCCTGGTCGTGTTCGTTCGCACAAATACATCGACCAATGAATAGGGTTTGTTGATATACGGGACGGCGTTATTCGCAGCCTGCCTTTTTTAGGCCGTTTCAAGGAGGCCATCAAAGGAAAAAGAAATGGAGCCGACGAGCCGCTCTGCACTCTGCGTCGTGTTTTTTTTTTTTCAAAATCGGCGAAACATCCCCTGCTGCTGCTGCTGCGACGCTTTTTTTCGAATCTGTTCCTGGTACACGGGAAGCGCACGCCTCCCGGAGATGATGACGGGGGCTGCGACGGGGGGGACACAAATGAACTATTACCCGAAAACGATACCTTAAGTGACCTGTGGAAACGGCCGCCCGCCGTGGCGGTACGTTAAAGAACCGCCAGGGTGTATTTGTGCAGTGGGGTCATACTACTACGGGGGACCATCGTAAATAGGACCTACGGTACACACAAAAACCTAGATATTTACCTATTTGTACTAACAATATTTGGTCCTGTTTACCGTTGTCTTCCGTAATACCATGGGGATATACTACCGTGAGTATAGCCTATACCAATCTGGGCGTAAATACAGGGAACGATATTATGAATAGCTCACGTAGTGAGCGGCAGGTTCTGCACCCATGTTTTCCAGTCTCTCTCAACCAAAAGGACGGCTCGGCCGATTCAGTGACTGACCCAACTCGTTTGCCTTAAATTTTTCTCGATGTGCATCCACCGTGACATGGGGTTGTTTCCTACCACTTGTGTGCTTGTGCGACCAAAAGGTATTTTCAGGTTCCAATTATTATTTACTACTTGCGCAACAAAAAAGCATCTTTCAAGGTCCAATTTTTAGTGAGGCACGGAGCCCCTCGCCCGAATGGCGCGCACGCGGGTAGTGAACGCGGGGACGGCCCCTCTGCGGTAGCCCCGGCAAAAAAAATCGGGGCTCTACCCCTACCGTGGGGGTGGTCCCCTGACCGGAAATATAAGACCCCTTTCGACTCTGATATGAAAAACGAAGGGAGCTTACATTATCGGTCAGAGGGGTACAGTATCGGTCCTCTCGTAAAAAAACAGACTTTTTTAGAAATCCAGCCTAGACATCTTGAAACACAAAGAGTGTAAGAGAATAGGTGGCTAGGCCTACGTAGGCGTTCGCTGCCTGTTCAGGGAAACTGTAAGAAATCTCCCCTTTTTTTTCTCGTTCCGTCGGAATGAGGATGTTTTCATAGCCTGACATCTGCTTTCAGGCTTCAGACGAGAGGGGGAATACTGTACAGCCGAACGGAGTAAAACGGAAAATGTGCCTAGGAAGCTATGTGCGCTTTTTGTCCACGGGTTTCGGCTCCCTTCGAAATAGTGAAAGGCTTCGACAGCGCATTGCTCCACAGATGGCTGGAACCCCCCCCCCCTTGCATGCACAATGTAGGCGTCAAATGAAATCATTGTGGAGACATTGAGCAATGTCTCATCGTGAACCCTACAAGGTGTCGACAACCTGTCGGTTCAGTACGCGTGATGGTGTGCTACATTGTTCAATGTCTCCACAATACCTGGTATTGTTTTTCACGCCCACATTGTGCAGGGAGGGGGGGGGGGGGGGGGGGGGTCCCGGCCACCACCTGTGTTACGTACGTACACGTCCAGAAGCAACGCACCGTCCATGAATAGCAAACGCAGGCTAAACAGCAGAATCTGCCGATCTGCCCATCAGTTCGACCCCGAACCTAACCCCGCGTATCGGCCGAGAAGAGGCGTGATGGGATCGCGATGGAATTGTGTTATTTACCCCCCGCTGGACGGTATGTTTTTCATCAAACATAGCTTATATTTCTGAGTATCAGAGCGGTGGGCATTTCTCGATTCGGCTCAACCTTAAGCTCCAACCCCTGCGGCTAAACCCGTCGCAGTGCGCTCGTGTTGAGATGGAATCAAATCAATCGCGTTCTAACTTTGCGCAACGAGAGTCGGCTCGACTCTAAGCACCAACCCTCTGCAAAAAAAAAACGACGCAAGCTGGTTGCGTCGCGATGGAAACACGTTCTTAACTTTGTTTTTCTCGGTTCAGCTCAACCCTCGTGAGCGCTGCTGAAACTCAACCCTGTGTGCTTGCTTCGTGATGCAAACGCGTGGTCGTCGGTCGTTGGTCCTTCATCATTGACCGTTAGTCCATGATCGCTGACACCTTGATCGTTCAAAACAAATGTGTTTGTTCCCCCCCCCCCCCCCCCCCCCTTCCCTTTTGTTCCGGGCGTTGACCGGCGGGGGGGCGGAGGACGTCTCGCCTCACCTTGCTTCGCCTTAATCTCATTTATGTCTTCTCAATTTTATTATACTGTTTCGGCTCAACTCGAAGCTCCAAAAAGCCCCTATTACGGGGGGCCATAGTTAATAGGGCCTACGGTATACATTAAAACCTGTATATTTAACCATTTTTACTAGCAATATTTGGTCCTATTAACTACGGTCCCCCGTAATAGTCAGGGACAGGACGGGATGCTATCGTGTTCTTGATTACCATTTAATTTTCGATTCAGCTCAACAACTCCCCTCGACTCGGTTAAGCTCCCAACCCTCTCCTTGGCAAACAGCTCCAAACGCGCTTTTTTTGCTTCCAGGGCGGTGCCTTCGGCGGAGAGGACTCCAAGAAACCCCCACCGCACGCAACAGCCGCCCTAGCTTCCCCCGGGAAGGGCTCCATCACCCACGCCCACGAGAAGAGGCCACACCCCGGGGCCGGTCGTCTGGGTGTTTTCCCCACCGGCTACGAGCAGGTGAGAGCCAAAACTATCGGACGCGCGCTAGGATAGACGTACCGTGACGCATGGTGTGACAGAGGTAAAACCCTGTTTTCGCCTCTGTGTTCAGTACCAGGTAGAGCGTACCACGAACACGAGATTTGGTCCGATTGGCTCAGGACCGGGGTCGGGATTGTTCTGTTTTGCATGTAGGGTCGGGTTTGGGGTTGCTCTGACTGGCTTAGGGTTGGGGCTAGGGTTAGTTCTACTCGTCTCGAAAACAGCAGTGTGCGTCAACCATGCTCTCGAATATGTGGTAAGTGGTAAAGCAACCATCGTTTTCTTTGTTGTGGCGGACGGGGGTACCTCACCTGAGGATGCCCCCAATTAGGCATGCCATATCGTTGGAAACCCAGGCCGTGGGTGGGTTTTTTTCATCGGGTTTTTCCGGGTGTTGGATGGGGTAGAGAGGTCTTCTCACACAGGGGGCCTCAGAAAAAGCAGGAGCAAAACCCCTGTCGTCACATGCATCTGATCGTACGTATGAATAGCACACATTTTCATGAGGTTCCCCTCTTCTCCCTTCAGCAGCTCTAACGCCTCGCCGGGTCTGCCGGTGGAGCAACCGAAGGCGCAAGCCTCCACATATATTTTTGTTTGCAGTAACACAACAGCTGCGAGATCGAGGATTTCGTCGAAAGCCTCCACATTTGTATGGGGGTGATTGACGCCGATAATTTATTGGGGGGAGGGGGGTTCAAGGAAGCGATATGTCACTAAATAAAGGCATGACTATTATGCAGAGCCGCCATCATCTACCGAGTACCAATATAGCCGGAAATACAAGCGATGTTAGGGCGTAATTAGGAATATCAAACGGTACATAGTATGTTTCGCCTATATCACTCTTGGACGGAAATATAAGGGCCATTCAGTTATTTTCATGACTTTCCAAACGGTCCTTACATTTTCGTTCAGAGTGGTACAGAGTTATTGGCATATGTACAATAGCCATTGGCCTCTGAGAGAGCTCCATTTTGTTTAACTACTAGGACTGCAAGGTCGGAAAAAAAAACTCCGTTCCGTCGTGTCTTTTCCGGCGTATTTTTCGATAAAAAAATCACAATTTGACCGCATATGAAACCGTCATGAAAATACAAATCGATTAGATCCGCGTATCGTACTACCAATCCTCCCGTGGAGCTACGATGATACGAAGTACAAGCCCATTGGCATGGACACAACTGAGTAGCACATCGACCTCGTATCCGCCGTGGACTGCCGTTGGATGGTATCCATGCGGATGCGGAGCTTCGTGGCGCTTTTAGCCTGTTATTACTTGAAAGCTCTGCGTAGGGTCTATGGTATTTTTGTTGCTCCTCTGCTCATCCTGGCTCAACCTTATGGGAATTTTCTAACCGCACTTCTTGGCAGTACAGTCGAACTTACGGCCTCGATCTGGTTACACCCTCGACCATTTCGTCCATGAGTGAAGCGTCAGACGCGCGTAAGCCGCCCGTCGCGGCGAAGCCCGCGTGTGTACACGTATATGTATATGTATACATAGCCATAGTTTTGTTCGATTTCTCTGCAGTAGAGACGATATGTATATAACCATACCTGCCGAACAGCGGCCTTTTATATCGAACCACCGATTTCGCACTCCCGGCTGGCCTCTTCCGGCCGAAATACAAAACAGGTCAAGGCTTTCCTCGCGGATTCCCGCCCCGCCATATTGAACCGGAGGCCTGTGTCAGCGCCATCCCAATCGGAGGTTGGCGGTGGCACCCTCGGCGGTAGTGGTGGTGGCTACGGCGGCGGCGGCGGTGGCGGCGGAGCAGAAAGGAAGCAAGGACGAGCACGCACAGCCATGCTGTGCAAGACCAGGCGCCCTGGGAGCGCGGGGGCTGCCCTAGGTTCCAGCGGAGTGGGAGAACATGTCGATCAGGTGGGGGGGAACAGGGGTGGGGTGTGTGCTCATGTATTGCACGGCCGTGGTCGTATGACCATAGACCCTCAAATCCCACCAACACCGGGACGGAGGAGGGGGGAGGCGGCGAGGGAAGAGAGAGACGGCCGGTTGTGCCTGTGTCGCCCTGCTCTGTATACTCTTTTTTCATGTGGCTTCCAAAAATGCGTGTATTATCACACCTAACCAACACCGCGTAACTGGCACCCGGGGTCTCCGCAACGAAGCTATTCAGCCCGAACCATGGAGGGGTGCTGCGGTTTAAGAGAGGAGTACAGCAATCTGGGCGGAAATATAAGGAACGTTGGGTTACCGAAAATATGAAACCTAATCGGTGGTAGCCCCCCTAATGGTATACAAGGCCCCTCCCCCTTGAAGAGCTTCATGCTGACCTCACCCAACAGCCGAGGGTGATACCAAAAGTTGAAACTTGAACCAAGATAAACAAAAAACGAAAGCTGCGGTGGGCTGGGTATCCACTCTCACCGTACTCCCTCTCCCCCTCTCCCCTCTCATCCTCTCGAGTTCAACAAAAAAAAAAATTACGAAGACTCACAAAAGAAAAACGGTTCGTGGCCCCCCCGTATCGCCCGAGATTTTTCTTCTTCTTTTTGGTAGAATACCCATCGTGTCGAAAAGTGTGTAGCTCCTAAGTTAAGAACCACCCCCGCCCTATCTGTTTGAGGTGTCTCTATTAATAGTAGGAGTACGAACGGTGCTTCGTCTCGAAAGGGATGGGTGCGTGGTCAATGGTCGAACGACTAAGGCGAGTAACAAAAGGAGTAGCCCCCGCCTCCCCTCATGCGCTCTAGCATGTACAGGTTAGCTTGGCGTCGGTTGGCAACGGTACTGTAAAACATGTCGCTCACTCGTGCGTTTGTTATTTTTTGGCGGCCGCCCACAGCTGGTTGGTCGAGTTAGATCGTTTGTGCGAGGTAATTAACCTTTACTCCGCACTAGGGGATTGCTCGTATCACGCAGTGTTTGTTCATGGTAAGGCACCCAAGAGGCAGTTAAGTAGTACTCCCATTGCCGTTTCTGGAAGTGGCCACACCGGGGGGAAAAAAATACCTCATTAAAGCTGTCATCCATGTGCAAATCCGCCTCACAAGCGGTTCTTGGTAGGATGCCGCCCATCCTCCATGCGACTCGCCGGACACCTCACGGCGCTTCGCGCTTGGTGCAAGCAATGCCTCTGTGGTCGGTGAAAACCCGACGTGCTCCGTCCCGGCATTGTAGGGATGCGAGGGTCTATAGTCATATGACTACGGCCATGCATGATATCGAGTACACCCCCCCCCCCCCCGCATACGCCCCAGTTTCCCCTTCAATAGAAAGTAGTTGAGATCAAAAGTCACAAGTGTAGCCGCCCTCTTCAACCGTACCACGGCTCCATTCCGGGGGATTGGGCGGGCTCAGTATACGGGGCATTACCTCTCGAGGAAGCTACAAGTTAGGGTCGAACAGCACGAACTTGGGCGGTTCCAATTGTCGGACGGGAACCTTCCGTGGAAGTGCCTGGAAAACACCCGAGGAAGCTTCCATCTACCTTCCAGGAAGCTATCATCTACTGCCACCTACTCCCATAGAGGTTGGTGGAAGCTTCCGTGGAAGTAGACGGAAACTTCCATGAAAGCAAGACTCAAAAACGCCGAATAAAATGGAAGACCCATCGGCAGATCACGATCTAGAGCGGCAGATCACGATCTAGATCATATACTGTAGATCCTATCCGGCAATTACGCTGTGTCGTGCGTGGATCTCCGTAGCACAGATCCAACCCAGGCAACACGGGACTAGGAGACCGTGCAGCTTACACGGCTCCCTCTCGGCAACATCAGCTAGACTATGCAGATCAGGAAATATATAGACCACGAAGTGGGGAGCTGGTATGACCTGATCTGTCCGATGCGTGAATATTTCTAATACGGGGGACCATATTCAATAGGACCTACGTTACACACAAGAACCTATGTATTTCGCGATTTTTATCAACAATATTTAGTCCTGTTCACTATAATCCCGCGCAGTCATTTTACGAGCAGGCAGGAAGTTCACCGGAAGGTCTTCTGTTTCATCCTATCATTCAGCAACGCTACGAGACCGAGCGCTTTGGGCAATTTACCTCTAGCACAGCCAGCCCCCTCACTGACATCAAGCGCTTTAGATCACTTACCCTGAGCACGACACCCCCCCCCCCCTCAAGAGAAAGATCGCTGTCAACGAAGATAGATGGTGGCCACCAAACAGCGAAGCAAGAAAGGGATACATTTTTATGGCACGCATGCAAAAAAAGTAACGAGCGTTTTAAACGTTCGAGGTGTCTCTATTCGGAGCAGAAACGGTGCTCCATCTCGAAAGAGATGCGTGATCCGTGTGCTCAAATGGATGCCAGCAGCACATATGTACGCCCCCACCCCCCGCCTTCCCCTGCATGGCATGACTACCCCCCCTCCGCCTCTTTCCCCCCGCCAACCCCGCCCCCATGACAGTCTCCGGCCCTCCCGCCCGTGATGCTGAGCGCTAAGCCCTTGTCCGGCTCGCTCTTGGCCCGGCAAGCGTCGAGAACAACGGCGGGCGGCGGCTCTGCGGCCAGCGCAGCCGACGTCGACAGCGAGAGCTTGCAGGGCCGGGGGGTGGAAGGAAGCGAGGCGACAGCGATCGAAGGAGGGGATAGGAGCAATGGTTGCAGGCGCCTGTGTCCGCGACCCTCTTCCGTGGGAGGGGGAGGGGCGACAATGCCCACGCGGCTTGGTCGACAAGGAAAGCCGCTCCTCCTCCCCAAGCCAACGCTGGCGGCGCACAACGGGCGCATGCTCATGGAATACGAGTGGGCTCAAGCGGGTTTTTACTGAGAAATTGAGGCGGGAGGGGGAAGGGGGGGGGGGGGGGGCGAGGGTACAGCAGTACTACACTCTGTCCGGAAAGGGGGGTGTTGAAAGGAAGGAGCTATACAGTAGGTACCACAATGTCCCGAAACGTAAGCACTGTTCTTGTGTTCATGTCAATGCCCCAAACAGTTCCTTTCATTTTCCTGACTGAGTGAGGGGGACGCGTTTTCATCGCTGTAAGGAATCGACGTCAATGCGTATGTTCTTGCTATGCTCACCGAGGAAGAGGGACGAGCATGGCATATTTTATTACCGAGGGCGGATATTGCAATATTACGTACCCCCCGACCTCCGACTAAAGCCCGTCAACTCTTGCTCCCGGCCCAATCTTACCGTACCCGTTGCTTCGTTCAGTAATCAGACCGAGCTGGGGGGGGGCGTACTTATTTGTTGTCTGCCTCTCTCATGTGACCATTGACCATACGCATTCCTTTCGAGGCGGAGATTTAGGGTCACATGAGTGCACGGCCTCGCGGGAAGCAAATAATTCCGTGATTGCTTGCCAGCTTACGGGCGACTTTGACCGCCAAGAGGAAGCGCCTCGTAGCCCCTTCCGGAGTCCAAACCTTGCGCCGTTGGGTACAACGCGGCCCCTTCTGGGTATCCCGCAGCCGCATAAGCGCGAGAAAATACCCGCGGCCTGATGTGCAATTAAAAGTGA
Organism: Nereocystis luetkeana; assembly: GCA_031213475.1. NCBI lineage: Eukaryota > Phaeophyceae > Laminariales > Laminariaceae > Nereocystis > Nereocystis luetkeana. The sequence goes on from JARUPZ010000020.1 coordinate 9,139,731, forward strand.
AATCAATAGGGGTAAAAACTTGAAGGTTTGCGACAAAGTTGCGCTGTGGTTTACACGGCTAATGGTACAGCACGCGATGCGATGGTTGTACCACGTTTATTATCGCACCGCTGCCGCGACGAGCACGAAGTTGCCGCGTACCGGGTGTAGAAGAGAGGACGATATACCGGCGCCCAAGCTCTGCTTGCGAGAGACACAGCAAGCGCATACCTCAGGCAGTACCAGACACGAACGCCACTTGATATTTTTTAGAGGGCACACGACGGAAGCCCCATCTTCTAGTGTACTAGGACAATCGTCCTCGCTTGCCGTGATGCTTCACGAGCCACTATCTCTGACTCTGCCTGGTATCCCAGCCCTCGCCACACCCTAAGCGGGAGATTCCTGGCCGCCATCACTTCCTCCGCCACTAATCCAATCGGTGCCACGACCTTAACCCCCCCTGCCCCCCCAAAACACCCATTGCTGTCTTTGGAAGTGACCACACCAAAAAAACAAACCAACGCATTCGACGCTGCCATCCAATGCAGAAAAGTCCGCCTCACAAGCAAGCGGCCATCATGACAGTAGGATACAGCTCACCCTTCGTGCGACTCGCCGAGCACCTCACAACCCTTCGCACTTGGTGGTGCAAGCTACAAGCCAAAGCCTGCCTGCTCGTTGAAAGCCCCACTTGCTCCGTCCGGGCATTTTCAGGGATGCGAGGGTCTATGGTCATAAGGCTGCGGCCATGCATTATATGAGTGCACCCCCTACCCCCCCCCCCCCTAACGCCCTTGCATGCACTACCACGCGGGGCGCAAGTGCTATCTGGGATCCGACGCGAACATCTGCCACCAATTATTTCAACCATCGCCAACGTCACCACCACTACGGTGACAAAATCTCCTATCTCGCCCACCACAACCATGGCTATTTTCAACCCTTGTTTTGCCGAGTTTCCAGCGCGCGCGCACACCTTGCTGGGCACGGTGAGAAATTTCCTACGACTTCACCCAGCCCCCCCCGAAGCTTCAAACAGTACGATGGCTTCAAACAGGACGCCAAAAAGGTCTACAACTACGAGCGCATGGTGCGAGCTTTCTGATGCACAAGGTGACCAAATTACAGGGAGTCCTTCAGAGACAGCTGAAGCGATCGACCGACCGATCATCCGACCGATCCACCTACCTACTGATCGGCCTACTGATGGGCCTACTGAGCGGCCTACTGACCGACCTACTGAGCTACCAACCGATTTACTCACCTATCGACCGACCGGGAGCCACCAACGCACATAAGTTGACGACAGCTACAAACATTCAGGGCTCCCCACGGGTCATGACGCGACCCGCGGGTCGGGTCAAGGTGTCCTACAAAACTCACGGGTTGGGTCGGGCCGGGCCAGAGGGTGTTCGAAATCTCACGGGTCGGGTCGGGTCGGGTCGGGGGGCCCATCCGACCCGGCCCGCGAGTTTTGACCCGATCCGTGAACAGCCCTACAAATATCCTGCTGCGAGACTTCCCAGCGACCGCTGTCATTACACGATCTTGTAATTGTTACGCTTCCCCGTGATGGTCTACGGGTATTTCTTAAAGACGAGCCAAACAAACACCACTAAAAAACGGATTGCTTAGGCTGCGTGATGTGGTTTATACTGCCGTCGTATCGTATCCCCCTAACCCCGACAGATCACGACCTAGATCATGATCTTGATTGATCCTCTGGATCATCTGGCAGCTAGCCCGCCCGTTACGAAATGTTGCGCAGGATCTGCATATACTAACATTAATAGTACATATCCAACCCAGGAAAAACGTCTTGAACCATGCAGATTTGCATGACGCCCACTCGGAATATGAACTAGATCATACAGATCATACAGATCATACAGACCAGGAACATATCTATCTGCCCTGAAATATCTGGACCATCACGTGGGAATGATCTGTACATGACCTGTCCGAGGTGTACAAGACCTACCAATAGGACTAGAACCGGGAACGCCAATGTTCCAACCCCACGGTGATCACTCCTCAGAAGCGGGCATGGTCGGAGTTGATGCAGTTGTCGAGATAACGCTAGCCGCCTCTGGCGTCTCGTTTTCTGGAGATAATGCAGTCAACCGGCTAACGCTGGTCGCGTCGGAAGTCGCGTGTTCTGGAGATAGCGCGGCGTTTTCTTTGGCGGGGGGCGTTATCGGTGGACCAATAACGCCGGCGGCTTTTGGGATCACGTTTTCGGGAGATAATGGAGTTGTCGGGATGGCGCTGGCCACGTCGGAAGTCGCTTGCTCCGAAGATAATGCGGCGTTCTCTTCGCCTGCAGTTGTCCGGGTAACGCTGGCCGCCTCTGAGGCCGTGTTTTCCGAAGATGATGCGGTATTATCTTTGTCAAGGACGTTTTCTGAAGATAACGCGGCGTTCTCTTGGGCTGTAACTGTCGGGCTAACAGTGCCCGCCTCTCCGCTCGCCTTTTCTGAAGGTAGTGCAGCAGTCGGGCTAACGCTGGCCGCTTCCGACGTCGTGTTTTCTGCTGATGGTGCTGCATTATCTTTGGCGGGGAGCGTTATCATCGGGCTAGTAGCGCCGACCGCCTGTGAGGTCGCGTTTCCTGAAGATAATGCGGCGTTTTCTTCAGCTTGGGGCGTTGTCGGGCTAACGCCGGCCGCCTCCGAGGTCGCACTTTGTGCATAAAATGAGGCGTTCTCTTCGGCGAGGGGGGAGCCCTTGTCGACGTCGAGGAAAAAATTGGAAGCCACGATGAACCGCAAGGCCTGGAGGGCGATGCTGCTTTCACGGTGGAGCTGAGGAGCGAGGAGCTTCCGGAGAAGCGTGGGCTTGGACACCTTCGTGTTCCTGTCAAATCGATCGTAGCGCGCCACGCATAAGGGTAGCGAGGAGCGTTTGCGGGTGGGTGCGACAGAGGGTACGGGCGGCGGTACCGGCAGCGAAGAAACGCCAGGAGATGCCTAGCCTTCACGGCATTGACGTACTGGGATGGATGGGAGGGGCCTCATCGCCAAGACAAGAAGCGCACATGTTCATACCCGGTAACTTTCTGGTGGTCGTGTTTAGGACCCGTCAGGCCCGAAATTCGACTCATAGTTCTCCGAGTCACAGCCCTACTATTAATAAAGGACGTGGTTTACATTACATGGGTCAATCGTTCCTTCGGTGCCCTTTGAAAAAACGGTCAATGAAAACTACTGTAGCAGCCATCGTTAGATAAATATATACTATATAATAATATAGAGAGTGTGGCCACAGCACGTGTACGTACAGCTCTCTCTCTACACTAGGAACATGATATTAGTTGGAACCGACACTGGGTTCTGTTGGATGCCGCTGGGCAAACATAACCAGGGCTCTTCACCTGTCATGACCCGACCCGGGGGTCGGATCAGGAAGTTTTAAGAGTATCACGGGTCGGGTCGGGTCGGATCGGATCGAATCAGGAGGATTTCATACTCTCTCGGGTCGGGTCGGGTCGGGTCACCCTTACCAGACCCGACTCGACCCGACCCGCGAGGTGTGATCCGACCCGTAACCGGCCCTGGGCATAATAACACAACGGCATAACACTTCTAGGAGGAGCGCAGTCTCTTTCGGTCAGTTTTGGGGGCAAGCCACTCGAGCCATAAGTGGTGCGTGCGTTCCCAAGACGGGCCTGCAGTCCTACAAGGCTTTAAAACGCTAGAACAGCACGCACACACAACAAGGGGCACAGACAATCGTAGCTCCCGTCTCTCACATTGCAATCCGCTCGGCCTTGGACAGCTTTCTCGGCTGCTTCTCGCGCTTGCCACTGCCGGTGGCGCTGCCATCTGCATCATCGTCTCCGGCCTCTAGACGCGCCTGCGCTCGTGCCTCGTGGTCGTGGACGAACAAGCACCCGTTCCCCCGGTGGCATTTCCCGCCCATGAAGTAGCTGCAGGGCAGGTGTGCACGGTTGCGGAGCAGGCGATAGGCGTGAGACTGCTGCGCCGCGGAAATTTGCGCCCGAGATGGTTGGCGTGTCGCCGACACATTCCCTCGTACAGCAATTACATTCGAACGCCCCCAGCGGTTTGCATTCGATTGGAAGGCGTGCGATGAACAGATACTTCGTACACACCGAGGACAGATCACGCTCCGAAGTACATCGCCCAGTAGATCCTAGCCTGCCGTTAGGGTTTTTTGTGAAGGATCTGTGTGATACAGATCCAACGCAAGGAACGTGTGCCAGATAATGTAGATAAGGCGATTCCCACCCGGCAGCATGAAGCTATAGATCATACATACCAGCAGTGTATCTGCTCTGAATACCTAGATTAAGTAAGGATCTGGTCTATCTGATCTGATCTGTCGGATGCGTCAACAAATTGGGACCCAGGTATGGCGATCAGGGCAATTGGAATGTGCAATCCTATCAATCGCCGCCCAGGTATTGCTATATCAACAACGTTTCTTCCAGCTCGTACAGAGAAACGATTCTCACAGAATCATCTAGAAAGTTTAGGGCAGGTACATTGATCCCTAGTCTGTGTGATCTATCGAGCTCATGTTACCGGAGGGGGGCCGCACATAGTCTGCATGGCCAAAATTGGATCTGTACTATTTCAGAGCCTGCGCAACATCTCACTAAAAGTTCTACACTTCGGGTGCCGTGCGAGAGACCCGTTTTGTAGCCGGCACCAGCAATGTCCACGCCTCACGGTCTGTGTGAGAAAGGAAATTTAGTGGGGGTTTTTTTCGTTCGCCACATTTAAGCAACCTGACAGCAGCGGCCACCGAAACGTTCTACATCCAAGTCCAGAAATCAAAAGCTCACGGCCTGTCGCCAGCCATGAGCAGAGGAAAAATAACTCCTTGCCGCGAAAAATGCTGGTAAATGTGTGCTTGACTGAAATCGTACCGGAAATAGAGGTAATTATTGATTTTCCGAATTCGTGGAGACGAAATAAATGTAACGGTATGCCATACTCAACCCCTTTCGGACTGCAGTCCGAAAACATTCGGACAGCAGTACCGTTTGGGGGATAAACCACTCGAATTCCAAGTAGTTTGTCCCCGAAGTGGGACTGCGGTCCTATTAGTGAACGGGTTAACCAGCTGTGCACATGGTGTACGAGAAGACCTACAGCAGGGATATCAATAGCAAGAAAAACAGCATCAGCAGACGCAGGAGATGGAAAAGAATAGCGAATGCGCCCCGCCCCCGCCCCCCGCAAACACTGCCGAAGAAGCATCAAGAAAAACAGCAGCAGCAGACGCAGGAGATGGAAGGTGGTGATACCACGCGACTGCTAGCCGGTGTTGCCGACTAGCTAATAGTTGCTCGAGCTTCAACTCCCAAGAGGGCGAGCCACTCGCGGGCATCATCCGCAGATCCTCCCGCGTAGACGACGTCGACGTTGTCTTTGAAAAAAAAACGCTTGAAAATAGCCAATACTGGTACAGCGTACGTACAAGCCATAGTTATTATCCCCTGTAGGCCAATCCGAAAACAAGCCATGCATCTCATCGGACTCTCTACGCACGCCTCCTCCCTCAGACCCTCCTCGTCTTGCAGCAGCGCCGCTTGTGTTCCAAGGGTTCCTGCTTCCACGTGCAGCCTACGCTCGTGCTTCGCCAATAAACCCGTTGCTGCATCGACGCGAAGGCGTTGCTCGCTATCCATTTGTTGTCCTGGCTCCTCCAAAAGATCTTCCGCTGATTGGCGAGCTCCGACCTCTTCCTCGCATCAAGCAAGGGCCAGATCGCGGCCAGATTGCGTGCACGGGCTGCGTCATTGTGGCATCTTTCCATCGTTTGCGACTCGCGCGACACGCTTCGCGGTGTTCTCATTGCGGTTGCTCCTCCCGGCTGGGGACCTCCTTCCCGTACGAGAAAAAACAAAAAAACATCTCTCGTTTTTTTTTTTAAGCTGCCTGCTGATCCCAAGCCTTCTTTCGGCGAGCGTTTCTCACGATCGACGACGGCGACTACAAGGTAGGCCCTGTTCGTGACACTCGTTCTTCCTGGTAGCTAATCGAGATCGGGTATCGTATTCGGCTCTATCGTTGGGAGTCAAAAACGCCGGCGATGACCAGCGCTCTGGCCTAGACCACGGAGCAGAGAAGACCCCTGCTCTTGGGAGCACCCCAACGGTCGTGTGGCGTAAACCTCACAACAAGAAGTCGAGCCTGTGGTCGTTTTCCCACCAGGGTATGGAGAGAGAGGGGGGGGGGGGGGAAGAGCCAAGTGCATGGTGGAGGGCTGCGCGAAGCCGGTGGCAGTGGCGCAGGCGACGTCCCACCCAGCCCAGCATATGGCCGCGCACCACAGAAGCCTTCCCGCGTACGTCGAGTAGACGAAGAAAGAGGCTCAAGACAGTGGCAAACACTCAACCTCGTGGCAAGGCCCTCATAGGGTACATGAAGAGGGAGGACGAGTCGGATGGACAACGAGCCGAACACGTATCCCAAAACAGGAAGGTGTTTCTGCTTGGAGAACATCACAAATTCTAGTGAAAGCAGGAAAAGCCGAGAGCAACCTGTGTTGTATACAGGCCAAGTTTCCGTACCAAGCCAAACGCGCACCGCTCGTGACACTCTTAGGGCTCCAACTTGAGAGGAGCTTTACTGGCATTTACGGCAATGAATTAACAAGACGTGACCATTTTACCGCCTCGTACATAGCGTGATCGGAGGACGACACAAATCGGTGTCCCAGCTCCAGTGCAAGGAGCCGTGCGGCAACCGCGCGCAACATCATCCTACCCCTACTGGCAGACGCCCACACTGCTTGTACATTGTAGACAGTTGATAATACTAAAGTTCTCGTTGTTTTGGAGGCGTTCTACGATAGGGGCATTAACTTTGGGGGGGGGGGGGGGGGGGGTTGCGAGCTACCACGGCATTCTTACCCGGCCGCAGTTCAAGGTGGTACAGCAGTACCACGGATCACGGGGATATCTGTCATCGTCGAAGGTGCTGCGCCCCACACATCGCAAGCGTCAGTCGCGTTTATATGTTTGTCCCTGCTCAATTCCGCACGACACCTTGGTGGGACACAGGAGTCTCAGGAAAAAAATTAAGGGGTGAACCTCTGTCGTAGAGCGCTTCTTTGGTCGCTGGTCGTTTCTGTTGAGTTTTCTTTCGGTTAACGGACGCTCTTAAAGGGAGTACCTCATGGCATGGCGACTAAGCGGCTGAGAAGTGCGGCGTCTCTAACAATATACGTAGCGAGGGCGACCAGCGGCATCACGAGTACAGCCGTGGTGCCGGCTGCCCGGTATAATATAGTGCCAGTAACATTGCTTTGCACAGGTGGGATTAACTATTACGGGGGACCATAGTTAATAGGACCTATGGTATACATAAAAAACTATATATTTAAGCATTTCTACTAACAATACTTGGTCCTATTTACTTCGTATGGTCCCCCGTAATAGTGTGGCGGTGTGCGGAATAGAGCCGGTCGCCGCTACGTATATTGCCGGTATTGTTGGCTGGCGCACATCATACCGGCACTATACAGGGACCGGCACTACCGCTGTACTGTTATGTGGCATGCGCGCGTCCCGTGCAGCTCTTTGCGTTGCAGCTCAGGCTCTAGCCCTTACCAATACTAGCCCCTTGACCAGGCGTTTCCCGAAAAGCGGGGGGGGTTTCACGTGTCCCCGGGATCCAGTAGCCGGGGTTGCTTGCTCGGTGTGGCCGATGCTGTCACCAAGGGGTCGAATTTTGCGCTTGCGAAACCAGTGTCAATAATTCGGTACAACGACCAGTGACTGTTTTAGTGCCATTCCTAACGCAAGTAGAAAGTTGATAGAAGGGATCTTTCGTTGGTGAATCAAAATACGGTTCTCATTGGTCGGGGAATTTTCCTAGAACTCTCCTTCCAACTTAGAGTTAGGGACAGCGTTAGGTAAGGGCTAGGTTGCAACCTCGACCACGCCACAATTAACGAGGGGGGGGAATGGTCGGAACGCGAACCTCAAGCCCAATAAGCGCAGAACCTCAAGAAAACACAGGGCGAGCAACAAACCAACATTATTTATTTATTTTTTTGCGCCCCGGAGAACTGCAACCGTGCTGATACACACCCAAACTCCATACCGTACCCATCCCGAAACACAACAGAAAACGTCAGACATCGGCTCGAGTGTTGGTGCGAGCTTTCACGATGTCGGCGAAAAAATACGGACAGCAGCAGCTGCCATAGCACTCATCGATGAAAAACCATGGAACATCAAGAAACAGTGCGCGGTCTCCATAATACCCCTCCCGTGCACAGTCGAAATATGCAAAATCACAAAAAAAAAAATTAAAAAAATGATCAGGCAGACAACAAGAAAAAACTTACCTGCAGGGCTTCCGTTCGACGTCGTGGCTAAACGTGCACTCCTCCCCCTTCCCACACCTTCCCTTGAGGTAAAACGTGCACAACCTCTTCGCCGCACCACCGCCCCCCGCTGCCCGCCCCCCGGTCCCGCTCGGCTCAACGCCTCCACTTTTGCCCCCGCCGTCAACCCGAGCCGCCTTGGACGGCGTTTCTCCTTCCAACTCTCCCCCTTCACGCTTTCCCGCTGCAACAACGGCCTCTCCTGGGACTGCGGCAACACTCGTCGTGACAGCGCCAGCCGTGGTACGCTCTCTGCCCCCCCCCCCCGCTCCCCTGCCGCGCCCTCTACCTCTGCCGCGCCCCCTCCCTCGGCCGACCCCTCCCGGTCCCGGGTCTGGTCCAAGGTCGCCCAGCGCTCGCCGCTTCTTCTCTTCCTCTTCTTTCCTGGAACGAGAGGGTGGGTAGGTACCCGGGGAAGTGTCGGAAGGAACATGAACAACGTTTTTACGGTATCAAGGCTATTTCCACTCTAGTAGGGTATATAGATCCGTATGCTCTGGGGGTACACTGGTAACTAAACTACCCGAGTGCCGAGTGTCACCAAAATAGCAAGGGCTAATCACGGGTCGGGTCAAACCTCGCGAGTCAGGTCAGGTCGGGTCGGGTCGGGCAAGGGTAACCCGACCTGACCCGACCTGACCCAACCCGTGAGATCAACAAAAAAAAAGGATCTGTGAAGAGCCCTAAAAATAAAATAATATAAACAAGTTTTGGTACCCGGGTGCCTACCCGAGTATGGTAAAAACAACCAGCTTAAGGTTTGCCACAGAGTTGGTACCCGGGTACCTATCTGAGTGTGACAGACAAGCAAAAAAACAGCTTTGGTCTCCGGGTAACCCAGGATATCCCAGAGTATATATATACCATACTACTGTAGACGAAAAAAAACAGCTCCGGCCGTAATATGGTAAGGTCAACTTGGCAGCGGTGGGACGGAATAATCCACTACAGCTGTCGAGCATCGATCGGGCAAGACCAGCGTGGCGGGCGAGGAGGGGCGCGGCGACAAGAACGCGCTATATACTGTAGGAGACCGGTCAGTCAAGGTGTCAGGCGTCAAGGCCTCTTATGGTCTTGATATACTAGTTTTACTGTAAGGGCGGTCGGTCAAAGGGTCAAAACGCGTACATAGGAGACCGTTTTTTTTAGGCGCGTCTAGGCCGATTCTGGCCTAAATATACTAGTTTTACTGTAGGAGCGGTCAAAGGGGTCAACACGCGTACAAAGGAGACCGGTATATTCGGGCGCGTCCAGGGCTATGGCCTTAATATACTAGTTTTACTGTAGGAGACCGGTCAGTCACGGCGTCAGGCATCAAGGCCTATCCTCGCCCTCATATACTAGTTTTGCTATCGGGGGCGGTCAGTCAAGGGGTCGAAGCGCGTACACTATAGGATATTGGTCTTTTCGGGCGGGTGAAGGCCTCTTATGGCCTTACTGTGGTATCCTAGTTTTACGGTAGCGGCGGGGGGGGGGGGCGGGGGGTCAGTCAAGTGGTCAAACCGCGGTCTTCCAGATAGCGTAGGTAGCTATTCGCTTCGATGGGAGTAGCTGGTGCCGTCCATTCTACTGTCCGAACTAACTGCATGGCATATTGGACGCTGCATGACACATGATGCTGCTCGTGCTGCCGGGTACTCCCACCAGACGGTTGAAAACGTCGCAGCTGGCATTGTTTTGGCCGTACATCTTCTGGGTCCAAACAGGGTTGAAAGAGGTTGCTTCCTCGCTCGTCGGCCTATACTGTACAGCCGCTAAGGCCGCGTGGGAATCTCGGCGTACTACCACCATCCCACCTGGAAATATTCTTCTCCGTCGGCCAGTGACTCCTTCTCGCCATTCTCCACTGCTCCACCTCCTGCGGGCTGGTTCCCAGAAGCACGCGAAAATTTTGACCCTCGACTTCGATCGTCTGCGCGGTCGGGTGTCCGAGCGCACGAACGCGGCGCACGAACGTGGGGAGGGGTGTGGGAATCGGGTGTCCGCCGGCATGCCGACGCGTGCAGTATTACGAGGGGCTGTGGTAATCAGAACCTACGATGAACCAAGGAACCATAGGATATACTAGTATCCGCGCATGGTAACACGACAGGAGCAACGAAAAAACCGGGACAAACCGTCACACGTTGGACATATCACATTCTACAGTAGATCCAATTAGGTCCTAGGTGTGTGACGATATATTGCGCAACGAGCCGTATTATACAGATCTCATCCGGCCAGCATGCGCGGAAATTTATAGCCGTGTGCCAAATCGCTCACAGGAGAGCAATGATCCACTTGCGTTTTTTTTCAATGTACGTCCTAGAGCTTTGAGTAGGCACGACGAACGTCGCCAACTACAGAAGTTATTATTAATAGTCGGACTCGTAATAGGTAGTCATTTCGAGTAGTTGCCGACTATCCGACTGATGGGTTTCCATACTACAAATAGTAGGAAGGATAGCTGAATGCGAGGTACATTTTATATATTTTATGCGGAGCCCCCTCGGTTGGATAGAGCTTTTGGTCTGAGTTAAGTCGGCTGATCATCAGCTGGCTTCGTCAACCGACTTGCCGACTAAAGTCAGTTAGTCGGCTAACGCCACCTACCAGTACCTATTAGATATTAATCGTGAGGTCCTGCCGACTCACAGCTCTAGTAGCTTTGCTTTTGACGACGTATGATAGTGTCTCCTGTACAAAAGGGCGGCGCGTTCTTGCTGCAGCCATCTAGCCCGCTAGAAACACGCCTCCACCACGCCTTCCCTCCTCGCTGAATCAAAAACCGCCACCACCAGCAGCAACAACACCAACACCAGCAGCAGCCACAGCGCGTTCCGTGTGGAGCGGGCGGCACGGAACCTCACGCACCTAAATAAAATAATTAGCCATTACAATCACCAAGAGAATTCATAACCAGCAGCAGGAGGAACAACGACAGCAATACCGATGTGCAACTATTAATAACCGGGCGACGCGTCCTTGCTGCAGCTAACTAACCACATGGAAGCTGAGTGGTTTTTCCCCAAAACGGAATGCAGTCCTGAAAGGGTTTAACCCTTTTAGAACCGCAGTCCCGTTTTGGGGACAAACCAGTCAAATTATAAGCAATTTGTCCCCAAAACGGGACTGCAGTCCTAAAAGGGTTAAGCCTCATATTCACCAGTCTGCCGGAAGACTTGAAAACAAAAAAAAAAACAGATTGCATTACACAATCCCCCCCGCATCATATTCCATTCACGCTTGCAAACGCCAACTCACCTGAAACCCGGAGCCGTTGAACTGGCCGTGCTTGGCTTCGTGATGGTTGTTCACCACCTTCCGCAGCGCCGAGAACCCGCAGCCTTTCTCCGGGCACAACACGTGCGACTGCAGGTGCGCCTGCCGCGCCGTCTCGGAGGTGAACTCTTTCTCGCACGGCTCGCATGACAGCGGCGCCCCACCCCCTTGCGCCCCCCCCCCAACCCCCGCCCCCGTCCCCGTCCCCGCCGGCGCCGGCGCCGCCGCCGATGACGATGAGGAAGATGCTAGCGTCTTACTCGCAGCCCCTTTCCCCGCCGCGCCCCCCTCTCCTTGAGGAGCCCCAACGCCAGCGACTGCCCCCTGCGGTCTAGCGGTGTCTATTTTCTTATTGTCTTTCTTGAGGTTCCCTTGAGGGGTGGTGACGCCACTCGTAGGCTTCAGAAGGGCAGGGCGGGGGGCGACGGGGGGCCTGTTTGAGTTTTGCAGCACCCCAACGCCACCCACCCCTCCGCCACCGCCTGCCCCCGGTACCGTTCTGCCCGCGGGACCCCTAAAATTGCCACCGTCGCTCATAGCTCCTGTAGGCCTCGCCTGTTGCTGCCAGTGCCCACCTTGCATGCCGGGAGCACGAATGCCCCCGCTTGTGGGGGGGAAACCGTTCGGTGGACCCCAGGCTGCTCCTGGGCCGCCGCTGCCAGGGGTGCTTAGTTGCATCTGCGCTGGCCTGGGTCCGCCTTGCGGTACATGCGGCTGCGGCTGGGATGCCCAAGGTTGCTTCGCGTTGGGGGCGTGGTTGTTTGGAGGGGGGTGGGGAAGCGGACCACCACCACTGTTGTTGCTGCCGCTTCCGTTGCGGGGGTGGCTGCCGGCGTGCTGGGGCTGCTGGGGGCGAGCGTTAGGGTTGAACGCAGGCCGTTGCTGTTGTTGTTGTTGTTGTGCTTGTTGTTGCTGCAGTTGGTGCCATTGATTTTGCTGTTGCCGTTGCTGCTGGTTATTGTGGGGATGATTGTTGTTGTGCTGGATATTATGTACAGGTGATGCATGAGGTGGTCCCGTGCCCCCCACGCTCCACGGATTTCGCTGCTGCTGTTGCTGCTGCTGATGGTATTGCTGCTGCTGCTGCTGTGGCGGCGGTCGCTGCTGCTGTGGCTGGTGGTGCTGTGGGTTCTGGCGTAGTTGGTGATGCTGCTGGGCCGAGGCATGCTGGCCACGGCCTAACTGTTGATGTTGGTTGACTTGAGCAACAGGAGACGAGTGGAAGATGTGGGCGCTACCTCCCTGGCTCTGTGCCCGTTGCTGCATGGCCAACTCATAGGCAAGCATCTGGGGGCTTCCCTGGTTCATCTCGCCCACGAGGTAACCGCTGCCACCCAGTTTGAAAGCCGCTGGCAAGCTTTGTTTGTGCTGCGGGTTTGGTGCGCCGGAGACCGGTTGCTGGTTGGACATGGCGAGACTGTGAGTTATTTTTCGCGTTCCCTTTCCCCGTAAAGAACATATTAATGGTATCCAATGGAAACCCCTACGAACGCCATCAACAAAACCCTAGAGCACCCTCTGCGACTAGCCATACAGCCGCAGCTTGCGAAACGATGTGGGTCATCGAGCCAATCAAGCAGGTGCGTCAAGAAAGCTGCACCCGCCAGCGTTGCCTGTAGTCTAACTTTATGCTACCTTTGTTTTTCGGGTCGGGTTTCGCTCCCGAATCAAACAACCCAACCGAGCAAAGGAGAGCCATCTGGCCAATGATTTTGTTTCCAGCAGTACTCAGTCGTTCTGTTTTCTGTCCTTTTGTCTTCGCAAGGAGCAGTTGCTGGCTGGTATACATACCACCGCAGTCGAGCCAACTATTCATATGTCTTTGGGCTGTTCTTGGCCATGTGCTCACGTCTAATAATGATGCGGCATCGTGACTTATGGTATCCTCCGTTCTCGAAACGTCGAGCGCCGTTTGCGCCCAATTGCAAGTAGATGAGGTGGTTCTCTCAGAGCAAGGATTTTCTCGTTGATTTCCAAGTCGAAACGTTCTGACACAGCAGGTACAGCAGGAGTCCTTGCGCCCTGAGAGGTGCTGTCGTCCTGATCCAGTTGGCTTGTACTGGTACTTAGTGCGTAGAGCTGCAGGAGCAGTCAGTGCGCAGTGTAGAGCAGTATGAGTTGGCAGCATTGGTTCCCTGGTATGAACATGCGCTGCTGCCAAGCAAGGGGCCCGAGGCGCCCGCCCGGTCGGTTGGAATGCGTCTGCTACAGCAGTCTTCCCGCACCCACCCACCCACCCACCCACCCGCTCACTGGCCCCAATCCAGCAGTACGCATGTATGCATCGGCGGGAAATGTCGACACAGACTCTTATCGAAGAGCTTTTTTCCATCATTAGAGTGTTTGCGGTTTTTTTTTTTTTTACTTGTACTTCTCCAAAAATTCTCCCGAGGTAACTTTTTGAGGTAAATTTCTGAAAAAAACGCGAAAAAGTACTTCAGCGAAGTCAGGATTTCATCAAAAGTTACGGTAACTTTTGGCTCTCTGTCTCATTGGCCTACACGCACCGAGCATCATCCCGACGCAAAACGCATCATCTCAAATCTCGAAGGATCAAAACACCGAGCATCTTCCATGCCATCATGCTGCTTGCTGTACGCATCACGACAACCGCTGGGAGCACAGAGGCTCGAGAGGTGTAGCTTGAGTATAGCGCGCACGAGCGGCGTTGGATTGTGCCAGCGGGCCGCCGCCGCTGCTACGTAGGGTACACGCTTTCGCCTACTTGGTGACGACGTGGAGGCTGCTTCGTTCCAAAAGAGGACTCGCATCACACTCGTACTCGTACTCGTGCTCGCACAGAGCGCGACAGCTCGTGTATCATTTCGATTCCATCACACTGCAGCAGCAGCAGCAGCGGCGGCGGCAGCAGTGGCCGCGACAGTGGCGGCGGAGCGGAGCCCGCCGGCGCTGTGGCGTGCGTAGGCTGAGCGCAGCAGCAGCAGCAGCAGCAGCAGGTAATCCAAAAAGGGAAGCTGGCTGGTGCTGGTGCTGGTGCTTGCTGGTGCTGGTGCTGACGCTGTTTATTTTTGTTGCTCTAGCTGCCTCTAGCTGCGGCTAGCGCTTGCTAGCTGCCGCTTGCTGTGCTGCTGCTTGCAGTCGTGGGCTGGCAGTGGTGGCACCGCTGTCAACTCTGCCGCCGAAACGTTGCTGGGCCGCCGTTGCTACTCCCAAGCTGTTTTTTTGTTTTTCGTTCTTTTTTTTGGCGCGTTTGCCTCACCTCCCCCCTTCCCTTCTTATTTTCGGAGGCGTCGCCTGCAGGATTTGATTTACCTCACTCGCAAACACACCGAAATCAGGAAGGGAAGGAAATTCACTTTTTTTAGCGCTAGTAAAGTTTTTTTTTTTATACCTCTATCGCAAACACTCCATTTCGACAGTTTTTTCGCGTTGCAATCGATCTTTTTTCCAAATACGTGAAATTTGTCGACCTTGTTTTTTTTGCTTCTGGAGAATTTCACGAATATTCACAGAAGGCTTCCGTATATTGATACACATCTCCACAATTATTGTCGGTGTGCCCGTCTGTGTTGTCAACCAACGTTCGATCATGTTTTGTACCCCGACCTTCGCGTGTCGATCTGCTGTTTCAGTGTACGAAATGGTACAAGTATTATCGTCTCGTCGACCCTGGTAGCATTCAGGGGAGTCACTGGCCAGTAGTAGTCAATCGCTAGGGAAATAATGGAAAACGCGCGATCGGTTCACGCAGCTTGCAAAGTTGAGTATCGATCGATCTGCCGATCGGTTGAACTCACAGCTGACGTACTCTTTTAGTTTCTTATAAAAAATTATTTCCAAACTTTAGAAATTATGAAAACTACGCTCTCCGATAAGAATGAGCCTTAACAGCCGTAATCCGAACCCGCAATGGACCAAAAAAGACAAGCACGAGGTATCCCCTGACGTCTATTTACCACACTCTCCTTTGCACCTGTGTTGCATTGCCCACAAAATAAAAAAGCCATTTTGGCCAATTGTACAATCAAATATATGCACCTCTACTTCCGTTTTTTTCGTCACCGATATTTGGTCATTCTTCTCTACCAGGGTATCTAATAGCTCATAATTTTCCCATTGATCCAATATTTAGCAAAGGCGGATATGGGCTCCTTGGTGCACTCCCGCGACGGTGGCAAAGCGGCAGCAGTTTCCTTGCCCTGCTTCCAGTCGCACCTCGTCGCTGAAATTTGAAAATTGGTAAAAAATATGGTTCCAGGCGTTTTGAATTTGATTTTCTTGTGCTGGAGCCAAGTCTATTTTTGGCTGCTGTAGAAGAACGTGTTCGTATCATACGCGTACGTACCAGTTTCGTTGGTAATTTTTTAGTGACGTTTTTTCTATATGTATGTTTTGGGTGTAGGTCTACTGTAAGCCCGGCAGCAGAAGCGTAGAACATGCTCCGTCGCTCTGCCGCTGCTCTTCCCAAGGATACAGTAGCTGCTGTATCAGCAAGGCCAGCACGTACCACGTGTCTACATATGGATCGGGACAGAAACGGAGTTATTTTTTAGAGTGTTTCGACTGTCGGCACAAGCGAGAGCGGGATAGCCGTTACGTGCATCTTTTCGGTTAGTTTTTTGGCACCATTCTCAGGTCGACCGTGGCAGCTGGAGGTTCGATCCCTAATCTCGCAAGGCGGAAATGACATGACTGGCTGTATGCTATGGCTGTATGCGAGCACACAGACGGAAACCTGGTCAATTTCGTCAAGGTCTTCGAGGCGGACCTCGGCCGTCAAAATGGCCTAATCGGGCGGCGCAATCGCCTCGACCGAAGGTGCCGTTTGCTTGAAGCTGCGATGAACCGCATTTATCCAAGCCTGGGACGGCGAAGCGCCAACCAACCACAGAACATGCTCTATCATGACTTGATTGAGTCCCTGTGAGCGTCCTGTGTCATTTGGGGGCTTCAGTGGGCAGCACTGTGACCGTGGAGAGTGCCTCAAAAGACCCTCTCTGGGGCTGATCTCTGCCAAACCCCGGTTTCCACAATATTCGCTTTTTCATTGCACCTGAAAAAACGTTTTGTGGAGAACGCCCCCTTCAATGAGAACCCTCCTCCCCCCCCCGCGAAGAACACCGCCGGGGAAGCTCAAAAACTTTGAGAAACGCCCGGGAGTAATCTCTTTATGTGTTCCTTCATTTTTCGCGCCCAATTGTTGGAGGTGTCTCTATTAGGAGTAGGAACGGTGCTCCGTCTCGAAAGGGATGCGTGGTCAATGGTCAAATGACTAAGGCAAGCAACAAATGAGTACGCCCCCCCCCCCTCCCCCTATTTTGTATAGGTTGGGTTGGCGTCGGTTGGCAACGACACTGTAAAACATGCCGCTCACTACGTGAGCTAGACAACCAGGGTACCGTTTTTTGTTTTTTTTGGCGGTCGCCCACAGCTGGTTGTCGAGTTTGATCATTTGTGCGAGGTAAAAAGCCCTTACTCCGCACAAGGGAATTGATCGTATGACGTAGTGTTCAAGGTAAGGCACCCAAGAGGCAGTTACATAGTACTACCATTGCTGTCTGTGGAAGTGCCTACACCGGAAATGAAACTCGTTGAAGCTGTCACCCATATGCAAGTCCGCCTCACAAGCGGTTCTTGGTAGGATGCAGCTCACCCTTCATGCGACTCGCCGGACACCTCACGGCGCTTCGCGCTTGGTGCAAGCAATGTCTGCCTGGTCGGTGAAAACCCGACATGCTCCGTCCCGGCATTGTAGGGATGCGAGGGTCTATGGTCATACGACTACGGCCATGCATGAGATCGAGTGCATCTCTCCCATCGAGTTCACACCCCTACCTCTGCGCTTGGGTACAAGCAATATCTGCCTGGTATGTGAAAACCCGACGTGCTCCGTCCCGGCATTGTAGGGTCTATGGTAATACGACTATGGCCATGCATAATACCGAGTACCCCCGCCCCCCCCCCTACGTCTCAGTTCGCCCTGGAGTGCTATTTTTTTGTTCATTTGTTGGCCGCCCCATGGTGTGTGCATAGAAAAGCCTAGGGCAATGGTGCCGGCAACATTGTGTTTTCTGTTTCTTGCCGTTGTTGTTGCTGTCGTTCTTGTTCCGCTCACATTATGAATCTTTCCATCAACTTGAAATCGAGCACAACACCTCGGTAACCCTGCGGACAAACGTACGGCTTGCTCTGTGACAAGGGAGCCGGTGCGCAACGCCAAAACGCGGCATGGTACCGCAAGATCAAGCGATACTTTCTACATATATTTCCCGTTGATTGCGTCAACCACTTTTGAAACTTTGCCGTAGCAAAAAAGCACAGGAAAGACCTTGCGGCGTTTGGAAACAACGCATATACAGCCGGACAGAGAGAGACAAACCAACAACAAATATTAAACAGTGTCGAAAACAACAGAACGAACAGGAATAATCGAGAAAAAAAAAAAGTGGGCCCATCCACCACGAAAAGGGTGCCCCGAACACGAAAAAAAATAGACCTTAACACCCCGAGGGAAAATCGCCCCAGGGTGTCTTTTTTTTCGACGGGAAAAACATATCACCCCCCCTACCTCTTGTTGTTTCCCCCCCCAACATGTGTATGGGGGCGTTCTCAAAGGATAGTAAGGTACACACCGTACTCGGTTTTGATCACTCTGCTCCCTCGTGTAAAAAACTGATGTATATTTGTACAGATATATATATATATTTTTAACCATCACTTCCACTTTCCAGCCTAACTCGTAGGAGGTTTTACCCTCGACGACCTTCTGGACAAGCCGTGGTCACAGGTGTCTACCCTTCTCCCCCCCCGGTACGTGCCTTTTTTTTTGGGACTGTGTAAAAGGATTTCGCAGTTGGACGGTTTTTCACCGACCCTGCTCACGTCTGGCACCATGGTCTCACGCCGACCAGATCCCACCCGGACCTGAACCCTCCAAACTGACCCTGGGTATATAATTACCCGCCGGCAGGGTCCACCAAGCATCCTGATCCCGCGCGACTTTTACCTCCAAAATCGGAGTTTCCACCACAACGGCGACAGCTCAAACGGGAATACACGGTACGTACAATTATTGTACAGTAGTATGGTTGAATCGGACCTGTGGTTTTCTTCCGCCGGCTATTGTCTGCGAATGCTTGCGCCCGAAAATGCCTCCTTCATTCTCTCACCGAGCCATGGGTCATGCATGTATGTCGTACATCAGAGAGCGGTCAAGCATCTCTACGACACGGCAATAGACAGAGCGACCGAACTGCTGAAAAAAACAACTCGATAAAATGACCGTGCGTACGTACTGCAGGCGGCCGATATATGATCGCAAGCCTCGTACAAGGTACGAGATCGACGGGCTACTACAGATCGTACTCAGTACGAGCATCGCCGCCCTGCCACAGCGCGTGCATCTCTCTAGGGTTGAAGAATCGGCACGGGCACTGGTTGTGCTGGATGTCGACCGGTAGAAAGAGCGGTTTAATGTGAAGGACACCCCACTCCAAAGTTCCCTTTCCGTTGTCGTGCTGCTTCTGTGCGAAAGAGGTTTGCTGTGAAGCACACCATACACGATAGCTTGGTTCCGCTACCGTCAGTATTCATTACCCGCTATCACCACATAGGCGTTTAATAGTGTGGTTCGCGTAAGTGTCAGAATAGTGTGGAAGGAACCCCCGAGGTACTGCGCACGATGAGGCCCTGCCCAGTCAGTCCGCCTGTACGCGCGAACGTGTAACACCTCAGACGACTCCACAAGATAGCACCAACTTCTGCACAGCAGCGGCAGGCATTTGCTTAACGAGAGCTATGAGAGAAAACCCCTTTCTCATGGAGCTTTAATCATAGCTCGATTTAGAGTCTGCGGTCGTACCGGCGACTATTTGTTGTGTTGGATCCCTTTGCGCTGTGGCGCCTCACGTTGCTCGCTGTTCTCTCGGCACACATACGATTCATCCCTCGTGGCCGGTGAAGCGAATGCCCCCCTTGCCAGATCCCGAAACCCAATCACCCTTTTTTGCAGGGTTTTTCGCGGGTCCTGACGCGACCCGCGGGTCAGGTCAGGAAGTTTTTGAAAGCTTGCGGGTCGGGTCGGGTCAGGAGGTTTTTAAACTCTCACGGGTCGAGTCGGGTCACCCTTTGCCCAACCCGACCCAATCCGATCCGACCTGACCCGCGAGGTGTGACCCGACCCTTGAACAGCCCTGGTTTTTTTTTTTCAGTTTCTTGGCTGCCTCTGCAGGGAACGTTTTTTAAGCACGAAACGCACGGGCTGGATTGCTTTTCCTGTAGAAAACTCTGGAGGGCACGTGGTCGTCATTGAGTACACGCGAGCAAACGCTCGAGCAACCTGCTCGGCGTTATTTACACACGGTCAGCTTGCCTCTCTGCGGGCTACGATCTTCGCGCTTGCTCCTACCGTTGTATGTTGTATAGGTACGGCTGTATACTCGTAAGGATGTTTTTGTCACGCCGGTTTGTGTTTTCCCGCTGACCCTGGGATACTTCCCGAGGAGTCGCTTGCTCATATCGGGATCTGGTGGTGTTTTTGTTGCAGGCTATCTGTTGAAACCCCTTCGGTCATTTGGCTGTACATCGGCGGCTGACGTCACACTTACTTAGCAATACCGATTATCACACGGACGATAAGATAACACACCACCTGGGGCGAATTCTAGAGCCGATTTTCTCCAAAAACGTGCGTTGAGGGCACAAACAACGAATATGGTGGCGTTAGAAATATCTCGCTCGAGGCGTTTCCCAGTGACGCTTCGCTCGGCGTTTACAGTGTCCCTCCGCTGTCGAAAAAAACAGGTAAAGAGTCTCAAGTGACTTTCGCCGGAGGGGGTGTGTAATCTCGCGTGTTTTTACGGATACGCGCGCCAGGAAAATCAGATCGAGACTAACCCGACTCGAAAATCAAGATTCCAACTCCCGGCCCACAATCGCTTCTTGTACCCTGATCCTGAAATACAGGCTGGCGGGAAGCACGCACAATTTCGGAAGATGGCGGCCATGGAAGGAGCCAAGCTCTTCGCGTTTTTCGCCGTCGTGCGGGCTGCACACTTTGCCTTGAATCGACGCAGATGACGCCCGCCCCTCCACGGCCATGCCAGCGTTGCGGCTGTCCCCCCTCTACGTCGATCCGCGCGAAGCAACTAGCCCCTCCTGGTGTTTTGCGTTGTCGCGGTACGTGTATGCGGTGCAGGCGACGCTCTCTCAACCGCGCCAGTAGGTGGTGAGAGGCGCCAGTAGGCGTTGGAGGGCGCCAGTAAGTGTTGGAAGGCGCCAGTAGGCGTCGAACGGCGCCAGCAGTTGTTGAAAGGCGCCAGTAGGCGATGGACGGGCGCCAGTAGGCGTTGGAAGGCGTCAGTAGGCGTTGGAAGGCGCCAGTAGGAGTCGAAAGGCGGCAGTAGAGGTTGGACGGCGCCAGCAGGCTTTGAACGACGCCAGTAGGCGTTCAACCCAAGGCAGCAGGCTCGTTGGACGGTTGGTTGTGAGGGGCGGCAGCGGCCACGAAGTCGTTTTTTTTTTCGCCAGTATACGTTGCAGTCGACGCTGTCTCAACTGCGGCAGTATCACAGCCGTTGGACGGTCGGTTATGGGAGAATGGTATCACCTACCGCGGCAGAATCACAGCCGTTGAACCGTTGGCTGTGAGTTTTTGCTTGGCGGGAGCGGCACCTACGCAGTAGGCATCGTCGTGTCGGCGCCAAGCGTCGATTTTCCCAGTTGGGGTTTCTCAGCGGTGATGTTGGCAACATCGCAACGGCTATATGACCTGTTTTTTTTTTCGGCGTGTGCAAGAACGCTATCGAGGCTACTCGTCGTGCATCCATCGAAACACCTGCTGAAAGTTTCAGCCAACTAACCAACTAACCGCGTCCTGGGTTCCAACTGTAGATGGGCAGCTTATCCTTCCTGGTATCCACGCCTTCACGTCTTTTGCAAGGGGATGGGAGTATAGCTTGCAAACCTCGTACTCTCTAGCATCGATAACCACATGACCAAATCGAAATTCTCAAGCTTGACCCCCCCGGCTTTCGTTCATTTGCAAACCAGAAAGTATTGGCGGGTTTCCAAATACGTGGTAGGCAGCTTGATATTCTCCGGATTTCCTGTATTTTGCACCGAAAACCGGACGACAAGAAAATATTGTAGGGGGGGAAATGAGCATGCTTCAAGTTTCACCTTTTACACTCCAAGTGACCGTTGTGGGGGCCAACCACCCTTTCCTTTACACCCAAGCGCGATGGTTAACGGCTGCTCCACACACACCGCCTTTCAGTTTTGAAACTCCCATTCACGGTTTCCATGGTTGGAAGCCACTATAATGTTACTAGTGTAGAGGAGAGACCGGTGGTAGTGGACCGAGGAGAAGAAAAGACCGCGTGTTAAACCTCTCGGGACATCAGGGGTGAACATGGACGGTGAAAAAGGTGGCGATTTTACCACAGCAACCTCTGTGGCCACTTAGTGGTTATGGGAGCCGTAGAAATTGTTGTCCGAGTTAAAACGCAAGGGGTCGTACGGCCCGCGCTCAACATGATCCCACCTGTTGTGCTGGGAGCTGACGCTGTTCGTACCCGGTTCATAACAGCAAAATTACCATTGGTTTAGTCCCTTTTTATCATCGGGGTTCCAAAGGAGTTCAGAAAAAAATCATGTTCGGACTCTGTTCGAGCTTGAATTTTATGTCTTTTGGTCAAAGGTCATTTTTATTTTCTAGCAATTTTTCAATTTTCAAGAGAGAGGCGTCCGCGCCCAAGGGCTAACAGCTGTAATTTCCGACGGTTTTCCATACGGTGAAGCCATGGGACGGAAAAAACCCACACGGGAAATAAAAACCGGGTGTTGTTAGTTC
The DNA here is from genome assembly GCA_031213475.1 of Nereocystis luetkeana. Taxonomy (NCBI): domain Eukaryota; class Phaeophyceae; order Laminariales; family Laminariaceae; genus Nereocystis; species Nereocystis luetkeana. The sequence continues at coordinate 9,162,154 of JARUPZ010000020.1, forward strand.
CCTGAGCGTGTGTTCCTCTTTTGTGAAGAGTATCGAGATCGCGACCGATGGGCGAAAATTCAAAATCATTCACGTACGATTTTCGATACGAATACTAATCGTTTTTCAAAAATTGGTAACGACTACGAAATTAAATGTTTTCATCTGACGGAATTATTTTGAACTTTCCGCCACAGAGGACCTCAGCAAGCAACCTGTGGGTAACTAACCCATCTTTTTTTTTTTTTTTTTCTTTTTTTTTCTTTTTTTTCTTTTTTTTCATCCCATTCATTATCTTCGCACATCTTCTTCTCTCTCTTCTTCCAACTCGTAACTCAGATCCGGGGTCACATAGCAGGCTCTTCTCCCCCCTTCCCGCTACGGTACGTGTCTTCATTTTTATCGCGAGAAGATTTCAGCCTTTTCTTCCCTCGTCGACTCGCATCGAATTGTGCCTACCCACGCTGCAAGGCGCTCTCAACAATTGAATCCTTTTCTTATTTTTTGCAAATAAAGTCAAAGTCCGACCCTCCTGGGGCTCGAACCCAGGACTCAAACAAGTAGAATTCGAGGTTAACCACTTGAACCACCGGGGCGACCGGCTTTGGCAACATAGCGACCAAGGCAAAGAAAAAACATGTTTGTTTGTACCAACCGCGTAGGAGCAGGTGTAGGAGCAGTATGCCCGGGTAGAACGACCACATTGCGACTCATTTCAACCACGGTAACTCGTGCATCCCCCGATCATACAGTCAGTGGCCGTCGCTGTTACCAGCACTTTTCATCGTCCAGTCCTAGCCTCGAGTTGAAAGTTAACAAGGAACGTCAGCTGTGAGATCAAGATTTTGGTCGGAACATTTGGAAGCCCACATCCGAGCGCCATTGCACCACCTGACCCCATCCCCAGAGCACTGCTGCGAGAATAGAGCCTCCTGGTGTGCCGATTAACGACAGCCGAAGAAAAACCGCACGCGAAAATAAGCAAAAAAAAACTCAGTTCCTACAGTAGAGTGGAGCAAAAATCGGAAGAAAACATTTCCACGATTGTCCTCCCCCCAATGCGCCTTCTTAAACCCCTTTTTGGACTCCGCTACCATGTCGGGGAGAGCGATTACTTGGAATCAGACTCGGACATGTGTTTCTGCACACACGCACAGCTGCACAGCAGTGCCGTACTGAAAAGGGTCATAAACCCTTGTTCGGAATTGCTGCGACACCCACGTTTTTGGGTCCAAACTAAGATGTAGTATGGAGTGCTGTTTCGTCTATACTAGTAGTAGTAAAAGGGTTACTATTAAACGCCCAGGGGGGCAAATGCAGCACAACTACAGCTGTCTTGCCCCTTGTCACCGTTCTCGCCCCACGTTCTGTTCTCTGGAAAAATAAGCCTTAACCCTTTTAGAACCGCAGTCCCGTTTTGGGGACAAACTACTTGAAAATTGAGTGGTTTGTCCCCAAAACGGGACTGCGGTTCTAAAAGGGTTAAGTAGGTAACCGCTTTCGAACAGCTGATAAGTTCCCCCGCAAAAATTCCTGGAATGTTCCAGTTCGTATTTCGCCGCATCGCGGCACGTGCAATGGGAGGGATACATGGCTCCGAAAAAATCTGAGGCACCTCACTCGATTGTAGTATGGGACTTATTTACCACTCACCCAAAAACTGGTGAACATGAAATCATACATCAGCATGAATCAATGGCCTAGGTGTACACACAACGGGTAATATCGCCAAACGTGAGTGGGACTCCAACAATATTAGGCAGTTCCTCAGTCCTGTCGGCACCCCGTTCGTCATGAGTGGTTTTGCCTAAAAAAGACACAGTACCTCGTTTGTAGCACGCACCTGCCAGACACTGGTTGAATGACCTAAGGTAAGCAACAAACGAGTACCCCGCCCCCGCCACCGTCCCGGCATTGCAGGGATGCGAGAGACTGTGGTCATACGACTAGGCTGCGTGACATGAGTCGAACCCCCCCCTCCGCCCCGGTATTGTATAGGGATGCGAGGGTTTATGACCATACGACTACGGCCATGCATGACATGGGTACACTCCACCCCCTCCTCCTTCCCCACCACCATGTTACGGTTGCGAAAGAGACGGCGGTCGAACTTCCGTCCAGTCTTGCTTCGCCTGTTTCGCTTCCGCCAGCTCTATCTTCAGGCCAAGCGTCTCTGTCCCTTCGGCTGTTATCCTGAGGTGAACGAGGACCGAGACAGACAGGAACACTTATTCGCAGCGATGAGCCATTGATTGCTCTGATCAGTCATGCTGCCGTCGAGTTTACACCCTCAATTTGGTAAGAGTCATCGATTCCCACTAGACAATCTACATATTTCACCGCAGATACCGTAGATTGTTGGTCTCCATGATCTACAGCGGTAGCTCAGATGTTGCCGCGTGGGGGGCGTAAAATCTGCACCATCTAGGAACATTTTTTTCTCAGTCGGATATGTTGCTAAGCAGATCCTGCACAACCTCTCACAGCGGGAGGTGAGGAACTAGATTATCTGCAGTAGATAGATAGATCAGATAGATTATGATCTGTCTATCCGAGGTGTCAACTTGTAACTTGGGACTTTTTCAGAGCGGAAAAAAGGTCGAACGTAAATGGTCGCTACGGCATCGCCTCCACGAAGCGGACAGGGTGGGGGCGTCTGAAGAGCAAGCATGAGGAGCGCTACGACACGTGCAATCGTACACGGTTTTTAGTGCCTTTGTTTCTTGAGGCTCCTTCCAAACTTGAGGAGCTTTACATGTTACACCTTACAAAAAACACACGAATTTTTTGAGACAAAAACTAAAAAAATTAACCCGATGATCAGCCCCGTACCCCGATGATCGACCCTGTGTGGCCTATGTAGGTACATCACGAACGATACTTGTAAAAAACGAACGCTACTCCAAGGCAAAGGCATGCCTTATAAGGCATGCTCCTTGTAGGGCTGCATTATTGGGTAGTTTCTCGGTGTCCTGAAGGAGCCCCGTCAGACGCCACCAAAACACCCTGCTGAGCCCGGCGACCGCTCGTGTCGACTTTGAGCAGGGTTGGGAGTAGGGATACAGAGCCAGTGCTGGGGTGGGGTTGGTCTGTGCCGACGTGGTAGATTGAGAATTGACCACAGACATGCTGCGCGCAAGTTCGTTGCCTGCCCGTCCGGTATTTTAGGAAGACGAGCCGCGATTATGGGGGGCAGGGGAGTCGGTTGCCGGCGGCAGGTAAAAATGCTCGTACCTCTGTGCTCTGATGGAAATAACGTCGCCCGGCTTGTGTGATTCCAGGATCTTGAACAGATCCGCCTCCGTGTTAATATCCTGGTCGTCGATAGCCACAATGATGTCTCCGAGCTGCTCCGGACATTTTTTTGGTCGGGAAACGCAGCAAGGGGAAAAAATGAGGTCAAGGGGCGGGAACGTAGGCCTTTGGGATGATGCCGAATCGAGAGGGGACCTACCGAAGCCTCCCGCCCTAACAACGAGCGAGCGGCGCTTGTGTTCGAGCATCAGCCCACAAGGATCGTACCTCCAAACATGTAGTAGTACTACTACAGGGATACAGTGTGACAGGGTAGCGTGGATATCTTATCTGTAATACCCGAGTATGAGCAAAGCAATTAGCTTTTGGTACCCGGGTACCCATGAGTATGTACCCTACCTAGCTTAGGTACTCGGGTACTCCATAGTGGATACCTTACCTGGACTAGGTACCCGGGTACCCCAGAGGATATACCCTACCTAGGTTAGATATCCGGGTACCGCAGAGAACAAACCCTACCTAGGTTAGATATCCGGGTACCGCAGAGAACAAACCCTACCCAAACACGCCCCTACGTAAAACATACTGTAATATGGCTATATTTCGTACCGGGATATGGCTTATTACCTGCGTGCGCGTGGTCGGCCTCAAACCCGACCTGGCGGCGCTTGTGTTCTCCGCTACGTCGAGCACCAAGACCCCCTTTTGAATGCCCACGGTGTTAGCTCTCGCGCTCTCCAAAAAGGTGATTCCTATGATTGGTCGGCTGACTCGACCCTTCTGAATGATGGTACCCACGACCGTCCTGTGCGAGAAAAGAGCCGGCAACGATTAAACCCTTCAAAAAACCGCGCTGTAAACGAACAACTATATCTAAGTCTAATTTTGGGTAATATGTCCCCTACACGGAAGTCCGGTCTTAATCGGGACTAACTGCATTGTTGTTCTTCGATCCAGAGATGACGATGACGATAACGATGATGATGATGATGATGACGTTATCGCACTACAGAGTAGCTCATGTCCCTGACATATATTAATAGACTGTGGTCACAAACCCGGCTAGACTTAAAAAGCGTCTCGATGGAAGAAAACAAGTACAAAAAAGCAGGCGCAGTACCAGTACGCAAACAAGGGAACGATACAAACGACCCGTGGTATACCATCCCGCATCACTTGCAACCGAATAATACCGGGAACATACCCATGGCATGCTAATGGAGCCTGACATGCGACAACGGGCTACAGTAGACTATGGCGATAACTTATTGTCAGAATAAGAACAAGTACAGCCACCACCGCCACGGCCAATGGAATCCCGAGCGACAAAGCGTCCCTTCGAAGAGATACAAATGTTCGAATCGTCGAAGACAGAATGCGATCTACAGTACTGCACAGATCATGCAGACCCTATAACTGCCGTTATGATGTGTTGTGAGAGAGCCATATCATACAGACCCCACACGGCAACCATGTATCTGCGAAAGAGCTATGCCATACAGATCATACAGATCCTGGCACTACATATGTTCGTTTTATGAAGGATAGACCACCGAGTAGCTCAGTGGTTTATCCTTTCCAAAACGAACAACATAGATCGGGCAGAAAAAAACAAGCCAGATTAACCCCATGTGCCCCGAAGAGCATATCGAAATACCGATCTCCGATATATCAGAACATTGATATTCGATACCGGGTACAAGTGAGGCTTCGCCGCGGCGGGCTGGTGCCCGCCTGCGGTTTCGCGCATGCCCGTAGCGTCGAAGAGAGGTATCGTCACATACGGTAGGTGAACCGAAGTCGCGTAAAAGCAACCGCACTGCCAAGGTGTGTACAGCACAGTACGTGCATTCGAACTAAAAAGATTGACGTGAGTACGTACTGCTGTATAAAGGAACACCTCGGATGGCATCGCGAGGTATCGCAAAAATGGTTCGAAATTAAGTCTATCAAACGCCCGAGGCTCGCCCATGGCGAAGCACCAAGAATACCGTCCCTGTAGTTATCGACGGTATGTACTGCTGCATTAAGAGCACCTTCGGGTGACAGGTAGCAGGTGTACACAGACGAACAGCACAAGCAACAACAACAACACCAACAACAGAATGTATGCACACAGCAGCAGCTTCATATACATAAATACGTGCATACCTGGTATACGTGTATTTACAGCAGTACCGAATAAGCATACTCGTACATGGAACACTACTACAGGTACTGCTGTGCTTGTACGATACCAACTTTTGGACCAACAGCAAACATCAGTATCCTACTACACGATGTCCATACCAAAGATCATGATGCTTGGTGCTGCTGTCTGAACTTCTGTGGTACTGGTACGTATATACGGGTATTAGCAAGAAGTAGTCCATAAAAACCAGGGCTTTTCGCGGGTCATGACTCGACCCACGGGTCGGGTCACTTGATGTTCAAAATATCACGGGTCGGGTCGGGTCGGGTCAGGAAGTGTTCAAAATCTCACGGGTCGGGTCGGGTCGGGTCGGGTCAAGATTTTTTCAAAGCTCGCGGGTCGGGTCAGGTCGGGTCAAGAGTTTTTCAAATCTCACGGGTCGGGTCGGGTCGGGTCAAAAGGTGATGAAAAGCTTACGGGTCGGGTCAGGTCATGACCCGCGAGAAGCGGGTCACTCGCGGGTCGGGCCAGCATGACCCGCGAGTTGTTTTTTGCTGACCCGCGGGTCGGACCCGCGCATTCGGCTCGCGGACCCGACACTTGAATAACTTCCCGCTCTCTTACCCAAAGGCTTCTCTCGTACCAATACTCCATAACTCCCCTTTGGTATCATATTCAGACATTAAAACACCGCCAAATTCATATACGCATGCCCGCATCCATTCATGCCCACTACAGCCAGGTCATACACATTAAATTGTTTTTGAAGTGCCCACCCACGGGCCAGATCCGCGGGTCGAACCTTCGGGTCAAGATAAATGGTCTCGCGGGTCAAGGTGACCCGACCCGCATGAAACCCGTGTCTCACGGGTCAGTCGGAAAGTGGCGGGTCGGGTCGGGTCGGGTCAGGAGGTTTCGAAATCTTGCGGGCCGGGTCGGGTCGGGTCAAGAGATATTCAAATCTCACGGGTCGGGTCGGGTCAAGAGGCTTTCAAAATCTCGCGGGTCGGGTCGGATCAAGTCAACATACCTAAAAAAATCGCGGGTCGGGTCGGGTCAGCTGACCCGACCCGACCCGACCCGACCCGACCCGTGAGGTTTGACCTGACCCGCGAAAAGCCCTGATAAAAACCCAGCGTCGTCGACATTAAAACGGAATCTTGGATCTTGCGTATAGATCATGGAAGATCTATGAATGCAGTACGAGCCCGAAACATCATTCGGAACAACTTAGACTTTTGCAACAACGAAAAACAAAAGGCAAACTCTCGATCACCGCATTGTTGATGAAAGTTACAGCGTCCACCGTCCGCAAGTTCATGGCACGAGCGCACGTGAGGCCCTGCCCGATGCAAGGCAGGCCGGTGGGCACGTTCGCGCATGAATCGACCGAAACCGCTCACCGCTTCGCGAGAAAACGCCCCGACATGCTCATGTGTAGATCGCAAGGCCGTAAGAGTTAATTCTCCCGCACGGGGCGGTTTGTCAAGAAATAAGTATGGCGAGCCTGTGACAAAGGCATGAAGTCCTCAAGAAAACGCACGCCCGCGAGACACGGCTTGGCCACTGGCAAAGCCCTCGGTAGAGTGGGCAGAGCAGGGGTCGGCGAGCACGGTGAGGGAGTTTCGGGCCGAGAGGTGCTCACCTCATTGCGAGATATCACAAAAGAGGCTCGAATAATACACCTAAGAAACGTGGAAACTCGCTCGCGGCGAAGCTCCAACAATTTCCTACCGGTACATGTATTTATATTACAATATCGAACCCCGACACATCGCATCAGAAAGCAATATATATCTGGTCACACGTATCCATCGCACCAGACGCATTTTGACGTCCATCCCCTGGCATCGCTGCCATTTTAATGCCGATACTGAAAGAAACACTTCGACACACCAGGTACTTCGAGTATCGATACGGGTCCATATCGATCTGATTTGTCGTTTATCGATATAAACATATCGTATCGATCTCGACTCTCCTTCCGATGTCCATCCCTATGCTATATATATCTCGATGTCCATCTGGTATATACTGACTTGAGCGTGTCGATCGGGATGGCGAAGCCAATGCCGGCGGAGCCTCCGGAGGGCGAGTAGATGGCCGTGTTCATGCCAATAATACGACCCACGCTGTCCAAGAGTGGCCCTCCGGAGTTGCCAGGATTAATGGCGGCGTCTGTCTGTATTACGTTGCTGATTGGTCGACCGCTGGGCGACTTCACCTCTCTCCCCAAGCCGGACACCACTCCCATTGTCAAAGAGTGATCCAGGCCAAAAGGGTTTCCAATAGCCAGAGCCAGTTGGCCAACCTGGGACATGGCATGCATGCGTTGTACGCAAAATGTAAGCTGAGGCAGCTTCCGCCGGTAAAGAATATCGCTCCACGTCCGCGTTTTTTTGACACTTTGTTTCTGCGTTATGGTGTGCTATGTAAGGCGGTCCGACAGGCATCAGATATTCTCGCTCCAAATCGGTGCTTTGGCCCCTTGCACGAGATTGCTGGCACAATAAAACACCCGAAAGAATGACACAAAACTGTTCGTTTGTTTTTAAAAAAATACTGTTATTCCAGCTCAACACGCAGGAGTTGTTTTCTTCACATTCCTCTTCGGCTGGTGGGGAGGGAACAAACATGGCCGGTGAAATACGATAGCTGGTACCTGGCAGAAATAAATCGGCAAAACAATAGTCTCATTTATATTTCTATTCGGATGTCGATTTGGTTTATTCCGATTGAATCGGATGAATCGGCTGCGATTTCACAGGCCTATATATAAATCTGCCGTCAGTCACTGCTGTCGTGCCGTGCCCGATTGGTTTCCTTCCGGCGCTTGCCGTTTCACAACCGATTCACTCGCCTTCAATGTGTTGGAAACCCCGACCGCGATGGGACGAAGCAACTCCGGTGCGGCGTCGATCTTCAGCACAGCCACGTCCTTGTCCGGGTCGTACCCCTATACCATGGCATACATCAGCATCCGTTGCGGTCAAGGAAGTCACAAACACGGTGGGCACGTGACGACACGAGAAGTCAGCAGAGGCGGGGCAACCTCAAGACGTACTAACGGTACGCAACAAGTAATATATATATTCAAAACCCGGGAACACAAGTAATATATATATATATATTCAAAACCCGGGAACACAAGTAATTTATATATATATATATATATATATATATATATTCAAAACCCGGGAACACAAGAAGTGCGCCCCTGGGGTGGGAGAACGCCTGCTGACTGTGCAAAAGCACAGCACGAGAAAAGCAGGGAGCGGTTGGGGAAAACAGAACCTATCTGCTAACCAACCATGAGCTGCTGCAGCGGGCGCCAGCCCGTCGGACCCTACTTCATTTTATAAATGGGATCGTTCCTTGCGTTGCATTAAAAAAACACGTGCTGCATCGAACTTGAGTTAATGAAGCGAAAACTATCGCGGGGGAGCACATTATCATAATCAGAACATCAGACCCAACTATGCTGTGTAAACATAGGGGGATACATGGTTTTTGGCTCCGTCGTGGGTTCTGATTACAACATCAGCCCACCCGCTTTCTATTTGTTTTTCACGGGGGATCATAGCAATCAGAACCAAACCTGGTGTGTATGAATGGAGGGATACATGGTGTTTGGGTCCCTCATGGGTTCCGATTGCTAGATATTACGATGCCTCTTGTACTATACGTCTGGTATAAAAAATAGTTTCGTATAATACCCGGGGTGTGTTGATCGGCACCTAGAGTAAATAAAATACTTGTAAACATGAAGGACGGCAGGCACAGCGCAGCGCCGTCGTGGTAGAAGTGCACGGAGTGTGCTGCGGAATACCACCATATTCCCCGAACATAATACCTGGGTATTCGTTTGCATGAAATATTAATGTCGTCAAGAGTTCCTCGCACATCGGGACAAAGTGGTTCACGCTCGTGTCGTGCACGGACTCCAACACAACCTAAAGCACCAGGCACCAGTAAGGGGATCACCCGACTCGACACTAGATGTGGTAGTATCCTGTTGAACTCAAACCTTTATTTTGGCCCGTGCGCTGGAGGATCAGAAGGAAAAATTAGAACGTACTGATGGGGGGTACTCATTCGTTGCTTGACCATTGACCACGCACTCCTTTCGCGACGGAGCACCAATAAGCTACAAAGAAAAAGAACCGTGTCGACGGGGAGTACACAAAGAGAAAACCGAAGGGGACAAAAAAAAAACGAGGCGTTTCGACGGGGTGGCCCCTCACCTTCACGTCCGCCTGGAACGTTTTCTGCGTGCCATCTCCCATGGTCAAGCGCACCTGAGCGGACTGCGCCTGCCTGCAGCAGGTGCACACACAAAGAAAAAAATAACGGGGCACTGGCGAGAGTGTAAACCAAATTTTAGCACCCTACATGTACACCACCTTGTTCAATATTACAAGGACATTTTGTATGTAAAACGTCACATCCAAACATCTCTTCTATTTCGGGACGGAGTCACTAAACCCTCTTTTAGTAATGCAGTCCCGTTTTGAGGACAATTGGGGGCGAATTACTTGGAGTTAGAGTCAGATGCCAGGTGTATGTACAGTGCAGTACTCAAAGGGTTAATAAGTTGGGAGCCAAGCTTTTCCCACGCTACAAAATTATAACAGTCTAATTCCAAGTATTTTGCCCCCCCCAGAAAGGGGGTGCAGCTATGAACAGGTTAATAACGTTCACACATCGGAGCGATCAGATCAGATAGATCATTCCCACTTCATGATCTAGATACTTCAGGTCAGATAGAGTTCTGATCTGTGTGATCTAGCTCGCGTTGCCGGGTCGGGGCCGTATAATCTGCGCGAGCTATGAATACGCAGCACATAGTTCCTGGGTTGGATATGGATTTGACTTTATACAGATCTTGCACAACATGCCATAACGGCAAGGTTAGGATCTACAGACGATCTGCACAGTAGATCGTGATCCGTCCAACGTTTTTGGAATGTTAGGCTCGATTTTTGCAACGAAACACATGAAAACCGTGTTGCTATATAGTGAAAACAGCGTAGGCCTTGCCCCGCTCTACTTCCTTCACATTATTATTTGAGCCTACAGACAGTACTAGTCCAAAAAAGGAATTTATAGGGGGGGCGCGTATTGCATAGCCGAGAGCGACAAACCCGAATCGCTCCTAAAGAAGTTTTACAGAACACCCGCCAAGCGTCTCTGTGGTATTTCGCCCCAATTTCGAGGCAAAGTCGTAGCGCCAGGCGCCTGACTAGACGCCACCGAGAATACGCATCATGTATAGCTGCGGCGGTGTCGGTGCGGGCCGATACCATCGCGTGTCATACGGTACTACTGCTGTACGCGTGGCCAATCGGGTGTTGGTAGTGAAATAGGCAGTAGAGCTTACCACTTATTCGAGATTTGGTCTGATTGGCTCACGGTCAGCGTCAGGGCTGTTCTGATTGGCTTAGGGTAAGGGATAACCTTAGATGAATTCGTCTCGTGCACAGTGTATGCCAACCATTTTCTCGCAAAAAAGGCGGCGGCGACCACCGGGGCCCGGCAGGGTCCGCGTGGAGGATCGAGAGGGAGAGCGGGTGGGCGGAAACGTAAGGGCGACGGGCAACGTTGCCCGAGGGAAAACACGCACAAAACAAATACCCGTCTACCGGTGGACAAATAAATATACATACCTGGTATACCGGTGGACAAATAAACATACATGCCTGGTATACCGGTCGACAAATATGCCGCATTTAGACGTAGGAGACCGCGCGATCTGACCGCTTGCCTGACCGCCCCCCTGCTCTAAAACTAGCGTAACAAGTCCACTGGAGATCACGAGGCGCGCCAAAAAATGGCGGCCCCTTACGGTAGCATGTTTGCCGGTGAAAGGCCAAGCCCGTCAATCGAGACCCAGTTTCGATTTTTTGTCGCTTGACTGCCCGCCCCCCCTACACTCAAACCAGTACAACATGGACAAGAGAATGTCTACGGGTCAACAAACATGCGACAATAAATCTTGATTATTTACCCCTCGACGGAACACCCCGCTATCTAAAACCAGCAAAATATGCCCGAAGGAGGCGTTTATGCGCCCCAGAAGGTCAGTCTCCACGACATGATATTTCCCCCGGGTTTCTTGAGGGTCAAGCCCGCCCCGACTTCAGATCTCGAAGGAAAAAACGCACCGGATGACGTGGAAGTTTGTGACAACGTGGCCCTTGTCGTCCCAAACAAAGCCAGAACCCGTCCCGGCCGGCACCTCCAAAACGTTCATCGAAAGCGCGTCCCGTTGGTTGACGAACGTGCTGATGTAGACCACGCTGGGCGTGGACTGCGTGTCAGAGGGGGAGGGCGGGGGGGAGGGGGGAGGGGGCAGCGCGAGTGTTGTTGCTGCTGCTGTTGTTGCTGCTGTTGTTGTTGTTATTCCCACATTAAGCATTAAGTAAGGGCCACGTTTATCTCCGTTGTCGCAGGACAGGCTCCAAAAAAACTGGAGTGGAACAGCATAAACCTCTTAGTAAAATTCCAGGTACCGGTCAAAACTGCATACAAAGAGAGGAGATGCTCGTAGGCCAAATGCAACCATTAATACGGTACTGCTGTACTGATGTCATGTGTATGGGCAGGGAGCGGGCAGCGCAAGTGCAACGTCGATGCCACATAGGTGGGGGGATGCGAGGGGACGCGTCACAGGCGCAACGCGTGGGAAAAGGCTGAGATGCCGTGCGCTCGCGTATGTAAGGGTTTGAGATGCCGGAACGAGGCCTTGCGTAGAGCTTGGCCGCGTCTTTGGAGAACCTAAAACGGATGTTTCATTGGTGAGAGCTACCCGTATTGACGAATTGGGTCCCTGGGCTGTCCGCAGGGTGTCCGCGAACTGCTCAACGGCTGTCCAGCCGCTGTCCAAGGGCTGCCCATGGTATGCCCGCGGGGTGTCCACGGGGTGTCCACGGGGTGTCCACGGGGTGTCCACGGGGTGTCCACGGGGTGTCCACGGGGTGTCCACGGGCTGCCCATTGGTTGTCCGTAAGCTATCCGGGGGCTGTGCTTCCACGAGATGCCCGTGTACATTCATAAAAAAGTGGAATTATGTCGATCGTCGCGTTCATGTCTCGTACGCAGAGGCCGTGATGAGGCGTTTTACTTTCGCGAGCAGCAGTTGAACGGCAGTATCTACAGTAGCTTGTAGTACTCGTAGGTTAGTCATGATACGTGCGTGTAGCAGTAGTACTGCAGTAGCAGCGTACTACGTACGTGTGGTACGAGCTTACCAGGTACCAGGCATATAAAAGGTACACACGTACGCACTGGTGGAGGGCACGTTGGCTCACTCAGGGATGCGTCGTCAAGTACGCGCGCGTAGGCGTTTCGGCAACATATACATACGACTTAAAAATGGATTAAGAGATTGACAGGCAAGGGTCGGTATTTAGAGATCTTAATACGACAATAATCTAGAGTTTTTTTGGGCCCATTAACTTACGACCTATCATGGGGACGTAATTTTTTTTTTGCGGCATCTTCGGCGACGACCCAATAAGAGATATATCATCCGCCTGGAAAGCATCAATCTGTAGGCGAGGGCCATTTCTCCATCTGTGAGATGTACCCATTGTGCTATGCTGTGCTATGCTCCCGCGCGTGAAATGAAACATTTCAGCGATTTTGGGAGTTTTTCGTGCTCTGAACTGGCTCGCAACTTTTACTTTGAATACACGAAAACACCTCGTGAGTCCTTCTGGCTACCTGCGGCTGCTGTCAGGCGCCCCCGACGCCCCCACACACCCCATCAGGAGCATCCTTTCAAATTCGAGGGATATACTTTGTTATGACGAGCTATTAATAGCTGTAAGTAGCTGACCACAAGTGAAGCGCAAACGTGTACGCAGCTGACCGCTAGTGAAGCGCAAACGTTCAGTTGGAGGTTGTTTCTTGTCTCCGTTTCGTGCATCCCAAATTTCGACCAATTTTGACCACTGCGGCACCTCTAAGTCGAGGTGTAGGTCTCTGTTAAGAGCGCGCGGAAGGGCAGTCTAGAGAGAAACATAGGCTGACACTCTCTCGGGTCACGACCGCTCTCAGGCAAAGATGTCATGAGACGGTCAGTCAAGGGAAAACGTGCATCGGTCAATGGTGTAAATTCGGTTGTTTCACACTAAAACCTAGTAGTTTGGCGTCCGTCAGGGTAAATAAACCGGAAAATGCCGTCCGTCAAGGGGTTAAAGTGCCGTCTCCTTGGTAGGCACGAACAAGCCGAAGTTCTGAACGCAGCGTGTATTCAACGATGTTTTTTCTCCATGTTCCGATAAAACGCCGCGGGAACCCCGACCGGAAAACCGGGGACCGGGGGACGCTTGGGTGCTAGCGTGGCCTCAAGACTAAGAGTGCACGAGTACGACGTACTCTACGTACGACGTACATCCTTCGACACAGAGAGCAACCGCTCGTTGGCTAACGTGGACCTTTACTGTCGTAGCTGCAATTGCAAAGTCTATGCTGCATACAGCAGCAGCACCGCCGTTACTACTAATGTGCCAATATGTCCGGGAATATAAGGAGCTTTTGTGATTTCATATAGATATAAATACGGGCATTACATTTTCGAACAGAGTGGTACCATGTACCGGTCAATCGTTGTATGACAATACCGGACGTCTCAAGAGAGACACCTACTGCAGCCGCCCGAGTCAACCCCGCGCATACCCTACCTTCTCGAATATAGATATGTAGCCTTTCTCGTCCTGCATCAGGCTTGACGCCATCGACGCCATTGCCGCATCGCCCGGCCCAGCAGGCATCAGTATCCCCCCACTAAAGATCGCCAGCCCAACGGCGGTCGCCGCCGCAACCTTCTTCCACTCCGAGAAAATAGCCTCGAAAACGCCACCGTCTCCGACACCCCGGTCATCATTTAAGCTAGAATGCATCGTACCCGGCACACGCGGGCGACATCTCCTCGGAGATCTGCCTGCGGTCGCGGCGCCGCAGGTTGATGTCGGCAAGTGTGCTGCGGCATTTCTGGACGAAAGTTCGAGCTTGCAGTTGCTTGCAAACGATGATGCTGCGCAGCTGGGCGAGGCTAGGAATGCCTCGGATGGGCTTGTACAAAGGAGTGCGACACAACTGCCTGCAGTGACGAGAGGGAGCAGTGAGGGTGGTGAGGATTTCATGGCGCGTTGTGTAGCGTAAGCGATAGAGGTGCTCTCACAGCGCACTCACATGAACCCTCCTGATTCCAATGACTTCCCCGTCTCCCCGCATAAACATCCTCTAGGCTTGCGGTGCAACTCCTTCAAATCAATTTTTTCTTCGTGATTTCGTTCTTGATACGCTGTGAAGAGCACACACAGCACGAGCGACGCGAGGACCGCGCAACGCCAAGGCTCATGATATGCACCCCCCCCCTTCATTCTGGTCCACCTCATTGGCAAACAAGGTGTGCGAAAAATTGGAATATCAAGACACACTAGAGACACCATATCTCTGAATATCCGCAATATTTTAAAAAATCCGAAACGGCAAACAAGGCAGTGTACATACCCAAAAGTAAAAGGTGTCGATCTAATCTTACTTTCGTACGTACGTATCGTCGCTCGTAGTTGTCTACCTGGTATACATTATAGCTTCAACACGCACTACGCACACCAACGAGCCAACCACCGCCTTTTGCCGCGAAATCTGCTCTACTTGACTGCAACGCTGGATTGCTCCCATACCCTGGCAGGAGCCAGATACCATGTAGAGTCTACGTGAACAGCTAGGCACGAAATCGAAGAGTTTACGTATGGTATCATACTGCTGTACGAGCGCGTTTGTCATTTCGCCGACGAATTGCCGCAGACTTTCGCAACGTCACCGTTGGGACATCATTAATATAACCCTGACAACGGCAGTACTACTATTAATATTACGGTGGACCTAGTAAATAGGACCAAATATTCTCAGCAAAAATAGGTAAATATATGGTTTTCGTGTGTACCATAGGCCCTATTTTACTCTAGGTCCCCCGCAATACTGTAGAACGAGTACGTACCTGTGATGCTCGTAGGCTACTTTGATACGAGCATTAATAGTGTAAATTACGTACGTGGACTCGCACAAGCAGGGTGCACCATCAAGCTCCGGGTATGAGGGGTATCGCTGGTGAGGCGTGGGCGTCTTGGCTGCTGTGTGTTTGCGTCTGCATGCTGAGGGTTGGTGTATGGTGGCACTCGCTCACAGGGAAGAAGAAGGTGTCTTGCTCGAGTTGCACTCCTGTGATCGCCGGTCTCCCTGCTACGTTGCCTATACGAAGTACTGTTCCACATTGCTTGTGATATATCTTCGGGAAAATGTATCATTGGCACGAACAGCGCTGATCCGGAGCACAAATCAACCCCATTTCCAGGAGAGTCCATCACCCGCAACGGCTCATGGGAGGACGACACGCGAACCCAGCGGGGGTGGAGCGTACAACGCCGTTAAAAAGGCCACGAAAACCAGATTGGACGGCTTAGTAACCGTGGATACCGTGTGCAGCGCGCTAAGGGTGCGAGGGCTACAGCAGCGGCGCCGCACCAGCGCGCCAGATGCAGCAGGGGGGGGCGCCGGCGAAGCGGTTGGCTCTGGGAGTCGCGGCAAGCTTAAGGGCAGGCGGGGCAGGCGCAGTGGTACGGGTGTGCCTCGCAGGCGCCGTCCGCGGGGCGCGGCGACGGGGAAGACGGGCGTCGCTGCGGCGGAGAGCCGCGACGAGACGATTGCTAGGTGAAAGGAATAAGGGCGTGGTAGCGGCTGCACTTTTTCTGCCCAACCTTTTCCCCACCCAACCCCTTTGGGACGGAGTGGAAAAAGTGACGATAAAAAGTGACGGTTTCACCTACGGCCACCGCGTGATCGGGGGACGATATTCTACAGCATGGTGTCCGAGTTACAATGGTTGAATGCAAGGGGTTGAGCGGCACGGGCGCGACGTGATCCCACCTCCTACCCGAACATACTGCTGGGCGTTCACGCTCCTCGTACGTACACACCTGATGATAACACCGAAGCCATCATTGTATTCGTCGCCATCGAGGGGGTAGGAGCTACTGTATATACAGAGTGGTGTACCCATTTCAAGACCACCCCGTGACAAGCCCGGAAAAAAATCGTGGTCTTGGTTGTAGTATATGGTATTATCTTCTACTGTTATTGGTACTGAAAAAATCAGGGCTTTTCGCGGGTCAGGTCAAACCTCACGGGTCGGGTCGGGTCGGGTCGGGTCAGCTGACCCGACCCGACCCGCGAAATTTTTTAGATATGTTGACTTGATCCGACCCGACCCGCGAGATTTTGAAAGCCTCTTGACCCGACCCGACCCGACCCGTGAGATTTGAAAATCTCTTGACCCGACCCGACCCGACCCGCAAGATTTCGAAACCTCCTGACCCGACCCGACCCGACCCGCCACTTTCCGACTGACCCGTGAGACACGGGTTTCATGCGGTGGGTCGGGTCACCTTGACCCGCGAGACCATTTATCTTGACCCGAAAGTTCGACCCGCGGATCTGGCCCGTGGGTGGGCACTTCAAAAACAATTTAATGTTCATTTTAGTGCCCCGAAGCGATGTATGACCTGGCTGTAGTGGGCATGAATGGATGCGGGCATGCGTATATGAATTTGGCGGTGTTTTAATGTCTGAATATGATACAAAGGGGTGTTATGGAGTATTGGTACGAGAGAAGCCTTTGGGTAAGAGAGCGGGAAGTTATTCAAGTGTCGGGTCCGCGAGCCGAATGCGCGGGTCCGACCCGCGGGTCAGCAAAAAACAACTCACGGGTCATGCTGGCCCGACCCGCGAGTGACCCGCTTCTCGCGGGTCATGAACTGACCCGACCCGTAAGCTTTTCATCACCTCTTGACCCGACCCGACCCGACCCGTGAGATTTGAAAAACTCTCGACCCGACCTGACCCGACCCGCGAGCTTTGAAAAATTCTTGACCCGACCCGACCCGACCCGTGAGATTTTGAACACTTCCTGACCCGACCCGACCCGTGACATTTTGAACGTCAAGTGACCCGACCCGCGGGTCGGGTCATGACCCGCGAAAAGCCCTGGAAAAAATGATCCAGTACGATTTCTGAGCAATTTTTTTATCGTGACAAGCCGGTTTTACCTGGTCTTATATCTGTTATGTGGTCTTAGGACCGGATGGTCTTAGAAATGGGTACACCGCTGCCTGTACCCAATGTCGTTGGACCCGATGTATACATTTTGACAGTTTTTTATATATTTTCTAAATCAATACGCTTGATTACAGCATGGAGCCTACCAACAAGAAAATACCTGACCTGAGCAAGCCTATTAATCTTGTCGTGGCCCCACTCTTTGAGCAACCTTGAGCATGCATGCATGTGTTATTATATACCAGGTACCAGGCAGGATCCAGTGTAGCGCTCGCCGCTGATCACGATTTGCGAATCCCATTTTCTTAGAGCTCCCCAAAAAGTGATCCTTAAGCTCTCATTATCACTTACGTAGTATTAAGTCATTTCTTATCCGTGGGCTTATACTGTTCCACCAGGCATCGGGCTTACAGTAGGTCATAGTTTTCTTTTATCCAAAATCGGATGTTGGGGTTCCTCATGTTAAAAGGAAAGTTACCGAATAAACGTACTGCTGTAGGTGCTATGTAACCGTATCGTATCGCGGTTCACGGCAGGGCTGCAACTATTACGGGGGACCGTAGTAAATAGGGCCTATGGTACACACAAAAGCCTACTGGTATGTATTTACTTATTTTTACCTAGAATATTAGGTCCTATTTACTATGGTCCCCCGAAATAGGGGGGGGCACCTGTGAGCCCAAATAGTTATCGCCAACCATTGCAAATGCGGAGATACCCAACCATTGTAGCACCCAACCATTGTAGTAAAGTAATTCCACGGGGGTAGGGGGTACCAACTTTCTAGCGCCATACTTCCAGACCGGTTGAGCTCCTCAAGTAAAAACCTACTACGTAGTATACCGGGTGGTCGTATAAATATTACTACATTTTTACTCGTGCAGTATATACATTGGGTTTAGGGCAATTCAGCGGGTAGAAACGTCGGTCGGGGTTTGCTCGAACGAGACCTCTTCGAAAATCATGTTCTGGGTGACGTGTTGGGCCCTTTTCCGTAAAATTATCAGAACATATTACGACGCCCCTATCATATCATGGCATTGTGGCCTTGTCCTGCACCTGTGGACTCGGTGCGGATTTTACAGTGGTGTTGGTTGGATGCCTGGCCCCATGGGATTGTGAATTTATTCGCAAAAGTGAAGAAAAAAAGAAGAGTCAAATGCTGAGAGCGCCTCCGTAGCGTGGGTACAATAGGCGCAATTAGGTTAGACGCGAGTCAACGAGGGGAGAAAATGTTAGAGTTGTCTCGCGATAAACACTTCAAGGCACGAGCCGGGGTGAGGAGGGGGGGGGGGCTGCTATGTGGCCCCGGGTCTGAGTTATGACTATTGCGGGGGACCATAGTAAATAGGACCTAATAGTATTAGTAAAAATAGCTATATATATAGGTTTTTGTGTGTACCACAGGTCCTATTTAATATGGTCCCCCGTAGTAGAAGGGAAAAAATCTTCAAGGGCGAAGATAAAAAAATGAAAGAAAAAAAACAATACCTGGTATGTATGTATTCCACTTGTGATACGTAGCTTGATTTTTTTTGCCAAAAAGGGTTGTCGGGTTAGGTATAGAGTTCCTTAACCCATCTAGAGTTGCACCCCCGTTTCGGGGGGAATTTAATTGGAATCAGAGTTACATACTAGAATAATAAGTTACTGCGCAGTGCGGTACTAAAAGGGCTGATCGAAAAAATTCTGAATATTTAGGTGGCACTGCTGCCGTACCTCCCGTCGGTACAGTACAGCAAAGCAGTGCAGTACAGCACAGCAGAGCACATCACAGTGCCAACCCAAGAAACCGAGATGATGCCGTGACCCAACAAAGGCTGATTTCTTACTTGAAAAAGGGGTATATTTTCGTCGGTATATAGCTGCAGCGTAACCATTCCCGAACGTTCGCGTTTTTTCCCCGCGATTGTCAAGGCGTACCTGCCTTATCGCTGATTTTCCTGTCGGCGCCATGTCTTTTAACAGGGAGGCATGCCCATGCCTTGTCGGGGGGTCGGGTAGTGTTACCATATGCGCTCTATACGTCTCGTGGCAAGTTGATACGGAACACACGTCCTGCGCCTGCGGGTTTCAAAGCCCTTAGGCCGTGCTAACGCCCTGCCGCCCGGTACGCGTTCTCTCAAGTACCCCCCTTGCACGATGGGGGCGGGCCGAGATCGGCAGTATGCAGGGGAACAAATGATGGCTGTCAACAAGACACACGTTATTCCCAGTGTGCCAAGTAGAAACGCTCGGGCACAGTGATCACCACGGGCCGTGCGCGTTTGTCTGCAGCGCGGCGGGTGGCGGTCACGGTCGCTTCAGCCCGAAGGCTTCGCTATCTCCACGCTTAAGCTTCAGCCCGAAGGAGGCTGTATCTCCAGGACGACGGCAGTGCTGCAGGGAGGAATCCGCGACGCCCCCCCCCGGGCGGAGGGGCGACGAGCGAGGGCCTTCCTCGCCTTCGAGGTCCTTACGATGGTGAGTTCCCTCAGGCTAGAGGTGTGTGCACTGTATAGGTATCCCACCAATGCACACAAGTTGGCGACCGTTTCAAACACCCATCAGCGATAATCCTTGGCGAGAGCGAGGCATGCCCCATGTCTGCTGTCACCCACACGAGCTTCGTTGAAAACGAAGGCTGTATGCACCGTGGCCGAGCTTAGGCAGACTGGTTTTTGCACCTACTTGGCTACAAAACGCCTAAAACCTAACCCATACACTACTACCCCAAGCGTAACTGTTAGGAAAATTCTCGGAAAATGTAGACGCAAGGAGGAGTTATTCAAAATAGTGCGGACTATCAACCATATTGTCGAAGCTGGGCGAAGTCGTGAAGTCTACTGTGAAGATGTAAGAAGATTTTATTAATAGTAAGGGCTATCAACCACTTGTGTCCCGATCGCCTGGGTTTTTCTTTCGGAAAATGATGATGTAAGGAGGAGTAGTGTGGGTTGTCGACCATTTTGTTCCTACCGCCTGTGGAATTTCTCGGAAACTAAATATGTAACGAGGATGTAGTGTGAACTCTCAACGCTTGTTTTCTCGATCGCCAGGGAAATTTCTGGGAAAATAAAGATGTAATGAGGAGTTAGTGTGGACGACTATCTTTTTCCCGACCTCCTGGGAACTTCTCGGAAATTAAAGATGTAATGAGGAGTTAGTGCGGACTGTCAACCATTTTTTCGAAGCTGGACTGGGCTATGTCGAAAACCACAACTGCCAGGTAGTGGGACGAGGTCGTAAACACGGGCCTTCGCGGAAACTTGCGTCTGGTACCCCCCCCCCCCCCCCCGGTCGCAGGCGGGTTCGGGACCCGCGCTCGGTGCCTGTCCTGCCGTTTGGCACCCCCTCTGCGAGGGATAGGACGAAAACCAACCCGTTTGCGGTCGAACTCATAGCCCTTCTCCATCTTCGAAAAAGTATGCCACACTAAACCCAAGTGCATCGTCCCCCAAAATGTGGGTGCAGCAGTTCTAAAGGGGATAATTTTTACTTCTCTCTGGGTCGGCGGGATCCCTGCGGTCCCAATGTCAATGTTGCTCGCTCACGCCGAAAGATTCTTGTTTCTTTCTTTTTCTCATGTTCGAGTGCTTACTTATACGTAGCGAGCCGATGTGAGCCTAACCCATTGGCTGTTCTTTCTCGTAGGCACCAAGGTCTCGAAAGACGGATGTATCGAAGTGATCTGTAGGACATATCCATATATAGTTCGATATTTTCATATACCGTATCACACTAGGGTGATAATATAACACACACCCCTCGGACTATTTTCGAAGCTGGATTTCTCGACATCAGGGAGGGCGTGCTGAATACTCGGAGCGATGCGTCTGTGCAACCTTCTCGACGGCATCTTTCCAGAGCCACCACGTTCGTCGTGTGCGCCCCTTAAGGCATGTTTTGGAGGAAACCGGGTCTGAAACTCGTCCCAGGGGGTGTGTTATCTTATCACCCAGTGTGATACGATAATTAAAAACATTTTGATAGGATGTAGGGTATCGAGTTATCGATACATCGAAAACATATCGAAAAAAAAACGATACGACAAACAACGCTAGATGCCCAACGTTAGTAACCAACCGACCAGCCTTGATGTCGGGGCGTCTTAAATTCGCTTTTTTTTCTGGCTACCAGGGGGAGTGCCGGGGAAGAGGAAGGGGAGCAAGCGCCGTCACCGCCCGGGCCATGTGAGACCTGAGAATAACGCCTATTCGCATATCGGTACGCTTGTAGCGTCGCACCGTGATGAAGCGCCCCCCCCGTTCAACCTAACTCTGTAAGAGAGAGGCAACGTCGCTTTTCCGGTGTTGTGGCGCTGTTGTTCCTTGTTAGCGTTTTAGGCTCCAAGATTGAACGTTGTGATCCGATTATCAGGCCTCGCGCTCCGAGCCAGTCGGAGGAGACAATCAGACGGCGCGTTTTCGTTTTCCCCCAAGCACGTGAGCGGTGAGTTCGACCGACATGAGTAGCCGATAAACACTCGGCTTTTCAAGCTGCGTGATGCAGTTGCCGCGCGCGCGTGTTCTATGTTCCTTGTGAAGCTTGCAAAGAAGTGTAACAAATAAATGAGGATGACTGTGCTCCATTCCCTGTGTCCACGCGTTTCGAGGATTACGATTGCCCGTTCGCGGGCGAGAGCCGTTTGCCCTTTTTTTTCAGCCGTAAACATGCATCCCTGCAAATAGTACTGCTATTAATACCGTACGTCGGCTTTGTGTTGCTCACAGTAAACCGTTGTTTATACTCGTCGACATCCAACACACCCAGCGTCCGTGCTGACTCTTCTTCCTAGAGAGATATAAGCGTAGACCAGGGTTCGACCCAAGTAGCAGTCGACACAAAGAGTTTTCTGAGGAGGGATATTGTTTCGCTTCGATCGTGTTTTTTCGACAGTGTCCCCGCGAAGACGCGCCGCTGTTGGCCGTGGAGGGGGCTCCAAGGCGGGACTGGCGTTCGTAGAGATACAGAGGGATTTGCTCTCGCAGCTGGAGAGCTTGTTCGTTACGATAGCCGATGACAGGTGAGGGTCGGGGGGGGGGAGGGGGATGTCGGTGTTTCCTGTGGGGGTCGATTGCGCACTACACACCGCTTGCCCAAGCTGCGTGCGCACCGACACGTCTGGGACCCAGAGACAGAGGGAAAATAAGTGCGGAAGCTGACCCCGAGATACATAGCGGCGGAAACAATGGCTGGTGAATTATCACGGGGGACCATAGTTAGTAGGACCCATGGTATACATAAAAACCTACCTGGTATATATTTAACCATTTTTACTAACAACAATATTTGGTCCTATTAATTATGGTCCCCCGTAATACGTGGTATCAACCATTGAACCGTCTACGGGCAGCGTGACCGAGCGCCCCGAGCGACACGGGTAATATCGCGGTGCGCCCGGGCCGTGCGACTCCTTGCATTCAACCATTGCAACTCGGACCTCCAATTAATGCTGTCTCTCCTTATCGCGCAAGCAGTGGTGGCCGTTTTTCTGTAACCGTCGCATTTTTATTCTCAATTTTCCACTATCAAGTTCCAAGAGGATTTTAACAGTGCCATGCCATGTTTTTTGTGCGTACTATTAATACCTGGTAGGCGTTTAGATATGAAGGTAAACGCCCGGTGTTTAGGCCTGACGATGAACGCCCGGTGCTTAGGCCGATCGATGAAGATGAAGCTGTTATGTCACTTTGGGGTGTTTGGTCTCCTCGAAGGCGAGAGAAAGACATACCGAAGCGGTCCGTCGCGCTTTCAGCGTTTTGTTTTCGTCGTGACCACGGGCTGTGCACTGCAGATGTCGTAGGGAAAGTGAACAAATAATGTGATAACATCATCATCATCATCATCATCATCATCATCATCATTTATCGTCGTCGACATGATCATCGTCATTTTTATGGTCATCATTATCATCATCCTCATCAATAACACCATCACCATCATCCTCATCAATAGCATCATCATCATCATCATCATCATCACCGTCATCACCATAGTGTCGGCCCTGCCTGTACCTTCTAGCTCGCGTATTCGTTTTTGCTTGTTCTTTTGTCCTGACGGGACGAATACCGCCTGTCTATTGTCACCATGGGGCTAGTTTTCGCAACCCCCTTCGGGACTCCGAGATATAGCGGTCAAAGCAACTACTCGCTCCGGCGTTGCCAACCGCAGCTTGAGCGCGCAGAAGCACGTGTGAGACCCTCTCGTGCCCGTCCCTTCTGGCTCCTCGCGTCCGTCGCAACTCGATCGCCCCCCCATCACGCGGTGGCAGTCACTGTAACGATATCCACATTTCTTCGAAGCCCACCTTCCCCCCCAGAAGGGTTCAGAAAACTGAACTGCAAATGATGTGATCATGTCATCGTTTCCATCGTCAGCCACGACGCCGGCTCTTCTGCCTGCCCCTAACCCCGGCTGTGGAATTGTGCCGGGTCTTCCTGTGTACCTTTGGGCGGTGACCACGACGACAGACGGCACGGGCTGGCAGCCTTGAAGCGCGAAGAGGCCGTGTGGAGAGCCGCCGCCAAGGGGGAGGCGGCCGTGGATCTGCGAGCGGAGCGCGTGGCATCGGAGAAGAGGGCGCGGGAGAGGGTCGTGGAAGAAGGCCCTGGGGCGGCGGCGAGGGAAGCGGCAGGGCTTGTTCGGGTTGGGCCTGTTGGGGGGGCAAGAACGGTGGGTGGGTGGGTGGGTGGGTGGGTGCCTAGGGGACGTCAGGTGTTTGGGTAATTTTTGGCAGTAAAGCCTACCACTTGATTCGAGATTTGGTCTGACTGTCTTAAGGGTTGAGGTAAGCGTCAGTTCTATATTCATCTCGGTACACAGCAGTGTGTGCCAACCCATTTTCTCGGATGGAAGTGGCAAGCTATCCTCAATGTTGAGTCCAGGTCATTGTAGCCGTTGTTGCTGTTGCCGATGTAGATGTTCTTTATATTCTTGTGTTCGTCCTACTTTCCTCCCCCCCTCCTACTTGTGCTACAGTATATTAACAGTCGTCAGTCAGATCCGGAGTCACATATTAGTTGTGCCCCCCCCCCCCCTCACGGCGCTTCGCGCTTGGTGCAAGCAATGTCTGCCTGGTCGGTGAAAACACGACATGCTCCGTCCCGGCATTGTAGGGATGCGAGGGTCTATGGTCATACGACTACGGCCATGCATGAGATCGAGTACATCTCTCCTATCGAGTACACCCCCCCCCCCCCCCCCCCCCCCCTCGCCATCTCCGGTTCGCGCCTTGCATTTATTTATCGGCGAGAAGGCTTAAGCTCTTCGGTTTCTCGTCGGCTAGCGTCAAATTCTCCTCGCATGAATTCATCGCCATATCGAAATCCGTGGACAGAGGACCAGGCTCCGATAAATAGAGCAGTGAGTCAGCTCGACTTAAGTCGCCAACTACTATAGCTATTGGTCGGACGACTATTAATAATAGTTATTTGTTCCGCGGGGGTGCCTACTGTCCGACTCGTTTTTGGGTTTCCCATGCGTTTAGGAAGGATTATTGAATACGGGGATATACTTTTGTTTTTTGAGTGGAGTGGGGCTCTCTCGGCAGGAAAGGACGACTGATTTGGCTCGCTTCGCTCGCCTGGCTTAAGCCAGCAAGTCGGCTGCCCATCAGCTGGCTTGCCCAGCCGACTTGCGCCGACTAGTGTCAGTTAGTTGGTTTTACGATACCTACGGATTAGTCGCTAGTCGTGATATCCTGCCGCCTCGCAGCTTCAACAAGCTTAGTGTAAGGCGCGGCCAGTGAGTGGAAGAATCGCTGGCGCTGTAATTTGGTTTTCAAGCCCTTTCCGTTTGTTGTCTTCGCCCCCCCACTGTTGGTAGTCGTAGCTCAGATCAGATCCGGGGTCACATACATAGCAGGCAGTCTCTCCCCCCCCCTTCCCTCTACGGTTCGTTCCTTCCTATTTATCGCGAGAAGATCTTCAGCCCTTTTTTCTCTCGTCGACTCGTGTCTAATTGATTGATTGATTGCGCCATTGGGAGTAGAAGCGGCCGGAGCTTTGCTCCCATAGTGGTTGCGATCAAGAGCGTGGGTGGGTGTGGGTGGAAGTGGGAGTAGAAGGGACTTGCAGCGGGGATGCGTCTTCTGTGGATGATGCTCAAGCCCCTTGGGCGTGTTGTTGTGATGCTCGATGCGGTGACAAAGTTCCCTCGTGCTCAGCCCGCACGCTGTTGCAAGCGTGACGCCTCGGTTAGCCCGGTGAATCTCGATGCGGTAGCAAGCGATATCGTGCTTAGCCTGCACGCTACGTACGTACGTACAGCGCGTCGTAGTAACCAGGAAAACGATACGTGCTGAATGTGAACGTTACACGCCCCAGACAAATCATGATCTATCTACTGATAGATCATCTTGTTCCTCACCTGCAGTTGTGAGAGGTTGCGCAGGATTTGCCTTAGAGGGCAGATGATCCAACCCAGGAAACATGAACTAGATCATGCAGATTGTACAGGTCCCACCCGGCAACATTAGCTAGATCATACAGATCATACAGATCAGGCATATATCTGCCTCGAAAGATCTGAATCATGAACTGTGGAAATCGATGATTTGTCCGAGGCATCATTTTTTTGCCCACGCAGCACCTCTTTCAGGCGTTTGTCGAGATAGATTGTCGAGATTTTTCCGGCTTGAGAAAGATCTGAATCAACAGGTGGGAATCGATGTTTTAGTCCGACGTGTGATTTTTTTGCCCACTCGGCGCCTTTTTCAACCATTTGTCGAGATGGATTGTCGAGTTTTCCCGGCTCAAGACAACCCCCGATGCCTGCCCTGTCGGATTGTTACGGCTAAGTTCGAATCCCGGTGTCTGCTTCTCACGACGCCCCGTCGGCCTTGGACTAACGCAGCCGACGGCTCGCCCGTTTCTGCTGAGCGGACGGAAGGGGGGGCGGAAGTCAGCCCTATGCCGGAAGAAAAACGTCAAATTATTACATCATTGCGGCTCCTCAAGACAAACACCGATGCTCAATCTATCGAATTATTACAGCTCAGAAGACAAGCACCGATGCTTGACCTGTCGAACTGTTACGGTTCAAGTCAAAGGCCGATGCTTGATCTGTCGAATCGTTGCGGCTCAAGCCAAATCCCGATGATTGTTGTGTACCGCGCTCCCTTTGGCGTTGGGTCATGCCCCAGGCTTGGGCCGACGCAGACGATGGTTCGCCCGTTTGTACAGAGGGGGGGGCGTACTTTCTGCCGGGGGGGGGCAGGGGGTGCGGCGCTGAGTGGAGGTTGCCAACGGAGACGATCGACGAGATGCGGCGCGAACTTGAGGCAAAGATGGAAAGAGAAAGCGCTGAGGTGAGGGCGAAGCTAGGCTCATCTTGTCCAACCCCGGTTTGAAAAAAATCGCCTTATGTGTGGAACTCCCAATAATTTAGGCATTGTATCCTTTTTTACCTTTTTCGGCCAAAATCTGCAGAGCCTTGCTCGGGAAAAAAAACCCGCGGGATTGCACGAGAAACGTTTTCTTTCCTGGTTCCCGTGCAACTATCGTTCCCGTGGTCTCGTCCAAGCAGTTCCCGACGAAAGCTTGATCTCTCGTTCCCGTCCAAACAGTTCCCGAATAGATCCTGATTTCCGGTTCCCGTCCGAAGAGTTCCCGTGGAAATGTCAAATGTCTTATTTCCCGTGGTTTTCTGTTCCTGTGCCGTAAAACCCCGTGAAAATCTCGTTTTCCCAAATCCCGTGCAAACCAAAACTGCTGAAAAAGAAGCGTTCCCTCGGGAATTATTACCGCGCCTTCAGCGTGCACGGAACCACCAAACGGGATCAGCACGTACACCCACCGACTCTACGCGTACCAGTAGTCGTACACATGAGGTACGTATCATATGATACGATATTGTATTCAATATTTAACCCTTTTAGAACCGCAGTCCCGTTTTGGGGACAAACCACTCAAATTTCAAGTAGTTTGCCCCCCAAAACGGGACTGCGGTTCTAAAGGGGTTGAGTAATTTTGTAATTTTTAAAGTTATGGAGTTCACTGGAATTTTTTGCTATTATTGTGTACGATATTGTCTGATATTTCATATTTAACACTTAAGGTATGAGTCTTGTTCATGCATCCATATGACTGATTTTTCAATGTTACGGAGTCGTGACGTCCAGTTGTTTTTTTTACTGGCACCAAGATCCCAACGCATATTATTGGAATCACCAAGACATGCTAAAAATAACATAAAAATACACGAAGCAAAATACGAAGTACAACATACATATTGACAACGCTGTAGCCACCCCTGGAGGCGACCTCCATATCATAGTGTGGAAACCTGAAGGGGCCGTGTTCTGTGTGTGGCCTCAACGCCCCAACGACATTACCCTCAATACGGATGCCGTGAGTTCCTGTGGTGGCTAGTTCCCGCGAGAATAATTTCCCTTGGTGGCCAGTTCCCGCGGGACGTTTTCCCATGGTGGCCGGCGGTTCCGGTACAAAAAATCCCGTGAACTCACGTGGTGGCTAGTTGCCGCGGGAAGACTTCCCGTGGAGGCCAGTTCCCGTCCGAAAATTCCCGTAAAACTCCCGTGGTAGTTAATCCCGCAGGAACTGTTCCCAAGGCGACAAAAAAAAAAAGTTCCCCCGAGTAAGGTCCTGAAGAATCGTGTCGATTTGTCACGCTTGTTTGTACGGTTTCTTAGCTTTCCCATACTGTAGTTGTTCTGTCTCTATTGTCCCTAAACAAGTCTTACCAGTTCCGCTACGATAGGGCGAACAGCAAAACAAATTCTGCTATTATTGCTGATGCATTTTAAACAATAGCCCAACTTTGCTGAATGGTATGCCAGCGCATTAGTGTATAACCCCACGTGGGATCGTGTGTAAGGGAAGCGTGTTCGCTTCGCCCTCGTGTGCCTTCTTACAGTAGGGTTCGGCGCTGCTATCACACGGATTGGGCTTTTTTAAGCGGACTAGGTGTGTCGATGGTGGCGGAGTTGGTGCTGCTGCTAGTGGCGGATGTTGGTGTTGGTGGTAGGATTGGTGTTGGTGATGATATTAGTCGTAGTAGTAGTAGTAGTAGTAGTAGTAGTAGTAGTAGTACTGTAGTAGTAGTAGTAGTAGTAGTAGTAGTAGTAGTAGTAGTACTGTAGTAGTAGTAGTAGTAGTAGTAGTAGTAGTAGTAGTAGTAGTAGTAGTGTAGTAGTAGTAGTAGTAGTAGTAGTAGTAGTAGTAGTAGTAGTAGTAGTAGTAGTGTGTTTTCACCTGAGGCAAGAGACGCGGTTCGTCGCGTGTTCACCCCCAACTCGGCGGCTAGGCGATCACCACATCATCACGAAGAGCGACACCGACGATGATCGTGGCGGCGTTTTCAGAGGACCCCCCCCCCTATCAAACTGCCTTGACCAACGGTAGACCAACGGTACGTGTAGTAGGTAACTTGTTGGCGACACGGGGAGGGGTTTCTACGGCGAGAAGATCTAAACACGACACTCGTGACAAAAAACGACCACCCCACCCCCGCGATAGGCGAGAAAGGTGTCGTCCACAATCACGACACAGTCTAGAAGTAATAGCTTCCGGCAGTCCGCACGATGAAACTCCTTGTTACATCCTAGAACATTCCGAGAAAATTCCCATGCTGCAGGAGTCAAGCAAGTTTGAACTCTTGTTGTGCAGGTCTCTTTGCCGCCGGAATATCCCGCGTGTCCTGGTTGATATGCTCATGCGCTGAGTTATAAGTACGTATAGTTTGTCTTCTGGTCATTTGTTAGCTGCCGCATGGTGGGACTCCGGGAAAGAGACTCCGCGGAGACGGTAAGCGGATATTCATCCCGAGCCAAGACCCTTCCAGCGGTGGTGGTAGCCGCGCAGCGCCAAGGGAATAGACACGCGATACGTAGGGACAAAACAAACGCTCGAAAAGCGACCCCGAGACATGAAAAAAAAAAACACAAATATACAAGCCTCTGTTTTTAGCACGGTCAGTAAGTTTCGAAAAGGTTTGGGAATTCTTAACGCGAACGACAAGAGAAAACCAATGCTTAGTATCATACGAAGTACTGCTTTTGGTTTCGAAGGAGCGACGTTTCCCCAAGAGTTCCAAAAGGTTTTTTGAGATGTCTTGCGGAACTCGGGGCCCTTCGCTTCTACTTTTCCTGCGGGCGACTTCTTGCTGTGGTACTCTGACTCATGAATTAAAGTGGCCCTCTTCCCGCCCCACTTCCGATTCTTCTCGGCTAGGTCTTGGAGCAGGAAAACAAGGCGTTACTGGAGGCGAGGGCCGGCCTTTCTCGAAGAGAAGGGGCAAGAACGGAACGGTACGGTCAGTTCGTTTCAGCTGATCAGGTTTTCCCATTTCCTCGGACGCATGTTTTTGCCTCGGAGGGGTAGAGCCTGATTTTTCCCTCTGAGGCTCCTTCCTCACTGGAGGAGCACTATACTGTTATTACGGGGGGGCATAGTCAATAGGACCGAATATTTGTTAGTAAAAATAGCCAATATATACTGGTATAGGTTTTTGTGTGTACCGTAGGTCCTATTTAATATATTCCCTCGTAGTAGTAAAGTCAGTACAGTAGTAATAATTCACCTGGGAACTGATTTTTGAAAACAAATGATAGTGCAAAACCTGATGAATAGTATAGCTAGGAGAGGAGCTACGATAGAAGCAGTAGTTTTTAGACCAAACAATTTTTCTTTCTTTCTTTCTGCCCCGGAGAGCGAGAGGAAACCCCTGTCCACACTTTTTTCTCAAGTTCTCGTGTACCGGTTCGAACCCGGTTCGTTTCTTCCACCTTTGTCGGGCCTGTCTGTGACCGTCATTAAAATTCTGAACGTCCGGGCGCATTAAATTAATCCTCTTAGCACCGCAGTCCCGTTTTGGGGACGAAGTACTTGTAATTAGAGGAGTTAGTCCCCAAAACAGGACTGCACTCCTAAAAGGCTTAACCCTTTCAGGAGTGCAGTCCCGTTTTGGGGACGAGCCACTTTAATTACAAGTATTTTGTCCCCAAAACGGAACTACAGTCCCAAAAGGATGGACTCAGAATCGCTGGAACACTGCGAGTACTGTGTTAATGTTTTACAATATTGATCGCGCAGCGTGATATAGCTAATACGGGGAACCATAATAAATAGGACCAAATATTCGTCGTAAAAATGGTAAAATATACAGGTTGTTGTGTGTACCGTAGGCCCTATTTACTATGGCCCCCCGTAATGGGGCTTTGGGAATGTTCGTCGGGTTGCGCTTTCAGCCTTTTCTCATGATCAGTTTTCGGGCGAGGTATAGAGCCTCGCTACCCCTGCCGAAGAATGCCTCCCCATACGCTTTGACTGCGGGAAAATATGTATATTTATAATTCCAACGATAAGGCATGCCTTGTTGAGGATAAGGCGTACCTTGTTGAGGACAAGGCATGCCTTGTTGAGGATAAAACCTGCCGTGATGGCGATAAAACATCCCTCATCGGGGAGTTCCTCAGTGCCCGTGAAGAGCAGCCCGTCAGCCAGAAAAGGTGTGGCGGTGTACTGTAGTTAGTGCAACGTACAGATTGTTTCTTCTAGTTTTTGCTTTCATTTTTTTTTTTTTTTCTCTTTCGATTCGTCTTCTTTGTTTCTGTTTTCTCTATTTCATAGAATGTGTATGGCGTGCCTGTCGTATCCAGTATGATGACATGGCATTACATTGCCCACTGCTGTGCTTGCTGCGTACGTGGTAACGTACTGTAGTATCTCTGTGGCGTAGCTTTGTGGCCACAGAACTTGTATCTCTTCTAGGACTGAAGAATCGGCACGGACACTGGTTGTGCTGGATGTCGACGGATAGAAAGAACGGTTTAATGTGAAGAACACCCCCCCCCTGCTTTTGTTGCTCGCGTCCGCGGCGGACAGAGTTCTCGTCCGGCAGTATGTAAGACAAATCCATCGCATACGCGACCCGTCGATCCATGATTAGGCCTGCCTGCCCCTGCCTGCCCCACCTCTACACGTCATGATGTGAATTGTCGTGACACATCGATCCCGTTTTTAGGCCAGCGGGGCAACTCCGTCACGAGGAACGAATTCGAGGTCAATCGATCCATTATTTTTCAGGTCTGCCGCACCTTTAATGCGGTTTAATTTAACACCGCGACAAAAACAAATCATGACCGATCGATTCAATTTTTGAGCCTGCGGCACCTCTTATCGTGAAGCGAAGTTCTCGTGTCGATGCACCCGTCAATCAGCCAAGCTGAGGTGCCATGTCGATGAGACATCGCCAGTCTCTACCAGCGATGTTGTGTGGGGGGGGTGCGGTTTGACCGCTTGACTGACCGCCCTCTGCACTAGAACGAGCTTAACAAGATGCTAGGGGACCGTGGTTTGACCCCTTGACTGACCGCCTCCTACACTAAAAATAGTTTACAGTATGCTAGGAGACAACGGTTTGACTCCTTGACTGACCGCCCCCTACACTAAACCTAGTATACAGTATGCTTGGAGACCGCGGGTTGACCCCTTGACTGACCGCCCCTGGCACTAGTATTTTTAAGCTCGAACAATGAGACAGGGCGGTCAAGGAGGCAACGGTTTGACTCCTTGACTGACCGCCCCTACACTAAACCTAGTATACAGTATGCTAGGAGACCGCGGGTTGACCCCTTTACTGACCGCCCCCTGCCCTAGTATTTTTAGGCTCGGAAGGAGACAGGACGTGGAAATTGAGAGCGAGGGGTGTAGGACGCCGTGCTGGAAACGGACTCGTACATCAACCTCAGCTCGGTCACCCCCAAGCTGCAAGATATCGTTGACCACGCCAGCTTGATCTCCTGATGTCGGGGGCAACCCCGCAGCTGTCCGCGCAGCCCGAACTTGCGTGTACGGCAGGATTTTTTTTTGTATCAGGCGGATGATCGATCCCAAGCCCTGTTCATCACGGAAATCGGCTCTCAAAGACAAGAAAAGTTCTTATTACCGGGGGGACCATAGTTAATAGGACCAAATATTGTTAGTAAAAATGGTTAAATACATAGTTTTTTATGTATACCATAGGTCCTGTTAACTATGGTCCCCCGTAATAGTATTATACTACACATGCGGGCCGCAGAAAATGGGCTTAATCCATTGCAAAGCTTCGGACTCGCACTCGTCCTCTGTATGGCAGGATAGTTTGTACTGTAGTATCTGGCCGGTGACCGCACCCACCCACTCTTCATCAAGGAAGACACCCCCATCGACCCATCGACAGGTAGCGGTGATGCGCCTGATACACAGTACACCCTGCCATATAGGCTGTCTTAACGTATTTTGGGGAGGGGCTGTGATATGGTCTGCTGTCTTGACGTATTATGGGGGTCCGAAACAATGTTGTTTAACAACACATAATACCCATTTTAGCGACCCCAACAAGAGAGGCGTTCGGGGGGGGGGGTGCACTCGCTATCATGCATGGCCGTAGTCGTATGACCATAGACCCTTGGGGGGGGGGGTTAGACTAAAACCAAGCAATACCCAAATCTGAAAACAAGCATTCGCCTTTCGTAAGTTCGTCTAGAAATTCCAAGGCAATGGTTTGTTTTTCGTTTTTTTACACTGGCAAGGAGTGTACCAGATCGTTTTATCTTTTTGTCGAGCACCCTTGCTTGGCACGACCAAAAGTGAACTGTCTTCTATTACGGGTGGCCATAGTTAATAGGACCTATGATATACATAAAAACCTATACTTTAACCATTTTTACTAACAATATTTGGTCCTATTAACTGTGGTCCCCCGTAGTGAAGCATATTGTTGCTGTTTCTTTTTGCCGTAGAGGCTCATGAAAGCATCCGTCGTCGCGGCACTCTCGAGGCACTTCATTCTTCAGCGGCGTTTTTTTGGGGGGGGGGGGGGGGCAAGAGTTCTCTCTTTAACGCGAGTTCCGAGAAGAGGACCGGCCGCGTTAGTCGTGGGGCTCGCCTTGGAGCTCTGTGCTCTCACCTTCGAGGAAAATATGTTCCCACCACTAGAGTCCATTGGCCTCGTACGCGTATCAAAAGTGCTGCGTACCCCTGGCCCAGAGCAGTGGTACTATTACTATTTTGTAGCACCCCGATAACCACGATAGTGAGGAGTGTGTTCTCGAAGGCTGTCAGCTGGGGCCGACTACACCATACAAGTTCGCCGACTAGTCGACTGGTTGGCTTGCTGGTTCGATCGTTCGTCTCCAGGCGTGGGGGGTTTCTTTGCGGCTGTGGGGGGGAGGCTTTCTGTAGGTCGCCGACTGCAGCATTTCATATATATATACATGCAATGGTTGCACACAAGCGCCCATAAGTGTATGGAACATTATCCTTCTCCTTTTCCTCAGACGATGCTGGGTAACGATGTTGCGCTGACCAGTTCCGCCGCACGCGTCCACTCTGCGTAGAAAGAAAAATCGCTAAAAAGGCATGCGTCAGAATGGAACTCATGACGTCTTTGCCGATTTCAACACAATCGCTTTGTGTAGATGCCGGTGCATAAACTTAAGTTCTCTTCACAAAACACGCCTCTCTGAAAGTCCATCCCCTGATGAACATGCGAACTCAAGGGAACTCTTGGTGCTACACCTCTTTCATAGTATTACGGGGGACCATAGTTAATAGGACCTGTGGTATACATTAAAACCTATATATTTAACCATTTATAATAACAATATCTGGTCCTATTAACTATGCCCCCCCGTAGTAGTCGTTTTCCCCATGTATACGATCGTGCACAAACTCGTTCTTCTTCACATCTCTACTCCTCCAACACACCGCTCCCCGAGAAGCTAGGGTTTGCTGGTGGTATGCTCCTTTCATGTCGCTTTCCTTACGGAAAACAAGAGTGCATCAGCCCGTTCTTCTTCTTTAAAAACAGCCCCCTCTCATAAGCCAATCCCTGAAAAGCATGCTAACTCAGGGGAACTGCTGATATTAGGATTATTTCACAATATCACGGGGGACCATAGTTAATAGGACCTATGGTATACATAAAACCTCTATGTTTAACCATTTTTACTAACAATATTTGGTCCTATTAACTATGGTCCCCCGTAATAGTTGTCTTCTTCACACAAACTCCCCCCTTTCATCACCCGCCCCCTGAAAAACATGCGAACTCAAGGGAACTCCTGGAGCTGAGCGATCGCCTCACGAACGATGGGCGAGACGCTCTGGCCGCCCTCCAGCTCGAGCTTGAGTCGGACGCCGAGATGCAGCTGGCCGCTGAGCGGCGAAGGTTGAAAGAAGGACTGGCTTGTGAGTTGACGTGCTTCCATATCTTGTATCAAGATCTTGTATCCATGCTTTGTGTCCGTATCTTGTATCCGTATACTTCATGCATCTATTGCATTCGTATATTGTACCCATATCTTGCTATATTGTAACCATATCCTGTATCCATACATTATATCTATATCTTGTACCTGGTATCTATATTTTTTATCCATAGCATCCATCGATATCTTGTATCGATACCAGGGTATCTTATATTAGTATCTTGCACGCTGGTTGCGTATTTCTATTGTTGTCTGAGGCGTCAGTATATCTGACCCTTGGGACGTACGTACGCTGATTATAACGTCCCTTTTGAAGTCTGAGGTGTACGGTTTGCTCCAAAGGTTATGTGTGTGTGTGTTTTTTTCAAGTTTTTTTGTTCCGTACGAGAAAAAAACGCAGCGAGAAATCCTTCACAAGGTTTTGGCACAACACCCGTTTTAACCCACGCTGCGTTTTTTCTTGCCTCAGGTGCGCTGGAGGGGGAGCGAAAGCGCCTGACAGTTGAGCGGAGGCTCAGGATCATCGATGCCCAAGAAGCCAGCGGGTGCGTGAGATGCGAGGATTCAAGGACACCTCGGTGGCACGCTGTTTCAGTAATGCCATCCTTGGCATAGAAACCCCGTTACCCAGTATCCTCCACCTTATACTATTACGGGGGGCGACAGCAATCAGATTCTGGACGGAAATATAGGGACCGATTGGTACTAACATTAATGTAGAAAAATCGTTATATTTGCGCCCTGGGTGGTACGTACGCTTTTTTCATCCTTTTTTACCGAAGTGGGGTGCTTGATTTATGAGCATCCCGTTACCCGCTAACAAATGTGGTCTTATATCTAACATGGTTTTAGTTTTTAATGCAGAAGATATGATCCCATATAAATGCCATGTGTGTGTTTTGTCACTTGACCAAAAGTCGATTCACCTGGTCTTGTCTCCCGTAAAAAAAAATTGAAACGGATGATGGCCTAAAACAAATTCGAGTACCCCACTGCATTTGCTGTTATTCCATTTTCAATCTGACAATGTACAGCGATCGATCATAAGCCCATTTTAATAACGTTTGGTTATGATAACTGTGGTTTGGTTCCCCCGTCAATAGACTTTCTTTTACGGGGGACCATACAGCATTAAATAGGACCAAACGTTGTTAGCAAAAACAAGAACGAAATCAAAATAGGTTAATATATTCAGTTTTTTGTGTACCGTGGGTCCTATTTACTATGGTCCCCCGTGATAGCACTCAGAATTTTTTTTGTGTACCGTAGGTCCTATTTACTATGGTCCCCCGTGATAGCACTCAGAAGTAGGCCACGAAAAAAAGAGAGAAACCGCACCCCACTCCTACTCCTACAAGGGTCAAAAACAAAAAAAAAACAAAAACAGTCAGGACGAAGCTAAACACGATCGCACTTTTTTTTCACGGTTGCTTCCCGCTTATTCGAGAAAATGGTTGACACACACTGCGCACGAGACGAATAGAACTGCTTGTTAATAGCCCTAACCCAAACCCTGGGCCAATCAGATCAACCCTCGCCCTGATCCTGAGCCAATCAGAGCAACCAAACCTCGAATAAGTGGTAAGCTCTACTACCTGTTTTGTTTTTGTTAGCTCGGTTTTAGTATGTAACCCCTTCGCCCTATCTGGGGCTCAAAAAGAAAAAGCTGAACTGGTACCTGTTACGGGGGACCATCGTTAATAGGATCCATGGCATACATAAAAACCTACCTGGTATATATTTAACCATTTTTACTGACAATATTTGGTCCTATTTACTATGGTCACCCGTAATAGTAACGATATTGTTTCTCGTGTACCCGTCGTTGCACCTCTGCTGTGCTCACAACGTCAAGGTCTGTGCGCGATCGGGTTTCAAACCGTGCACAGCACGGTGCGATACCCGGCAGCCTGTAGCAAAGGCATACCTGGTACCTGGTACGGCGTTTATACGGTACCGGACAGCCGACAGCAGTATACTGGTATAGCACAGCAGTACGAAACCATAAGATACTCAATTTTTTCGGCCGTGTTTGGCACATCCATTGATGCCATTAATAGTGGGGTGCTGTGGGTCTAGCTGTAGAGCAAGGCCAGGAAACAAATCGCGCCTGAACTGATTGTTCAAGACAGCAACACGCCAAATTCAACTATTTCTACGTGCCCCCCCCCCCCCCCCCCCCCCCCCCCTCTCTCTCTCTCTCTCTCTCTCTCTCTCTCTCTTTCTCTTTCTCTCTCTCTCTTCCCCCCCCCCCCCCCCCCCCCCCGCCTCCCTCCGCTTTCCCTCCCCCACCTTTCTCTTTCTTTC
Organism: Nereocystis luetkeana; assembly: GCA_031213475.1. Classification (NCBI taxonomy): domain Eukaryota; class Phaeophyceae; order Laminariales; family Laminariaceae; genus Nereocystis; species Nereocystis luetkeana. The sequence goes on from JARUPZ010000020.1 coordinate 9,199,146, forward strand.
TCCGATGCCGATTTTCAACTCGAAAGGCGGGCATGGTCTGAGCGAGCGGTGGCGATCGACGAAAAGGTCGAGCGGTGCAACTCCGAGCGACGGCACGAGGCCGTCCGATTGTTGGACGCGGCCGCGGGGCGGGCCAGGTCCAAGTTGAAGGCCCTCCTCTCCGTGAGCCATCCACCGCTCCATCACCAGCGGAGCACAGCGCGCGATTGACGCCTTGATCGTGGCACCTTTCTTTCATCATGGGGACTGCCCCGCGCGTCTTTTTTCGGAAGGGGGGGGGGGGGGGGCAAAGTGCTTAGAATTAGCGCGGAAACGAAATTTTAAAGCCGCCGTAGAAAAGAAGGTTAAGACTTTCTCCTTGTTTTTTTTTTAATCAACATCCTCCTGAGGGGAAAACTCGGCCACTATTAGTAGAGTAAATAGGACCTACGGTACACACAAAAACCTATAGATTTATCTATTTTTACTAACAATATTTGGTCCTATTTACTATGGTCCCTCGCAATCGCACGCCACAGGCGCAACGTTGACCCTACCCGTATGACAGATACGCTGATGGGGTGCCCAGCCTGCCCCCAGGCGGCTGGTGACAGCGAAAAAGTCGTCAACCATTGTTTGTGGTCGCTAACGTTTTATCACCTGAAGGGTGAAGCTGTTTTCTTTTGTGCGGCCAGGCTCAAAATCCTGGTGTGGGGCAGGGCCGTGTGTCCCACTTCTACACGAGCTTCATACGTACACATTGTTGATAAAAAAAACAAAACAAAACAAAAAGTACTCTTTTTGTGTTTCGATACAAACAAACAAAAAAAAAATGCCGAGAGAAAAAACTTTCATCATCTATCTCCCAATTTCTGGAAGTCGTTGTATGTCGCGCGTATGTATACGGTAGTTCGAAGTGCCTGGTCGGTGAAAACCCGACCTGACTCAGTCCCCCCCCTATGTTCATACGACTACGGACCCGTTCTCCGACAGAGGTAGCACATTTCCGCTATTTCGTTTCCGAAAAGATGGGGTTCCTTGAGCCCAAATCGTCGTAACGTCAATCTTGATTTCGAAAAAAAAAGTTGTTTTAGACTCGGGGTCATGGGGTTTCTTCGCCGCGATGCGATTTGATTTTTGCCGAAGTCAGTTTTCGGGTGAGGTATGGAGCTCCCTCCTCAAGTGAGGAGCCTCAGAAAAATTAGGATGCACCCCTATCGTAGAACGCCTCTACGGCCATGCACGACAGCCCCGGTTCCCTCCCTCGTCGCGTTTCCCGGCGCTCCTTTCTTCCCCTTTCGAAGGCCCAAGAGGAGCGAGGACTGGAAGAAATAAAATGTGCGAGTGCCACCGCGAGGAAGGCGTTGGTGAAGCACCTCAGAAAGAACTGGGAACGGGACTGCCTCAAGGAGCTCAGCGCCCTCGCGCACAGCACTAGGTACGCACGCGGGAATGCGTGACACGGATGGTGGGAACGAACATTCCGCACATTGGACAGGTGATCTATAGATAGATCATGCTCTAGATGATCTCGGTCCTCACCTGCAGTTGTGAAAGGTTGTGGAGGATCTGCATAGTACAGATCCATGGAAGGAAACATGAGCTAGATCGTGCAGATTATATGGGTCCCAACCCGGCAACATGAGCTAGATCATACTGATCATACAGATCGTACAGATCAGGGATACATCTGCCCTGAAATATCTGGATAATGAACTGGGAATGAACTGGGAATGATATGTACATGATATGTAGATGATCTGCAGATGATCTGTCCGAGGTGTGACGCATTTGACATTCTGCGGAAATGATTCGCTCCCCCCGCCCCCCCCCCCCCCCAGCAATGCATGCCTGGTCGGTCAAAACCCGACGTGCTCCGTCCCGGCATCATAGGGATCCGGGGGTCTATGCTCATACGACTACGGCCATGCTTGATACGAGCACACCCCCCACCCCCCCACCCCGATACCTTCGCTTCTACTCGCTGTCGGCGTGCCGAGCTGTCAGTACGCTGGCCAGCACGCCTTGGGTCGCTTTGAAACGAGGCAACGCGGTTGGTGTACACAAAAACACGTGGATATCTGCTCAAACTTTCCACTTGGCCGTCCCTGTTGGTGACCTCTACACAGAAAGAAAAACGACGCATGGCTGCGCTTGGTCAGCCGCGACATTCGAGTTGCCCTCGGAGAAGGAACGGGGTACGGAGAGGGATCTGTCGCGCCAGCGCTTCAGCTGAGGTGGGGAATCGTCTGCCGCCGTTCGAGGGGGGCGGTCGGGGTTCCGCCTCCTCGTAAGAGCTGCGCTTATCGAACAGATCATATCAGATCCCGCTGCCATGATCTAGATCTTTCGCCACACATCGGACGAGATCGGATCAGATCTCAGATCAGATTCCCGTTCCATATCTACAGTAGATATTTCATACATCGGATATATCAGATCTTCGTTTTTGTGATCTCGTAGATATTTTCACTTTTTATTGGACAGATCAGGTCCCCATTTCACGAGCTAGATCTTTCGCCACACATTATTATACAGATCGCATCTCAGATAAGATCTCCTGTTTCATTTTCTAGGTATTTCAAACGTTGAACAAGTCAGATCTTCGTTTCATGATCCAGATATTTTTTCACTCATATATCGGTCATCCCAGATCCCCATTTCATGATCCAGGTAGATATGTTTCACTTGTCGGACGGGTCAGATCTTCGTTTCACGAGCTAGATCTTTCGCCACACAATATACAGATCATATCGCAGATCAGATCCCCATGTCATGATCTAGATCTTTCAAACATCGGAAACATCAGATCCCCAGCTCTTGGTCTAATGTAGATATTTCGGGATGAATAGATAGATAGATACCGGTAGATAGATAGATATATCCCTGACTTACATGAAAACGTTGCTTCGGCTAACGTGGAGAACATTGGTGCTCGAGAGAGAAAGAGAGAGAGAGAGTCGGTTAGGGTGTTGCCTCCCCCTTAAGATTGACAGGGACGGACATCACGGAACGAATTATTAATTTTCCCTTCGAGGGTTTTTCTCGTGAGGCGATCCATTTTCCTGAGGTCTTTATTTTGCAGGTCCAGAGTTATTGGAGCCCGATCTTGTGACGAACAACTATTGCGGGGGACCATATTAAATAGGACCTGCGGTTCACACAAAAAACAATATATTTCGCTATTTTTTCTAACAATATTTGGTCCTATTTATTATGTTCCCCCGTAACAGATTGTGGCGATGAGTTCTTTGTGAGAGCAAACAACAAGAGATGGCTCTCCCGGGCGGCTGTCCCCACCGCACCTGCCCCTCTCGGGGGTCAGTCAGGTCGGGTCAACGTGCCCAGACGCCAGTAGTAGCAACCGCAGCCTGCTGTGGGTTATAAATTGATACATGGGTGTGTCGGTTATCTTAAGCTTTATTTTTACCAATCAATCCGCCGGAGGATAAAATATATTAGGATGTTAAAAAAAACAACAACAACAACTTTGTAGTGCTGTTTTTGTTTGTTTGTGGGCATCGTCAGGGCGGTGGAGGCATCCGAGGACTGCGAGCGACTCGGCCGGCGGCTCGTGGACGTGGTTCAGGATGAGGCAAGAATGAGGCTTCTGGAGAGGTAAGGCGTTCGTTCACAGCGGTCGGAGTGTGGCGGGATAGTGGGTTTCTTTTTGAGACCTCTGTATGGTACAGCAGCAGTATTGCGGGGGGGGGCATAGTAAGTAGGACCTGCGGTACGCACAAAAACCTGTATATTTTGCCCTTTTTTTTACTAACAATATGTGGTCCTATTTACTATGGCCCCCGCGTATTGATATTGATAGTGGTTACGACTTGGGGCTCAGCCATGCCGAAGTGGTTGCTAGAACTCACTCCAAAGATGCTGCTGTACGAGGGGACCCCGGTTTGACCCCTTTCGACTGCTTTGACTGACCGACGATGACTGACCGACGACCCCTACACTAAAGATAGCGTGTTGCGGCCAGCCGAGGCCTTGATGCGCCCAGAAAAGACCGGCAAAATTATACCAACCTGGCCGTTAACATAGTGCACGTTTGATTTCCACACGAGACTGCAAAAAAAGCGACTTATATTCCAAGAAAAAATGCCAGAGGGGTAAGCGTCTTTGCTGAAGGTCGGATACCCACTCTCTCCTCCGAAAACACAAGGACCATTTAGATGGAATATTGACATACGAACGCCGGCGTCCCCGGTGGCTTGGCAGGTGACCCGCGTGCCTACCAATATCAATTTGGCGGGTTCGAGTCTCACCGAGTGCAAACTCGTGGGAAATTTTCTTGCTTAAAAAATGAATACCAGGTAGCGGAAAGCGCGAGAGCGTGAGTTCGCAGCTAAAATCGATGAAAATCGACGAGCAGTGGGAATGCTGAACCCTATGCGCGATAAGAATGAAGACACGTACCGGGGGGGGGGGGGAGAAGGGACGACACCTGTGTCTATGGCTTGTCCAGAAGAAAATCACTGAGGGTAAAACCTGACGGCTTGTCCAGAAGCACGCTAGGGGTAAAACCCCATGATATGAGTCAAGCTGGAAAGTAAAAGTAATACAAAAATTGATGATGAAAAAAAAACGGTTTTTTAATGTTTTTAGACTGAATAGTTGGTATTGTGTAAGAGACGAGGCGGAATCCACCCTCCACATTGTGTATACCTGGTATATATAGCCGGATAGCTATACCCAGCAGCAGCAGCAGCAGCAGCAGCAGCAGCAGCTCATTACCAGGGCGCTAGAACGAGACGTCAGCTCTGTATCGCCGACGTCGTCTAGTCCATGTGGCTAGCAAAGTCTCTCTGAAGAACACTATTAATAGCAGGGGAGCTATTCCGGCGGATGAAACTGCAGTAATCATGACCAAAAATATATTTCGTAAGCAAGGGAGGGGGTACATGGTTTCCGAGGTCCATCCGGGTTCTGATCACTTTTGGTATACGTATTGCTATGACCTCACGTACTACATACATTTGGGCACCCAGAAAATGAAGATTCCGCCTGGCGTCAGGTGTCTGATTTCACGGCGACGTGCAACAAAATAGACACGCTACTATTACGGGGGACCACAGTTAATAGGACCAAATATTGTCAGTAAAAAGGGGTAAATATACAAGTTTTTATTTATACCGTAGGTCCTATTAACTATGGCCCCCCGTAGCAACTGAAAAAAGGAGTCTTACAGGAAATTCAAGCTCACTTTTTAGGCGAACGCTGCGTAAGAAATTTGGAATCGTGCTCAGCTGCGAGCGCTGCGCAAACTCCGACCTGGGCTCGGGTAGGTATGTTGTAACAGCCTAAGGCCAAGGAGGCTCAAGGTTTGGCGACACAATATGGTTTTCGCAAAAGCCTTGCTTGGGTCAGGTTAGATGCTTCTTGTTCTATCGCGAGCCCCCATTATGGGCCAGGTACGCTGGTTCGCTTTTTTACAGTGCTGTAAAAAAAAACGGTTTCAGAGGCAATCCTAAACCCAACCTCAAACCTAACCCCGGCCGCCTCCTGGATTTTTTCTCGGAAAATGAAGATCTCACGACGAATTAGGCTCATTCTTATCGTAGATATCGTTTTTTCCATAAATTCCAAAGTTTGGAAATAATTGGAGGTATGTATCAAGTTTCGGAGGCGTTCTGTCACTATTCGTGAAATTCTCAAGAAGCAAAAAACCAAGTTCGTTAAATTTCACGCATTTATTTGGGAAAAAAAAATCGGGAAAATATGGAGGATTGAAAAATTGCGCGAAAAAAATGTCGCAATTACCGGAAAAAACTCTCCGATAAGAATGACCCATAGAACCCATTTATTTGAGAATTTCACGAATAGTGACAGAACGCCTCCGTACATTGATACATATCTCCAATATTTCCAAACTTTGGAAATTATGGAAAACACGCTCTCCGATAAGAATGAGCCTTAGCAGTTAGCTTTTGGATTTTTCACCACTTTGTCGAAGCTGGGTTGGGCCAAGTCGTAAACACAATGTCAAAGCTGTACGAGGAAGGAGTTAGTTACGTACTATTGTAGTTTGGACTATCAACAATGTTGTCCCAACCGCCTCCTGGGAATGCTTTCGGAAAATGAAGATGTCACGAAGAAGAGTTAGCGCTGCTGTACTGCTGCACGTAGCGGTGTTTGTTTATGAGTTGGCCCCGCTTCGACCAAAAGGCTGACAACCCACACCAAGTTCTCGTGATATCTTCATTTTCTGAGAAATTTCTCAACAGGCGGTCGGGACAAAATGGTTGATAGCCTGCACCACAAGTCAATCTTAAACCTTCACGAGAATAGTTGTTTACCACTTGGCCCAGCCCAGATTCGACAAAATGGTTTGATAATCTACACAGACAGTGGTACGTACCGGTACGCTGATTTTGATTACCTTCGTGCCATCTTTTTTTTTTTCAAGTTTCAGAGGCGACCGTAACCGCAACCAACCTGAACAACCTCTGAAACTTCTTCGAAACATACCAGGTACCTAATACGAGGGGGCTTACTATCTGCACAAGGAGTGGACCATCAACCTTTTTGTCGAAGTTGGGCCAAGTCGTAGGCACTACGTACTGATACGCTGATTTTGATTCGTTTTTTGTGCCGTTTTTTTTTTTTTTTTCTCTCCAGCTTCATCGGCAACCAACATCTGGACGAGGAGGGGCAGCAGCGGCCGCGAGGTTCTCTGAACATGGCCAAAGACGACGCGAAACCCGCGGCCAACAAACCAGCCGGCGGTACCACCTGCGGCGACACCACCACCGAGAGAGCAGCAGGGAAGACACTCGCCGACGGCACCTCCTCGAGGCGCCACGGTCGCGGCTGTTTCCGCCCCGCGAAGACCATCGACAGCAGCACCGGTGACGACACCAGCATCAATATCATAAATGGCGGCTGCCTCGGCCGAGCCAAAAAGAAAACCGCGAACAGAATCGGCGACACCGACAAGAAGACCATCGGTCGCGGCTGTCTTGGCCAGGGGAAGCCGAAGAAGACCGTCAAGGTTTATGGCAGCAGCGAGACCACCAGTCGCGTCCGTTCCGGTGTCAGCCCTGCGACCTCGTGCGGCGCGAGGAGGTCCGGGCGACAGGGCGACGGTGGTGGTGGTGGTGGTGGCGGTGGTGGTGGTGGGGGTGGTGGTGGTGACCGCTGCCGTGACTGCGAAATGCTTTCCTGCGCCAACTTGGAGCTTAAGCGGCTTCTGATTCGGGCGAGAAGAGAGGGGCGTGAGGGCGAAGATACCAGCAGTAGGCGATAGTTTCGGGCCTCGTCAGTTACGTGGCACTATTATTATTCCTCTTGCCATCTAACAATGTGCAGCATGATCTTCAACATGGATCACTCATAACTTTCCCGAAAGAAGAAAACCTCGGAAACAAAAGGAAACCCATGCACCAAGTCTACCTCCCTTCCGCGCCAACTTTCAGCTTGTCTACTCTATTTGCTGTATTTGCTCCTTCCTTCTCATTACGTTCTATCCTTAAATTGTTTTAGGAGATCCCACCTGGAAAAAAAAAGTGTTCATAGTAGTACCGTGTACCTGGTTTAACAGTTATTTACCCTTTTTTTAGGACTGCAGTCTCGTTTTGGGGGACAAATTACTTGGATTTATAAAGAATATATGCATACCTGGTGGTATATTTTTATCCTCCGGCGGATTGGTAAAAATGAAGCTTAATTAAGCTCACCACACTTCCACATTCCAATTTCGTGTCTCGTGTGACAATTTAACCTACTATAGCTCCCGTTGCAACTTCAGCATAGATAGGCTGCTGTTGCCACTGGCTGGCGCTCGGGCTCGTTGACCCCACCTGTTACTTGGAATTTGTCTGGTTTTTTAGTCCCCAAAACGGGACTGCAGGTCTGAACGGGTCAAGATAGCGCACCCCTCGGGTGAATTTTCCACGCTGATTTTTAGCTCCACAATCCACAACAGACACCCTTTGTATCTAGATAGTATACGTACAGTACTACACAGTACTACAGAGTACGCAAGTAGTTGCGGGTTTGGCTTTTAAAAAAAAATCCTGGTATATATTTGCTGGGTGCGATATTGTTCAGGTTAATAATATGTTTTTTGTTACTTATTTCCCGATTTTTTTCTTTTTTTCGTTTCCTGCAGTGTAGTAGGTAGTTTGTTTAATCTTGCGGTGATGGGAGTAGTTACTCAGGGTCTTAAAAGGTCAGCACCCGCCGAATGACACGATTTTTGTCCGTACAACTCTTGTCCTGTCCGCTGAACATGATGTTTATACCTTACTTACTGCAGAGCTAAAAGTTTGTTTTGTTTTGTTCTTGTGCCCCGGAGATGGACGAGAGGAAACCCCTGCCCACACTCACTCGTTCCCCAAGTTTTCGTTCACACCCCGCTTCGTTCCTTCCATCTTGGTCGGGCCTGTCTCTGACCGTCGTCTGAGCGTACGGCTTACTCCGAGGATGTACTCGTAGGCATCTGGGCATAATAGGGGAAGGACCTGGGAAAGAGGTAGATCTCTACCGCAGCGCGGCTCTCCTTCTTCCTATACACCCCGGACAGATCACGACATACCTGCACCGGGAGCATCTAGCTCCTGTACCTGCCTGTAGATCGTCTGCTAACAACTAACTAACTGCAGATCCTCTCTACACACCGCGCTGAAGAGCGTTGAGTTTTGGCACAACGGTGCTACGATCGTTTTTGGGCGCCCGATTTTTGCCAGACAAGAGGAGGGAAGGAAGGCAGCCGATACCGAATAACAAGCACATTGTCAAGGCGTTGATGATAAGAAGTAGTGTGGAAAGATCTGTCGCGTGTGGTGGTCGAGAGAGAGAGAGCCTTCCGAAAAAAAATACAATGCTCGGCTTTAGTTACTGTATCTGGCACCCTTGACTCTCAGTCGAGAAAAAACGCTGAAAAACGATCGCAACACCCCCTTTACCAACTCTGCGCTCTAACAAGGTGCATCCGACAAGTAAGTATAGTTGCAGCTTCTCTGTTTCGCGAAATCCGAAAGTATCTTTTCTGTCTCTTGAATGTCAAAATCGCCACAGAACGGTACAGGTCTGTATGGGGCATGTTGTACGCCGACGATGCAGGAATTGTCTCGAAGTCGGCTGAAGGGCTCGCAAAAATGATGACAGTCATCGTGACTGTCTTCGAAGCAGCAGGCCTCACGGTGTCGGAAAAGAAGACTGAGACAATGGTCCTACAAACACCAGACCGGACAACCCTCGCACCACCGCTCGTCATCGAAGCGGCAGGTCAGAGGTATAAGCAGACGACCCAGTTCTTATACCTAGGCGGCGTTATCCACGAAAACGCTGACCTCTCGCTCGAAATCGACCGACGGACCCGCCTCATGCGAGAATGCCTCAAACGGTTCGGCCCGGGGTTGTATGATAGGACGACCGCCCCCCTTAGCCTTGAAGTCCGAATGCTGAAGGCCGAGGTGATCGAGACCCTGCTGTACGGGTGTGTGACGTGGACCCTCAGAGCGGAACACTTTGCCAAGCTTCGAACGGCTCACCAAGTCCTGCTGCGAGTCATTGGCTTCCAGCGCCGACTTCATACTGATCATGCCACCCTCTCGTACGCGAAGGCCCTCAAGATGACACGTTGCGAGAGCATCGAAACGACCATTCGTAAACGGCGGCTCTTCTTTGCGGGGGGCGTGGCACGGCAAAGCAAGGAGCGATTACCCAGTCGGGTAATGTTCGGGACGATAGCTGGTGGGGAGAACCCGAGACCAGGCGGACAGTGTAAGACTTGGCATAGATGCATAGTCGAAGACCTTAGGGAGTTCCGAGCCACCGAAGGGTCAACGGAAGTTGCCCCCTTGGTGTTTGGAGTTGAGACCGCGTTGTGGTCCACTGCAGCCAAAAAGGCGGGGAAGTGGTACCGAGGGATCCTTGAAGCAGCCGAACGGTTCATGGTGAGGTGGCACGAGGCTGAGGCTGAGATGAGTAGGCAGCGCCGCGCATCCGCCGTGGATGGTGCCCAAGGGAACGGGGGGGGAGGGGGCAACAGGAGAAGTGGCAGAAAGCCCGACCGAGGGAATGCGGAGAGGGGGGGGAACAGGAGGAGTAGAAGGGAAACGGCGGTAGACGAAAGTAGGAAGGAGATGGCAGACAGGGTAGCAAGGCACCAAGTCGACTAGAAAGTAGAACATGACCATACTACTAGTGCTACCAACCGGTGCAGCTGGTTCGAACGTGGTCTTCCCTTGTCTTCTCTTCTTGTTTTTGTTTTTTTTTTCTTTCTTGCGCTGACTCTCCGTGATTTTCATATATATTATTCTTTTTTCTCTTCCTCTTCCTTTTCTGATTGATAAGCCGTACTGAAGGAGCCGTGTGGCGTGGTTGGAAGACGAACCTGCTCTGCTCGTCTCGTATTGTCTGACGCCAAGGGGCTGGGCATAGTTGACGAACGCAGGGCGGAGACGGCAGTCTGGGTAGCAAGGTACCAGGCGGATTAGCAGGGAGAACCTGGCTATACTACTCGTACCACAAACTGCTGCCGCCACCTGGAAGGTGCTTTGGGCTTTGGTCTGCCTGTTATTTCCCCTTTGTTATTTTTCCTTGTTACTTTTTTCCTTGGTTCTTTGTCTTACTCTGTTTACAAGCAGTCAGTGGTGTTTTTTTATTTTTTTTATTTTATTTTTCTTTCTTTTCTCCAGCTCGTTCTTTTTCAAGTGTTGGCCACCTCGCCTGCGGGGGTGGGGCACGACAGATTGTTTCTCTTAGATTTTGCTTTCATTTTTCTTCTTTTTCTCTTTCGATTTGTCTACCGTGTTTTTGTTTTCTCTTTGATTGTTTCCTTTCGTTTCACTATTTCATAGATTGCGTATGTCGTGCCTGTCGTATCTAGTATAATGACATGGCTTTGCATTGCACACTGCAGTGCACACTGCACACGTGGCAACGTAGTATCTCTGTGGCGTAGCTTTGTGACCACAAAACTTGTACGAGTATCTCTTCTAGGATTGAAGAATCGGCACGGACACTGGTTGTGCTGGATGTCGACGGGTAGAAAGAACGGTTTAATGTGAAGAACGCACACACACACATACAGCGACCGGTGTTTTTCTTTCGCCAGTTGACGGTAGAAAATCAGGGCTCAACAAAATAAAAAAATGGAGATTCGTAGAGGTTTTCTGTCGTCGTGGTATGATGTACGTTTTTTTTGTCAAGCGGCACACAGTCCTCCGATCTTTCCCACTATCAAAACAGCCATACGACGGTATACCGGTGGCTGCAGGATCTAGGAGACATGTTTCCTGGGTTCCTGGGTTGGATCCATACTATACAGATAGATCCTGCACAGCATATATATCATATCGGCAGGGTATATTTCAGATCATCTGCAGTAGGCAGATCAGATAGATCAGATAGATAGACCGTGTTCTGTCCGACGTGCGATATCTCACTGAAAAAAAAAAAACACTACCAGGTATTATTACAGGGGACTATAGTAAATAGGACCTGGGGTACACACAAAAACCTATATATTCGACTATTTTGCTTTTACTAACAACATTTGGTCCTATTTACTATGGTCCCCCGCAATATTACTAATACGGGGGACCATAGTTAATAGGACCTATGGTATACATAAAAAACCTATGTATGTACACATTTTTACTGACAACATTTGGTTCTATTAATTATGGTCCCCCGTAATACTATTATATTTGCCGCCAGAACCATTTGTTGCCTGGTAGCAGCCAAACAATCGGGCAGGAGGGCGTCGATCACTGTGGTGCCATGCCTGAGTTGGGCGGGAAAATCTTACGTGCGAGCATGTTGTTTTCGAGCATTAAATGTACGTACTCGTACTATTTTTTTTTCAAATAAAATTATGAAGTACGTCAGCTGTGAGTTCGACTGATCAACTATCGTAGTCACGCACGAAAATATTACTAGCAGCACAGGAAGGATGCGGCCACACGACACCCACCGCCGGAGACGCACCGCGCGGTCATCATCGCCGCCACGATCTCGCTCGATACAGGCGGAGGAGCACCGTTGCATCGCCTCCGATATCGCAGGTTCGACTCCTGGCGCCATGCCTCCAACGTAAACAGACCTTCATCCTACCGTATTTTATTATACCAACACCAGCATGAGTGGCGTTCTACGATAAGAGGTTCCCCCTAAACTTTCTGAAGCTCCTCACTCAACCCCTTTAGAACCGCAGTCCCGTTTGGGGACAAAACTACTTGAAATTTGACTGGTTTATCCCCAGAACGGGACTGCGGTTCTAAAAGGGTTAAGGAGCTCCATACTCCCCCAGAAAACTGACTCCAGCGCAAATCATATTTCATCTCGACGAATATTCCCATGGCCTAAGTACAAAAAAACGTCATTTTTCGAAATATAATTGTCATTCGGACGATTTGGGGTTGGGGAGCCCCATGATTCAAAAACAAATTAGCGGAAATGTGCCACCTCTATCCCTTGACAAAGGACTCTGAAATCGCCGCCTGGGGCCAGGTCAGGTCTCTCACAAGCGATCAATAGCCGGACCCCGCACATCAAAGCAGAGTTGTGTCGGTCGTCGAATGAAAAACGTTCACGGCTCGGACAACAGATAGATCTTGGTCTACAGCAGATCATCTGTTAATAACAGTTCCTCGCCTGTGCCGGTGTGAGACGTTGTGCAGGAATCGTAGTTGCATAGTTTAGATCCAAGACAAGAAACACGTGCCACTATCACGGGGGACCACAGTAAGTAGGACCAAAAAATGTTGTTATTCAACAGTAAAAATAGGGACATATATAGGTTTTTGTTTGTACCATAGGTCCTATTTACTATGGTCCCCCGTAATATTATTATCGTTTTTTTATAGATCATCGTGCAGATTTTACGGGTCCCACCCGGCCACATGAGCTGAATCATACAGATCATACACTACAAGGAATAGATCATCTATCTGCCTTGAAATATATCAGATACCAGGTATCTACTATTAATATGAATAAAATAGATAATGATGTGGGGATCACAAATTCTGAGGTGTGGATGTTCAAATTCTCGGCAATAACGGTTGTCCGGAGGGCCGAGCGCATTTCTCCCCTCTCCCCTCCAAACGCAAACGCATCCATCCCCGTTCCTCTCGGACCAAGCCTCACACGTGAACAGACCACTGCTACAACTGGGCAGCGTTGGGCTGATCGTACGTACCACGTACGAGCATACATACTGTATGCAGCATTGTTTTTCACCAACTAACTGCAAAATGTTCAAATTCTCCGCAAAAAAAGCTGTACAGCGAGCCGAGGGCACTTCCCCGTCCCTCAACACTAAACACCACTCTGTCCTAAAATAGAACCATCTCTTGAATAGTAATATTCGAGGACCTTCAACAATCTGGGAGAAGGGATCTTTAGGTTGGTAGGCTGTTCAGGTGTTTCGTTTCCTGTTGGGATCAAGGTACGGGCGAAGACCCAACCCAACCCCTGACTCTAACCCTAACCCTAACGCCAAACCGCAGCCACAACGGCCCAAAACTGCCCATAAACGCGGCTGCGCCGCGTTTGCATCGAACCAGGAAATTTCCCAGTTGCGGACGACGATTCCGAGGTGCAGACCACACCACGCATTTTCCAAGTCAAGAACATCCCTAAAGATCCCTTCTCCCAGATTGCTAAACCTACTCTAATATTCAATCCAAACGCTGCTTACTTTTCCTGGGCATGGTCGTAATGTAATGCGTCCCAAATCCTGGCACCAAAGCCCCACGCACGAACGGACCACGAGAACCGATACCGCCTTGCATTGGTCATACCCCCGCGGGCAAACATGTCAGGAGACAGGATGTTCCTCCGCCCTTGGCAAAACCCTAATGAACTGCTTCGTTTTAGGGTATAGAACACTCGGCCCTACTCTACACCCTTGCCAGCGCACGTTTTGCCTCGCTTGTCGTGCTTTCGTCCTTCAGATGATGACAAGGTGAAACGGTCAAGTTCTCAGCCAGGTAGTCTTTCTCTCCCTCTCTTTCTTGTCTTTCTTGCTCTCTCTCTCTCCCTCCCTTCCTCCTTTTGTCATCACTCCTGCTCGCGCCGCGTTGTGTTCACCTTGTGCGGCGTGCACGAGTACGTTTTGTCGATCACAAACAACGCTGTGTCGACGATATGCAACGTATACGTTGTGTTCATCACGTTCGATACACACGTTGCGGTGATCACGTACGACGCACCACGAGCACGTACGTTTAGAGCCTTTCCCACATCACGTCCAACATGCTCAAACTCTCCGCAAAAAATACTGCCGCGAGGCGACGGTACCGTTCCGTCCCCCCAACGCAGAAAGTACCCCCCGCCATGAAACTCGACATACATAGTTCTACACAACCACACCCCGCGATCCCATCCGGTGGCGCCACCCAAGTGCGCACGAAACCCGTCGAGCATCTATAGCTATTGTGGACCAGCAGTACCCGAAAATATATCCTTGACATGTGCAGGCCTAGTGTTGCAATTTCAACACAAAACTCGAGAAGACCGTGCTATATTGAAGCGAAAACCCAGATACACACAACGGTCGCCCTCGAAGTCAACCCCGTAAGTTGCCCCGACTGACCAAGATAGCGCCAGAATAGGCTACTTCCACCAAGCAGCCCAAACTTTCGCCCGCCCTACAGAGCGCACACCTCTAGACCGAAAGGAACCATGGCGGGAAAAAAAAACGGAGGTGAAAACAAAAAAAAAAACGGCCTCGGAGTAAAAGTTAAGCCCGCGCTTTGCTCCAACTTACCCGAAATAGCGGCACCAAGAGAGCTCCTTCACCTAAGAAGTCCAAGGTTTGCCCTTATATTGAAGGCACGCTTCTAGATTGAGAGGAACCCCATCCGACTACACAATCGAGAGCAGAAAAAGCAGAAGTACAAAACAGCATTCGCCTTAGGAAAATAACGGTGTTTTGCTCCGACTGACCAAAATAGTGTCACTAAGAAAGCTCCCCCCACTACGCAGCCACGACAAGGTTTTTATGTTGACCGCACAATTCCGGACTGAAAGAAACCCCACGACAAAATCCAGAGAAGAAAAACAACGAACGGCTATCGGAGTACAACAAAAAAAAACTGCCTTTGCTCCAACTCGCCCAAGCATCGCCACTGCGGAAGCTGCTCTCTTCACCAACAAGGCCAATCTTCGCCCTGCTGACCGCACACCTCTCGACTGACTGAGAAGAAACCCCACCTGACGACACAACCATGGAAGAAAACCCAGTAGAAGGAACGAAAAAACAACCGCCCTAAAAAAAAAAAAAAAACGTGCTTTGCCCCAACTCGCCAAGATCGCGCCGCTAAGAGAGCTCCTTACGCTCAAGAAGCCAAAGCTTTGCCCTAATATTGACCGATTGACCGCACGCTTCCTGGCCGAAGGGAGGCCCACCCAACGACACAATCATGGCACAAGAACCCGGAGAAAAAAAAAAACTACTACAACAACAACAACAACAACAGCAACAACAACAACAAATCACTCTATTAATAACGAGAAAATAAAGCCCGCGCTTTGCTCAAAATTAGCTACGAAAAATATCAGCACTGCGGAAGATCCTTCCACTAAGATGCCTAAGCTTCGCCCTTACTATTCACCGCATACCTCCAGACGGAGAGGAACCCCACCCCGAGGACACAATCCTTGAAGAAAAAGAAAACAGAGATGGATGTATAGCCCTAAACAACAATCGCTCTCGGAGTAACGCCTGTGCTTCGCTCCAATCGGTAAAAAAAAACGGTGTTACTGACAACAGCCGAGCTAATATGCCTTCTAGAGGCGGTGGCTTATTCTCTTGAGCCCCTCGCGCAAGAAGCTTCAACAAATCTCATCACCCGAACACACGAAACCTTCGAAGCAGTTTGTAGGCGCGCAACCCCCGAACTAACAATTAATTGTATGCGCGGCATACAGTGGATCCCAAAACAAACAGAATGCTACATTTATCGTACTGACCGGCAGTTGCTTGACTGAGGAGCTAAACCGCGGTCAGAAAACATCAAGTCGACGAAAAATGGTACCCAGGCGGCGGCACAGCCCAAGAAAAGTTTCCCCTCCATCCACGGGCCCAAAAAAAACTTCGTTTCTCCCTACGTCGGCCACAAACCTCCAGCCTGGAAGGAACCAACCCCATACCAGCCCACACAACAAAATATTTCCATGACTCAAATCATGTGATGCGCGGGAACCTTAACCCGGAGAATACTTCACACCGACAAAAAGCTGCCCTGCGAAACGAGTGTGGCAAGCGCGCGGGTAACGTCCGCGCACATTCGTCAACCGTTCCTTGACCCCTTTCGGACCCCAGTCCCGTGTTAGGGACGAACTACTTAGAATTTGACTGGCTTGTCCCCAACACGGGACTGCGGTACTAACAGTTCTAAAGGGGGCAAGCCTCGCCGACACGACACCCACAAAACACCTGCCCGAAAACAGGACGACTAAAACATGCTAACAGCTCAACGCATCTGTTGGCGCCGGGAAAAGGATGGCTAACTTACGTTAACAGCTCGGGCTCTCAGCATCAAGCGCACGCGGCAGCCGCCCCCACGGGGAAGAGTTTCCTACTTGAGCAGGCGCGGCAGTCTAAGGAGGGGAGTTCTATCTGAACTGGCGCACTAGTCGAACAAGCCAAGAGAGGTGGGTGGGTGGGTGGGTGGGGGGGGGGGGGGGAGACCGACAGAAACCAAAACTTCACACAGGGTAGGGGTGCTACGGTCCTGCGAGCTGGGGAATCCAAGCATTGCTATATTGCATATACATCAGCTATCAGCTACCATACCTCGACCTCTGGAGTCCTCTTTGCTTTTGAGATAACAACTTTATAGTGTCACCTCCACGTTTTTCACATCGTTCCCATCACTTCCCACCCACACACCACGAAAAAAAAACACTAAAACAGTACAACTTCAAAACCCCAAAACAACTCCGATAGCAAAGGGCAGCGCAGTGCGACCCCCCGTCCCGGCGAAGTCGGGAACGCACTCACGAACAAACCTGGGGACGAACTCTGCAACGAAACTCGGGAACGATCTCGGGAATAATTTCGAGAAAAGGCTCGGCAACGAACTCGCGAACAGACTCGGGAACGATCTCCGTCCGACCAGAACCGCTTTTCCGGATTTAATGAAAAAAAAACAAAAAAAACACGGGAGGGTGGAGATAAGGCTGACCCGCAACAAAACAGGTTCTGATGAAAATGAAGCCGAAATGCACGTCAAACCGAAATAGCCCTCGCCGCAAACGCTGCCTGCGTACGGTAGCACCAATCCTGATGTGTTTGCCCAAAAAATCAGACGCTGAAGACGAAACAAAGATACACGTTAGAACAGACTACATTTCCCGACCCACCCACTCTCTTCAAAATCCGGCAAACGTTGAGAAGCTGCGCTGCACTGCATGCACCCTTCCAAGGGTGAGCATAGTGGGGGTACCGAGTACTCGGAGGTACTCGGGCACCAAACCTGGTGGTTTTGGTCATACTCGGGTACATACCCGGGTTTTTTTCCCCTCCCAGACTACATATGTACCTCACCAATTTTCCGTCATACTCGGGTATATAACTTGCGACCCCCAGAGATATACCCTACCAATATTTCGGTCATACTCGGTTATGGTTTCCCCTATAGTATATACTCTACTGATGTTTTGACCATACTCGGGTATATACCCAGGCATCCCCAGAGTGCCTTATTGTATCCTGCTAACGTTTCGGCCAAACTCGGGTATTTATCCGGGGACCCCCAAGAGTGTATTTCACCTCGCTAATGTTCTGGCCATACTCGGGTATGTATCCTAATACCCTCAAAATACACTATACCCTCCTGAAAAGACCCTTGCACCCTTTGCCTTCGAGAAAGGCCAGCTGCCTCGGGATCACGTCGACTGCACAGCACGATAATCACCACCCCACGAACGTGGTCGGGCACCATCGGAGCAAAAAGCCAGGGCGAGCGAAACGGTCGGCCGGGGGTGGGGGAGTCGATTAGCACGGCGGAGGGGCGAAACGGAAGCGAGCAGCAGGGCAACCAAAACAATGTAAAACGTGTGGGTTACGCACGGGTGGCGGACCTGCCACAAGCGCGGCGCTACCGGCAGCACACGTGGCACAGTAGTAGCGTACGCAGCGACACCTCTCGCCCAACGCAAGGTCCCGGCCCTGATCACCACCACCACCACCACCACCACCACCATCGGCTCCTACAACAGGCCAACGCCGTCTCCCGAGGACGCAGCTCTACCGTGTGGCACTTATAAATACACGCAATTACACCCGCACCAGCACACTCTCCCAAGCACACTCCCGACACCACCGCCACCATTACCACCATTACCATCACCATCACGACATCTCCTCATCACCGGCAGCTGCACCACCGACTCCCACAAGAGCTTTTCCCCACCTCCTGAGGACGAAGTACAACAGGGGTATTCATTCGCAGCAACAGCACCAACGGCACACTCCCAAGCAAACTCACGACCCAGATCACCACTACCACCACCACCACCACCACCACCGCCGCGGCTCACACTCTCCTCGGCTAACTCCACCGCACCTGATATCATACCCCAGTGGGCCGGGGGGGGGGGGGGGGGGTCAGGGCGGGCCAATATACTCACGCCACCCGTATGTTACCACGGTACCGCTGTGCTCTATGCTCTACAACGGAGGAAAAATTGACCAAACACGACACAGCGTGTGGAAAAAAATAAATGAAAGAGTGTAATTTGTTAACCCTACGACTACTGAGAAACCATCCTACACTAATTCCAAGTAGTCCTCCCCCCCCCCCAAAAAAAAAAAAAAAAAAAAAAACGGTGCAAAAGAGCGGCTTGTATTAATAGTAGAGTTCCATAGAGCGGTTAAGCTACGTCTAAACTTTATTTATTCCCAAAAAAAAGCAAGAAAACCTTTCAAATCTACTGAGCGTAAGGTGTGCTTAACCCTTTTAGGACCGCAGTCCCGTTTTGGGGACAAATTACTAGGAATTTAAGTGGTTTGTCCTCAAAACGGGACCGCGGTTCTAAAGGGGTTACGTATTCATGCTGACACAGAGCGGTCCTCCTATTGACGGGCATATATACTACCACAGTAGATTTTCTACCCTTGAACCCTTTTAGGACCCCAGTTCCGTTTAGGGGACATATCACTTGGAACTAGACTGGTTTTTCCCCGAGTCGGGACCGCGTTACTAAATGGATGAAGGGCGAAAACTGCAGTCCCGCTTTGGGCACAAGCTACTCAAAAGTACCGCAGAGTCCCGTTTCGGGGACACGTACTTTTTAGTACTGCAGCCCGGTTTTGGGGGCCAAGCCCTTGGAATTAGAGTGGGTTGTTCCCAAATCGGGACTGCAGCCCTGCAGGATTCAAGTACTTTCGTCCCCGAAACGGGACTCTGCGGTACTATGTAAAAGTGTTGTTGACCCATCCGCCGGAGGACGGAACAAACAAAACAAAAAAAAGTGCCACGCGGTACGAGTATTTTTACTACTGTACATACAACAGGCCCACTCACAATTTTCATCAAAGGTCGGAGGTTGAGTGAGAGGGTGCGGATAACCTTAACCCTTCTAGGACCGCAGTCCCGTTTTGCGGACAAACCACTCAAATTTCAAGTAGTTTGTCCCCAAAACGGGACTGCGGTTCTAAAAGGGTTGAGGGAGGGGCCAACACCATATCACCACCAGGGAACATAGACAGTGATCGGAACCAAACATGGTGTGCAAACGTAGAGAAATACCTGTTTTTTGGGTGTATCCTGAGTTCTGATTACAACATTAGCCCACCCGGAAAAGGTGGTCTATCCCTATTTACCATGTAGTACGGGTCAACTCACCACATTTTTGACCTGGCGGGGCCTGCCTGTGTCGAGATCCAACCCCCCGATCACCCGGGCCAAGATCTCCCGCGTCGCGCACGCCCAGTGCGTGATAGCATCAGACGTCACGACGTTTATGTCGCGATCTCCAAGGTATTTTTCCACCTTGTCGATGCTGTGGTTTTCCTGGGATAGGATGGGAGGGGGGAAGGCGGAGGGGGTACTCATATCATGCATGGCCGTAGTCGTGTGGCAATGGACCCTCGCACCACCACAACGCAAGGACAGAGGAGCGCGTGGGGTTTCCAGTGAGGGAGAGGGAGGGCACCGCGGGCGTTTGTGGCGGGCGGAAAAGGGCCGGGGGGAGCGAAGCGGGCTTACGCGGGGTCAGTAGAGATTGGTACTGGTATTACGCTTCACGAACGAATGCGAGCTTCGAATTTTCAAGGCTCCGACAAGACGGGAGGGGACCGCTTTCGAGATGCCTGAAACCACCGACACACCGACCGAACGACCGACCTACCTACTGTACCTACCTACCTACCAACCGACCTACCTACCTACCTACCTACCGACCTACCTACCTACCTATCTACCTATCTACCGACCGGGATCTACCAACGCGCACACGGCAGTTACAAAACATCCTGCTCGCGCGAGTTCCTAGCGCTAGCTATAACTATAGTGTATGCACAGAGATAAAACAACAGAGTAAGAAGTGTCGGGTGCAGCCTCACCCTTCTGTGAGCGCGCATCATACATACGCTATACGCCTTGTACTGCATACAACTCCTTACATCGATGGGATTCCCCGACACCACAAAAAAAAAAGCATCACCCCCCGAACGTACAGTAGACACACTAAAGACCACAATCCCCCTACCTATAACCAGCTACGGTACTACCGTATAACACAACACGCTATCACACTGGGTGATAAGATAACACACCCCCTGGGACGAATTTGAGACCCGGTTTCCTCCAAAACATGCCTTAAGAGGCACACAGAACGAAAATGGTGGCTTTGGGAAGATTTCGTCGAGAAGGTTGCACAGACGCACCGCTCGGCGGTATTCAGTACGCCCTCCCCGCGGTCGAAAAAACCCAGCTTTGAAAGTCGTCGGAGGAGGAGGGGGTGATACCTTACCACCCGGGTGATAGTGTTATACGGCAGCAGCCAAGCCACTTTTTGGTACCTACCTGCCAGTAACGCCTCGTCTTGTCCACGAAGTCTCCCGTACTGCCGAGGTAGTGGTTGATGCGAAGCTCCTCGATGGACACCTTGTCACACTTGCACTCTTCTTTGTTCACGCCGTGCATGCTGGGCAACCGAGTCTTGACCGCATCGATCTCCGGGTCGGAGGGGTTCAAGTTGAGCACCACCTAGACAAGGAGAGTCGAGGAAAAAACGGGAGGGGGGGGGGGTGGAGGGGGACACGATTGTCGGTTTTCCGGCTTCAGGGAATTACCTCTCTTTTTGTTGTTGTGGAGTTTGCACTGGTGTTCGCGCCCTCCTCCTCCTGGTAGGGTTTTGACAAGACCCCAATTGTCGGTTTTTGAGTCGCTATACCCGTCAGGGTCAAAATCCTTTTACTATTACGGGGGGCCATAGTAAGTAGGACCAAATGTTGCTAGTAAAAATGGGGAAGTATGTAGGTTTATGTGTGTACCGTAGGTCCTATTTACTGTGTTCCCCCGTATTACTGCGCTGTGTGCTTCGAAATAAATATGACTCCAATTACCAAGTATTTTGTCCTCACAACGGGAGGGACGCGAGCAAAAAAGGGCTGAAGTCTTCTGGCGATAAAAATGTCACCGAAGGCACAAACAAGCCGTAGTGGGGAGGGGGGGGCTGCTATGTGTCCCCCGGTTTGAGTTACGCCTACTTATAGGAAGATAGAAAAGAAGGGCGAGGGTGATGAATGGGAACAAAAACAAATGAAGAAAACAAAACGGGAGTGCGGCCGTAGAGGGCCCCAGAAGCCCCGTCAGCTACATACTACGGGGACCCATAGTAAAAGGGACCTATGGTACACACAAAAGCCTATATATTTACCTTTTTTTACTCAAATATTTGGTCCTATTTACTATGGTTCCCCGTAATAGGATTTTTTTTCGTACCAAAAAACCCCTCCCCGACATTTTTTTTTCTTTGGCGGTCACCATGGTTGGCGGTCGAACTTGATATTTTGTGCGGGGTGGATAACCTCAACTCCGCACAAGGGGAAAGCATTATCGTATCGCGTAGTGTGTACCTGGTATACTTGTAACGCACCCACGAGGCAGTTACACCGTACACCCTTTGCTGTCTCTGGATTGTGGTCACACCAAAAAAACGAACCAACTCTCTCGACGCTGTCATCCATATGCAAGAAAAAGCCCGCACAAGGTGCCAAATTATTCGGCTCAGAAGCGGTTCTTACAGGATGCAGTTCATCCTTCACGCGCGCAGACACCGAGGCCCCGAGCCCCTCAGCGCCCCGCCGCGCAAGGCTCGTCGATGGAGATCGAGCGCCTAGTACAACAGACCACCAAGCGGAGCGTGTGTCTCGGCAGGGGCCCCATGATGACGACGTCGATCGCGCGCCTTGCACAACACGCCCGCACGAGAAGCCAGGGCTACGCGCTGGCTTCGCGCTTGGTGAGAGCAATGCCTGCCCGGTCGGCGAACACCCGACGCGCTCCGTCTCGGCATTGTAGGGATGCTAGGGGCCTACGGTCAGACGACGACGGCCAAGAATGAGATCGAGTACATCCCTTCCCCCTCACAGCAGTGGCTTTTCCCCTCCCGTCTCTCACCTTTGGGAGGCGGTTCTCTGTTGAAGACTCGACGGGCGCGTGCATCAGGAAGTTCTCCAGCGTCAGACCGCGAGGAGTTTCCCGGTAGCCTGCGCTGCCATACTGGACGCGTTTCGCCTAAAAAAGACCACAAAAAAAAAAAAACAAGAGGGGAGAAAAAAAAAATCACGTACCAGTTGCGCACGAGTACACTGCCTACAACGACAACGACAACGACAACCACAACCGCAAAAAAAAAAACAAAGACCGGGCATCAATCAGGCACTGTAGTGTTCATATCAAACCAGAAAAAAAAACACGTAAAAAAACACACACAGCACGAGTAGTGCTTACGACTTGGCCCGGCCTAGCCTAAACAAAATGGTTGACGGCCCACACGAAGGCCTCTTCACATCTCCATTTTCCGAACAAATTCCCCGGCGGTATGGACAAAATGTTTTTTGTAGTCCACACACACTCCTCATTCCATGTGCGCAGTAGTGTTTACGGCTTGGTCCAGCTTCGACAAAATGGTTGTTGATGGTCCACACTAACTCCTCCTTACATCTTCGTTTTCCGAGAAAATTCTCAGGCCGTCGGGATGAGAGTGTAACGTCAAGCACATTTCAACCATTCTGTTAACCCTTTTAGAACCGCAGTCCCGTTTCGGGGACAAACCAGTCAAATTGTAAGTAGTTCGTCCCCAAAACGGGACTGCAGTCCTCGAAGCTTGGCCAAGGTCTACTGTAGCTATAATAGTACCGGTATATATTTACAACCCAGTAGCGTTTTAGGACTTGAGCCTGGCTGCGACACAATGGTTATTGCATAGTAGAACATTCCGAGAAATTTATCAGGCGGCGAGAGCCGTGTGCTACAAGGTGGAGAGGGGCTTCGGCACTTTCGAGCTCAGTTGTTCCTCATTGACAGTGGCTTCTCAACCATTGCCAATCTCAAACTACCCTACCCAATATCCTTGTATCCGATGTCATATTTATTATTTACAATGCTGTTTACACCCCTGGAACATATCATCTACGGACAGATCGTGATCTATCTATATCTACAGATAGATGATTTAGTCCCTCACCTACAGTTGTGAAAGGTTGTGCAGGAACTGCCTTACAGGGCAGATCCAATCCAGCAAACATGTGCGTGCTACTGTAGCAATCAAGGAGATTATACGGGCCCCGCCGGGAAAAATGAGCACCAGCAGATCCTACAGGTCATTGAGTGCGAATGATCTGTGCATGATCTGTCTGAGGCCTGCAATATGGTCCGTTAGACCCTATAAGGCATTGCGTATCGGGCTACAGCTCGCACACTGTTGTCAAAGTGGGCTGCTGGGTGAGATATAAAAAAGCTCCTGACGTGAAAAAGAGTCTGAGAAAATGTAGGTGCTATTTGTTTTTCATTTCCCCCCCCCCCGTGTTGAAATGACCGCGTTTTTTTTTTTTCTTGAAAAAAACGAAAACAAATGGCGGGTGTTCTTCTTGAAACAAACGAAGAAAAAAAACAATGGGAAAAAAAACATCAACGAAACAGCTGCAAGGTTCCGCGCGTAATTATTTAGAACGAGGCGTTGTCCACGTGGGAGCACTGAAAAGGCCACAGATGTGCCTACACAGCTCGCCGAGAAAAAAAAAAAAAAAAACATGGGAAAAGCCTCTAAAACCCTGCCTATCGGATTTGCGTATCGGGTTTTTTTACCATAGCATCACGTGACAACGATATAATGATATCACTCGCGTGATACAATGACACCCCCCCTAAGCCCCGCCCAGAAACGAAGTCCGCACAGATTGTCTCCACGAGAATGGGAAGCGCACGCAGCCAGAGCCGGGACGGTGCCTGTGGAAATGCCTCGTCCAGACCTTTCCGTAGACGTGGTGTCGCTTTGGCGTGCTACACGTTCGCCGCTGTCGATAAAATCAGGCCCGAATACCCTCCGGGGTGGGAGGTCGTAGGTGACTCATCTGGCGGGTGGAACTCGCGCGACAGTATAACTTGCATACCGCAAACAGCGTCGAGTTCGGACAGAGGTGCTGCGATCGCATTATTATGGGCTCGTTTTTTCTCGGCAACGCCAAGGGTTGCTAGAGTCGAACATCACATTTTCGGCAGGCTCTCTCTCTCTCTCTTTCTCTATCTCTCGACCAGCACATTTTCCGGGGGGAAACCAAAAAAACTTACCAGGTATTTCGGTATGTATTAGCAACCTTCCCGTGTCCTGGGGGGAATTAACAATAAACGTTCGTAGGACCGTTTTCTCTTGACAACGCCAAGGGTTGCTAGAGTCGAACGTCACATATTCGGCAGGTTTTCTCTCTCGACCAGCACATTTTCCGGCGGGAAACCAAAAAAACTTATCAGGTACCAGTATGTATTGGCAAACCTTCCCGTGTCCTGGGGGAAAAAAAAAAACGAGCGACTGAAATAAACGTCGTAGGACCCCTGTGCGATAACTCAACGCTCATCACGGTACTCTTCGGGGTCGGTTATTAGGAGGGGTGCTAGTCCTACCATGGCACGCGTTCGGTCAGGGTTAGGGCTGTTGGCCCATGGTCAATACATCGACAACTGCGACGCTGTCACCCACACGCAAGAAAGCCGGGTTCACACGCGGTTTATGAAAAGGAGGCCTGCCGCTCGCCCTTTGCGCGACTCGCCGAATACCTAACAGGGCTTCGCGCTCGGTGCGAGAAAATGTCTGTCTGAGCCTGGTCGGCGGTAGCCCGGCGCGGCTCCGTCCCGGCATTGCAGGGACGCGAGGGTCTGTCTACGGTCGTACGACTACGGCCATGGATGGCATGAGTGACCCCCCCCCCCCCCCACCCTCACCAGTAGGCAGCAGGTATGGTGGTGCGCCTGCAGCGCCTGCGGAATGGCCAGGGAGGTGTTCACGGGAAAGAGGTACTCGTCCGTGTCGTGAAAGAGAAGCCAGGGCGGGGAGGTGGGGTCGGTCTTTCTCCGATCCTGGTAGTGGGAGAGGCAGTCGTTCAGGGGCTTCATCTGGTGGCCTCGCCTGCGTTCGCCCAGCGGGTGCCGTGCGTGCGTGCGTGCGTTCGTCAAGGAGAGGGCCAGAGGGGAAAGGGAAAATCGGGTAAACGTTTCACGCGTCGGGTGTATCACGACCTACTGTAGATCATCCGGACTACAGTATACCCTACCGTTACAACGAGATGTTGTGGAGGACCTCGGTTCTATCACCATCTAGATCATCTGGACTACATACAGTACACCCTGCCGTTACGATGAGATGTCGTGGAGGATCTTGTACAGACAGCGTACACCCGCACCCAGGAAACGCCGCGTGCAAAATCACGAGTGCATCTGCCCTCGGAGATTTAGATCATCCTGAACTGGGGGAACGATCTATCTGATCTGTCGCATGTTGTGAAACATTTCGGGGGGTAAAACACCTAGGGAAGGGGGGCGGGCGAGGCGAGGACAAGCCAGGAAAATATTTTTTTACGTAATCTTGGCGCCGACCAAACCCGAGGACACAAGAAGGGCGATTACGTTACCGGGGCAAGTACTCTTTCGCGACAACGGGCGGACTTGATCACCACGGAGCCAACGCGGGGGTAGCAGCCCTGGGTGAGAGTCTCCGGCCGATCGCAGCAGAGAGAGGCCTCATCGATCTCAAACTACACACGACTTGAAGCATCGTCGAAATGTTGGAACAGTAAAACATACCAGGTAATAGGAAGTCTGCAAAAGTCAGCATTTTGTTGTCTTTTTCGTGCCCGGTACGTCGGCGCTTCGTTTTTTTGGCTCGTCCCTCGATGGATTCTGTGATGACGTTGGTTTTCTTTGGCTCACAAGTCTGTGGCCACAGAACCTGTACCTCTGGTGTCTCTCTCAAGGGGTGAATAATCAGGACGGACACTGGATGTGCCGACCGACATCAACGGGTAGAAATAACCAGTGCTGTTACGGGTCGGGTCATAACCTCGCGGGTCACGTCAGGTCGGATCGGGTCAGGGTTACCCGACCCGACCCGTGAGAGTTTGAAAACCTCTTGACCCGACCCGACCCGACCCGCGAGATTTCAAAAATATCCTGACCCGACCCGCGGATCGGGTAGAGTCCCGTCCAAGACCCTGGCAAAACGAATAACGGCTGTGGATGTGAAGAGCACACACAGACGTTTTCCAACTTTATTTTGACAGACGCGGTTAACTACATAGAAGGCGAAGCCAACACGAGGGAGACGAGGCTCTCTAAAGTACTTCCCCGGCGCGCCAAAATACAACGGACGCCTAACTGCACGTTTTGAGCCTGAATGGCGACTACGGGCTGCTACACTAGGACGGTGAGTATACTGTGAAAAAACAAGGACGACAGTCTACCGCGCTTTTTTTCCCACAGATCACTATCCAGGGTCAGTAGCACCCGCGACCACAGTACGTACATAGGTGTCTGGTACGACTGCAGCTGATGGCGGCGAGTGAGCGTGCGAACAGCAACAGCCCCAACAAGCGAAAAAACATCAACACCACCAACAGCAGCAATAATACCATTATCACGGGGGGCCATAGCAAATACCTGGTAGTAAATAGGACCTGTGGTACACACACACACACAAAACCTTACATTTCCCTATTTTTACTAACAATATTTGGTCGTATTTACTATGGTCCCCCGTAATAGCACCACCATCGCCACCACCACCACCGCTAGAACCACGACCACCACCATCGCCATCGCTCCCGCTACTGCCACCACCCCTGCCACCACCACCGCCGTCACCACCCACCAACACCAACAACCCCAAACACCAACAAGCTACTGGATTGTTTGGCAACGATCACTAACGTTTCTAGCTTCTCCCGTTGGTAGGTGACGATGCCGGCCTCGATAAACGGCTTCAGGATATCTTCAGTGCTATCCACGCTGTCGTCGTCGTACACCTGCGATAATAATAAAAAAGAATCAACAGTTGAGCACTACATAGTCATCACCATCAACAAAAACAATTAACAGTTGAGCTTCAGTCCTTACAATCAACAAACATAATCAACAATTGAGCATTAGTCATGACAAGCAACAAAAATAAATCAACGGTTGACCATTAGTCACGACAAGCGACAAAAATAAATCAACAAGCAGTTGAGCATTAGTCATGAATCAACAGAAATAATCAAGAGTTGAGCATTCGTCACGACGATCAACCGTTGAGCAATACCGCTGTAGCCGTGACAAGCAACAAAAATAATCAACAGTTGAGCATTCGTCACGACAAGCAACAAAAATAAATCAACAGTTGAGCATTCGTCATGACAATCAACAAAAATAATCAACAGTTGAGCATTCGTCATGACAATCAACAAAAATAATCAACAGTTGAGCATTCGTCATGACAATCAACAAAAATAATCAACAGTTGAGCATTCGTCATGACAATCGACAAAAACAATCAACAGCAGTGGCGTTGTTGGGTCGATTTCCTCGTCTCCCTACATATACATCAAGAAAATCAGTTCGCAGAATGAGGTTATGATTGTAGCCTTTTCGCTGGCTACTGAGAAGTCAGTCATGGCTCTCTCGTGACGTGATGTAGTGTAGTGTAGTGCTGAGTTATATCCAGCAGAGAAGAAGGAGCACAAGCAGTGCCCGTTCGTTACTGCCCCTGCCTCCCGTGCATATAGCCGTACGAGCATGTAGCCGGAGGTACACGAACGAGTAGCACGACACTGCGTGCTGCTGTTGATAGGCCTAGACCCTACGCAGGGCTATTAATAACGTGGAAACAAATACCACCATGCTCGTATATAAACAGATTTTGAAGACGAATGAAAGTCGGGGGGAGAAAGTAGCAACAAAGTCTAACAATGGATTTCCAAAACTCGAGTCAGAGCAAAAAAAGCCGAGTCAAAACTGAGCGAAGACATCACATAACACTATCACCCGGGTGATAGGATAGCACACCCCCTCGGACGATTTTGAAACCTGGGTGTCTCGACAACGGGGAGGGCGAGCGTACTGAGTACGACCAGCGATGCGTCTACGATGTGCAATCTTCTCGACGAAATATTTCCAAAACCACCATTTTCGTTCTGTGTACCCCCATTTTTTGGAGGAAGTACGAAGGGTCTGAAATTCGTGCCAGGGGGGTGTGTTATCTTATCACCCAGTGTGATGCCGTAACCGTACCCACTCTAAACTCAGTCCAAAGGAAAGTGTCCGCCCACACAAAATTCAAGATGAAAAAATAAATCGAAACAGAGTGAAAAAAACGAACTAAAAAAAATCGAGTCCGAATCGAAAAACAGTCGAGAAATACCTATTACGGGGGACCATAGTTAATAGGACCAAATATTGTTAGTAAAAATGGTTAAATATATAGGTGTTTATGTATACCATAGGTCCTATTAACTATGTTCCCCTGAAATAGGGAGAGCCGTTCCGACCCTAAATTCAACATAAAAATCCGCCCACCCTATTTCAACATGGAACATTGAAAAAAGTCGAAAAAAGATGGGCAAAAAGGTTATTGAGGGTCGAGCCAGAATTAAAAAAAACGAGAAAGGTGGTGGTTCCCACTCTAAAGTCAGCAGAAATGTCCGCCCACACCATTTCCTTCCTGAAAAAAAAAAGGAAAAGTTGGGAAAAAAGAATTTTCGCAACTCGAGTAAGAATCGAATTTCCAAAACTCGAGAGTGAGAACCAAAAAGCAGGCAAAACTGAGCGAGATAGCCGCTCCCAAACTAAATTCAACATAAAAAAGCCCAAAAAACTAAATTAGTTACCAACCCAAATTGTGTGCGGTTGGTCATTATTGACTTGGTCGAATTTTGAGTCGATTTTGTGTGCGGGACAATAAATACTTGGCTATAGTGTACGGATCGAAAATGACTTCGTTTAGTGCGGGGATCGATTGACTTGGTTGTTGTGTGGGTAGTTTCAATTGACTTGGTTTCTGTCTCGGGGCATCGAAATTAACCCGGTCGTGGAGTGTTTTTCGTACATCGATCTAGCACAGGCAAAAGCCCTTGCAAGAATCGGTCGACATCCTCCTAGCTACCAGGTACGCAAATATTACAATGATATGCTGCTCCCTCTATAATATTATTGCACAACCCTACAACTAACACTCCGACCAAAACTGGCTGTCTGCCTGTCTGGCTCACGAGATTATTTTATAAAGTCGTATCTCTGGTGTCACTTGTTTTTTGTATCGGGTTTAGAAAGGGCGTTCTACCTGTTACATAAAACCGGGACGTCCACTTTCTAATTTTTTACAAATACGTCAGCTGTGACCTCGACCGATTGATCGAGTGGCCGATGCTCTGTTGTCTTTCTTTGGAAGCTGCGTGATATATACGTCGGTTGTTTAGAATCACAGACAGTCTCATCACGAAGGCCGTGATGGTTTTGCATATTATGCCTGTGTGATTGTTATTGTGCTGTACGAAACGCCGTGCATAGCTGGCAAAAACAAAACGACCTTTCTACATCACTATATAGTCCAAAAGGGCCTTAATATAGGGACAGAGGACAGAGTGGTATGTACCAGGTATGGTATGGGCTCTAAAACGCCCGTTCCCTCATAAAACTCGATACAAAAAACGAAAAAAGTGTTTTATTAAACTTTGCAAAATAATTGGTGTCTGGGTATGTTTTTTTGTACGACGAGACCATAACATAATATGCCAAAACTCACCAAATAACCACACTGCACCATCATCATTCATCAAATGCAAAAAAAAAAAAAACTGACGAAAACAAAATATTACAACCTCGTTTACTTGACGATTGCCAACACTAACCTTGATCTCGTCGACACCCGTGGCGTAGTGATACGCTATCCACTCAGGCAAGAACCGCCCGAAATCCTTCGTGCGTACGCAAGACGCCACCTGACAGGAGCAAAAAAAACG
This sequence comes from Nereocystis luetkeana, assembly GCA_031213475.1. Taxonomy (NCBI): domain Eukaryota; class Phaeophyceae; order Laminariales; family Laminariaceae; genus Nereocystis; species Nereocystis luetkeana. The sequence continues at coordinate 9,229,585 of JARUPZ010000020.1, forward strand.
GCGTTTTGTGGACCAATCAACGGTGTTTGTTGTTGGCCAATCAGCGGTGTTTGTTTGGCGGGTGGGAGAGGATCAGTCAACGGCGTTTGCTGACCAATGCGTAGTGTTGGTTGACTAATCAGGGGTGTTTGTTGACCAATCAGCGGTGTTTGTTTTGGCGGGATGCGGGAGGATTAGTCAACGCCATTCGCTGAAGAATCAGCCTTGTTTGTCTACCAGTTAAACGGTGCTCGTTGGTCAATCGGCAGTGTTGGTTGACCAATCAGGAGAGATTGTTGATCAATCAGCGGTGTTTGTTTGGGCGGGGTGGGGGAGGATCAATCAACGGAGTTTGTTGAAAAATAAGCGTTTGTCGACCAGTTAAACGGTGTACGAAGTATGTTGGTTGGCCAATCAACAGTGTGGGCTGACCAATCAGAGGTGATTGCTGACCACTCAGTGGTCTTGGTTTTGGCGGTGTGGGGGGGAAACAATCGACGGTGGTTGTTAACCAATCAACGGTGTTCGACCAAGCAACAGTCTTTGGCGGCCAATCAGCAGTGTTTGTTGAACAACCAGGGGCGTTTTGTTGGATAATCAACAGTGGTAGTTTTTTCGGGGTGGGGGAGGACCAACTGACGGCGTTTGTTTGGCGGGGTGTTTATTGACCAATCGAAGGTGTTTTCATCATCATCGACTAACCAACTGTTTTTGTTGGCCAATGAGAGGTGTTTGTTCATCTATCAGAGGTCTTTGATGACCAATCGACGTCGATTGTTTCGGCGGGATGGGGACGAGTCAATTAAAGGCAACATCGACCTTGGTCCAGCAGCGACAAAAGGGATGAATGATATACCGGCAAGTGACTATTCATGTTACGTTTTAAAGGACGACCCTAACCCCAACAGCACAGGAAATTTCTCGGAATGCAGACGTGACGAGGCGATACGGTGCGGACTTTCAACCATGTTGTCTACGAAAGATGGGCCAACTTGTACACACGCACAACGGGAACAATCGTTCCAGTTTTTTTTTCAACCAGAGGTGTTCACAAAACTCGTGGGGCGGGTCGGGCCAGGTCGGGTCGGGTTGGGCAAGGTGACCAAACCCGATACACGAGAGGTTGAATACGTCCTCACCCGACCCGACTCGACTCGAGCCGACCCATGAGATTTAGAAAACTTCCTGACCCGACCTGCGTGTTGTGTTCATGACCCGTGAAGAGTCTTGCTTCAAATGGGTTGGGGAAGGACCAAGCAACTGCGTTCTTGTTTGGCGCGGTGGGGGAGGAAAGCGCAGAAAGCGATGCTTCACTTCGGGAAGCGGCTATTACGAGGGAACATGGTACTCAGTGCCAAATATGCTTAGTAAAACTACTCAAATAGGTAAGTTTTTGTGTATGTTATGGGTCCTGATTGATATGGTCCCCCGTGATTGTCAACCAATCGCTGTTGGGCATGACTGCACGAATGCCCACGGGCCTAAAAAAAAAAGCATGGACTCTTGACGGGTTATGAGTGGCTATGGCTATAACGTTCCGCTCGGAACAATCGCTAGCCGTCAATGCCAGCCGCGGCATGTGGCTTAATCGCAGCCGCGGCATGTGGCTTACTCACAGGCAAGGCATGCCTTACTCGCAGTCCAACTACCGACAATGAGTAGCCGGTCAAGTCCGGCCAAGACATGCCATACTCACCGTCCAATTCATGACTTAGTAATTAATAGCCGCCAGGTCCAGTCAAAGCCACGCCAGAGCCAAGCCACGCCTTGACCCTTTGCGGACAGCAGCCCCGTTTTGGGGGATAACCCAGGCAACAAGCTAAGTAATTCATCCCCCGAAACGGGGCTGCAGTCCTTCCTCAAGTAGAAGGGCTAATCACTGCCCTATATACTTCTCACCTTCCCGTCCGCCGGCGTGGTCTTCCTCCTGTCCAATACGCGCCACGTCTCGGCCCGCTTCTCCGCCGTGTTGCAGGCCTGCCCCCTGATGGAATCCAGCAGCTCCTCGTACTCGTCCGACACCGCAACGGCTACCCGCCAGTCGGCGCTCAGCCCAAACTCCCCGCCGGCATTAACCCATACCCATGAGGCAGATTCGCCAACCGCCCCACCCAGAGGCTGTCTTTCATCCGATGCAAGGGTGCCTGCGGCGTGTTGTTCTCTGGGGTGGGAGGGGGGGGGAGGGTACTCACGTCATGTATGGCCGTAGTCGGATGACCGTAGACCCTCACATCCCTACACTGACGGATTGGAGAGGGGGAAGGGGAGGGGGGGGGGGGGGGGGGGGGGGGTACTTGATAGGAGAGGTGTACTCGATTTCATGCATGGCCATAGTCGTACGACCATAGACCCTCGCATCCCTACAATGCCGGGACGGAGCATGTTGGGGTTTCACCGACCAGGCAGGCATTGCTTGCACCAAGCGCGAAGCGCTTTAAGGTGTCCGGCGAGTCGCATGAAGGGTGAGCTGCATCCTCCTGAGAACCGCTTGTGAGGCGGACTTGCATATTGATGACAGCTTCAACGAGTTGATTTAATTTCCGGTGTAGCCACTCCCAGAGACAGCCAACGGGAGTACTACTTCGTATGTAACTGCTTCTTGGGTGCCTCACCATGAACACTACGTGACACAAGCAATTCCCTTGTGCGGAGTAAAGGTTGGGGGGGGGGGGGGGGGTACCCTTGTCATGCATGGTCGTAGTCGCATAAACATAGACTCTCGCGCCCCTGTCCTCCGGGTCGGGACGGAGAGGAGAGGAGAGGGAGAAGGGTGTTTACTCATGTCATGCATGGCCGCAGTCGTATGACTGTAGACCCTCGCATCCTAACGTACAATAACCGGCGAATCGCACGGAGGGGGGAGGGGGAGGGAGCGGCGGGAGCGGCAGCCACCGCAAAGGATTCAGAAAGGTAACAAGGATTTGCAGCACCACGGGGAAGCTCACGGGCGTCGAAATTTCTGAAGACAGAATTTGGTTATAACGTCGGAAAACTGAAGGTTCCGACTCTCTGAAACACTGCGCAGCAAACCACGCAAAACCATCGGGTGTCGCGTCTGGTCTAGAGGTAGGGGTACAAGGAGTGGGTGGGTGCCTAATCGTACAGGGCTGTCTCGTGATCAAAACCCGTAAGGACTGTTTGGTTCTGGTGTGTATACAAACCCGGTTCAAAAACCATGAGCCGTCGCCTCCAGTACAGAGCTTACCGAACAAGCGAACGCCACCTGCTCACGCCCCTGTGTGCAGGACTGTCCCGCCAGGCGCATTCTTGTGGACAGGATGCGCGTTTGCTAACCACACTATAGGGAAAGGAGTGCTGTTTTGCTCGATTACTATCGAAATCACCGCCTGCCTGGAGAGCTATTAATATGCCTCCCCGCGTAAGAAACAACAAACCATCAAGTTACTGTAGAAAGCCGACCCACAGCCCCACCGCGGAAGGTCTATATTGGCAGAAGTAACGTTGACCCTTTTAGCACCGTAGTCTCGTCTTGGGAACAAACTACTTGCAGTTAGGGTACTTTGTCCCCAAAACGGGACTGCGGTCTTAGAGGGGTTAACAGCCTATTCATAAGAGATTGTGCACACCGCCGGGAAAGAGTGTTCATCTATGACAGATCATGATCTACTTGTATATCATACTGGCAGGTCATAGACCATCTAGATCCTACGCTGCCGTTATGAGGTACCTGGTACTGTGCAGGATCTATCTGTACAGCACAGATCCAACCCAGGAAACACGTCCTAGATCATGGGAGATTATACGGCTCCCACCAGGCAACATGAGCTACCGTAGATCCTAACAGATCAGGGATCTATCCATCTACCAGACCTGAAAGATCTAGGTCATCGAGTGATCTGTAGACGATCTGTATATATGATCTATCCGATGTGTGATAAATGGTGTCCACAGCCAAGAGACACTCTTCACAGCGCAAAAAAAGAATTGTTGTTTTCCCCACCTTGCCGACTTCCCCACACCATCAACCACCACCCTGGGTGGAGCGTGGCGCGGATTCGGCCGACTGTGGTCCCCCACGAACGGCTGAGTGTACACCTCCCTCCCGGTCAGGCCGCCGCTCCCCCCCCCTCGCACCATCATCACCGATCCCACCACCGACACGGCTAACACCGCAAGCGCAAGGGTGCCACCCCTCCTGTACTTCGAGGGCAGCCCGACTGAGCGACCATCGCCTAGGGCAGATGACCCATGTTCTTCGGTTGGACTTGGCAGGCGGCCGAGACCTGAAAGCGCAAGGGGGGAGGGGGGGGGGGGGGGTACTCATTGTCATGCATGGCCGTAGTCGTATGACCGTAGGCACTCGCATCCCTGCAGTGCCGGGAAGGACCACGGGGCGTACCTATTTGTGCTTGCCTCGGTCCTCTCACCATTGACCACGCATTCCTTTCGAGACGGAGCACCGTTCCTACTCCTACTCCTAGTACGAGAGACACTTCTTACCAGTTTGGCGCTCAGTGCGTTGTTTCCATACTACAGCAAGTATATTCTCATAGAAATGAGGGGCGGGGGGGGGGGGGGGGGGGTAAGCGATATCACGTGGTTTGCCCGCAAAGACGTGGGACGGTGCAGCGATCAAGGGTAAAAGGGCTCGAACGAAACTACTGGCATGGCCTTGCATTCCTCCAATTATCCCGACTGCATGCGGAATGCAGTTTCTCTGTTCCGCAGTATGTCACCACAGAGCTTGTACGAATCTCGCTATACAGGATTCATGAAATTTTCAGTCGAAAGGGTAATAAGTAAAAAGTAGGATAATGTGGGTGAAGTAATTAATGATGGACAGTGCAACGACGGGCGCGAGGTGCACGTCACACCATTGCAGTGAGTACCCCGGTTCAAAAGCGCCTCGTAACAAGACTCTTACAACTGCAGTCCCGTTTGGGGGACAAACTATTCATAATCAGACTGATTCGTCTCCCAAATCTGTACTGGGCAATACGCATACGCTAGAAAAGGCGGGGCATGCCGCTTCGAAGGCTCTCAAGTCCCGAATCATCTTGTCTAGCCACCCAATCTAATAGCACCCCGTGACACGCCGAACGCTATTACGGGGGAACCTAGTTAATAGGACCTATGGTATACATAAAAACCTAATATATTTAGCCGTTTTTACGAACAATATTTGGTCCTATTAACTATGGTCCCCCGTAATCGGGTGTAAGAACGGCTTAATATGAATTGACACACCATTGTAGTGGGTGCTCCGGTTTAAGAGCGCCCGGTGACAAGCCTAGATAGAAGCCTAAACAAGCGTTCTTGGCGGCATTTTGCTCTTATCTGTATTGGCCACGATGTATCTATCATATGGCTTTTCGCACAGGCGGGGCATGCCGATTCTGACCGCTCATAAGTCCCGAATTATCCATTCTAGTAGCAATAAGCTATGGCCAAAATAAGGTATACCTGATCCATTTGGGTCGAAATCAGGTACTACTACTGTAAACCAAGTGAAGAACGAGCGCCGCGAGGGGTTTTTTGTCCATGACATCCCATTTACAAAAAAAAATGCGCCTAAGGCTGTTTCCTATGCGGTACGATTTCGAGCTTCAGAGTTGTATTTTTCGATTTCAAAAACGAATGACCCTGCTTCTGCAGTCCGAATATGCAAAATCCGACCGGAATTTTTTCGATTTGAGAATCCGATGACCCAAGTCGTCGGATTTTGGCCCAAAATCCGACGACCTGGGTCATCAGATTTTCAAATCGAAAAATGGCATGCCCTCTAAATTCAAGACGTTATCCACGACAGCAAACAGCAGCAGAACGATCGATGAGTTGGATGGTGACACAACTGTATAGCGACGTTGCTTCGCGCCCGACCCTCGGGCGGCGGGCGGCCCGTCCCTCCGTGGCCAGACTACAGTCGCCTGGCGCGGGATCGGGCCTAGAGACCAAGAAAAGCGCACTCGACACGCACCTCTCCGTGGACACGTACGAGTACTCGTAGGCTTACACTGCTGTACAGCAGCAGCAGTCAGTCACAAAATGGAACACAAAATACCAAGACAGGTTGGCTCTAGCGCACTCGCCACGTCTCTTTGCCGCCAGACCAGAGGCAGTCAGCCTTGGCTCGCACGCTTGGGTCCTACGCGTAGGGCAGCGCACCCAGCGCTTCTCCTCGCGAGGCCAAACCACAAAAACAGCAGTTGGTCTCGGCGTTTGCTCGAATCTCTACACACACAATAAATGTGATTTTTCCGCATAGGAAGGCTGTTTCGATTTGCCAAGTTCACATCTGAGAATGCGATCGGGTCAAAATCTGAAGCTCAAAAATCGAACCGCATAGGAAACGGCCTAAGGGTCGATCTTAACGAGGACTTTTTTTTAGGTTTATTCTAGCGTTTTCCCGGGTATTTCTTGGTTTGTACCTGGTAGGAAACTACCGAATTTCGGTAAAATACTGAAAAAAAATGAATTGCACTCCTCGCTAATATTGACCCTAATCAGGCGTAATAAGCGTCAAGCGCGTGGCCTCCAAAACCCGAATCGTTTTCTTCTCTTTCAGGGTTCGGTTTGTAATATCAATATTAACAGTACTCTCGTAACCCTTTCAGGGCTGCACGCCCGTTGGGGAGATAAATCACTTGGAACTAGACTGACATTTAGGTTGCTGAAGAGTGCGGTGCTATCATACAAGGGTGGAGCCGGTGTTGCCCCCGTATATCCTCCCGGGGGGCACAACACTTTTTTTTTTTCACAGACACTGGTTGTGCTGGATGTCGACGGGTACAAAGAACGGGTTGGTTCCGTGTGAAAGAACACACTCACACACATCAATCATCACACCATTCGCATTCGCTGAGCTCACCAAACTGGCCCCTCGCGATGTTACTGTCCGCACCGTTGTCTGAGGGCGTTCCCATCCCGCGAAGGTCCAAGCCCCTTCCAGGCAGCGACACGAAAAAAACGCGACCCTCCCCTCGAAACCCCGAGAATCCCTTTTCGGGTGATGGCTTCTCTTCCGAAAAGCCCTTATCGTCGGATGAATTCCGCTATTGGAAGCCCGTATCGCCCAGTTCTCAAGGGGTGGTCTTGATTTTCTCTGGAGCAAGCCGTTTGGGTCTGAATAGTCCGTTTCCTGGAAGCCTCTATCGCCCAGTAACTCTTTTTCTTGGGATCTGATTTCGACCGAATAACCCTCCTTTTTTTTTTTTTTGAAGTCCTCAAGGTCTGAGCGACCCGATTCTTGGAAGGCGTTCAGTCGTCTGAATAACCCTTTTCTTGCCGTTCGACACCCCCACCATGAGGGCGCCGCCTCTGCTTGCTGTTCTTCAGACGGGGAACGGCAGGGGAGGGTGATGGCACACAAAACGAGAAGGGGCAAGCGGCGAGCGGGCGGAGTGAAAAGAAAGTGAGAAAAAAAGGTGAAGAGAAAAATACGAGACCGCGGTTTGACCCCTTGACTGACCGCCCTTGACGGCTGTAGCCCCAGCTATACAAGGTCCTAGGAGACCGCGGTTTGACCGCTTGACTGGCCGCCCCCTGCTCTACAACCGCATATAAGATCCTAGGAGACCGCGGTTTGCTGACCGCCTCTACACTAGAACTAGTACACAAGAGGCTAGGAGACCGCGGTTTGACCCCTTGACTGACCGCCCTTGACGGCTGTAGCCCCAGCTATACAAGGTCCTAGGAGACCGCGGGTTGACCGCTTGACTGGCCGCCCCCTGCTCTACAACCGCATATAAGATCCTAGGAGACCGCGGTTTGCTGACCGCCTCTACACTAGAACTAGTACACAAGAGGCTAGGAGACCGCGGTTTGACCCCTTGACTGACCGCCCTTGACGGCTGTAGCCCCAGCTATACAAGGTCCTAGGAGACCGCGGTTTGACCGCTTGACTGGCCGCCCCCTGCTCTACAACCGCATATAAGATCCTAGGAGACCGCGGTTTGCTGACCGCCTCTACACTAGAACTAGTACACAAGAGGCTAGGAGACCGCGGTTTGACCCCTTGGCTGACCGCCCCTACACTAGAACTACAGTATTACGGGGGACCATAGTAAGTAAAACCTACGGTACACATAAAAAAACCACCATATATTTCCCATTTTTTACTCACTATATTTGGTTCTAGTCAGTATGGTCCCCCGTAATAGTACATCAAGGCCTAAAGAGGCCTTGACGCGCCCAAAAAGACAACTCTTCTACGGGGGCTGCCCGAACCCATGACAGACCCAAAAACCCCGTATCCGCGTATCTTTACACACCAAGCTTGGTTCTGATTACTCACATGTATGCTCCCCCCGTAATGTACACGTAGCTTCTTTGAGAGCGAGGGCGCAGCGTCAAAACGGGAGAGGGCGAAAGCACGAACGGCTGAAAGGTGAAAGCGCGAAAGCGTGAAAGGTGAAAGGGAAGCAAGCCTGAAGGGTGGACGCATGAAAGGCGGAAGCTGGAAGCAAAGACAACTCATGGGCGAAGAAGAGAGTTGTGAGCGGGCATGGCTTACTGCATAAACTCACCACAGGCTACAACGGGGGGCTACAGCAGCAACCAGGACGCATCATGTATCCCTCTGAACGTAAATATAAGGATCGTTCATACATTCATATGATGACCAAGCGGTCCTTATATTGACAAGATACCCAGAGTGATCCAAAAAAGTACGTTCACTATTACTAGGCATGTTTGGTCCTGATTACTGTCCCCCCCCGTATTATCTACCAGGTATATGCTATCCGGACCAATAGTCAGTCGCTTGCCGGAGGTGCCGACTGTCCGACTTGTTGGTTTTCCACATTTCTACGAAGGACTGTTGAACGCGGAAACCATTTTACTACGGGGGCGGGCCCTCCACGGCTGGGAGAGGGCTGATTAGGCTGGTTTCGCTCGCCTGGCGAAAGGGCAAGTCGGTCGGCCGTCAGACGGCTTGCCGACTCCAAGTCAGTTTGTTCGCTAACGGTACCCAACGACTAGCTACACTAACGCCGTAGTCGTCAAACCCTCCCGACTCATATATAGCTCCAGTGAATACCTTGATATTTTCGGGGGGCCATAGTAAATAGGACCAAATATTATTATTATTAAAAAAAGGGAAACACATACTCGTACGTACCTGGTAGGCTTTTGTCTGTACCGCAGGTCCTATTTACTATGGTCCCCCGTAAATAGTGAAAACAGTCCAGGGAGGGTAGAGGGGAGCGAGCGGACAGCGCTGGAAGAAAAATTAGGGCGCAGCGGTGGGATGTGGGGTGGAAATCGAAATCATCAATTGTACGTAACGTTACCACCGCACGCACGCACGCGAAAGGCGACCACACGCGGCGCGGGACAGGAATTGTGCGCCGTGTTACGTGGTGGCTTTACAAAAAAAAGTACCCAGTAGGAAGACAACCCCAGCTGCTATTTACGGGGGCCCATAGTTAATAGGACAAAATATTGTTGGTAGAAATGGTTAAATATATAGTTTTTTAGGTGTACCACAGGTCCCATTAACTATGGCCCCCGTAATATAGAACTACATACTTAGATCACAACCCCTGAGCGTGCTCGGTTGGTGCTTCCCTGGCCTCTCAGAGCTCCCACTTCCAAACCGCCTCCTTTCATTACTTGCCGAACCTTTCCAGCAGTTCTTCGTTTTCTCAGCCATTTCTTCCTTTTTTCATCTTTCGTTTCGTGTGCGTGCGTGTTCTCCGAGTACGGCATCGCGGGAGGACCCGGCACCGTCACGGGTGCCAGCGGGTGCTGGCAGGTAGAGGGGGGGTTGCAAGGAGCGCGGTCGCCGCTTTCGTGTCTAGGCGTCGCGTGTGCCTCGAGACACGAGGGATGCATGAACGGGCTTTGTCTGGCTTCGATTGATGATTGTTGATAGAGTATGTACGAGTTTATAAAGGCCGTTCGGGAGGGCAACATACTATTCAAGCGGTGCTTATTTTTGCGACCACGCTGAAGTCGAAAGAGGGAGGTGTGCAGTTTGAATACCAACGTTATCGAGCTGGCGAACGACGGCCACGGTGAGCACCGGGCTTCACGCGAGGCGGGCGACGGGGCTGATTGTGGCAGAGAGTGATAAAAGCTTTACCCGGACCGAATCGGTAGCGAGGTGGTCGCGAGAGGGGCGGGCGGCGTACGAGGCTGAGAGAGAAGCTCTTCTGTGCGATTTGTTTCTTTTCTTCTTTTCGACCGGGTGTAAGGTGTTCCAATCAGGCAGAAAAATATTAAACGAGAGGGGACGGGGATTTTTTTTCCTTTCCGAGTTTTTGGTTTCATTTTCATTGTTTTTGCTGCTGTGCCGTGCTGTGCTTTCGCTTTCTTCGTACATACAGTACAGACATAGAGCATGTCAAAAGAAGAAAATAAGTACAGACAGCAGCAGTAGTACCCTACCTGGGGTGTACCAGGTATGTGCGTACGTACGACATCCGCGACGCGAAGCGTATATGTGCCATCCAAGCTGACGTCGGAGCTGTTTTTTCCTGAAGTATGGCGGCGAGACTCTTGACATTATCAAGTCGCCGGTTTGCAATTACGATCCTTGAAAAAACTAAACTCAACCGTGGACCTCTGTTCGCTTCGCATAATTTGATGTACTTTTTTCCTTCCTGAGCGAGCGTAGCGGGCGGCGTAGGCCGCCCGCGGAGCGAGGCGCCTTGTATATATCATATCGAAAGTTCCGGCGAAATTCGTGTCTCCGCAAGCTGCGTGTGATTCGTACTTATACTTAGATCGAGGGGTGCCACGGGATGTACGAATGAATGTATGTTGGTGTTCTCACATTAACTCTGACAAAGGAGTCCGTGGTCACACAAAGGTGCTGGAGCCCTAGGAAAAATGTATATACTCGTATGGCCTCGTGAAGGATACCTGGTGTGTCGTACAGGCAGAGTAGGGTCGTGTCGGCGGCCAATCACACACCCAGCGTCAGTTTTTGGAAGGCTCTGGTTCCGGTGGGGTAAGGTGCTAGGGGTGGGAGTAGGCGGGGTGCAGAGTGGCAGCAGGAGTCTGTTTTCTTGGAATGGTGTATACGACGACACGACGACTGTTTCGTGAGTTGATCTACTATTGCTATGATTGGTTGACAAGGACTTGGGGAATTACCTCAGCAGTTGCGTTTGCGTGTGGTATTTCGTGGAGCTCTACTGCTGTTTATGCACAGCAGTCACTCTGCGTATCTGAGTGGCACGTTCGTATGTGTGTGTTTCACACTATTAATAAATCGTTTCTTTTACCACAACCAGTGTCAGTGCCGATTCTTCAATCCTATAATGATAATAGACACCAGTACGTACTCGTACAAGCTCGGGGGTCACACAACACTGCCATGTCGACGGGCAGAAAGAACGGTTTAATGTGAAGAACACACACAGGGTAATACGTAATAAGAAGAGACTCTACGTTATCTTTTTCCCCCCTTCTCTACGGTCCCGGTGGTTCAAGTGGTTAACCTCGAATTCCACTTGTTTTGAGTCCTGGGTTCGAGCCCCAGGTGGGTCGGACTTTGACTTTATTTGCAAAAATAAAAAAGGGATTCAATTGTTGAGAGCGCCCTGCAGCGTGGGTAGGCACAACTCGATGCGAGTCGACGAGGGAAGGAAAGGCTGAAATTTTCTCGCGATAAAAATGAAGCCACGTACCGTAGCGGGAGGGGGGGGAGAAGAGCCTGCTATGTGACCCCGGATCTGAGTTACGAGTTGGAAGGAGAGAGAGAAGAAGATGTGCGAAGATAATGAATGGGATGAGAAAAAAAAACAAAAAAAAAAAACAAACATTTGTTTCCTTTCCCCTTCCGTCTGTCCTTATCCCCTCTAGAACTCCAGTCCCGATTTGGCGACAATCCTCTCAAATTTCATGTAATTTGTCCCCAATTGCCCCCAACACGAAACTGCAGTCCTAAAAGTTATGCCAGTATCTTCCTCCTCTTCGTGTTGCTTCGTCCGTGCAGCACCTATTGATAGCTGTCCTTCCTGAGTGCTAATATTAATAGCAGCCTTCCTGATTGCCTTGTGGTAATTTGTATCAAGTTTCATTTCAGAATGTCTCTTTGTTTTACTCTGTATTTTCGTTCTTATTTTGTGGCTTTGCTTGTGTTGTCGTGTTCTCGTGCCCGGTTCGTACGATGGCGTTTCACTCGCTTGACTCATGAATTTGCGATTATTTACGTTTTCGGTCTTCCTTCCTCTGACCACAGAATTAGTATATCTCTACGTGTCATGAATAATCAGGGATGCGTATTTCCTCACCCGGAACCCAAAAATTTCCGGGAAACAGCCTTTTTCAGCTTTTCCAAAAAATTTCCCCTATTTCCTCTCGTTCGAGGAAAAAAAGGCGTAATTTTGGGGGGGGGGACAAAAAATATCATCCCCGGGTGGCCCATGCACTACATAAAACACAAGTATAAGATTCGTTCAGGCCTTCGGACAGACATTTTCGATCATTTTCACTCTACCGGCACCAGGTGCACAGCAGTAGTAGCAGTTGCGCACAATGCAAGTACTTTAGTAAATGTTCATCGGTTTCAGTTGATTTTTAATTGTTCATGTCCTCGTTGATTTCGTCCTGCAGCAATTTGATACTGGAATAGTAGGACTACTGCCGTAGTACTGATAGCGATCTCTCATGTACGAATATACTTATGATATGTCGCGAGGTAAATCAGCAACACAAAGCGCAAAGCAGGAAGTGAGCAGTTACAGCAGTGCGCTGCTTCGTACGCGTGTAGCGATCGCGACCTTATCCGCGACTAGAAACTGTAAACATGGACGCTGGACGCCTCAACGAAATCCCAGCGTCCCAGCTGCATCTGCGCCGAGTTCACCCTTTCCATTCGAATATGTCAGCTCATATATATGATTATATTTTATATTGTAAGCGCGGTGCGGTGCTCTTCGTAGCTCTGGGGCTGGCCATCGGATAAATCGACGACGGCGCTACGCCTGAACGCCATAGTATGCTACTCCGTCACAACGACACACAGCTGTTGTGTCCTGCGTGTGGCGTAGCTCTCGGTTGCCTGTGGGCGCCTACGTAGCGCTCTGCTCTGCTGCACAGCTTAGCAGCGTTTGAAAAAAAAAACGGGGGTTTCACTTCTATATGGAGGCGTTATTTGCCCGGGGATAGGGGACGCAAAGAATTTCCTCTGAAAAAAATTATTACCTCGAGCCCTATTAATTTCGGGTAATTACCGCTACCGGGAAATACGCATCCCTGTGAATAATAGGATAAGGAATCAGGACGGACACTGGGTGTACTGATGAAGCCGGGTAAAAAATACGATTAAATCTGAAGAGACAGCACAACAGATGACACGTTGCGAGAGCATCGAAACGACCATTCGTAAACGGCGGCTCTTCTTTGCGGGGGGCGTGGCACGGCAAAGCAAGGAGCGATTACCCAGTCGGGTAATGTTCGGGACGATAGCTGGTGGGGAGAACCCGAGACCAGGCGGACAGTGTAAGACTTGGCATAGATGCATAGTCGAAGACCTTAGGGAGTTCCGAGCCACCGAAGGGTCAACGGAAGTTGCCCCCTTGGTGTTTGGAGTTGAGACCGCGTTGTGGTCCACTGCAGCCAAAAAGGCGGGGAAGTGGTACCGGGAGATCCTTGAAGCAGCCGAACGGTTCATGGTGAGGTGGCACGAGGCTGAGGCTGAGATGCGTAGCCAGCGCCGCGCATCCGCCGTGGATGGTGCCCAAGGGAACGGGGGGGGAGGGGGCAACAGGAGAAGTGGCAGAAAGCCCGACCGAGGGAATGCGGAGAGGGGGGGGAACAGGAGAAGTAGAAGGGAAACGGCGGTAGACGAAAGTAGGAAGGAGATGGCAGACAGGGTAGCAAGGCACCAAGTCGACTAGAAAGTAGAACATGACCATACTACTAGTGCTACCAACCGGTGCAGCTGGTTCGAACGTGGTCTTCCCTTGTCTTCTCTTCTTGTTTTCGTTTTTTTTTTTTTTCTTCTTCTTTCCTTCTTGCGCTGACTCTCCGTGATTTTCATATTCTTTTTTCTCTTCCTCTTCCTTTTCTGATTGATAAGCCGTACTGAAGGAGCCGTGTGGCGTGGTTGGAAGACGAACCTGCTCTGCTCGTCTCGTATTGTCTGACGCCAAGGGGCTGGGCATAGTTGACGAACGCAGGGCGGAGATGGCAGTCTGGGTAGCAAGGTACCAGGCGGATTAGCAGGGAGAACCTGGATATACTACTTGTACCACAAGCTGCTGCCGCCACCTGGAAGGTGCTTTGGGCTTTGGTCTGCCTGTTATTTCCCCTTTGTTATTTTTCCTTGTTACTTTTTTCCTTGGTTCTTTGTCTTACTCTGTTTACAAGCAGTGGTGTTTTTTTCTTATTTTATTTTATTTTTCTTTCTTTTCTCCAGCTCGTTCTTTTTCAAGTGTTGGCCACCTCGCCTGAGGGGGGGGGGCACGACAGATTGTTTCTCTTGAATTTTGCTTTCATTTTTCTTCTTTTTCTCTTTCGATTTGTCTACCTTGGTTTTGTTTTCTCTTTGATTGTTTCTTTTCGTTTCACTATTTCATAGATTGCGTATGTCGTGCCTGTCGTATCTAGTATGATGACATGGCTTTGCATTGCCCACTGCAAGTGCACACTGCACACGTGGCAACGTAGTATCTCTGTGGCGTAGCTTTGTGACCACAAAACTTGTATCTCTTCTAGGATTGAAGAATCGGCACGGACACTGGTTGTGCTGGATGTCGACGGGTAGAAAGAACGGTTTAATGTGAAGAACACACACACACATGGCAATGCCATGTCATCGTGTGTGCGTGTGTGTGTTTTCACATTAAACCGTTCTTTCTACCCGTCGACATCCAGCACAACCAGTGTCCGTGCCGATTCTTCAATCCTAGAAGAGATACAAGTCCTAACCCTATGTCATCGTACTGGATAGGTAGCCGGTCGCCCCGGTGGTTCAAGTGGTTAACCTCGAATTCTACTTGTTTGAGTCCTGGGTTCGAGCCCCAGGTGGGTCGGACTTTGACTTTATTTGCAAAAATAAAAATAAAAGGGATTCAATTGTTGAGAGCGCCTTGCAGCGTGGGTAGGCAAAATTCGATGCGAGTCGACGAGGGAAGAAAAGGCTGAAATCTTCTCGCGATAAAAATGAAGGCACGTACCGTAGCGGGAAGGGGGGAGAAGAGCCTGCTATGTGACCCCGGATCTGATTTACGAGTTGGAAGGAGAGAGAGAAGAAGATGTGCGAAGATAATGAATGGGATGAAAATAAATAAATAAATAAATAAATAAATAAATAAATAAATAAATAAATAAATAAATAAATAAATAAATAAATAAATAAATAAATACGACAGGCATGACATTCACATTCTATGCCAAAGAGAAGGAGAAAAAAAACGACAACAAAAACACGACAGGCACGACATAGACTGGATGTCGACGGGTAGAAAGAACGGTTTAATGTGAAGAACACACACACATCCTATGAAAGACAGAAAACAAAAGAACAACAAAAAACTATGAATGTATCATATCTGTATCGAAAGAGAAAAACGAAAAAGAAGAAACAATTAATGTTATAACGCCCTTTAGAAACGCAGTTCCGTTTTGGGGAAAAACAAGAAACAATTAATCTTATTAATAGTGCTCTCTCGCAGGGGTGTGAACGAGCTAAAGAAACAACACCACCACATATAAAAAGAGTAAGAATAAGGGAAATAACAGGCAAACCGAAGAACCATGAAACAAGAAAAAAACACACACACACCTCCAGGGAGCCGTAGTGAGTGTGTGTGCTTTCACATTAATAAACAATAAACCGGTTGTATGTATAGCAGGAGTTGTTATATATATGTAAGGCCTACATAGAACCAAATCGGATCAGGGTGCCAGGTGGGGGCCTCCGGCCTCCGGCGGCTCCTGCGGAGAGCGGATTCTATTTCTGAATCAGTCGAGAGGGGGCAGCGCGCCAGCTGGGATGGGTCCATTGCGGGGGTCCAAGTACCAAATGGAAACAGAGTGCCAGATGGCAAAAAAAAACGTGCAAATTCTCACAACCTTGCCCGTACGAGTACGAGCGATTAGTCCGCTGATGAGTTCTTGTGACCACAGAGCTCGCATATACGTAACTCTCTCTTGCTTTTCTTTTTCTTTTCCATCCCATTTTACGTTCGCCCTCCTTTCCCCTCTCCATCTTGATATTGGCTCAGATCCGGGGTCACTCCCCCTCCCCACCACGTTTTTTTTGCCCTGGAAGGCATTTTTATCGCAATAAGACTGGAGCCCTATCTTCCCTCATCGACATGCGTCGGATTGCGCTTGCCCACGGCACGCTACGAAAGCGCTCCCAGCAATTATTGCGGAGGACCACAGTAGTAAATAGGACCAAATATTATCAGTATAAATAGGTGAATATATAGATTTTTGTCTCTAAGGTAGGTCCTATTTACTCTGGTCCCCCGTAAATAGTTCCTTTTTTACTTTTGCAAATAAAGTTAAAATCTCATTACGATCGGGTTCGAAGTCGAGTGTCGATGCTATTCTTACGGGGGACCATAGTAAATAGACCAAATATTGTGAGTAAAAAGAGGTAAATATATAGGTTTTTGCGTGTGCCATAGGTCCTATTTACTCATCACTTCCACTTTCCAGCCCAACTCGTAGGAGGTTTTACCCTCGACGACCTTCTGGACAAGCCGTGGTCGCCGGTGTCTACCCTTCTCCCCCCCGGTACGTGCCTTTATTTTTGTCGCGCATAGGGTTCAGCATTCCCACTGCTCGTCGATTTTCATCGAATGTAGCTAACTCACGCTCTCGCGCTTTCCGCTAATCAATTTCTTTCATGGAAGAAAAAGCCCTTGCGAGCACATGCACTCGGTGGGACTTGAACCCACGAGAATGATCTTGATAGGCACGCGGATCACCTACCAAGCCACCGTGGTCCCCCGTGATAATATTATTAATACTCGTAGCGTTTGAAGCAAACCACTATAAATACAGCAGTCGTAGTAGACTACCGGGGCGGCCGGCTCTAGGATTGAAGTACCAGCACAGACACTGGGTGTCCTGGATGCGAAGGAGTAGAAAGAGCGCTTCAGCGAGAAGAACACACACCGACGCACACGACTACTGTATCGTCAAGCTGCACCCTACCTATAAATAATATCATAATACCAGGCATGGCCTCTATTTCATGTGTGGGCGTTCTTCACGTTAACCCGTTAGATCTGCCCGTCGACTCCCAGCACAACCAGCAGTGTCCGTGCCGATTCTTCCATCCTACTATTAATATTAAACCTTTTAGAACTCCAGTCCCGTTTTGGGGACACGCCAGTCAAATTCCAAGTCATGTGTCCCCAATTGTCCCCAAAACGAGACTGCGGTCCTAAAAGGGTTAATAAGGGGTATTTCTAACGACACATACATGGCACATTATTTGCCAAAATAGCAAGTTTATGGAAACGTGGACTTGCCAAAATAGCAAAAATCTTGCCACAGTTTGTTTTGGATTTTTCCGTTCTGCTTCCTTGGCAAATTTATGGGAAGTGATACGTGCTACCTGGTGTATTATTTGCAATTTTAGCCCGCTAAAGCCAACGCAAGTTGTACAAACCAGACCACCCCACGACGCCCCACGCTAGACTCGTTCTAACTTGTGACAGAGAGGGAGATGCGAAGGATACCAGGTGACATTGATCACAGCGATGATAGGGCAGGCGACACTGGCCGTGAGCCCCGGGTGGAGGAGACAAGGGTATCGTTTTGTGCTGGGGCTAAAACAGAAATCACAAACAGTAGCCGTCCCAGCTTTCCCCAGGGGATTTTGGCAGGGTCGGAAGGACTGCCGACCTCTGAGGTACGTGGGCTGCGCCCGGACTCCTTTCTGCGGCAGGATCTACTCCATAGAGCGCGTCGGCGTGCCGACGGCTACCTGCTGCTGCTGCTGTAAGGGGATTGGATAAAAATCTGAGGGCGTTATGATGTGAACATTTGCCAAATATTGCCACATACGGAGTGTTTCACGATAGAAGGTTTTGGCAACTTTATGGAAAGCATGTCATGCAAAAATAGCAAGTTTTATGCTATTTCAGTCGGTCGTTAGAAACGACCCTAAATAGATACCTGGTATGCAGGTTCTTGTGGTAACAAAACTACGCCACAGAGACACATTAAGGGTATGCAGGAAGCAGAGTAGGCAACGCAAGGCCATGCCATAATACTGGATACGACAGACACGACATACACGTTCTGTAAATAAGATGGAACAAAAAAAAAACAGAAAGCAAAGAAACAAATCAAAGAGAAAAAGGAAACAAAAAATATAATAAAAGCGTGTCGTGCCTTCCCTCAGGAGATATGACAGACACTTCGAAAGAGCGAGCTAAAGAAACAAGAAACAGCACCACTTTTTTTTTTCTTTTTCATTGTCACTTTTACTTTCCAGCCTACCAGCCCAACTCGTAGGAGGTTTTATCCCCAAACAAGCTTCTGGACAAGCCGTGGCCACAGATGTCTACCCTTCTCCCCCCCGGTACGTGCCTTTATTTTTTGTCGCGCATAGGGTTCAGCATTCCCACTGCTCGTCGATTTTCATCGAATGTAGCTAACTCACGCTCTCGCGCTTTCCGCTAATCATTTTTTTTATGAAAGAAAAAGCCCCTGCGAGCATGCACTCGGTAAGACTTGAACCCACGAAATTGATCTTGATAGGCACGCGGACCACCTACCAAGCCACCGGGGACGCCGGCCACTACATACTAATAATACATACCAGGTACAGAGTAAGAACCAAGGGTAAGAACAGGCAAGCCGAAGAAAAATGGACCCTCCAGGTAGCCGCAGCATTTTGTGGTACCTTGCTACCCTGTCTACCGTCCTGCGTTTGTCAAGGATGCGTCAGACAATACGAAACAAGCAAAGCAGGCTCGTCATCCACCCCCGCCACACGACTCCTTTCGTAAGGACAAGAAGAAAGAAATATAAAGGAACAAAATAAAAACCACAGAGGATCAAGCGCAAAATAAAAAAAGAAGCCAAAGGAAGACCACGTTCGAACCAGCTGCGCCAGTTGGTGGCACTATTAATAGTAATAATATGGTCATGTTCTACTTACTAGTCGATCTGGTGCCTTCCTACCCTGTCTGCCATCTCCTTCCTACTTCCGCCCACCGCGGGTTCCCTTCTACTCCTCCTGTTGCCCCCCCTCCCCGCGTTCCTTTGGTTGGGTTTCCTTCCACTCCTCGTGATGCCCCCCCTCCCCCCATTCCCTTGGACACCACCTACGGCGGATTCCCGGCGCTGTCTACTCAGCTACGCCTCATCCTCGTGCCACCTCACCAGGAACCGTTCGGCTGCTTCGAGGACCCCCCGGTACCACTTCCCGGCCTTTTTTTTTGGCTGCAGTGGACCACAGCGCGGTCTCAACTCCAAACACCAAGGGGGCAACTTCCGTTGACCCTTCGGTGGCTCGGAACTCCCTAAGGTTTTCGACTATGCATCTATGCCAAGTCTTCAACTGCCCGCCAGGTCTCGGGTTCTCCCCACCAGCTATCGTCCCGACCAGCAGTATCCGAATGGGTAATCGCTCCTTGCTTGCCGTGCCACGGCCCCCGCGAAAAAGAGCCGCCGTTTACGGATGGTCGATTCGATGCTCTCGCAACGTGTCATCTTGAGGGCCTTCGCGTACGAGAGGGTGGCATGGTCAGCGCAAAAAGTCGGCACTGAAAGCCAATGACTCGCAAGAGCGCTTGGTGAGCCGTTCGGAGCTTGGCAAAGTGTTCCACTCTGAGGGTCCACGTCGAACACCCGTACAGCAGCGTCTCAATCACCTCGGCCTTCAGCATTCGGACTTTCAGGCTGAGCGGGGCGGTCGTCCTATCATACAATTCCGGGCCGCACCGTTTGAGGCATGCCCGCATGAGACGGATCCGTCGGTAGATTTCGAGCGAGAGGTCAGAATTTTCGTGTATAACGCCACCCTACACGTAGGTATAAGAACCGGGCCGTCTGTTTACACCTCTGGCCTGCTGCTCCGATGACGAGCGGAGGGACGAGGGGTGTCTGGTCTGGTGCTCGTAGAATCATTTGTCTCCGTCTTCTTTTCCGATACCGTGAGGCCTTCTGCTTCGGAGACAGGAGTCACGATGACTGCCATCATTTTCGCGAGCGCTTCAGCCGACTTGGACATAATTCCTGCGTCATTGGCGTACAACATGCCCCATACAGCCCTTCGCGCGCATGCCAACGGTTCCTCTTCCTCTGATCCGACTACTCCATCATCATTGATCAGAACCAGATCCCTGACGATGGCTTCGTTTTTGCTCAAGCGTACGACGTGTAATTCAGCAGCGAAAAACACGTTAAACAAAACCGGTGATAGCGGACTTTTGACTTTATTTGCAAAAAATAAGAAAAGGATTCAATTGTTGAGAGCGCCTTGCAGCGTGGGTAGGCACAATTCGATGCGAGTCGACGAGGGAAGAAAAGGCTGAAATCTTCTCGCGATAAAAAATGAAGGCACGTACCGTAGCGGGAAGGGGGGAGAAGAGCCTGCTATGTGACCCCGGATCTGAGTTACGAGTTGGAAGGAGAGAGAAGAAGATGTGCGAAGATAATAAATGGGATGAGAAAAAAATAAAATAAAAAATAGGTTACTATATACCTGGTAGGATTTAGGGCAGAGTTTACCTCTGAGCCGTTTTTCTCAACCCAATTTTCTCACAGTTCTCCAAAAAGTGAGCATTATCTTCTTATTGGGCATTTTCTTATTGGCCGGCCTATACTGCTGTACTTGTCTACAGCTGACAGAGTCCACAGCAACGCAGAAAGCAACAACGCTGTGTGTGTACTCGTACGAGCGTCAAAAGTATTACGATACACGAGGCAAGTCTCGTTTCCTGAAAAGGCCGGCACCGATTGCCTCAGCAGCCAGAACGCCTCGCTCTTTTACGCGATGGTCGGTCGTTGATAAAGACAACGTCGACAGGAACACAGACACATAGACCAGAATGAGCGACGGCAGGTGTCGTGTGTCGTGTCTGGTTTCCCAACGCCGGCATGATGCCCTCCGCTTATCTTGGTCTATGTATCAGATGGTATATCATAGACCAGGTCTAGAAGTAATACGTACCAGGTATGCACGTATGATACGGTACGAGCATAAAAGGTCAGCATACGTACGTACACAACTCTTAGCTCTGAGCTCCATGGTTGGGATTGATGTGATATGATATCGCTACAGCAGACTACCAGGTACCAGGTATAAAATAGCAAGTACCTGGTACATTACAAGATTACAAGTGGTGTATGTTGAGAGCGTCTTGCAGCGTGGGTAGGCACAATTCGATGCGAGTCGACGAGGGAAGAAAAGGCTGAAGTCTTCTCGCGATAAAAATGAAGGCACGTACCGTAGCGGGAAGGGAGCGGGAAGAGCCTGCTATGTGACCCCGGATCTGAGTTACGAGTTGGAAGGAGAGAGAGAAGATGTGCGAAGATAATAGATGGGGTGAGCAAAAAAAAAAAAAAAAAAAAACTACTGCTGTATACTCGTGTCCTCGCACCAAATACTACTCGCATACGAGTATACACCGAGGTAGCAGGTACCATGTACTGCTTCTGTAGGAGGTGCGAGTATTAATACTGCTGTGGTATTATATAGTACCACTCCGTATTAATAGCTCCATTCATGGTGTACATACTGCTGTAGCGGGAAGGGGGTAGAAGAGCCTGCTCTGTGACCCCGGATCTGAGTTACGAGTTGGAAGGAGAGAGAGAAGAAGATGTGCGAAGATAATGAATGGGATGAGCGAAAAAAAAAACAAAAAAAAAACTGACAAACATGTGACTTCCCACAAAGCGTTCGCAGTGTTGTGTGTGCATACATCATGACATACCCTGGTACACAACAGCACCGTCAAGCTTATATTGATTGCTGTGTTGCGTTGTCGCCAGCAGCGTGTCTGCATGCCTGGATCACACTTGGAGGTACGTATCATGTCTACTTCACAGCATCGCTGATCGCTGATCGCAACGTACGAGCTGTGCGCGTGGCAAGACAACAGGTCTACGAGTACGGACAGATAACTTACTTGGGGGGCCTTGGGCCTAAAAAAGCCTGCTGTAGGGCAGAGCAGGGCAACAGGAGTACCTCTTCCAGCCGCACCCGTTGAAAAACTCGAAAATTCCTCGGATTTGCGGAATCACGTAACAGGTGCGGTGGCCCGCGGGTGCAACAGAAGCTACAAACTGCAAAGGGTATTATATATATATTTTTTTTTTTTTTTTTTTTTTTTTTTTTTTTTTTCTCATCCCATTCATTATCTTCGCACATCTTCTTCTCTCTCTCCTTCCAACTCGTAACTCAGATCCGGGGTCACATAGTAGGTTCTTCTCCCCCCTTCCCGCTACGGTACGTGCCTTCATTTTTATCGCGAGAAGATTTCAGCATTTTCTTCCCTCGTCGACTCGCATCGAATTGTGCCTACCCACGCTGCAAGGCGCTCTCAACAATTGAATCCTTTTTTTATTTTTGCAAATAAAGTCAAAGTCCGACCCACCTGGGGCTCGAACCCAGGACTCAAACAAGTAGAATTCGAGGTTAACCACTTGAACCACCGGGGCGACCGGCTAGTTAGTTAGGCAGGGGTAATGAAGAACTCATTGTAGTAGCGCGCGGTCAACCGTTGTGTCCAAGTATGATCACTGGAGATTCACTGCTGTGCTTGCTGCTGTGCTCAGCACAGCAGGCGAGGCAACTTATCAGCTTGAAGGGTTGCACAGACAGCAGTGCAGTCATCACGCACCAGCTCTCCCAGCTGTCGACCTTTAGGCTCTTTATTTCCGTATTTCATCCCCATTTCTTTGATGCCTAGCCCCGGTCAGAGGGAACACCTCGGGGGATCCCTTAGCCTAGTGCGCAGCTATACCGCTCTTGGTGTCTGCTTGGTAGCGCGCGAGCCGCGGACGCAAGGTAGTGGCAGTGGGAGCATCACCCCAAACAGCGAACCAGCAGGAAACATACGATAAATAACGGAGACACTCCGAGTGTTCCAAGATACATCAAGACCGAACGTACATTTTGTTTGTCACCAGCACTCTCACCGGCCGACCTCTCTTTGCAGTGTGGATTCGGGCTGTGCCTACACCTCTCCTAGCCGTTCCCGGTCTCCTGAGTGAAAAGCCGCCGCGGAGAGTGGTGAAGCCGGAGTTCTACTTGAGGTGGTCGGAGTCAGCGCGTAACGCGTGGAAGAAAAAAAAAGAAGCTCGCTTGGAGTTGGAGGCAGCCTGGATGCGGTGGTACACCGGGACAAATTTATACCAGATATAACCTACAGTAAGCCGAGACCCCCCACACCAAGCTGCAAGCAAGCAGAAGTCAAAGCAGTCACACCCCCACCACCATGCTGGATGGAAGAAAGCATAGGGCGATTTGGGAGATGACAACACGTAAAACCGCGCTTATTTTTCTGGTAGTGGTCCTCGCCACTGTGTGTGGGACGGTCATCCAACATGTGGGTGCCGGAGGCCGCGAAGAGGAGCGGAGGGAATCAGGCGCGGAGCCCTCTGTCCGGACTAGAGATGAAGTTGATTTTGCTCCTGCTCGCAATGCCCAACGCAAAGTTTTCAGCAAGACCTACCAGTATGCACGCAAGCCGGAGTCGGCGTACACGTCCTGCCCGGACGGCTACCCGACCTTCGGTAAGCTCGGAGAGATGCTGCGGGCCTGGAGCCCGAACGAGCCGGACGTGCCCGAGGGCGGCGTGATCGAGAGACTGCAAGTGAGTCCATAGTCCATAGTCCGTACGTAAAATCAACGTTTTTGGGGACAAAATTACTTGGAATTATTATTGCCGGTGTATATATGACAAAGTTATTTGTTGCTTCTGTTCGTCGCGCAACATACTAATAATAGATAAAAGTATAGACTGGTACCTGGTACTCTCACGTACTAGAGTTAAGTTATTTTGGGACAGGCGCGACAGCGGCTGCTTCTGACACTTGACACTTGCCACCACTATTGACGAGAGCAGGAAGGAGACGGCAGAGGGTGTGGCAAGGTCCCCAAACCTGTTTGGCAGCCTGTTAATGGACGGGATTTCATGTTACTATCACCGCCTTGAGGAAGATTCTTTATCCCTTCTCTCTTCTTTCTCGCTTTTGGTCTCGCCTTACGATTATTATTTCTCTTTTTGTTCCCTCCTCCCCTCTTTTGTCTTTTTTGCCGGTATGATATCTATCTCCCTCTCCCTCGTTCGTGTTGCCTCGTGCGTGCACCCCTTGCTTGAGCATGTACACATGTACCATGTACCTACACTCCTTATGTTACGTACGTGCAGTACGCGGCAGCCTTTCTGATCTGTTTGGGGCGCTTGTAATTCTGTTTTATTTCATAATTTTTTTGGTTTCTTTTATTAATAGTACTTCAGTCCCGTTTTGGGGACAAACCACATGAAGTTACAATTATGTGTGCGTGTTCTTCACAAGCAGTAGTAAACCTTTCTTTCTACCCGGTCCATCACGAAAAGAAGGACCGAACTGACGGCAACAACTACGGAGGGATTTCGCTTGTTGCCCATGCAGGCAAAGTTTGGTTGAAAATCGTCGCGTCCCGCCTCAGCAACTACTGCGAGACCGAGGAACTACTCCCTGAGGAACAGCAGTGCGGCTTCCGCCCCGCACGATCAACGATTGATATGTTGTTCGTCGTGCGACGTTTGCAAGAGCTCGGACGACAGAGGAAAATCCCCTTGTACGTGTGCTTCATCGATCTGCAGAAAGCGTACGACTCTGTCGATCAAGAGCTGTTATGGAAGGTACTCACTCGCTTTGGCGTACCAACCAAAATGCTGATACTTACCCGTATTTTCCACGATGGCATGCGAGCTCGCGTGCGTACTGATGGCGGCGAGCACTCGGAATGGTTCGCTGTCACGCAGGGTCTGCGGCAAGGCTATGTACTATCACCGTTACTGTTCAACGTGTTCTTCGCTGCTGCGTTACACGTCGTACTAATACGCTTCAGCCAAGACGAAGCCATCGTAAGGGATTTGGTCCCACTCAGTGATGCTGAAGTAGTTCGAACAGAGAAGCAGAAGCCATTGGCGTGCGTGCGAAGGGCTGTATGGGTCATGTTGTACGCCGATGATGCAGGAATCGTCTCGAAGTCGGCTGAATGGCTCGCGAAAATGATGACAGTCATCGTGACTGTCTTCGAAGCACCTGGCCTCACGGTGTCGGAAAAGAAGACAGAGACAATTCTCGTACAATCACCAGACCAGACAACCCTCGCACCACTGCTCGTCATCGAAGCGGCAGGCCAGAGGTACAAGCAGACGACCAAGTTCTTACACCTTGGCGGGATTATCCACGAAAACGCTGACCTCTCGCTCGAAATCGACCGACGGACCCGCCTCATGCGAGAATACCTCAAACGGTTCGGCCCGGGGTTGTATGATAGGACGACCGCCCCCCTTAGCCTTGAAGTCCGAATGCTGAAGGCCGAGGTGATTGAGACCCTGCTGTACGGGTGTGTGACGTGGACCCTCAGAGCGGAACACTTTGCCAAGCTTCGAACGGCTCACCACCAAGTCCTGTTGCGAGTCATTGGCTTCCAGCGCCGACTTCGTACTGACCATGCCACCCTCTCGTACGCGAAGGCCCTCAAGATTATACGTTGCGAGAGCATCGAATCGACCATTCGTAAACGGCGGCTCTTCTTTGCGGGGGGCGTGGCACGGCAAAGCAAGGAGCGATTACCCAGTCGGGTAATGTTCGGGACGATAGCTGGTGGGGAGAACCCGAGACCAGGTGAACAGTGTAAGACTTGGCATAGGTGCACAGTCGAAGACCTTAGGGAGTTCCGAGCCACCGAAGGGTCAACGGAAGTTGCCCCCTTGGTGTTTGGAGTTGAGACTGCGTTGTGGTCCTCTGCAGCCAAAATGGCGGGGAAGTGGTACCGGGGGATCCTTGAAGCAGCCGAACGGTTCATGGTGAGGTGGCGCGAGGCTGAGGCTGTTATGAGTAGGCAGCGCCGCGCATCCGCCGTGGATGGTGCTCAAGGGAATGGGGGGGGGGCAACAGGAGAAGTGGCAGAAAGCCCGACCGAGGGAATGGGGAGAGGGGGGGGGACAGGAGTAGAAGGGAAACTGCGGTAGACGAAAGTAGGAAGGAGATGGCAGACAGGGTAGCAAGGCACCAGGCCGACTAGGGAGTAAAACATGACCATACCACTAGTGCCACCAACTGGTGCAGCTGGTTCGAACGTGGACTTACCTTGTCTTATATTTTTGTTTTGTTCTTTCCTTGGTTCCTTGTCTTACTCTGTTTACAAGCAGTGGTGTTTATGTTCTTTTTTTCTTTCTTTCCAGCTCGTTCTTTTTCAAGTGTTGGCCACCTCGCCTGCGGGGAGGGGGCACGACAGATTGTTCTAGTTTTCTTTCTTTTTTTGTTTTTGTTGTTGTTTTTTTTCATCGTTTTTTCTCTTTCGATTCGTCTTCTTTGTTTTTGTTTTTTCTTTGATTGTTTCCTTTCGTTTTTCGTTTCTATATTTCCTAGAATGTGTATGTCGTGCCTGTCGTATCTAGTATGATGACATGGCATTGCATTGCCCACTGCTGTGCTTACTGCATAGGTGGTTTGAGCACACTTTGCCCAGTGCTTTTCGGGCGTATACTGACGCAATTGTCGCATTTTTATGCCTCCGGGGGTCGTCGGGGGACCTCTGTGGGGGGGGGCTGCATGCGCGTGAGCGCAACACGCTTTTCAGCTCACGGTGCGCTTCACGGAGCAGGCGCCGGAGCCGTACAATAGACACCGTCGTATGGCCTTATGGCAGGTACAGCACTGCGTACCATCATAGGAATTCAGTGACGTCCAAACTCCCGAAGACTGCACCTGAGAGCCCTTCGCCACGCTGAAAAACTACGTAACAGCTGCCGTATTCATACCCTTACCCTTTTTCGTTGCCCCGCTAAAAAACCAACAGCTTCCCTGATTGTACCCTTGCCTTTTCCTTTTTTTTCCCTTGCCCTGCCGAAAAACCAATAGCTGCCCTAATCATACCATTATGAAGTCTTTGTTTCTGGCCGACGCCCCGACCACCAATGTGCCGCGCGAAGAGTTGCGTACTATTGGCCTGTTGTCGCGATAGTGTTACATCGGCATGCGACAAGTTCCGTGATTGGCGACGAACCTGCAGGGACTACCGACGTCGGTGGTTGGGGCTTAGGGCACAGCAGTAGGAGGAGGAGTAGGAGTGTTGTGGGTGAGCGGTATCCACCAGGTGGGAATACTAGTAGGATCGGAGTTTGATGCTGTTTTCAGGCGCACCTCCGTAGGGGGGTGTGGTATTCGACCCACCCCCGGTGCTAAGAGCGACGATCGAACAGCGAACCCAAAACTCCAGTACATCACTGGGTGTGCTCAAATGTGGGGGGGGCGGTGTTATGTGAGGGGGGGGAGGTGCTCTCTTCCGCGTTACACGGCAATACCAGGCGATCATCCCCTGCCCAAAAAGGCAAACTAAAACCTATGATATGTAAATGTTTCTGACACTGATTACTAGATGAGCAAACCAGAGCTTACATGAGCGAAATATCCTGGATTTGAAACCGACCAGCACATCCTTTTCATATTCGGCATTTGGTTCTTCCGCGTAGAGGGGGGGGGGGGGCACCAGGCAACCATCCCCTCCCCGAACGCCGGACGACCTCTTTTTTAAAACTGTTCTTACACTGTTTCCTTTATATAAAACAGGGAATGCGGCGGGGCCCCCTCCCCGAAATGCGATACTAACTCCTGTATGAAACGGTTTCCACTCTATTTCTATCCAAGAAAAAAAACAGGCAGGGATGGAACTGTTTTCACACTTGACACTACTGCAGTATTAGTAGTACGAACGTATTCATATACTTGAAAGTAATCGATATGATTTGGATATTTGATACATCGGAACTTTCGTTCAGTTTCTGCATAAAAAGCAGCAGAGATGCCAGGGGGACGAAACACGTTCAACGTATACGACATATCGCGAGTTCGATTTATCGATTTCTCCGAAACGATATTCAACCCTCGTGGTTGGAGATACCTCGACGACATCTTTCAAAAGCCACCGTTTCTAGTTTGCAAGGTTGTGGATCGGGGCGAAAGTTCGATAGACTTTTAATCGGTTTCAGCGAGTTAAGCCGATTATCTATAATTTTTCAATTGGCTCGTGTGAACTAAGAGCGAAACCAAACGAGAGAAGCAAGCCGGGTCAGCCCCAATCACGCCCCCCCCCCATCTATGTATAGGTTAGGTTGGCGTCGGTTGGCAACGACACTGTAAAACATGCCGCTCACTATGTAAGCTAGACAACCAGGGTACCGCTTTTTTTGTTTCTTCTTATTTTTTTTTTTTTGGCGGTCGGTCACAGCTGGTTGTCGAGTTATAGATCGTTTGTGCGAGGTGAAGAACCTTTACTCCGCACAAGTGGGAATGATCGTATCACGTAGTGTTCAAGGTAAGGCACCCAAGAGGCAGTTACATATTACTCCCATTTCTGTCTGTGGAAATGCCTACACCGGAAATTAAATCAACTCATAGCTGTCATCCATATGCAAGTCCGCCTAAAAAGCGGTTCTTAGTAGGATGCAGCTCACCCTTCATGCGGCTCGCCAGACACCTCACGGCGCTTCGCGCTCGGTGCAAGCAATGTCTGCCTGGTCGGTGAAAACCCGACATGCTCCGTCCCGGCATTGTAGGGTTGCGAGGGGCTATGGTCGTACGACTACGGCCATGCATGAGATCGAGTACATCTCTCCTATCGAGTACACCCCCACACCCCTCCCCACTTCGATTTCATGTAGGGGACTTGGACCTGCCATAAAGAGGTACCTGGTATGCTATTAGCCGGTCGGAAAAGGAAGTAGATGCGCAGCAGTTGTGTCCTCGAGGCGAAGCAATAGAGTAGAACTTACGTCGTGCGAGAGTGTGAAAATGTACCAAGAGGAACGGAATATGTTGGAGATGAGGCAAACAGAATAAAGCGACATGGAGAAGTTTGTTACAACTATATAGTAAAGCGAAAACGATCATGGTGGCCACCGGCGGCGAAAGAGGGAAGGGGTAAGATAAGCGAAACGTTCATGTGCAATATATGGAAACGTCATGAGCGCCCAACTGTTGGAGGTGCCTGCTCCG
This sequence comes from Nereocystis luetkeana, assembly GCA_031213475.1. NCBI lineage: Eukaryota > Phaeophyceae > Laminariales > Laminariaceae > Nereocystis > Nereocystis luetkeana. The sequence goes on from JARUPZ010000020.1 coordinate 9,258,673, forward strand.
TCTCCGAAAGGGATGCGTAGTCAACCGTCCAATGACTAAAGCATGCAACTACGGAGTACCCCCCCCCCCCCCCCCCCACCCCCCTTGGCCAACTTTGCAGACACGAGACTGAACGGCCGGTTTGAAGGCCTAAAGGCTGAGGCTTCCCCAACTATCACGGGGGACCATGGTTAACAGGACCTACGGTACACACAAAAAACTATATATTTTCTCTTGTTTTCACTAACAATATTTGGTTTTGTTTCCTATGGTCCCCCGTAATAGGTCCAGATCCAGGTCACCGACCTCGCCGTCTGAGCCGCATCTGATGCGACCCTGACGGTGAGGTTGGTGACCTGGATCTTGGACGCGATTGAGGAAGCATCAGACCTCAGGCCTTCAAACCGACCGGACAGTCCCGCCAATGCAAAGGTGGTCAAGGAGGTCGTTGTCTCCACCCCTTCGCCGAGGGCCTACCCTCTTTTATTCCGGTTGTCCTGCTCGCGGTCGAACCTGTATCTGCGAGAAAAACTTAACAGCAACGGGGGGCTGTGGTACCACCGGCAGGTCGGCCCACTTACCGTTGCGATTGCAATTTCCTCGGCATCAGAAAGGGAAGACAGTAGTGGTCTAGGTTGGTTACAGAGAGAGTGCCGCGATTGCAATTTCCTCGGCATCAGAATGGGAAGACAGTAGTGGTCTAGGTTGGTTACAGAGAGAGTGCCGCGATTGCAATTTTCCTCGGCATCAGAAAGGGTAGACAGCGGTTCAGAAGGGTTTGTTCACTGAGAGTTGACGTGGGAAGAAGCGACAACGTGCTTCGCTAAACTTGAGGGTAGAGAGGCAGCAGGGGCTGACCGAAGAGTGAATTTATTTTGTGAAGTCCGGGGGAGATGGAACGCTTACCACGATGGTTGTGTTGTGCAACTAGACATGGAAAAACGAGTACGCGCCCAAGAGGTGGAGAGAAGGAGTAGTTGTAAACTTATCAGGTATGTATGGAAGATAAGGTCCGCCCGGGGAAGTATAGAGGGATAACACAAGGAAGCACAGCAGCAGGGAAAACATTTTGTAACATTTTGAAGGATATAATGGCAACAATGATGGAGAAGGAAGACTAATGAGCGAAGGGCAAGCAGGGTTTAGGCCAAACCGTATCTGCGTAGACCATGTACAGATTGAGTAAGATAATCCAAGTTGGGAAAGACGCGGGGCTAATGACGCACTGCTGTTTCTTTGTTGATGCACAGAAGGCCCCAACACCGTCTGGAGAAATGGATTGTGGAAAAACTTGGGGGAAATTTGGGTCAGGAGAAATATGTGGAGAACGATGAACAAATCAAAGAATGTGCGAGAAGTGATGTGATGCTGGACGGGGAAATGTCGAAGTTTGTTGATGATTCACAAGGAGTTGCACAGGGATGTGCGTCATCGCCTAATGTAGTCAAGGTATATATTAACGACTTGATGGTAGCAATCGAAGCAGCAAGGCAGTGAGTCACGGTTGGGGAAGATACGGTGCCGGGATTGATGTTTGCACATGACTTCGTGCATACGTCAGAAACACCCAAAGGATCGCAGAAACAACTAATACGGGGGACCATAGTAAATAGGACCTACGGTGCACAGATGAACGTTGATATTTACCTATTTTTACCAGCAAAATTTGGTCCTATTTAATATGGCCCCCCGTAACAACTCAGATCCGGAGTGACATATTGATATTACGGGGGACCAGAGTAAATAGGACCAAATATTATTAGTCAAAATAGGCCAACATATAGGTTTTGTGTGTACCGTAGGTCCTTTCTACTATGGTCCCCCGTAATAGAGAATGCACTACTGTGGAATACACTAGTAGGAAATGGAGCGTATGTAACGAAGACAAGGTGGAGCCGGTAAAGTTCAGTTGGAAGTGGGGGAGAAGATGAATTTCCGATCGCAGACCTCTATGTATATACATACCTAAGCGTAGATATCCCAAACAGAGAGCTCTTGGGATACACACATAGCAACAGTATTAATAGTAGGAACGGGTAGATCACACATGGGCAAGATGGATGCGATCGTAACAGACTCGCACCTTGGCACGAGGAACATGGGATGTACCCTGATGAATGTGATTCTACGTAAGCTAGAATATGCGGGAGACGAATGTATGGGAAAGGAACGCGAAGTTCGTCAAACAGCTGGAAGCAAAAGTAGCAGATGACAGCAGCTGAAGAAACACTATTATTACGGGGGGCCATAGTTAATAGGACCTATGGTATACATAAAAACCTACATCTTTCACCATTTTTACTAACAATATTTGGTCCTATTAACTATGGTCCCCCGTAATAATAGGACGCTCAAGTACGATGAGGAATATACGAAGATTGAGAGCAGGACTGGGAATGCACCCGCTCCAGACGAACGGAGACGTGAGAAGATTAAAATTGCAATATAAACTAAGGAACATGAAAAAAAAAGGTTTCCAGCCATAATAGCTGATAGAGCTGTAGAGGAGAGAGTAACGAAAGGGCGAGAGCTGGAATAGGCGGGATAGCGTAGTCGAGAAAGTATGGAAGGACATGGGAGGAAACCAAGAAGAAATGCTGTCCGTAGAGAAGTTTAGGAGGTACCAGTACAAGACAGGCGTAGAAGAAATGATAGAAAGAAGGGGATCCCTACCGGCAAGAACCAAGGTGAAGTCGGAGAAACACTTGAGAGATGGATGTACAGGGCTTGGTTGAGAGAAGAGATGGGAATGGAATCGTATTTGCACGGCCCAATGGACTTCGCGAGAGCGCTGAAACTGCGACTCCGTGTAGGGGGCCTGAACCTGCCAGAAAGAAAAAAGAGGTGTATCAGTAGCCGGGAGAAGGAGGAAGTAGATGCACAGATGTACCCTTGTTGCAAAGCAATAGAGTAGAACTCCCATAGTGGGAGAATGTGAAATGTACAAGGGCGAACGGGATGTGCTGGAGGAGACTAGGGAGATGGACGCGTGCGACATGGAGGAGTTTGGTACACTCCTGGAGATGGTAGCGAGAAAACGATCGCTATCCCAAAAGACAAGAGATATAGTGGCCACAGGCGGCGAAACAGGAAGGAAATAAGAATAGCAAAAAAGTTTTCATGCATGGGGTGGAAACAACGCAATGAGCGCCCAACTGTTGGAGGCGTCTCTATTACGAGTAGGAATGGTGCTCCGTCTCGAAAGGGGTGCGTGGTCAATGGTAAAATGACGGAGGCAAGCAACAAATGAGTACCCCAACCCCCCCCCCCCCCCCCCCTCCCGCCCATAGTCTATGGTCATACGACTACGGCCATGCATGAGATCGAGTAGATATCTCCCATCGAGTACACCCCCCCCCTCCTGCCCCCGCCGCGGCTGGCAGGGGCTGATTAGGGGGGCAATAGCTAATGTAGCCGGTGAACGACGTTTTGAATAGATCGCCCAACAAACACAACCCTTTTGTGTTTTTTGTTTCTTCTTCAATGCCATCTATCATCTTCGCCCGTCATGCTCCTGCCCCCTCCCAGTCGTAACTCGGATTCTGGGTCACGTTATACTAGTAGACTCTTCTTTCCCCTTTATCCGAGGTCGATTGAATCGCACGATTGAATCGGATCGATCGGCTGCGATTGACGGCGCTAACCATGTGTTCACAGCGTGTATGCTCGCCCTTGTTTGGGGGGAGGGAATGGGTGTGAAACGTATTCCCAGGGCGTGTGTTACCTTGCTGTTTAGCGCGAGAATTCACGAAATACCTGGCCCAGCGAGCGACCGCTGCTGTCCAGCTGCAAACAAGAGCCCTGTCTGATTGCGTGTTCTACCAGTCTGCCAGTACTGTTCCGTGCGGTATACACTTGGTACTCCCACAAGCGCGATCCAACTAAACAATGCCAGCTGCTGCTGTCGAAATGGACCACCTGGTACGTACTACTGAGATGTACTCAGCCAAAGAATATGAACCATAACGCCTGATTCTCTTTACAAAGAACAAACTGCGGATTATCATCATATCGGTTTCCGATCCCTAGTAATGTTTTCCTTCTACGGCGCCTTTGATAAAAATCAGCTTTTGGCAACCCCAGTAGGTAGTTTATAGTTTCTCAGCCGCCCTTTGGCTCCGGAGAATTAGATAATAAATTGAGATATTGCCACAGGAACAGGGTAAGGATCGAACGGATATATGAAGCTCTCGGGGGCTGCAAATGTGCTGATAGTTCCGTTGAATGTCTACTAGCCACGACTGACAACAATGCCCCCGGTCTTTATTGTCACGACGGTAGATAATTGCTGTGAAGATTCCGGGTCGTCTATGTATTGTCACGACAATGGACTACTGTCGCCAATATTCCAACATATATTGTCGCCTACAATACCTATCGAACAGACACGTTCCGCGGCGGCCTATTGTCGGCAGGTAACTGGTTTACCACATTTTTAGCTGCCGTTCAATTTTTGTTTCGTCAGGTCAGGTCAGGTCAGGACCATCTGTCGGTCTGTAGGTCGGTCGGTCGCTTCAACCATCTCGAGAGGAGTGTCGTCAATATTTTCTGGCGCCGTGTGTCCTTAGAACCTTGCGTCCGCTCGTTAATATATACCGGTACCTGGTATAATTTTCTTTCGTTTTTTTTTTCGTCTTGGTGCCACGCTGATTTCAGAGCCTGAACTACAGCATCCCTGCCGAAAGGGCCATGGCAGAGAAGCTCCGTGACTGCGAGGTGCCCTTCAAGGTGTACGGTAAGCCACCGCCACCGCCTCCGCCGCGATTAAACTAATACACAAACGAACTTGAGAAAGGGCAGGCCACGATTGTATCGCGAGTCTGAGCAGATATAGAAGGGGCAGTTAGGATTGCCGCGAGCACCCCGAACGTTCCTTGTGTTAACGTGTTCACGATCAGAGTCATGCTCCTGTTTCCACGCATCGCTTGTGTATCAGATCCCCCGTTTTCATGGTGGAAGTATCACACAATCGCACACAGCGCGTAAGTAGGCGTTTCGACGAAATCCTGATCCTCGATCTCACTGCGCACGATTTTTCGTTGTAAATGTACAGTATCCCCCATTCCGTTTACACTACTATTACGGGGGATCATAGTTAATGGAACCTATGGTATACATAAAAACCTGTATATTTGACCATTTTTACTGACAATATTGGGTCCTATTAACTATGATCCCCCGTCATAGTAGTAACCCCTGGTATCTGTAGTGGCGGTGTTATACGCGCCACAGCCAAAAATACCGGGACTATACGTAGCGGCAGCCGGCACTATACACTGCCACACTATTGATAATTGATATCATCCGCGCCAAGCGATTCCACATGCGCTATATACTCGTACTGCCTGCAACCGGCGCCATCTAGGGGCCGCTACTCTATCTACTGTGGAGTAGATATATCAAGCACGAACTGACGGTCTTTCACTGTCTCGCTCAGGGTTTCCGGCTGCGGACGCTGCGTCAGAGAAATGGACGGATGAGTACCTCCACGAGAGTATGCGGGAATGCCCGAGATGCAACGTGATGCGGTCAGGTACGAGCTGATCTCGGTTGGATTTTGTTGAAGTGGGTTGAGTTGGGTTGGGCTGGCGGGTGAGGCGGGGTGGGGTGGGGTCGGATGGGATGGGGTGCGGTGCGATGCGTTAGTTGTGTTCTACTGGTTGTGTACAACCCCGGTCCCCGCCCTCGCATCCGCCTCTTCCTCCGGAGGAGGAGAAACCTACCGCCATGCGGTCCTGCGCTTGGCCACGACCTTGCCCATTTTTTGGGCAGTTTTCCTTTACTGATTTCGGCGATGGGGTTGACGGATCCCGGCGCACGAGACAAAGCGGACTGACCCCAACCCGAGCCCAACCAAACGTAACTACTTGGCCAAGGAGAAACGCCAGCATTTGTAGGGGTTGGCACTGGCTGACTCGGTCAGTAGCGATTGTGCTGTCGTCAAAATCAATCACTACACTGGATTGCAGCAGAGCAGTATTCTGCTGTCTCTCCTCTCTCCTCCCTCGTCCCGAAAAGCATTTGTTGGGTTTCCGTACTACACTGGCGTGTTTCTTGGGCGTACACACGATGAACACTACTACTGGCGGATATACTGGCCAGGTCAATCACCAGAGTACTACTGCCAGTACATGACGCTGTGTCGTTGCCCAGCCCTAAGCATTCGGGTCTCTGAACCTGATTTATTAATAGGTGATTAACCCTTTCAGGACTGTTAGTACCGCAGTCCCGTTATGATGACAGAATACTTGGGATTTGAGTGGTTTGTCCCCAACCATGGGACTGCGGTACCAACAGGTTTAAGGCCGCGTGCTAGGGCAGGGGTGGAATTCCCGACACTATTGTGTTCCTGGGGCTCCTTGCTCGAGGAACTTTTCTGTCAAAGTAAAAAAACTGACCGCCGAAAAAAAAAAATGTGATGAATAATGCCATCCATGTTCTACAGTAGCATCTCCTCTACTGTAGGTGTGTATGCAACGAATACTATCGTGATGTATTTAATACCTGGTAGATGTTGATGCCATTTCCAATGATGTTGGGTACCTCGTCCTCGGTGGAGAAGGTGCAAGCAATGTCTGCCTGGTCGGTGAAAACCCGGCATGCTCCGTCCCGGCATTGTAGGGGTGCAAGGGTCTATGGTCGTACGACTACGGCCGTGCATGAGATCGAGTGCATCTCTCCTGTCGAGCACCCCTCCCCCCCCCCTCCGTCAGTCATGGCTGCTGCAGTTTGGACGAAAAGCGCTCGCACCACCTCTTCTCATTTTTAGGACTGTGGCCCCGGTTTGGGGGACGAACCGCTCTAAATGCAAGTATGTGCCCCGAACGGGACTGCAAGTCCTAGAAGGGTTAAGGATTATATAGCCCTTTCCGTACCGCACTGCACGTAACTTACGGTGTATCGCTCTGGGTGTCTTGTCAATGTAAGGACCACTTGGTCTTCATATTGATGTATAAACGGTCCTTGTATTTCCGTCCAGAGTGGTCCCCAGAACGGTAGCGCACTCCCTAACAATTTTAGAACCGCAGTCCCGTTGTTGGGGACCAACCAGTCAAATTATAAGTAGTTTGTCCCCAAAACGGGACCGCGGTTCTAAAAGGGTTAAAAGTGGTTTTACCAGTAAGTGGTAAGCTCTGATGCTGTTTCGTACCCCCTCTCTCCGCTGCCGCCGCCGCCGCCGCCGGCTCCCCCGCCGCAGAATCTAATCGGTTCATGTTCTGGCACAAACCGAGAAGTCCTGGGGTGTATCGGGAGTGGGAACCCCCGACGAAGCCGAACAACATGGGGTTCGAGGAGTGGCGCATGTGGACCCGGAAGGCCGATGCGTCGAAGATTGGTCCGGACGAAGTCCACTACTACCTCACCGTAGGTGATTTTTTTTTGTGTTTAAGGCCCATCTTCACGGGGGCTTTTTTTGTTTTCGATTTTTTCTTTTTTTATGTACTTTAATTTGCATCTGATTGGCCAAAGGGTGAACGACCAAGCAGTCAAATTAGAAAATTTGAATTGGAGTGAAAAGTATTGTGGGACCTTTTTCGTGTGATTTTTATTTTATTTCAATTTGGAATTTGGGAGTTCCTCGGACTTGACGTAGCATGTTGATGGTGGGTCAACACCCTCGGTGGAGTCTGGGGCGATTCTAGGCCGCTTCGGCGACCACGATCGAGGCGATAAAACGCGAACCTGCAACGAGAGGTGACCGGATCAATAGCCGCGCCCACGCCCACACACCATAGCACATCGTACCCCGGCGGTGGCGCCTCAAAATTTATCATGGCGGCCGCAATCCCAATTTTTCAACCCCCTCGATCAGCCAACAATCACGAAAACCGAGCAAATCATCTGAAAAACGGAGGATACGCTCGAGACCTCGATAGCTGCATCACCGCGGTTGTTCCGCACGTGGCGCTTGAGGGCTTCCTCCGCCCACCCAAGACACCCTGAGAGTGATAGCTTCCTATCCTGCGCGACCAAAAAGAAAGAGAGGCTGGCGGCGGCGCGCACGCGGCAGCGCAAACCTCCACTCTCGTCTACGCGCGTCGTTGTTGGCTGGGGGTTGTGCGACACGGTGCGTTTTTTTTCCGAATTATTTTTTGATTGACAACTAGTACGCTGTTCCCCGATAGGACACAAACACTTTGTTTGATCGAAATCAAATTAAAATTCATTGAAATCGATTTTTTGCTTCCATATAGCGTTCCCCGCTAAGACGGGCCCTTACCGAGAGATGATAGATTACCGCAGTTCAGAACTGTGACGCACCCTCGTACCGGTAATCATCGAGTTTTCGTGACTGAAAAATCGTTGCCGCTCGCCGTTGCCGCTACTACCGGAAATACCGCAAGGCTTTTTAGTTTAGGGGATGCATCCTTGTCATCCCCTTCCAAGGATAATGGCCGAAATCTCTACGTATCGAATGCGAAGGAGTCTCTGTTGTGTGTCACCTACTCGTACCGGTAATCATCGATTTTTTTATGACGGAAGAATCGTTACCGCTCGCTGTTACCGTTGCTACCGAAAACGCCGCAAGGCTTTTTTAGTCCGGGGGATTCATCGTTGTCATCCCCGTTCGAGGAAAATCGTCGAAATCCCTACGTATCGAATACGGAGGAGTCTCTGTTGTGTGTCACCTGTGCGCGCTAGTCTAGCTAGAGGCACCAAGAAAAACAGCACATCCAGGGGTTTCTATTAATAGTTGTATGTGGAGGCGTTTTTTTCCAGGGAGTTTTCCAACAGACAACTTGACGCACAAACACGGAAAAACGTCGTGTACGGTGTTATTCATTTTACGGGTTATTATTTACCTCGTAAACGTGGCTACGTGGCTACCCCCCCCCCCCCCCTGTTATTTACGGCAGGAGTACTGGTTCCTATATAGTGAAATCGCTTGTCACAGATGGGATTAACCAGTGAGGCAGTGTGCTACTATTAATAGTAGTGCCGCTTGCCGCTACATATAGTGCCGGTTTTGTCCGCTGGCGTATGCATGCTGGCACTATATCGCCTCATACAGTATGCATCCTGGCAGTAAAACTGGCAGTAAAAAACAAAGAATTTTGTTACAGGTGGAAAGTAATAACAAGAAAAAACACACACACGTGGTGTGCGTTGGTTGGTGGTTTGGCGAACAAGCCAAGAAAAGGTACACCTTTTTTTGGAGCGTAACGGCGGAGGCGGGCGCCTGAGGGAGGGGAACGAAAGGGGGCCCTGTTTGATTTTCGCCGTCGAAATTAGAACCTCGGCTTCGCTCGTGACTGTGCAGCCTGCGTTGATTTGACTTTAGTATCGATCTTTCGGGAGAAACGACTACCCGCTACTGTAGCAGCTGACGTTTTAGTTTTATTTTCTAGTAAATATCCCACATGTCGAACAGATAAATCACGATCTGTATCTGTAGATCGTCTAGATCATCTATTGATAGATTAGATCCTCGCCTGCGGTTATGCGGTGATGTGCACGATCTGTACAGGACAGATCCAATTGAGTAAGCATGCGCCAGACTACACAGACTATATGGCTCCCACCCGGCAACATGAAGCTAGATCACACAGATCACATAGATCATCTGCCCTGGAAGAGCTAGATCATCAAGTGGGAATGATCTGTATGAGGTAGATCGGAACAGATCAGGAATGTACCTGCCCAGAAAGAAAGATCTAGCTCCTTCATGTGGAGATCGGTCGTGTGTCCGATGTGTGTCTGACGTTAATTTTTTCCCCGGGCTGTTTTGTCGCTTGATATCGTATTGTTCGCGGCTTTGTTTAGGCGTTTCAGCCGATCTGAAAACGCCTCCTTTGACGGACTCCTTCATCGCGAACGACTTGAGCTTTTTCAGCACCAAGACGAACAACTTTTTCGTCACGGATGTGAGTGCAGGCACCGATATTTTTTGCTCTCTGCATTTTGTTGCTGTGACGGTTCCGTTTTTGTTTTTTGTTTTCCTACAGCTTCTGACTTTGTTGCGACGGTTCGTCGTTGCGTTTATATATTTGTAGTGACGATTTCTTTCTTTTGATGCGACGGTTACGCGTTTTTTTGTGACGGTTACGTTTTTGTAGTGACGACTCGTTTCTTTTGTTCCGACGGTTACGCGTTTTGTTGTGACGTTTACGCTTTTCGTTGTACCGGTTATAGACCACCCGGGGTAGACGATATTTTCGCGTGTCTGGTGTCTCGAGCTCATTTGTTTTCGGGTCCGGTTCGCGCATTGTTTTCATTCTGCACTGGAAAATTTAGCGACGAAAGTTGTAACTGCTCTTCCGTCGTCAAGTGAAATCACTACACATGAAAAAAATGATCGCTACGGCTCCCCCACCCGAGCCCCCGCGCCCCCCCCTCGCTCCGTCCCGGAAGGGATGCGTGGGCAATATTCAAAAGGGTTAATACTACTGTAGTAAGAAATGAGTACGCCCCCAACCCCCGTCGCGGCATTGCAGGGATGCGGGGGTCTATGGTCATACGACTACGGCCATGCGTGATATCGAACAACCCCCCCCGCCCCTCTCCCCGGCCTTCCCCTCTCCTCCCTTCATCAAATTATTTATAAAATGTGTTTAGGTGACGTACCAGAAGGGTATCCAGTGCAGATTCGGGGGTCGCGGTATCATCGCGGAGAGCCACTTTGATCACGGGCGAAACTTCATTCTTATGCTCAGGGGGCGGAAGCGGTACCTACTGAACCCTCCTCAGGCCTGCCCAAACCTGGGCATCCTTAAGGAGAAGCAACACCCTTCTTTCCGTCACTCGGAGGTGGACTGGGCGGACGAGTCGGATTGGCCCGAGGTGCGTCCTACAGAATGGTTGCGGAAACGGTTCTGAAGACGGTTCTCCGAATTGTTCTGCAGATGGCTCCGTAGACGGTTCTACAGACTGTTCCGCGAATGATTCCACCGTGTTTTGTTTTGTTTTTTTCTTTTCTTTTCCATTAATAGGCTTCGATTCGTTTGGTCGTGAACGTCCGTTCAGTCGGTCGACCTAGCAGTTGATGTCTTCCATCCACTGGCGATTCCTCGGACGGTTTCGGCGCTGTTTTCGCTTCGCTTCGCTTTGTCGGTTGTAAACGGAGCTGCATATGTGATGTTCATCCGAGTTTTCCGCCGTTGTTTTCGCTGCTATCGGAGCGGCGTTCATAGTGCAGCCGATAGCACACACAGCGTCCTCACGCTTGCGGACAGAGTGATATTATTGGAAAAGGGGCAAGTACGCCAACGTACCATGGCAACCCCTTCCTGTACCTTCCCCGTGTCCCAGGCGCGTACGCTTCTGGTATTGTGACCGTACGGCACCAGCAGTACCAGGTACCTGGGTTTTATGTTTATGTTCTGGTCTTCCTCCCCTCCGCCCAGGAGAGCTTTTTCCCACTTATTCGAGAAAATGGTTGGCACACACTGTGTACGAGATAAAAAAAGGACCTACTCTAACCATTGGTTGGTTGGGTATGGTGGCTTTATACTCGTCTCGTGTGTGTTCTTCACGTTAAACCGCTCTTTCTACCCGCCGACATCCGGCGCTACCTGTGTCCGTGCCGATTCTTCAATCCTAGAGAGATATGGTACAAGTTTCTGTGGCCACCAAGCTACGCCACAGAGATACTACGTTGTTATGCAGTACTTGTAAGCAGAGCAGACAATGCCATGCCCTGTTATCGTACTGGATACGGCAGGCACGACATACACATTCTATGAAATAGAGAAACTACGAAAGTACGTACACGACAGTGACCCTAGCCAATGGTTGATTGTCAATCATTTTCTCGCATACCACTCTTAGATTCAGTGGTAAGGATCGGTCGATTTTCATGTTACTGTCTGAACGCGCCTTACATTTCCGCCCAGAGCAATTGGCGAGCTACTGTAGATACCCTTCCTTCGGTCGCCCTTGAAGAACAACTGCTATTAATAATACTGCTGTAAACGAAAAACGGGAGAAAAAAGGGGACTTGTGCAAGCATCCATCGTTCTCGGATTCGTGTGCAAACTTTGCTGGTGTTGTGTATCTTTCGAATTGTCATATCGTTATTATTTGTCCGCGACGTCGGGGGAGGGCGGGGGCTCCCCACCGGCGTACCTAGTCGGGCGAGAGCCGCGGCACCGGCCGCTGCTCCTCGTTCCCTATCGCACTGCCAGCACCCGAGCCCCCCCCCCCCCCTAGCCGACTGTCAGGGGCCCTAACACACGTAGTCTTGGACGACCGAGGGAACGGTACCAAACCATTGACGTACCCCATTTTCCCGCAATCCCTACCTGGTACCTACCAGTACGCTGACTGGGACATATTGCGAATACAAATAAAATACTGGTCAAGTGGGTTTCGTGTTGTGGTCTCTACCCCCCCCCCCCCCCCCCCCTCCCCTGGACAAGCCTTTTCGTCGGACGCTGCCATCCATATGCAGCAAAGCCCGCCCGCCCGCCTCACTAGGGGCTCTTCGTAGGATGTGGCGCAGCTCACCCTTCAGGCGACTCGCCGCAACATATACCGGCGCTTCCCACTTGGTGCAAGCGATGTCTGCCTGGTCGGTGGAAACCCGGCATGCTCCGTCCCGGCATTGTAGGGATGCGAGGGTCTATGGTCATGCGACTACGGCCATGCATGATATCGAGTGCATCTCTCCTATCGAGTACACCCCCCCGACCATTAGGGAAATAGACGAGTTTGACATGCTGACGTCTGGCACAGTAGATAGTAGAGAGAAAATATCGCTATCCTAGGCGATAGATGATGGCCACAGGCGGGGAAACAGGTAGGGGGTGATGTTAGCAAAACGTATCTACGCAGTAGATGGAAACAGCGTAATGAGCGCCCAGATGTTAGAGGTGTCTCTTGCTAGGAGCAGGAACGGTGCCCCGTCTCGAGAGGGATGCGTGGTCATTGGCCAAGCGACTAAAACCAATGGCGAAGTGACTTGAGGCCAGCATCAAATGAGTACGCCCCCCGCCCCGCCCCCCCCCTCGAAACAAAACAGGGCTTCGCCGAAGCCCCTGCACTGGAAACCGTCCTCGAAGCCGGTGAATTCCTGTACGTCCCCAGCTTCTGGTACCACTATATTGTGTCCGAGAGGTACAACGTACAGTGCAACGCACGGTCGGGTATTTCGCTGAGAGAGGTGAGAAAACTTTCGTATTTGAGGCGTTCTACGATACAGGTCCACCCTAATTTTTCTGAAGCTCCTCACTTTAGGAGCTCCATACCTCCTCACCCGAAGGCTCACGTTAGCAAAACACAAATTGCATGCCGATAAATATTCTCATTGCCCCAAGTACGCAAAAATGTCACTTTTCGAAACAAGATTGGCCTTCCGACGATTTTGGGTTATAAGGAGCCCCCGTCATCCGGAAAAAGAAATAGCGGAAATGTGCTACCTCTACCGTAGAACGCGTCATTTGTGTGTGTTTTAGACTCGTGTTCTTTGGTTTCGTTCCTTATCCGTTTGGATTCCCTCTGGCACGTTTTGTTCGTTCTGGTTATCGTTGCGCGGTGTAATTCATGTAGGCGTTCTGATCCACTTCTGCCTCGCTATCGCACTTTGTTCGTTGTGATGCCTGATGTCGACCGGATACATTGTCCTAAATCTTATTTTTTTTTCTTCACTGTGTACCTGGTACGAAGTACCAGTAGTCATGTTCGTGTGATGCAGATAGTTGTAAAGATTCTTTCAACGTAAAATATTATTATTACGGGGGACCCTAGTTAACAGGACCTATGGTATACATAAAAACCTATATATTTAACCATTTCTACTAACAATATTTGGTCCTGCTAACTATTGCCCCCCGTAATAATAGTACATTTACTTATTTCGTAGTATCAGTTTTTTAATGTACCGGGTATTACTGTTTTTTCATTTTTTATTTTTTTCATCCCCGGGCGGATTGGTAAAAATTAAGCTCAACCCTTTTAGTACCGCAGTCCCGTTTTGGGGACAAACCACTTAAAACTGACTGGATTGCCCCCAAAACGGGACTGCAGTTCTAAAAGGGTTATGCTCACCACACACGTATACGTTCGAACCTCGCGTCGTGTGCCAATTTAACCCATAGCTCCTGTTTGCAAAATTTCGTTTGTTTCCACCGTGTGAGGCACACGACATGGAGACGGGTATGTATGACTTTTGAGGGGCTACACATAATGGGTAGAAAACACCCGCTGATAACTTGTACCACTCTGTCTTGGAAAATAGAGACAATTTTTTTTTTTTTTTTCTCATCCCATTCATTATCTTCGCACATCTTCTTCTCTCTCTCCTTCCAACTCGTAACTCAGATCCGGGGTCACATAGCAGGCTCTTCTCCCCCCTTCCCGCTACGGTACGTGCCTTCATTTTTATCGCGAGAAGATTGCGGCCTTTTCTTCCCTCGTCGACTCGCATCGAATTGTGCCTACCCACGCTGCAAGGCGCTCTCAACAATTGAATCCTTTTTTATTTTTTGCAAATGAAGTCAAATGTCCGACCCACCTGGGGCTCGAACCCAGGACTCAAACAAGTAGAATTCGAGTTTAACCACTTGAACCACCGGGGCGACCGGTATACGTACCAGGGTAATCTCTATACCAATATTCAATACAAGCGGTCGTTATATCTTGGGGGACAGTGGTGCCCGGGTAGACACCCGGGTGAACAGGGTATAGTGGTCACTCGGCGCTATTAGTACTCGTTTACGAAAAGCTACCCGGCTATCCCCGGGGTAGCCGCCGTAGAGCAGAGCGTCGAGTTTTGCTAAAGAGCGCGATCGTTTTCAGCGCTCGTTCTCTGAACAAGGGTACCATCGCGTGGGACCATAGTCACTACCAGGTAGGACCTAATGTTATTGATAGTAAAAATAGTTGAATATATACCCGGTAGGTTTTTGTGTCTACCATAGGTCCTATTTACTATGGTTGGTACAAGCTGTAAGGGTTGGCACACGGTCGGAATATCGTGTGTTCGGAAAGCCTCTCGACCAGCGGATTGTCTCCCTCGTTCGGTGCTGTGAAACCGTTCCGTTCTGAAAAAAAAAAATCGCCCGCTGACGAACGATCACGCACCCCCGTACGGCACGGCAGGGTAGTTGTTTGGCGCGATACTGGAGGCTACCCGACCCGGTGATACCCGGGTATTAGACGCGTTCTACGATAGAGCTAGCACCTTTCGGCTGAACTGCTTTCTGGATGACGGGGTTCCTCAGCCCAAAACCACCAGAATGTCGATCTTGTTTCGAAGAAATGATTATTTTGTGTACTTGGGCCATGGGATTATTCATCGGGATGCAATTTGATTTTTGCTGAGTGAGTTTTCGGGTAGAGGCATGGAGCTCCTTAAGCGAGGAGCCTCAGAAACTTTAGGGTGAACCTCTACTGCAGAAAGCAATTATACGATCCCTGATCTCGTAGTGCGTGATATGGCAGTAGGGCATGGTACTAGGGGGGCGTAATGTATGTGACAGGCGAATACACCGGCACTAAAGCGGGTACCGGCAGTATTGCGCACACTGCTACACCTGGTTTTAACGTAATTTCATCTGTGCCAAGCGATTTAACCGGCATTGTATGGGGCAGCGGCACTATATATAGAGGGGCCTCTTCTGTAGCATACCTGGTATACCCGTGGGCGAATACGTCAGGAGACATGTCGAACAGCACAAAACGTGCGCTGTCCAGGGCGTAGGGCCCGAGTGTTTCACAGTAGAACGTACTGCTTTTGTAGTACCGGCTTGGTGTCAGTCAAGGCGTGCCAAGGGAGAGGGGTTGTCTTATGACAAGGGGTCAAAAGTGCTGCCTCCTGGCATCTTTGCCCGTCGGGTAGGTTTGGGCCTTGGTAGGTGACCCTGGGCACCCGAAGGCACATACCCTGCTAAACAAACCTTTGTAACACACGGCAATCAGATCCCCGTACTGACATATCACCATGTTCCAAAATATTAAAGACGTTTATGATTCAAAAATAATATACAGACGGTACTTAAATTCCTGGTAATACTTGGAACCAAGTATGACGTGTAAACGTGGGGGGAAACGTGGTTTCTGGGTCAATCGTCGTTTCTGATTACAACATTAGCCCACCCGTAAAAACACTGCCCGCTGCCGCTTCCTCCCTCTGCTGCCTCCTCCTGACCGGGTTCGCGTCCCTCGCCCACCCTTACAGGCATGGATCAACGAAACAGAGAGCTGCATGGGCAGGGAATTCCCGACTCCTGACGAAATGAAAACGAGTAGGCTAACCCCGCTCGGCAGGGGGAAACCCCGCCCGTATGTGCAAACAGGACAACATGTGAGCCACTCTCGTGTTTTTTCCAAGCCATCGAAGAGCACAGGACCCCCCTTCCCATAGGCCATCGAGGAGAATGGAGACCCCTGTCTTACACCCCCTCGGCCACCGAAGAGCGTGGGACCCCCCCCCCTCCCCCCAAGGCAATCGAGAGCGTGGGACCCCCCCCCCCCCCGCTCCCCCTCCCGCTCCCAGCCATGATGTTCTATTCTTACGCTCGACAGTCCAAACCCTTTTTGTCTAGCACAATAGTGTTGTATTTCGTATCGGAAGGTGTGATACCAGGCACTGTATGTCGAAATATCAAACTTTTGGTGCAAAATATCGAACGGGGAGTTCTGCACTCCATCCCCTGGCATCTCCGTAGTTTTTTTTTTTTTTTTCCTGCTGCTTTTACCAGTACGTGGTTGCAACGCAGCAGGTATCGATTATCGAAATCATACCGATTCGATCCAACCAAACTCACCTGTCTGTCTTATCACGTGTAGTCAGTCCGCAGATTCTCCGGCAACGTAAATCGCCTCTTGTATTTTGTCTTCTCTATTCTTCCGTCTCTTTTTCTGAGTATAGCAAGCAGCGCGAGGCAAACCCTTTTTCCGCTGCAAAAATGACACCGCACTTGTTCCAAGTGTTTAGTCCCCCAACCCACACGTCGTTGTTGCTCATTCGCATTTGACCGCTTGTTTTCGCAGGGACATCCATAGCACGTTGCCGCGGGAGGCATTGGACAGGCGGGAGGGGACCTGTGGTTACCACCCCCCCCCACCCCCTCACGTTTATCTGCGTGGGTGCTATGAATATAGCGTGGATAGACGTTCGCGTGGTTACGGTCCTTTTGTGTTCCTGCCAGTTTGTGTCTCGAAGGATTGGCGTGTTTTTTTTTTTGTTTTTTTTTTTTGTCCTGGTGTTGTTCCGGTGTTGATCGCGATGTTGAGCTATTATTAATAGTAGTCGCGACAGAAGGCAAAGCGTTTGTGGTGAAGTGCTGCCGCGGTCACCACTATTCGAAAACCCATGGTATGAATACACGGAGCGGAGCATTTGCGTGTAAAAAAACGGACGTGTGTGTGTGTTTTTTTATTGAGCTTACTTTTGGGGGGTATATCGTCCTTTCGCGGCTGCTTTGGTCGTTTCTGGAGCGTCTCCCTCCCCGGGTCGTAGCCGAGTCCACACCGCTTTTTTTTTGTCAGCTTTACGGATCCTGACTGTCGAGTACACAGGGCAAGCGCGGCTGAGGGAAAAGCTTTTCGCGGGGACCGGACCGATCGAGCAAAAAAAAAGAATGGTTTTGCCTGCGAACACTGGCGGCAGTTTGTATGTATGGACGGTTCTAGTCTTGGTGCAGGGATAATAGACGCGGGATGCATGCGACAACCTATACCATACTGGTCTGAAACATAGCGAGAGGGTGAGAGAGTAGGCGAGCGAGAGAGTGGGCGGCACAGTTGGCCGCCCCCCCCCCCTCTCCCCCCCCTGCACATGTGGGCGTGTGAAAAAAATCTCGTGGCAACATTGGACGATGCAGCCAACCCCACAAGGTGACGGCCTCTCGATTTCGGTACACCGAATGGTGTGCCGCACTGCCCAATGTCTCCACAAGTTTTTTTTTCAAGCCCACAATGTGCTAGGGGGAGGGGCGGGGGCGTACTCATTTGTTGCTTGCCTTAGTCATCTGATCAATGTGCTAGGGGGGGGGGGGGGGGGGGGGGGGGGTCCCGGCCGCCTGTGGAGAGAGTGGACGCGGATTCGTTGCGGAAGTTCGGTCGTCTCGGTCCCGCGCTTCCCTTCTTTTTTTTTTTTGTTGCTTTCACACCTTTCTAGGGTGTAATTTTTGTTCTGGGGATTTGTTTGTCTGCGGATTTTTTTCCCCGTGACTCGGGGTTTGTGTGCACGTCCCCCCCAACAACGTGGGGGGAGGGGCCAACGTTGCTACCGATCTGCCCGGCAACATAAATCCCGTTTGATGTCAATTTCAGAGTCTTACGGGGTGTTTGTTATATTCACGGACAGAGTGGTACAGACCGCGGCGGCTCGACCCTTTGGTTGACCGCCCCCCCCCCCCCATACTTAACCTACGGTGATGCATCACGGCCACAAGCGGTCTCGAACCCCCCACCCAGTTTCGTTTTCTGAGAAAGAAGATCTGCTCGGAATTTAGAGATGCCTAGTTGTTTTTTTTTTCCAGTAGTGGAAAAAGAAGCTCCCGAATAGACCGGCCCTCAAACAGGAACTAGCATCTATCTGTAGCATCGTTCTGAGATGGGTGCTGTTTTTTCGGTTCGAACGTTTCGGGTTTCAGCCACAGCACCTGTCTGTAGATGCCGGTGGGGGTTTGCCCTGATTGTTGGTTGGTGGGGGCAACCGCTCAACGGTATGGTACGGTGCGGTGAGGTCCACGGTGACGACAGTGGTGCCTTGGGAAGGGACGTCTTGTTTTTTTTTTGTTTTTTTTTTGTTTTTTTTCTTCTGCTGCGGTACGAAGTATAGCAAGAAGCAGAAGAGTGATACTCGTAGCCAAGGCAGGATCTTGCACTCGTGATATAAGCGTGTCTCTACAGCAGCAGTTTTCAGCGATCGGGTTTCCCAGCTTCTTGTTTTGGCTGGTACAATAGGCCTGTTGTGGTAGAATAACAGGTGTGTTGGTCCAGAGTGGATTTCTCGCTTGGACTTGACAATGTTCTGCTGTATGAAACAGGAATGCTGGCCCAGGCTGGGTTTTTTTTACTTGGATTAAGATTCTACAGTGGTAACTTCAGTAAGATGGTTTTCGGGTTGCTTTTTTTTTTTCGGCACAGGACAGCTACGAGTATTAGTAGTGAGAAACGGGAGTGCTGGCTAGGGCTGGATATCATCCTTGACAAAAGAGTGATTTTATGCTACAGTAGCTCTAGTAACACGGTTTCCGATTTTCCGATTTTTCTGGTGTATAGATACCTACAGTAGTTGAAAACGGTAATGCTGGTCCATGCTTTGGACGTAGGGGGGTATTCTACAGCAACTTCGGTGAGACGTTTTCCGAGTTCTTACTTTCCCGGTACAGTGCAGCTGGTACAGTGCAGCTGGTAAGAAACGGGAATGTTGATCAAAGCCAATTTTCTTGCTGGGGAAATAAGTGGTTGTCTACAGTATAGCTTCAACTCATCGGTGTCCGAATTTCTAATGTTTCCGGTACACACAGCAGTTGCACGAAACAGGAATGCTGGCCCAGGATGGATTTCTTAGGTTGGAAAGAGTTTATTTGACGTCGTTAGGGTTTATAGGGTTTATAGATAACGCCAGTATCACGTTCGGGTTCGGAGTTTCTCTTTTTCCGGGGATTGTCAGTCTGCCTTTTCTTAAGGCCCGTCTGATTCTTATTTACAGGTCAGGTCTCCTGTACTGCAGTCTGTAGTGATGCTTGAAAGAGCAGAACGCAAGGAAAGGTCATACGAAGTCACGGGGTGGGATGTCGCCGTCGACCGAACATGCTGTATAGGAGACCGCGGATTGACCCCTTGGGTGACCGCCACCAACAATAAAACTAGTATAATATTGAGAAGCTAGGAGACCGCGGTTTGACCCCTCGACTGACCGCCCCCAACACTAAAACTAGTATAGATGTTCGTTAGGAGACCGCGGGTTGGCGCCTTGACTGACCGCCCCCTACACTAGAACTAGTATATATGTTCATTAAGAGACCGCGGTTTGACCCCCTAGACTGACCGCCCCTCGACACTAAAACTACAGCAGTAGCAAAAGACCAAAAGAGGGCTTGACGGGTCACGGCCTCCAGGCATCTTCGTCGTCGAAGGGTCATCGCCTTGTTCGGTCCTGACATTTGTCTATAGGCACCGTGGAGGGTGTTGCTGCTTCTGAGGGGTCGCGTTAGTCTTATTTGTTTGTAGATTTCCTCTAACCGGCAGTCAAGCATGAGTATCGCGAATGTTGGCTTGACTTCCTTCCGTAGGGGTGGGGCTGTGTGGGGTCTGGTAATGGTTTCGGCCGCCCGGAGTCTCGGCTGGCTGATACAGATATACGTAACGCGTTCAAGTTGTTGCATTGATAGTTCGTGTCATATATATATTTTTTGTCTTGTTCGTTCCTCCAACGGGCTGCCATTCAAAAAGAACACGTTGGCTTGACTTCCCTTGGACTGTGGCTGTGTGGTACGTAGCGGTTCTGGCCCGTGGAATCTCGGCTGGCCGATTCAGACAACCCGTCTACGGGCCGTTTTAGGTATTTTTGTTATTTGTTCTCCGAACGGACAAACAAGAGGGAAGAGGATCGGGTGTGTTAGCTTGACCCCCCTAGGGGGGTGTAGCTGTGTGCTATCGATTCTGGCCACCTGGATTCTGTCGGCTGGCTCTCTCGGCAGACTGATACAGGTAACACGGTATGAGTTGTTGCATCGAGGGGTCGTATTGTTGTTTTTTTTTTTTTTTTTTTGCCCCACTCGAAGGGGCAAAAACAAGGAAAAATATCGGATGTGTTGTTTGTCTTGGACCCCCTCATGCTGTGAGGTTCGGTTTTGCCCACGTGGCGCCTCAGGTGGCAGACATCGGTCTGTTCATAAATATAGGGTACTTTTCGACCTTGCGTAGCCATCTAAATGTAGCCATCTAAATGCCCCTTATGCTATCGGTAAAACTGGGTAGGTGGCACGTGACGAGTTGTCGCTGTCTTCCCCCCCCCCCCCCCCCCCCCCTCAGCATTTGCGTTTCTCTATGCTTGCACTGTCAATAGTATAAAGGAAATTTCGAAGTTTGGGACATGCGCGCGCCTTGTGTGCATGTATGTGTTCTTTTGTTGCGTCACTGGGATTAATTGGATTGAAGAAAAAGTATCGTCACCACGCTGTTCGTTGCCCGTGTTTATTGTCTTATGGCTCAACAAATCTCGGACGAGTTTGGTGCGAGCCTGGGGGTTGTGTATGGAGCGTTTTTGTTTCCACGCAGTGGCTGGCCGTTTCCCATCACGTGGAACATCTCTCGGTTAGGTGCCAAAAACCATCCCGGTATGCTGTGTGCGTTCGGTTTCACGATTAAAAAAAGGTCGTTCCTCTGGAGCTGCTTTTGTAGTGAGTACCTGGCATCTTGTATACGGTGGGGGGGTGCGTATAGGACTGACGGAGGTGGCGAGACAATGATGCGTCTTCTCGGCTCTTCTGTCTTTTGAACTTACCAGGTATGTATTGCGGCGTACCACTCTCCCGAAACCTGAAGGCCATGTGTATACTATTTATTGAAGCTATTTGGGCGTCATATCTCGGAAAACTGTATGTTGGAGAGATCGAGTTCAATGCGATATCGGTGAAAAACGAAAACTCTCCACGTAACCCGTGTCATGTTTGGTAAGACGAGCTCGATATTCGCAGCTGACGTTGCTATTAATAGTATTACGGGGGACCATAGTTAAAATAGGACCTATGGTATACATAAAAACCTATATATTGAACCATTTTTCCTAACAATATTTGGTCCTATCAACTATGGTCCCCCGTAACAGCAATTTTATCAAAGAAGCAACAGTACGTACTGGTACTACTGTGTAGGTACTGGTTCGTACCAGGTGATAATAAAAATATACCAGGTATATATAAAAAAAAGTACACACTGGTACGTACTACTGCTGTAAACAGGTGTGAGCCAGCGCTACACTTACACGAAACCGGAACAAAGCATCCAAATTAGGTAGCGCGCCCAAGCGCCCCTTGCCTCGCCACCCCCGCCAGTCCGCCTCAAAAGCGGTTCTTAGTAGGATGCAGCTCACCCTTCATGCGACTCGCCAGACACCTCACGGCGCTTCGCGCTTGGTGCAAGCAATGTCTGCCTGGTCGGTGAAAACCCGACATGCTCCGTCCCGGCATTGTAGGGATGCGAAGGTCTATGGTCAGACGACTACGGCCATGCATGAGATCGAGTACATCTCTCCTATCGAGTACACCCCCCGCCGCCGAACTGTGCGTTTTCGACGCCGAGAAGGGAACGATCGACGACGCAAAAAAGAAAAAGAGAAAGAAGCGCAGTACGACACCGCATAACAAAAACGATCGACGCATGGCATGGCGCAACGCCTGCTTCTTTAATGAAACCGAAACAAACCTTCAAGTAAGGCATTGCGCCCATTAACCCCCCCCCCCCCCCCCCCCCCCCCGCCTTCTACTGGCCATGCATGATAATGAGTGTACGCCCCCCCCCTCAGTCTCCGCCGCCGCCGCCGCCGAATTGAACGGTTTTTGACATCTCGACGCTTTGTCGGTGACTCGGCGCCGCGAAAAAACGGACAACAAGCAAAACGCAGTAGGACACCGCAACAACAAAACGAAAAACAAAAAACAATGAAGGGGCCAAGGCATATATATATATATGCCGCTGCGCACAGCGCATGTAAGATCGAGATTAAAAAAGATCAAAACTATTCCTCCTCCGGCTTCCGATGGAGTCGCGCCGCTATTTAGTACCAGGTATGTTCGAAAGCACCCACCAACCCTAAAAGTTTTACTTTCTCCCCTAAGGTTACCGACGGGGTGGCCTTAACGTATACCAGTACCTTGTACCAGTTTACGGGCAGTATGTATCGTGAGGACGCTCTACTACTGTAGTAGCGACAAATCTCGTACCACAAGCCGGTCCACTACCCCAGCGTCCCCTCCTTTACAAGCAAGCGCGAAACCGTCTTCTTCTCCCGATATATATGCACCGCAATGTTTTTTTCTTTTTTTCTTTCTTTCTTCCCCGATGCTATTATACTGTGAACGAAAAAGGACGCCATCAAATAAATCACACGCAGGAAATACCACGATCTAAAAATGATCCGCTATATCTATTATTGGTTGATCCTAAACCTGCCGTTATGAGATACTGTGCAGGATCTGTTTTAGCGCAGACCCAGCCCAGGAAATATGTCCTAGATTATGCAGCGTGAAACGGCTCCCACCCGGCAACATGAGCTAGATCATACAGATCATACAGATGAGGAATCTATCTTCCCGGAAGGATCTAGGTCATGAAGCGGGAATCGATCATCTATATCCTAGGCGTGAAACAAAACGAACCCATGCCGGCGGTGCGAGCGAGCTTCAATCTAGAAGGTTCAGCTGGTTCGGCTGGATTAGCCCTCTCCAACCCGAGAGCCGCAAAGCCAACCATTTGGGCCAAACAAACATATCTATTTTTTTAACTCCAGCAACACATGATTATTGCCGAAGACTCGTGTGAAAAAGTGTGCGTGCGGTTTTTAGGCCCTGCCCTCACGCCATTGCGATGGGCATCACGGCTCCTGGAACGTTGTCATGGCCCGCTTTCTCCTCCTGCGTCGCGTGTTCGATTTTGGCGTCCTCCGCTTGCGCTCGGTACGAGAAGCATCTGGGGAAAAAACCGTCAAGGAGATCAGGAGCGTGGGGGGTGTACGGCGAGACGGGTCAAAGATGCGCACAGGCTACTGCGGAGGGCATACCAATATCTAGGAATCAGAACCCGCGGTGGACCCCAGAAAAAGATGCATCCCCCTGTGCATACACACCTTACGTGTAAGTAAATGTACCTGATTCTGAGCGCTGCCCCCCCCCCCCCCCCCCCCCCCCCCCCCCGTGGCTTTGTTTGTGCTTATTATGCCCAAAAAAACAATTAGCTTGTCCAACTCCCGATCCCAACCCTCACTACTACTGGCATTTTTACACGTGTACCCCTCCCACTCACCCAGCATGCAACTTGTACGACATGAAGGTGAGAGCGAAGATCCAGTAGAGAACATACGCGATGATCTCCACAGGCGTGGGCTTGCAAGAGTAGCCGAACAGCGCCCGCATCAGCCCCCAGAACTCGTGGTTGTTAGGCGCGTCGTCACAGATGTCCCACGATGGAGAGTTCTGTTGGGAGCAACGCACCAGGTGGGTGCGTATCGCGTCATGTGTACGTCGGAGGTCAGTTTTGCCGGGGTTTGCGTCGTGTCTGGAACAAGGCGGTAAGCAGCCTGTCAACGTTCGCCTAGCTAGGGCAACAAACAAATCAGTGTCGAGAGAAGTGTCCTGCTTATGCTCTCGAAGAGTTTCGTGACCGACTCTGCTGACGAGGTTATAGAAGAGACAAGAAAGAAGAAGAAAGAGTGCCCGGTTGTTCTATGATTTGTGCCGAACAATTAATACGTCGCCCCGTTGTTGTTTTTTTTTTCACTGTACAGTATTGCGGGTGACAAATAAATGTAAATAGGACCAAATATTGTTAGTAAAAACAGGGGAATATATAGGGTCTTCTCTGTACCGTAGGTCCTATTTGCTATGACCCCCCGTAACAGTAACTTGGGATTGAGACTACACAGCAGGTATTGTTGTCGTGTTTCGCCATCCGGCAATAAACGTGTTGAAAATGCTATGGGCTTCAACGTTTATCACTCATTCATGGGCATCCCCCCTCCCCCCGAAAGAAAAAGCCAAAACTAATGGAAACCCGCAGACACAAAAATGCAAACCTATTCACCAGGCATATCGTCGCGAGTCGATTGTGATGGGATAGGGTTATAATATACGGAGTATGGTACCTTAGAACCGCAGTCCCCTTTTGGGGACAAACAACTCTAATTTCAAGTAATTTGTCCCCAAAACGGGACTGCGGTTCTAAAGGGGTTCACAGCGTTGCCACGACCGTTTGTCAGCGCTATTGACAGTTTCTCGCCAACGGTAGAAGGAGCTAACGTCGAACATTACATTTTCATATTATCGGAAGGCTCTCTCTCTACCAGATACTTCCGAAAAGACCTTAATGCTGTTCGGTGTTGGCCTAAAGGGTTATAAACCGATAGCTCCATCAGTCCCAGTGACATAATTTGGCCATATGTGCCACTATTGTTTTTTTTGCCTTCGGACACCGGGGGGGGGGGGAGTGTGGTGAAGTTTGATCTTTTTGTCGCCTACCTTCGAATAACCTCAATTAATAGTGTTGTTATCGTTGGCATCACTATGTTTGCACACGTGTTCAGATCAGATAGATCAGATCCTCACATGACTCTCTAGATATTTCAGGCAGATATGTTATGATCTGTATGATCTGTATGATATACTGTAGCTCGTGTTGCCGGGTGGGAGGAGCTGTGTGATAATGTGCATGATCTACTGTAGCACATGTTTCCTGGGCTGGGTCGATACACAGATAGATCATGCACAACATCTCGTATCGGCAGCTTATGATCTATTTATAGAGTATCTACAGTGGACAGATATATCAGATATATCGTGATCTGCTCTATAGTACGTGTGTATGTTTGTCGTCTAACAATGATGTCAGGTAGCATGAGCTCCAAAGGCGACCATTCGTAAACATTGCACACCTTGGACAAATTATCTACAGATCATCTACAGACTATCTACAGATAATATACAGATCATACAGATCGTCCCCACTTCATCCTCTAATAACATGAAATACAATACTTCAAGGCAGACGGATTTGCGGTCTTGAATGATGTTGAATATTGTTGCCGGATAGGACCCGAACAATCTGCGCATCATGTCAACAAGAACGCAGCAAAGAAGGGAAACGAAAACATGCTGCTGCGGTTATTTTCTCACCATGTGGTTGCGCTCTCCCTCCCATGTGCCGAACACTCCCAGCTCTTGAAGTTCGTGCACGCCGTGGGAGAAGAGACCCGCTGCGTTTTTTCAAAGGAGGGTTTCCATGGGTGGTCAAGAGGCCGCATCATTGGAGGGGTTTCAATAGTTGGTGAAGAGGTCGTATCGTTAAAGGGGTTCACATACGAGGTAAAGAGGCCGTGTCATTAAGGGGGTTCCATAGGGGGTGTGGAGAGGCCGCTTCTTTTAAGGGGTTTCCGTTAGTGGTCAAGAGGCCGTGTCGTCAAGGGGCTATATTTCCATAGGTGGTAAAGTAGCCGTGTCATTAACCCTTTGAGTACTGCAGTCTCGTTTCGGGGGCAAAGCACTCGAATTATCACTATTAATAGTTTATCCCTAAGCGGGAACGCAGCCCTAAAAGGGTTAAGGGGGTTTCCATAGGCGTTGAAGAGGCCATGTCGTCACGGGGGTTTTCGTACGCGGAAAAGAGGCCGTGAGGAAAACGGGTGTAAGCGAAAGATGCGGCACTCACGCTCTAAAATGCCTGTTTTCGCACACGGCGACACCTATTGGCACACCGGGTTTGCAAGCAGAAACCTGAACACCCCCTCCACCAAGCCCGCCCTCGCTTGGCACCTTGATCCCTCTGAACTGACCCTGGGCATATAATAAGTCACCGGCAGGGTCCACCAAGCCACCAAGCACCCAGATGCCACGCCGACCTGATCCACTCCAGTATCCAGCCCCCACGGTGGGCCCGAAAACTACGGCATGGTATGTTTACGCACTATAATTACACACCATATATGGCCCCCCGTAACACGGTCAAAACAAGCAAAAAAAAAGGAAAAAAAAAAGAAGCGTTTTCGCAACCAGCGTATTCGCAAGGGTTGTGCAGAGTTTTGCTTGCACACCCGGTGTGCCCTTCCGCGTTCCCTGATTGCAGACGGCTAGGTGTCCCCTCGGTGTGAGGTACGGGTGGCGGAACGACGATACAAGAAAAAAATAAATCAGCCCGGTTGGGTTTCTACACGATAAAAAAAAAATACAGGGGACGAATAAGATACACACTTTTTTTTTTACGTACGGTACAGTAAATAGTACAGTAGTAAATACGTTGTAAATGACTCATTCATGCCCTGTCTGAAAGGGGAATCTGCTACGGCCCTTTCATAGGTGTATTAGAGGTGGGACATACGCGTATATGCAACTGGGAAAAAAAAGAGCACGGAAGATTCTAACGACCATGACCTCGTAGCTTCGTTGTATACCCCTCCCCGCATCGCCACCGCCTGGTACTGCGAAACCCAGCAGTAATGGCTGTCTATTGCGGGGGGCTAAAGCTATAATCAGGACCGATGATGGACGCAAAAACCAGGTATCCCCCTATGTTTACACGCCACATTTAGTCATCATTGCTACGCCCCGCCGTAACAACAGTACATATTCCGGGGGGGCTAATGTTGTAATCAGGACCCATGATCGACCCGCACACCATGTATGTATCCCCCTTCGTTTACGCACCCTCTTTGGTTCTGATTGCTGTCTTTGCCGTACTACAATAGTAGTATAAAGCATGTATGTTTCGGTTGACGGCTATATTGCGATCGAATCATTATATCACCGGCAATGAAGAGGAGAACGATGGTTGAGGCGAGGAGCAACTTCTTGAGGCTCGCCTCCTTGCCCACCCTGAAGATGAACCACCCGACCAAGAGCCCCACCACGATGCCGAGAATTCCGGGGATAGGGATGGCCTTGGCCTGCGGGGGCAGGCAACCAAAAAAATGTCGGATGTGTGTAAAAACTACAGCAGTCGTAGTGCAACGGCTGTTATGCAAGGGGGGGGCATTGGGAGGGACAATTGCGATGCGCACCCCTCGATGGGTTGCCGAACCTTTAGCGGAGGACAACATCTGACGGAAAACGTTTTTGGGGTGAAAGAAGAGGTGATTTTCGGTGGCTCTTGACCGATCGGAAGGGCGGAACGTTTCCGAACCCACAACCGCAACGCAAAATGGCATAAGTTCCTGTGTTTCACACCACCAGAGCTGCAGCAGCGTTTTTCCTTCAGAAGGTTTCCAGAAGAGGCGGGGGGCACCCTGATTTCGATATTTAGTTTACATCGAGTCAGCACCAGGGCAGAAACCGCTTTTTTACGAGTACAGGTAGGTATGCGACAGCCCTGGAGAAACTCCTACCAGGTATTACGGGGAACCATAGTTAATAGGACCAAATATTGTTAGTAAAAATGGTATACCCGGTAGGTTGTTACGTATACCATAGGTCCCATTAACTTAGGGTTAGGCCCCCCGTAATTGTTTGAGCCAGACTTTCAAGTCCTTTTTCTTGTTTTCACGTGAGGCAGGGTGTGCTCTACACTTATTTTAGTGTACAAAGCGATTTTCTCATCATTACTGCGACACAAGCGATAATTACAGCCGCCGACGTGAAGTCAACTAGTGATAACCGAAGGTTCCGTTTGTTCACACCCACCCCCCCCCCCCCCGGTGGGGACACAAAAAACAGAGAAAACAAAAAAAAAGAAGCATACGTAGCACGTCGGCATTTTCATCACCAAGGTTTTCTTCGTGCCATGGTCGACTCGCCCCAGTTCCCACTCAAGCGCTGTGCAACAGCCTCGCAGGAACAAAGTACGCGTACCGCACATATTGCGGGGGGAACACAGTAATCAGAACCAAACACGAGCGTCTAAACATACATACGGGGAGATATACCTGCTTGTTTTTTTCGGGTACATTCGTGGGCTCTGAATACTACAGCACGTATATCCCCCCGCTATATTCTTCGGGGGAAACACACAGCAGCATTCCCCCGTTAATACTAGTATTCTTCGGGGAAACTTACAGTAGTATTACCCCGCTATATTCTTCGGGGAAACATACGGTAGTATCAATCGTCAGAACCAAATATGGTGCCGTCAGTACAATAAGGGGATACACTTTTTTTGGGGGCGCAAAGTGGGTGCTGGTTCCCCACAATAGTTGACGTGGTCACGCGGTCACACCTCGTAGTTGCTGCTGGTGCCGGCCAGGAAAATGACGGTCTCGATTCCCTCACGGAACACGGCCATAAGCGGCAGCCAGAACATGTAAGAGTACCGGAGGTCCGATCCCTTTTCTTCGGCCTTCTTCATGCCCGCCTGAGGAGGAGGCCAAACATCCACAAGTACAACACACAAGCGAGGGGATGCTCAACAGAGTGTGTGTCGTCGACAAGACCTCCAATGCTCGGAAAAAAAAGCACTTGTCATACGTTGACCGACGCCTCTTGAGACAACAGACGCCAAATCAGCGTGTCCGGCGCACCCAAAAACTAAAGCGATCAGTACCGCACTACTGACTGTAGCAGGCAGAATTTTTCCTAGAGGAGGTCAAACATACAGGGAAAGCACACACACAGCAGTAGCTCGGTGATTTAACCTTAGTAAAATCGAACACGAGTTACGACTATTACGGGGGACCACCAGTAAATAGGGCCCACGGTACGCACAAAAACCTATATATATACCTATTTTTACTAACAACATTTGGTCCTATTTACTATGGCCCCCCGTAATAGGAAGCAGAGAGAAAGGAAGGGCGAAGGCAATCAACGGGATAGGAAAAAAAAAGGAAAAAAAAAAACGGGCTAACGATGAAGAGACAGCGAGCGGTGACGGCGGCTTTAAAGAGAAGGCTGCGGATGGTGCACTATAACCTCCTACCCGCGAGTTGAGCCGGAAAAGGGAAATCGATGATAGTAAAAAAGAGGAACAGGGCAGAAGGAGAGAAGAGGGTCTGCGAAAGCAACTCTCGGGGGGCGGGGGGTGACGACTCACTTGAAGCTTCCTCTCCCACTTCTCGCGCATATGAGCGATCTTGAGCATGGAGGCGGACAGCACTGTGATGATGAACGACGCGGTGAGCATCTGTCAAATCAAAGCGGCAAGCAGGTGACCAAGCGAGGAGCGCGTCGCCACAGGACAATGGAAGACCACCTCCGCCTGTTAACCCTTCTTCAATTTTTGCACTGCACAGCTAAATACAGAAACCTGGATCTCACTCCATTTTCAAGTATGTTTGCCCCCGCAAGGGGAGTTCAGTCCTAGAGGGGCCAACTAAAAAAGCGGAGTCAGGCACGGTTGTAAGCGGGACGGGGGGGGGCTGGAAGTTTATCTCCTACCACTGTCTATAGAGTAGAGCCAGGCTTTATTGACAGCACGAGCGGGAGAGGGCAGGGCATCTCCTATCAACCTCAGCAGAGCCGAGCATCACGTAAGGTATCATCTCGTGGTGACTACGAGTAGTAGAGTCAGGCGTCGCACCAGGGTGAGAGGGGGAGGTACATACCACACGGGCAGTAAAAATCGTGAATAATATAGGACACGCAGAACGGGCACAAACGCTCACTCGATATTTATTTGCCTCAGAACGACCGAGCAGAGCTCCCACATTTCCTGCGTGCAACGACTTCAGGGAACAACAGCGGTCTAGATGTAACACAGTACCGGACACCTAGTAAGAAAAAGGGGAGCCGGTCGATGCTGGATTTCTTATTTTGAGAACGGTTGAGGCTAGATTTCTTGTTTGAAAAAGGGGTGCGTTCTACAACCACTTCAGTGCAATGACTCCCGCATGTCTTACGTTCCTGTGGAATCTCAGCCTGCCTCTTTTTTATTGATCGTTTTCTTGTTGGGGCCAGCCCTGCATGTAGGCTATCAATGTACTACATTTAGTGTGTGAGCTCCTAAAGAAAGCCGAGCCTGACGCGTGGGGCTGCCCTTCTCAAGCTCATACACGTACCGCTGCACGTGTAGCCCACGACTGCACGAGGGTGGTTTTTGGTTCTGTTGTTTGCGACGAACATATTAGCTGGATCCCGCACCGCGCAGATAGTTGGGGATGGATATGTTGCGGCTCAACCTCAGAACAGCTGATGATGCGAATTATTTCTGCTGGCGTATCGCTGCTGTAGTTGCAGTTGCACGCTTCTTATCTGCCCATAGAGTTGAACATCATCAGTACAGCACTACTAGTGGTATAATAATACGAGCACTCCTGGTAGCAACTGCAATGACGTCACAAAATCGGATTCCAACAGCGTCCCGTTCAGCTGAATCTCCGCGCGCGAACAAGCGACCGCGAAAACATCCGACGCATATTTATAACACCAAATTAGTCTGCCCCCCAAAACGCGGTTTGATACGCTCCACGAATCTGGACTTACTGATGGAACGCAACGTTGGCTCTTTGCTCTACACCCGACCTCACTCCTTTCCTGTTAACAGTCCCGTTCGACACACAAACCCCAACTTTCTTACGCTCAATCTCACACATGCAGGCCTACAAAAAAATAAATAAGGTGTAGTCACGCCGAGCGCGTTGCACTCACCAAGATGGCTTCGACGACGTATTCCGTATCTCCCTTAAAGAACTGTTCGTTGGTCTCATAGAAGGCGATGATGAAGCAGATGCCGATCGCGATGGCGCCAAAGAGGCCAGCGAACGCTCCCTTCCACACGGCGGGCTTGAGTTCTTGTCTGTCGATCTTGTTCAGGAACTGGAGCAGCACGGAGATGATCACCACCGCCTGCAAAAAATCGGGAGAGCGGTTGAAAGACGAGCGTCGGGTGGAGGGGGGGGGAGAGGGAGGGGGTATGTACTCATTATCATGCATGGCGATAGTCCTAGACCCTCGTCTCCCTACAATACCGGGACGGAGGGGGGGGGGGGGTGTTATGTCTGCCCCTGTCGCTGCCGGTGCAGCTACGTACCGTAGTAAGGTTAATAGTGCGCTCATACAGAACGGAACAGAGTCGGGAAGTGTGACCGTGAGGTAGAGCGGTAAAAAAAATGTTTTTTTTTTCTGAAAGAAGACCGAGCATCGTTCGAGAAGGAGAGAGTCAGCACGCGTCGAGTCACATGCCGGTATACTTAGGCATGCCGATTCGTTATTTTTTCTACTCTAATGTGTTTTCGTTTGGCATCCCCCGCCGGACATTCGTTTGGTGGTGGTGCTTTTGATGCGGGCGATCGGCGCAAAGAAGTTGATGTTAAGTCGGCAACTACTGCCGCTATGTTTATTCAAATTTAACAAAAACCGCCGACGGAAAGTCAACTTGAACAGACAGCAGTAGCTACAGGCCTTTTCCGATTATTTTTCGTTTTGTCGCTATCGAAAAGTGGCACGAATGAATGTTTTTTAGCCTCTTTCGTGTTTCAGTTTATGTTTCGGGCGATCGGCGGAAACTTCAAGTTGATGCTGCTCACGTCGGCAGCTGCCATTTACGCTTGCCCAAATGTGACATCAGCCGCCGACGTACGTAAAAAAGACATCTGCAACTGACGGCAGCAAGCAGCTGCAGGTTTACATTTTTTTCTCTCGATTGTTTTTTGGTTTCATCACACACGACCGAGAAGTGGCACGAACGAACGAATCATGTTATCATCGTGCGCATGCAACCGAGTTGCCACGCACTCAGCCAACGAACGCCTTCTATCACTTACCCAGTCACCCAGGGACTTACTAACGCCCCCAAGCAGACGTGGAGAGACCGTCGGCGCTATGCCTCGTTTTTTGCCAACCACGGGATAGTCGGGAGTCACTGTCACCCCCGACCCCCGACCCCCGATCGAGGAGGAAGAGAGGACGCCTTGTTTTCTCGTCGGCGAAAGAAAAAAAGAAAACGTTTACGCCTCGTACGCACCATGTATACGAGTTACCATTGGTGCCATTTACGGAGTACCGCACAAAATCCGCAACGCCTGCTTGCAAATAGAGACATTGAACACATTTCAATCATTCAAACTCACGGCTGGCGCTTGTTGTTTGTTTGTGAAGACACATGGATCGTGGGCGGTTCTCGAGAGATCACGCTAATGACCCGTTTCTCGTCGACGCTCAGGTTTCTGTCAGCCAAATTTGCTCGCTACTTTATAGACCTAGAGTCTACGCCACCACCAGCACCCATTCATGAATTGAATATTCAATACCAGGTACCAGGTACTCAATATCTGCCGAGGAGAGAGAGACCAAGGAACAATTTCAACTTCCTGCTGTGTGATATAAATCTACGGTACGTGTGGTACCATGGTGCGTCACGCCATTTATTACCAATCTTCTAATGGTGACATCACATCACGCGAACCATTCGTACACAGGCTCCACCCCCCGTAGCCTCGAACCGGTCGAAAGTCGAAAGCGTGCTGAAATTTCGGGGCCGGGTGATCTAATATCGTTTAGTTTCCGAACAACTTTGTTTTTAGCCGAAAGGGTGCCTCGAACGCGCCTCGCTGTGTGCTACACCCCCCCCCCCCGGGCGTGATATCTACGGCCATGCATGATATCGAGGATCTCCCCTCCCCCTCGGTGTGGTGTGTATGATACTACTGCCGGTTGGATGACGGCACCAGAGATGCATGTTGCAGAGCATGTGCAGCGGTGGATATACATACATGTCATGTGTGCATTGGCACACCGACCGACAGTTCGACAGCAAGGTCAGAGGTTGGTGTTGTCAACCATCCAAACCTTTTTTCCGCGCCGACTTGCTCATCATGCTAACAACAACAACAGCAGCACTACTGTTGTACCTGGTATGTCACTGCTGTGCTGCACAAAGCAGTGCTTCGTACAGGAATAGGGAGTTCAAGCTTTAGCTTTGACTACGTATCACAATCCATCATCACCCATGACATATTTCCGGTAGCACACATACCCCCGGCCTGGTACCCGGTACGAACGATTGCAGTAAGAGAAATAAACGAAGGTCTGACCGATCTCCAGACACAGCGCACCACCACCACAACAACAGCCCACCAACACACATACCACACACCTCAATCGTTTCCCGAAACGTGATGAAGAAGGCTGGCACGCTGAAGTACTCGGTGGAGCTGTTGTTGCCGAGCGCGTCGTCGGTGTCTTCGCTGCTGCTGGCAGCTGCAGCCCCCCCATCTTCGCTACTGCTGTCCCCGCTAGCAGCCGCAAAGGAAGTCATCGAGGCCAAGCCGACAAGAGCCCAGAGGGCCAAAGGCCCGAGGTTGCTCGGGATGCTTGGCATTGCCAAGGTCAACATGTTACCAGACAGTGGTTGGCTGTTGTCGAGGAAAGAGGAAATGGTAGGAGGATGGTGAACGGATGAGCTGACAAGAAGTGTCAGAAACGTCAGCGTCGGTGAAACTATGGTCAGTAGAAAAGTAGGTTGGCTGTACAACAGCAAGCAGTAGAACAGCAGCCAGCAGCAGCAGCCGCAAGGGCACGCGGCGTGTATCCAAGGGCACGCGACGCAAGCGGTGGGATTGGGAACGCTTCGGGAATATTTCAGAATTATTTTTTCAACCATTTCGGATTTACATACTCGTACATACGTACCATGGTACCAGTACGAGTTATAGATGCGTGTATCTTGTATCTTGCATCTTGCTCTTTGACGCCCAGGAGGCGCCAGACACTCAAACATATTCCTATTAATACGAATTCATGATCATCATGCGAATTCATGATCAGGCCAGAGCAAGAGTAGCCACCTGCTTGATTATCTTCTTCGATCAGGCACCACACCATGCATGTGCGCGAGCACGCACGCATGCAGAAAACGATCTGCATCAACCAAATGCCTACTGCGGTCGCAGGACCTGACCAGGACAACAAGAGGGCCATGTTGCGTGGGTTGAATTATTTCTGCCTAATAATATTAGTTGTCAACACAGAGTGCTTCACAGAGTAGTGTGAAGATGGTGCCGGATATATATAGCTGGTAAAAGGGGCACAGGGATGTCGGTGCTGGCTAGAGCACGCTGCTTGTAGTTCACGGACTTCTTATTATTGCTCCTCAAGTGAGTTGAGAGACAGGGGGGAGAACTCGAGTGAGCAGTAGGGGGGGCTTCGCCAGGAACACGGCTCAGCCCAGATGTCAACCAAAACTAGCCTGGTATGCAGATACGAGTATTCCCATACAGAAGATTCCCAAAGCGCTACGTACGTGTAGTTATACAAGAATCGCATACGGGTATGCTCCCAAAACGCTACGCGAAACCGTGTAAGATTCGCAAACGGGTATATGTTCCAAAAACGCTACCCTTGATCCGTACGGTATAAGATTTGCAAACGGTAAATGTACGTTCCTACAAGGTTCCCCTCCGGGATGTGGGTATGGGAGTGGCGCAAGTTAATTTACATTGCCGTTGTACAGTAGTACAACAAAAGTTTGCACGAATTTTGTATCAACCGCAGTACTGGAGTGTGCTGTAGTGCTGCGCCACGGGATCGTACAGGACATTGCACGAGTTTGGTTCGGGGGGCGAGCTTGGATAGGATGTACCTGCATATATACGTTAAGTTGATGTCGATGTTGAACAAATGGTTGGCGGCGATAATTTCGATATGTGTGCCGTAAGCATATGCGTTGGACATGAGGTTGAGGTAGTGACCCACTGAATCATAGAGTGTGTCGGGTTGGCCACTGGCAGCTACAGATTCGTTTTGAATACCGCCTGAAATAATTTCATCGAATGACATATCGAATGAGGGTATTGGATCATGCAGGTGATCACGGATGTATGTGTTGCAGTATTTATTTGCTGTCGGGTAACGAAGTGTTTCTCAGGGTCACCATGCACTTTGCGAGCGATGCAACGAAGCAAGCAGGCACCGTCTCCTACCTCATTAACAACGAACCAGTTGTTGGTGTTGTGTGTGTTGTTGTTGTTGTCGTCATCGCTGCTAACTTCGCTGTCGTTGTTATCGCTGTCGTTGTCGCTACTGCTTTCGCTGTCGTTTTCATTTTTTTTTGCATTAATTATCATTATTTGCGGAAGGGTCAACATTCAAATGCAAGGGTTCTCTCTCCCAGTTGCAGCCAAAATGAACTCGCGAAAGACGACGTTGGCAACGTAGGGGACGTTATCTATGAGCCTATTTTCTTTGACGAGGCAGAGGATTTTTTGTCGCGAGGTGGTGCGGCTGAGAGCGACGTACAATTGTCCATGTGTGAAGACATCATCTATCTCTGAGATCGAGGCCGACGACGTTCTTAAGTGTTTGTCCC
This sequence comes from Nereocystis luetkeana, assembly GCA_031213475.1. Taxonomy (NCBI): domain Eukaryota; class Phaeophyceae; order Laminariales; family Laminariaceae; genus Nereocystis; species Nereocystis luetkeana. The sequence continues at coordinate 9,294,484 of JARUPZ010000020.1, forward strand.
TGCGATTTGTTTAGTGTCATGGCGTAGCATAAACGGAGGGGGAATTGATGACGATGGAAAGTAATTCCTTTGGCGCCAATCTGAACTTCGAAGCAAATTCTGGGTATTTTAACAATTAATTGGAAATCCTTCTGCGATAACTTCGACATCAACGACAGTAGCAGAGAGACCTCGTACGACTCCTTTTTTTCCATTAACGAGGCCACTGTCAAAATTAATATTCCTGATGAACATTACCAAAGCTCCTATTTTAAGTTGCAAATCATGTGGAGGTGTGCCTGGTACAGTAACTGTGTTTAGGTATTAATAATTCTACGGACACGACCTCCGGCATGTTTTCTGTGTCATCGGTGACGAGTCGGTCTGAACTCTTCTCGTGCTGGGCTTCTCCTGGCAACATGTCTAGAACGAATTCGTTGATTTCGTCTATGCTGTCATTATTAGTGGGTGCTAATATGCCACGATCATCAAAATTGTTGTGGTTTACCTGCAAAAGATCAGGATAATAAACGGCTTCAATGAGGTCTTCGAAGTTAGTGGTACCCTTGATCTGGCACGTATGTTCGGAGCCGTCAGGGTTCTTTGTTGTGTGCTTGAGAGGTATCACGGTAGACCCATCGGCAAGCATTATCGGTGCAATGTCGCCTTCGCCAACGGCTAGTACAGTCTGCGCGTAGGGAATGTCTCCCCGATCTCTCATTGACTTTGTGAGACGGAAACGTTGGACATGTTTCCAGAGATGCGAGGACAAAAAAGCTTCATCGACAACGTCTGCAGCAGTACCAAACTTCACAATTGGACCGCACTGGCGCCAATCTCCTGAGAACACAATCGTTTTACCACCGAAAGGGAGGTCGTTGTGCATGAGATCTCTGAGCGTTAAATCTAAAGCCTCTGGAGCGTATTTGCTTGACATTGGGCATTCGTCCCATATTAATAATCCTGCTCGTTTCAACACGTCAGCTCTTTGAGACTCTGCTTGGATATTGCACGTGCTACCACTAACTGCGGCTGGACCGAAGGGAAGTTTAAAAGTTGAATGAGCTGTGAGACCACCAGGAAGGATCAATGCTGCTATGTCAGTAGATGCGGTGCACAAGACGAGTGTACCACGGGCTCTAAGAGATGCAGCGATTGTCATTTCAGTGAATGTTTTTCCGGTTCCGGCGGGGGCATCGATCATGTATACACCCCCTGTCTCTTGTATGACGCTGGATGTAATGGCATCAAACACTGTTCTCTGTTCTTGGGTAAGTTGGGGGATAAGTTGATTGGACAACTAACTCTTGCATTTGTTGTCGGTCGAAAGCTCCGAGCAAGCGGTCGTACTCTGTGTTGTCGTGGTGAACTTTGGGCAACCCGTATTTATCTGTCGTTCTGCCATGTTTGTGAAGCATGAGATCTATGGACTTTAGGGCAGCATTAATGGCAGCGGGTTGTTGTGCAAGATTAGAGGCGAAGTCTGCGGCGAGATCGTCTTGGAAAATCTCCCACAGGGCTGTTGCAGGTGCACCATGCAAAATAAGCGTTGTGAAAAGTTGACGCAATTCTTTGGCGGTTGGTTGAAAACTCAATGGCTTCCTGCAGGCATATAGTGTATTCTTCAACGCCATGAACGAGACCTAATCCGGTCGCCCCGGTGGTTCAAGTGGTTAACCTCGAATTCTACTTGTTTGAGTCCTGGGTTCGAGCCCTAGGAGGGTCGGACTTTGACTTTATTTGCAAAAATAAAAAATAAAAAGGGATTCAATTGTTGAGAGCGCCTTGCAGCGTGGGTAGGCACAATTCGATGCGAGTCGACGAGGGAAGAAAGGCTGAAATCTTCTCGCGATAAAAAAAATGAAGGCACGTACCGTAGCGGGAAGGGGGGAGAAGAGCCTGCTATGTGACCCCGGATCTGAGTTACGAGTTGGAAGGAGAGAGAGAAGAAGATGTGCGAAGATAATAAATAGGATGGAAAAAAAAAAAAAAAAAAAAAAAAATAGCTCTTGCTGCATGTTCGAATGTTTCTTGGAGAAGGCCATTGACGGTCCGGATACGCGTCCAGCTGGTCGAGGCTTCATGAAGTAAGAGCAGTCGTAGAAACCATATATCACCTTGGTCAGGGCTCATGTACTGAAGGCGAGCAACCACTGGCTTTGTCCGGGGATAGACAAAGTTGAGGTAGCGATCGCGCCATTGCCTCGTGGACGTGCCGTTGTCGTCTGAGTTTTCGTCGTCGGTGGAGTCGTGATGGCCCGCATGAGCTCGCTTTGATGTTCGTTCTTTTGGTTGAATAATGTATTGCTCGTAGTATTGTAGGTACGTTAAGTCGTGAAATCGTGGGTAGTGAGGGCGTCCGAAGTACTTCATCAAGTTTGATACGGAGGAGGCGGCTACCGATCGTTGTATCTCCGTAGAGTCTGCTTCGTCTAGCACAACTGGTTGCTCTCCTTGAAGGTGAACAAAGAGTAGAACGACTGTGGGTACGCGCTCTTGAGACCTAAATCCAAAAATATGCCACATTGCCTCGGAGCTTGAAATGTAGCGGACACTGCGATACGCTTCTATTTCGTTGCCGTTGTACGTTATTTTTGCTCGAGTAGAGTCGGCAGCCTTATACGCATACTTATAGAGGTACGCAATGACAGCTCGTCCCGTTACCATGTCGACGCAAATATGGCAATCGTACTTCATAATCAAGTACGGGTTGTACGGCACTATGGATCGATTGTCTATGTTCGTTTCCACGGTCTTGTTTTCACCGTTTTTGCATTTTATTGTGGCGTTGTCTTCGTTGTCTAGTCTGCGGTATTCAGCTCGACCTGACTCTCTTCGTTGAGAGCGAGGCTACAGCGAAAAGGTTGGGGATAGTGCATCTTACAATATTTTCTTTTGGTTTTGGAATCTGTTTTCATGCAAGGTGCCGGAGGGTTGAATGTACCACACTTCTTATGAACCATATACTGGAGGACTTTTCGTCGAAGTTCACCGTTTGCAATTTTGGGATCTGGAAGGTTTGTCCATATCCATTATTTGTCAACTTCTTTTAACTGCTCGGGGCTGGATCCTTCGAATTTTATGATGATGTGGGCATGGACGTAACCTCGGCCTTGGTACTCAATAACATAAAGCATGTAATGCATCTTGCCGAAGAGGTTGTTCTTTAGATCTGCCAATAGAGATCGGAGTTTCATTTTGAAAACACGGTTGACCAAATCTGGGCGATCCATTCCTGTTTGACCTTTCTTTGTGTAAGTTTTCTACTATCTCGGGCCATTTCGGGTTTGCTGTGAACGTTACCATCAAGTAAGTGTGGCTTTCCCATACGTGTGACTACGGCCATTGCATCCAATTGCTTTCTTTTGCGGTTTGCTGGGGCTCCATGAAAACTGACTGGGAGGCGTTTTCCAACGGTAGCCTCTGGGGGAGCGTCGTTGATAGCGCTAAGTGTTGTGAGACGTTTCTTTGGAAGTTGTTTATCGCAATAAGAAATAACTATATCATCTTGCCTTGCATAAGAGTCACAAGCATGTTCTTGAGCAAGCGTCGACAGGATTTGGAAAGCGGGCTCGCACAGGAGTCGTTGACGACAATATTGAAAAATCTGAACTGGTTTCCCAGTAGTGGTTGAGAGTGTGCGGGATTTTCTGTTGTCACCATACCATCCTGGGCTCCAACCTGGCTCGCCAAAATAGTGCAAAAGTGGGAATTGTAGAGATTCATATAACACGGACCAGATAGGCACGAACCGAGGCTGGCTACATTCGTCAGTTGGACCGCTGCGTGGAAATGTGTAGACATGCCTTTGGGCAGGTGTGCGGTCATCGTCTTTGTATACTAAAGCTGCAATTTCAGTGCGAGCGGTTGGTGTAACACGAGCAGTCTCCTCGAATGATATGCACAGGTTGTGGTGTTCGCTCTGGTCGATTTCAAGGAGCAGTGTACGATATTGTTTGACCCATTTGTTGTCTTGTTTTATGCGATTGCTCAAGTATGTGAGAGTATCTGCATCTAGTTTCAAGCGTTTGGCGTTTGTTTGAATCTCATTGTCATAGATGTACATTCTTGCTTGGTTGTTAGCTACGGTGCCTCCGTACGATTCACGGAAACTATCCATTACACGGTGATACGGTTTGCCGTGTAGCTTGAGCATGCTAGGGTATGAGGGTTGTGTCCAAGTGGGCGAAGGTGATGCTCCAAGGGCTGTCATCGCAAATAAATTTGCCATTATAAGAGCGTTGGCGTTTCAGGAAACTAGGCGAGCTAAAAACATCCTTAATATCTTGAGGAAGAGGAAGGAGTGGGTGTGCACAACATACTTGCCTTTGCTGCAACAGTTTATGTTCTCTTCTTTCCATTTGAGGGCATTGCAAAACTTGCACTTGTTATTGAGTGGGTTGTTCAAGTTCAAGTACCGAACACTGTGCGGATCGGGCAAGACGACAGAAAGGTCTCCAAATGGAAGGACCCCAAGACGATGAGAACGTGAAAAACCCGATGCCGGTGACGATGTAGGCCTGCTCATCACTTAAAATTTTTCTTGTATTTTCTCTTGTATGAAACCTTTAACCAAGCGTTCCCTGAAGAAGTCACCTATGGCAATTCCTTTATACCCTTCTATTCCTTTCTATTCTCTGTAGAGATATGTCTCTTGTATGATTTTTTTTTTAACCACGCGTTCCCTGCACTCGTCTGCTTGGCAATTCCTTCCTATTCTCTGTAGAGATATACTTCTCGCGTACTGGCTTGCTTCTCGCGTACTCGCTCGCGCAACGCTCAATGTTCTAAGTTCTGAGTTCAATGTTTTCGATGTTCTATGTTCTGGGCCTAAGAAAGGTCAAGTTGCTCGCCCCCGCCCCTGGCGAGGCCCTCGCGGGCGCGCTTGGACGGGGTAGAGTTCCGGCTAGAGGCGCTGTTCCGAGACCTCTGGGCGCTGTTTTCCGTTGCACGCAAGTCCGCTTCCGTGGTAATCTCCTCCACCATCAACCGGCGGCGCTTGAGAGCACACCCGACGTGCCACGGCTTGATGCACGACGCCACGAGATGGTCGCCTTCAGCGATAAAGGCGCTGTCCTCGTCACGGAGGCAGTCTTGGCACCTCGTGCCAATCTGTAACAACAGGCGGCAATAATATAGAAGGGAGTGGCGGAGGCGAAGCGAGTTTCAGAAATCTGGCCGATATGCACTTGAGGGATAATTGTAAAGTATCATACAAACGAAAACAATGGGACAGATAGGTTGTAGTACACACGGACCGCGCCCAAACCGCTACTATACGGTGACCGCGCTTCCAACATAACTGTGGCGCTCGAGCTAAGAATGCGCATACAAAGAGATGTGATTGCTACTACTGCTGTTGCTATAAAAGTTGCGTTTGTTTTGTGTATTTGAGCAAAAAAACAGCAAAATAACACCTTATGCCGGGCATAAAACATCGGAAACAGATATTGCACAACAATAATACTGGACCAGATATGGTGGTCGGGTAGCACCTTGAGGGGTGATATGCTTGTCGCGCCGTGCCGTGCGAAAAAATGAAAACAATGCTACAACTAAACTGCTGTTGCTCTAAAAGTGGCGTATTTTTGTCGCCTTATGTCGGGCACGCTTATTTATGTCGGCACAAAATATCGGAAACATGTATGGGCAGCACTTACTGTAGTACATGTGCTTTGGTGCTTTGAGGGCTGATTTCTCTTCTGTGCTTTGATGATTTGAGGGATGATTTCGCTGCTGTGCTGTGCTTGTTGAAAAAACTCGAGCTAAGAATGCGCATACAAAGAGATGTGATCGCTACTACTGCTGTTGTTGCTATAAAAGTTGCGTGTGTTTTGTGTATTTGAGCAAAAAAACAGCAAAATAACACCTTATTATGCCGGGCATAAAACATCGGAAACAGATATTGCACAACAATAATACTGGATCAGATATGGTGGTCGGGTAGCACCTTGAGGGGTGATATGCTTGTCGCGCCGTGCCGTGCGAAAAAATGAAAATGCTTGTTGTAAAATGGGACGTGTATTTGAATGTTAGACGCCTGTGCTCTATGCTTGTTGTAAAATGGGAATTCCCTACCACTATTACGGGGGTCCATAGTTAATAGGACCAAATATTGTTAGTAAAAATGGGTAAATATATAGGTTTTTATGTATACCATAGGTCCTATTAACTATGGTCCCCCGTAATAGTTAATTTGCTGAAAATGGTATCGCAAAATATATAACGGAAACAATATCGGAAAAAATCAGTCGAATATCGGCAAAAATATCGGCAAAATTATCGGACAAATATCGGCAAAAAAAGCGAAACATATATCGGATAAAATATTGCACGAATATCGATATCGGAAACAATATCGGACAAAAACCAGACAAATATCGAAAAAACAATATCGGAAATAATATCGGACCAAAAATAGAAAAATATCGGAATATATCGGACAAATGTCGAAAACAATATCGGACAAATATATGGCAAAAAAATACACGATGATATATATGTATACGTATATTTGTCAAATTTGCCTTTGTTTTCGCACATATCTCTTCGTACGCGCACTTTTGGCCCGAAACGCCAATCGAGTCGACTCATCTCGTTCGTGCGGTCACCGTGGTCGCGGTTTGGGCGCGATCCGCGCAGTGTGTCGCGCGTGGCAAGCCCTTTAAACTTTTTTGGCCGCGGGCATGGATAAGACAAATCCCCGGGGTTTGACATATTTTCGTTCTGGTTCTGGTTCTAGTTCTGTTTTTTTATTCGGCGGTGGCGGATAAGACAAATCCCCGGGGTTTCACATATTTACGTTCTGGTTCTGGTTCTAGTTCTGTTTTTTTTATACGTACGTAAGTGTTTCCCCCGGGTTTCTGCGTGCGGCGTTCACCTTGAGGATTTTCATCTTCGTCAAGCGCCAAAAGTTGGAGTGCACGCGCCCCCACGTAAGCCCCACCCCACAAAAACAAAGCCCCGAGACAAGTTCGACGCCACATCGCCGGAGACAGCTTCGACACGCTACTACACCCTCCGCGACAACTTCGACGCAGTCAACGACCGACACGCTACACCATCCCCAACAACTTCGACGCAGTCAACGACCGACCATGGCCGAAGCTGTTGTTGGTGAAGCCCCAGGTACACCTAGAGACAACAGGAGCAGTACCCCCTTGGCCGAGGACTGTCCTCGGTGCGGCATCCAGCTAATCCTGCTGGAGAGCAACCACCCGAACCGGGCGGACTACCCGGGCTGTGCGGGGTATCCGGAGAGCTGTGCATGGACTGGGTTGAAGCTAATCTGGTCCAAGGCTTGCAGCTTTTGCTGCGAGGAGATGCCGGCGAAGACAATCTGCTGGACGCGGAAACTCGAAGGTGAGCTGTTTGCATTTCATATGTTTTTCGTTTTCTGTGCCCGTGCTCTTACAACTGCTGTGCTCCGTATGAGCGTGCTCCGTATGCGCCTCAGCCAGGGTGTGTGTCTAAAAAGTTAACGCTGCCGTGTGCTTCTGTAACTCGTGCATGTGCGTGCGTGTGCGTGCGTGTGCGTGCGTGCATACCTACATGTACTGTCGTCGTGTCGTTGTGCTGTCGCTGTGTCGTGTCGTTAGTGTCGTGTCGTTATGCTGTCTGTAGTGCTTCAAGGCGCCGTTTTTGCGCTTTTTTGTTCAGTAAATGTAAAGATCGTGCGACATTGCAAATTAGTACAAATACGGTTCTTATATTTTCGGTCGATCGATCGTGAAGTTTTTTTTCGTTTTTTGACAGCAGTACTACAGCAGCAGTACATTTTTGCACCATCCATATTTTTTTCGTTTTCTGTGCCCGTGCTCTTACAACTGCTGTGCTCCGTATGAGCGTGCTCTGCGTGCGTGTGCGTGCATACCTACATGTACTGTCGTCGTGTCGTTGTCCTGTCGCTGTGTCGTGTCGTTAGTGTCGTGTCGTTATGCTGTCTGTAGTGCTTCAAGGCGCCGTTTTTGCGCTTTTTTGTTCAGTAAATGTAAAGATCGTGCGACATTGCAAATTAGTACAAATACGGTTCTTATATTTTCGGTCGATCGATCGTGAAGTTTTTTTTCGGTTTTTGACAGCAGTACTACAGCAGCAGCAGTACATTTTTGCACCATCCATATTTTTTTCGTTTTCTGTGCCCGTGCTCTTACAACTGCTGTGCTCCGTATGAGCGTGCTCTGCGTGCGTGTGCGTGCATACCTACATGTACTGTCGTCGTGTCGTTGTGCTGTCGCTGTGTCGTGTCGTTAGTGTCGTGTCGTTATGCTGTCTGTAGTGCTTCAAGGCGCCGTTTTTGCGCTTTTTTGTTCAGTAAATGTAAAGATCGTGCGACATTGCAAATTAGTACAAATACGGTTCTTATATTTTCGGTCGATCGATCGTGAAGTTTTTTTTCGGTTTTTGACAGCAGTACTACAGCAGCAGCCAGGGTATAAGTTTTCCCGGGTTCAACTGTGTGCCTGTATACCTCGCAGAGGGTGTTATGCTGTCGCTGTCGTGTCGTTATGCTGTCGCTGTGTGTCGCGTGTTCACATGGCTGCCTGTCCTTCGTGTCGTATATGCTGACTGTCGTGTGTTCATGGCTGCCTGTCCTTCGTGTCGTACGTTTGCTGTGTGGTCCCAGCAGTTCTCATATCTTCGGATCCTTTCTTTCTGATGCTTTTCCGGATTTGTTTCGCAGGCAAATTTTCCTCCACCGGAAGGGCGCTTTACGCGAACTTCCACCTCCACGAGGCTGACTGTGTGACCAAGACCGAAGACGAAACACCAGTCAACGCGAGGAAGCCCTCCACCAGCGACGTGAGTTGGGTTTCCCTTACTGTATTAATATTAGTAGTATATATCATCGTGTATTTTTTTGCCATATATTCGTCCGATATTGTTTTCGACATTTGTCCGATATATTCCGATATTTTTCCATTTTTGGTCCGATATTATTTCCGATATTGTTTTTTTTTACATTTGTCCGGTTTTTGTCCGATATTGTTCCCGATATCGATATTTGTGCAATATTTTATCCGATATATGTTTCGCTATTTTTGCCGATATTTGTCCGATAATATTGTTTTGATATTTGTGCAATATTTTATCCGATATATGTTTCGCTATTTTTGCCGATATTTGTCCGATAATTTTCCCGATACTTTTGCCGATATTGACTGATTTTTTCCGATATTGTTTCTGTTATATATTTTGCGATACTATTTTCAGCAAATTAACTAATGGTAGGGAATTCCCATTTTACAACAAGCATAGAGCACAGGCGTCTAACATTCAAATACACGTCCCATTTTACTACAAGCATAGCATAGCACAGCACAGCCGTCTAACAGTTAAATACACGTGGGGTTTTTTTGTTCATGTACCCCTGTCTGATCGTTTGATTGTACGATATTTTCCCTGATGTTTGTTTCGATATTTGCATTTTTCGATATTTTCCCCGATATTTGGCCAATCTTTTTCCGATAATTCCCCGATATTTGTTTCGATTTTTTTTTCAGCAAATTACCTTTCGTAGGGAAGTCCCGTTTAATCGCAAGCATCGCACACCTGTTGCTTTGTTTAATTTAGCATATGATAGCACAACACAGCAGCAGCGGAATCATCCCTCAAACTATCGAAGCACACAAGAAAACTATTTTATTCAGCTAATTCCCTATCGTAGGGAAGTCCCGTCTTACCACAAGCGCAGCACAGCACAGCCCTCTAACAGTAGTCGTATAATCGTGAAATATTTTATCCGATAAATGTTTCGCTATTTTTGCCGATATTTGTCCGATAATTTTCCCGATATTTTTGCCGATATTAGACTGATTTTTTCCGATATTGTTTCTGTTATATATTTTGCGATACCATTTTCAGCAAATTAACTAATGGTAGGGAATTCCCATTTTACAGCAAGCATAGAGCACAGGCGTCTAACATTCAAATACACGTCCCATTTTACAACAAGCATTTTCATTTTTTCGCACGGCACGGCGCGACAAGCATATCACCCCTCAAGGTGCTACCCGACCACCATATCTGGTCCAGTATTATTGTTGTGCAATATCTGTTTCCGATGTTTTATGCCCGGCATAAGGTGTTATTTTGCTGTTTTTTTGCTCAATTACACAAAACACACGCAACTTTTATAGCAACAGCAGTAGTAGCAATCACATCTCTTTGTATGCGCATTCTTAGCTCGAGCGCCACAGTTATGTTGGAAGCGCGGTCACCGTAGTAGCGGTTTGGGCGCGGTCCGTGTGTACTACAACCTATCTGTCCCATTGTTTTCGTTTGTATGATACTTTACAATTATCCCTCAAGTGCATATCGGCCAGATTTCTGAAACTCGCTTCGCCTCCGCCACTCCCTTCTATATTATTGCCGCCTGTTACAGATTGGCACAAGGTGGAGGGCTTCCTCGCGTTGACTGGTGTTTCGTCTTCGGTCTTGGTCACACAGTCAGCCTCGTGGAGGTGGAAGTTCGCGTAAAGCGCCCTTCCGGTGGAGGAAAATTTGCCTGCGAAACAAATCCGGAAAAGCATCAGAAAGAAAGGATCCGAAGATATGAGAACTGCTGGGACCACACAGCAAACGTACGACACGAAGGACAGGCAGCCATGAACACACGACAGTCAGCATATACGACACGAAGGACAGGCAGCCATGTGAACACGCGACACACAGCGACAGCATAACGACACGACAGCGACAGCATAACACCCTCTGCGAGGTATACAGGCACACAGTTGAACCCGGGAAAACTTATACCCTGGCTGCTGCTGTAGTACTGCTGTCAAAAACCGAAAAAAAACTTCACGATCGATCGACCGAAAATATAAGAACCGTATTTGTACTAATTTGCAATGTCGCACGATCTTTACATTTACTGAACAAAAAAGCGCAAAAACGGCGCCTTGAAGCACTACAGACAGCATAACGACACGACACTAACGACACGACACAGCGACAGCACAACGACACGACGACAGTACATGTAGGTATGCACGCACACGCACGCAGAGCACGCTCATACGGAGCACAGCAGTTGTAAGAGCACGGGCACAGAAAACGAAAAAAATATGGATGGTGCAAAAATGTACTGCTGCTGCTGTAGTACTGCTGTCAAAAACCGAAAAAAAACTTCACGATCGATCGACCGAAAATATAAGAACCGTATTTGTACTAATTTGCAATGTCGCACGATCTTTACATTTACTGAACAAAAAAGCGCAAAAACGGCGCCTTGAAGCACTACAGACAGCATAACGACACGACACTAACGACACGACACAGCGACAGGACAACGACACGACGACAGTACATGTAGGTATGCACGCACACGCACGCAGAGCACGCTCATACGGAGCACAGCAGTTGTAAGAGCACGGGCACAGAAAACGAAAAAAATATGGATGGTGCAAAAATGTACTGCTGCTGTAGTACTGCTGTCAAAAAACGAAAAAAAACTTCACGATCGATCGACCGAAAATATAAGAACCGTATTTGTACTAATTTGCAATGTCGCACGATCTTTACATTTACTGAACAAAAAAGCGCAAAAACGGCGCCTTGAAGCACTACAGACAGCATAACGACACGACACTAACGACACGACACAGCGACAGCACAACGACACGACGACAGTACATGTAGGTATGCACGCACGCACACGCACGCACACGCACGCACATGCACGAGTTACAGAAGCACACGGCAGCGTTAACTTTTTAGACACACACCCTGGCTGAGGCGCATACGGAGCACGCTCATACGGAGCACAGCAGTTGTAAGAGCACGGGCACAGAAAACGAAAAACATATGAAATGCAAACAGCTCACCTTCGAGTTTCCGCGTCCAGCAGATTGTCTTCGCCGGCATCTCCTCGCAGCAAAAGCTGCAAGCCTTGGACCAGATTAGCTTCAACCCAGTCCATGCACAGCTCTCCGGATACCCCGCACAGCCCGGGTAGTCCGCCCGGTTCGGGTGGTTGCTCTCCAGCAGGATTAGCTGGATGCCGCACCGAGGACAGTCCTCGGCCAAGGGGGTACTGCTCCTGTTGTCTCTAGGTGTACCTGGGGCTTCACCAACAACAGCTTCGGCCATGGTCGGTCGTTGACTGCGTCGAAGTTGTTGGGGATGGTGTAGCGTGTCGGTCGTTGACTGCGTCGAAGTTGTCGCGGAGGGTGTAGCGTGTCGAAGCTGTCTCCGGCGATGTGGCGTCGAACTTGTCTCGGGGCTTCGTTTTTGTGGGGTGGGGCTTACGTGGGGGCGCGTGCACTCCAACTTTTGGCGCTTGACGAAGATGAAAATCCTCAAGGTGAACGCCGCACGCAGAAACCCGGGGGAAACACTTACGTACGTATAAAAAAAACAGAACTACACCCAGAACCAGAACGTAAATATGTGAAACCCCGGGGATTTGTCTTATCCGCCACCGCCGAATAAAAAAAACAGAACTAGAACCAGAACCAGAACGAAAATATGTCAAACCCCGGGGATTTGTCTTATCCATGCCCGCGGCCAAAAAAGTTTAAAGGGCTTGCCACGCGCGACACACTGCGCGGATCGCGCCCAAACCGCGACCACGGTGACCGCACGAACGAGATGAGTCGACTCGATTGGCGTTTCGGGCCAAAAGTGCGCGTACGAAGAGATATGTGCGAAAACAAAGGCAAATTTGACAAATATACGTATACATATACGATAGGTATGCTACTCCATCACATCATTAGCCTACCCTGAATAGTCGTAGATGCAGATCACACGACGATAAAAGATTATGAGGCTGTTTCCTATGCGGTTCGATTTCGAGCTTCAGATGTGTATTTTTCGATCTCAAAAACGAATGACCCTGCTTATATGCAGTCGAAATATGCAAAATCTGACCGGAATTTTTTCGATTTGAGAATCCGATGACCCAAGTCGTCGGATTTTGGCCCATAATCCGACGACCTGGGTCATCAGATTTTCAAATCGAAAAATGGCATGCTCTCTAAATTCAAGATGTTATCCATGACAGCAAACAGCAGCAGAACGATCGATGAGTTGGAAGGTGACACAGCAGTATAGCGGCGTCGCTTCGCGCCCGACGCTCGGGCGGCGGGCGGCGCGACCCTCCGTGGCCGGACGTCAGTCGCCTGGCGCGGGCTCGGGCCTGGAGACGAAGAGGAGCGCACTCGGCACGCACCTCTCCGTGGATACGTACGAGTACTTGTACGTACACTGCTGTACAGCAGCAGCAGTCAGTCACAACATGGAACCCAAAATACCAAGACAGGTGGCTCTAGCGCACTCGCCACGTCTCTTCGCCGCCAGACCAGAGATGGTCAGCCTTGGCTCGGACGCTTGGGTCCTACGCGCAGTGCAGCGCACCCAGCGCGTCTCTTCGCGGCGCCAAACCACAAAAACAGCAGTTGTGGTCTCGGCGTTTGCTCAAATCTCTACACACACAATAAATCTGATTTTTCCGCATAGGAAGGCTGTTTCGATTTGCCAACTTCATATCTATCTGAAAATGTGATCGGGCCAAAATCTGAAGCTCAAAAATCGAACCGCATAGGAAACGGCCTGACCATATCATCCCAAAAAATCGGGAAGAGAGATCGAAGATGCGGCTATTCAACACAGAAATGAGGTGATAGATCTACCCCACACCTCGTAGTGAGGCTTCGAAGCCTCACTCAAGAAAAACCGGAAAGCGGAAGGAGAGAATAAACACAAAGCGCAGGAAACCAGACAAGGCGCACGGGCGTGAAGAAAAGGGAAGGCGACCAACGGTAAATGTACGTTCCTATACGATAGATATATGCTACTCCATTACAGAGTAGTTCGACTCCGGTTAGACAGCAGTAGTAGTATGTAGCGCTTGAGCGAGACGAATTGTTTCAAACACATTATATACCAGGGTATGTAACGGGTGTATGCCCGCGTCATGATATAATCACCTAAAAACTGCTGTGTAAGCAAACCTGAGCAACACCATACATACATACGTACGAACCTATTCCGAGTACCAGAAATTGAGCCATCCTTGCTGTCCTTCTGCATGCTGCTGCCGGTATGATATTATTTTACGACAGGTTGGAAAAAGAGGTACGATATACCCGGTACCTGGTACAGCAGCAGCAGAGCAAACAGTTCAGTATTCTGTAGTTGTAGCAGTATACGGGTACATGGAGTTTGGAATGAAGCGTAGCTCGATCAACATGTGTATAGCTTGGTACTACAGTACGACAGTACATTAGGTGTTTGTACGGTATGGCAAGAACTGCAGAGTAGATGAACTTTTCTACCAGGTACCCTGGTATGTATGTGTGTGTTCTTCACATTAAACCGTTCTTTCTACCCGTCGACATCCAGCACAACCAGTGTCCGTGCCGATTCTATGCCGATTGCCGATCCTAGAAGAGATACAAGTTCTGTGGTCACAAAGCTACGCCACAGAGATACTACGTTGCCACGTGTGCAGTGAGCACAGCAGTGGGCGATGCAATGCAATGCCATGCCATTATACTAGATACGACAGGCGCGACATACACATTATATGAAATAGAGACACGAAAGGAAACAATCAAAGAGAAAACAAAAAGAAAGTAGAAAGTGGACAAACCGAAAGAGAGAAGGAAAAAAAATGAAAGTAAAAACTAGAAGAAACAATCTGTCGTGCCCCCCCTCGCAGGCGAGGTGACCAACACTAGGAAAAGAACGAGCTGGAAATATAAATAACAAAAACACCACTGCTTGTAAACAGAGTAATAAGACAAAAAGAACCAAGGGAAAAATAACAAAGGGAGATAACAAACAGGCAGACCAAAGCCCAAAGCACCTTCCAGGTGGCGGCAGCAGTGCGTGGTACGAGTAGTATAGCCAGGTTCTCCCTGCTAACCCGCCTGGTACCTTGCTACCCAGACTGCCATATCCACCCTGCGTTCGTCAACTATGCCCAGCCCCTTGGCGTAGGATAATACGAAACGAGCAGAGCAGGTTCGTCATCCAACCACGCCACACGACTCCTTCAGTACGGCTTATCAATCCGAAAAGGAAGAGAAAGACATAATAAAATGAAAATCACGGAGAATCAGCGCAAGAAAGAAAAAAACAGAACAAAAGAGAAGACAAGGGAAGACCACGCTCGAACCAGTTGCACCGGTTGGTGGCACTGGTAGTATGGTCATGTTCTACTTCCTAGTCGGCCTGGTGCCTAGCTACCCTGTCTGCCATCTCCTCCCTACTTTCGTCTACCGCAGTTTCCCTTCTACTCCTCCTGTTCCCCCCCCTCTCCGCATTCCCTTGGTCGGGTTTTCTGACGCTTCTCCTGTTGCCCCCTCCACCCCCATTCCCTTGGACACCATCCACGGTGGATGCGCGGCGCTGCCTACGCATCTCAGCCTCAGCCTAGTGCCACCTCACCATGAACCGTTCAAGCAAACTAATAATCTCATCTTTCGCAAAATGTGTCCTATTTTGTACCCCTCTCAGGGCGTGTCCTGACTCCATTTGATCGATTTAACAGACTGGAAAGGAATGAGATTATTCGCGGTCGTTCGTTCTATCCCTGGTGTTTGTGGCGGTCTGTGTCCGATCAAAATTCCAGGCAACAAGCCGAGTGGGGGAAAAAAATGCCGTTAGGCCGTGCAGCTGGACTTTAGGACAGGGGTACCGTCACAGAGGCAGCGAGTGCTCCTGGCACAGAAGATAGCTTCAAACGCGATTCATTAGAGCGCCTTATATCCCTCAGACCAGGGAGTGCTGGCCGTCCAAGTGGCTCTCTCGGGACAAATCTAGAAGTTATGTTATCGGCGTCGCGGCTCGACGAGGAGTCCCGGAGCTTCAGAGAACATCGGTTCGGCCCTTTCGTAACGCCGGAGTCTCGTTCGCTACCATACCCATTTCCCCCCGGATCTCCCAGGGCGCCGGGGAGGGGGCCCGGGAACTGGACACGCCCGGAAGCGTTCTAAGGTGACACCCGGGGAGATGTAGCGTGCAGGGTCCGCCGTGTAATACTCCAGCGCGGGTGCTGGGCCGTACCTTTTTCATGTTGGTAAGACGCCACATGATCCACTTACGTTATTGTGTTGAGGCCCTCGGGGAAGATGCGATACCGGCACCGCTCCGCTGCCTGGAAGTTAACTACGGATACGTTGGAGGCAGCGGCTCAAGCGGACCCACGTCTTCGCAGTCGAGCCGCATGTATGGGAGGGGGGGGGGTCAGAGACGACGTTAACTCGCGCCGGCGGGGGCTGTGACACGGATGGGACTATAACAGCTTGGGTGGGGGGCTATCACTCGAGGCGGTTTGCCTGCACGATCTGCAGCAACGCTTTGCGATAGGAGACGAAAAGCGACCGCAGTCTGAGGATCTTCCAGAGGAGTGGGAGACATCGGAGTAATAATTGTTACAATAATAATAATAGCCCGGGTGTCTTTGAAGTCGAGGCGAGCCTTGTTTGGCCGCCCGAGCCTCGCTGTCAACCTCTCTGATCTCCACATTATCATATGGCGGGCTCTCTCCTTACCCTATACAAGGAAGAAACCTGCAGCCCTCGGTAGCGGGTCGAAGCTACCTTATCACTCGGGACCTACGAAAGTAGGACTTCATACTGGCGTCGAGTCGTAATGAGCTTTATTCGAATTCACGCAAACTTTCCAACTTTATTTTTGCAAGAGAGAGAGAGAGAGATAAGAGAGGAGCTGAAACACTACGATGGACTCAGGTGATTTCAGGGGCATCATAGATAGATGTACCGTATGTCACTGTCAATACAACGGCAAACGAAACCTGCACTGAAGGCGTGTCTTATTTAATTCCACAAGGATTGGCACGGAAGAAATGGGATGTGATTTGCGCGGTTATCTGCTGCTGCTGATTGACTCCGATCTATTTTCAAGCTGAGTACCTGGTGCAGATGCCAAGCGATCCTACCCTGACCGTATTTTTGTAAAGAGGGAGCGGAAGGAAGTAAAAAAGCAATATTAATCCTTGTTCCGGAGGACCGAAATACCGACTTGGAATGAGATTGACGGCAGTCAATTGGTGCTGCAAGTGTTGCATTTATTTGCCGAAGGACCACGAGGGTATAGGGGTCAACATGAAATGACATTTTCTTTTTGCTCTTCCCATTCATTATCTTCGCACATCTTCTTCTCTCTCTCCTTCCAACTCGTAACTCAGATCCGGGGTCACATAGCAGGCTCTTCTACCCCCTACCCGCTACGGTACGTGCCTTCATTTTTATCGCGAGAAGATTTCAGCCTTTTCTTCCCTCGTCGACTCGCATCGAATTGTGCCTACCCACGCTGCAAGGCGCTCTCAACAATTGAATCCTTTTTTTATTTTTATTTTTGCAAATAAAGTCAAATGTCCGACCCACCTGGGGCTCGAACCCAGGACTCAAAACACAAGTAAAATTCGAGGTTAACCACTTGAACCACCGGGGCACGCGATGTAACACATGTAGACGCCATAGTTCTCGCCTGTGGTAGGAGCCACGGAGTATGGCCATGGCCTGACCAGGAGGCTTAATATCCTCTATCTAGTCCCGCGCCGTGGTAACGTAGGCCCGCCTCCGTTCCTTGCGGCTCTTCTCCCTCCGCAAATCCGGCTCTTCTTCCCTTCCCCCCAATCTTCCGGTTCGTGTCCCATCGGGCTCTGCTTCTCCGCTTCCCTTGCTCTACCCACCCCCTATGCTAGATTCGCCCCGTCTACGGTCCCTCCTTCCCCACGACCCGCGGATGAGAGCGGTAAGTGCCCCCCGGGCCGGAGACTCGCCCCCGGCTCGTGTCGGACCCCTCTTCCAGCACTGGCTGCTCGTGGCCCCCTCCAAAATTATCTCGGCCGGTCCCATATTTCCGTTGTGGCCGATGCTTCCCCTCCCTTGCCGCCGAGTGTAGACGCTGCCACCCCGGGTGTTGCAGAGGCAGCGTCTGGCCTTGTCCGCGCGGTTGCCGATTGCCCCGCTGCGTGGCATCCCTGTCGCGATAGGTCTGGTGGCTTTCTGTGGCACCCGAAGCAGAGCCTTTCTGCTCAAGCTGTTCCTTGCTGAACCTGTTAACGGGTCGCTCGCCAGCGCCGGACTCGTTGCCTCTAGAGGAGCCTCCTTCGCTGCCGAAAAAGGAGGCATCATATCACCTCTTTCCAACGAATTTGGACCCCGAGGGTGGGTCTTGTCGGTTGGTCCTCCCACTCGGCGTCGAGGTCCGACAGGTACTACTCCTAGAAGTAAAATCCCATGTAGAGCCTTCGATTTGGCACAGTAGTCAAAACAGGATATTCTACAGTCGGATCCCGATCTCGACAGCGAACGGTAGCGGCCGATAGCCGCCTCCTACTCCCTCGGGCAGAGGAATCAAGATAACCCCCCTGAGGCAGACCCACAACATCGCGCACGAGGATCGGAGTCACTGGGGTCCTCCCAAGGGCACGCACCATGAGCCCAAACGTGCTTCTGTGATCGCCGGTCGTCACGAACTTGTCGGCTCCGGTCCAGGGTATCCCCGCTGAATAAGGTTGACGAACTACAAGGCGCCCCTCATCGCCGCCCACTTACCCCGCGGCTTAGCAGTGGACAACTTTCTATCGAGCTCCGCCGGGTGAAGAGGTTGGCTTGCCACCGGCCATTCGAAGCGACGTGCATGCGCGCGGGGCCTCGGGTCGGCATACCCGCCCCCGAAACGTTTCGCACGCGCCGACATCCGGCGGGCGTGCACGAGCCCTCCGTGGGCGCACGTGTTCGGTAACCTCAAGAGAGATTGGTTTAAAATACTTTGATTTGTATCGGTCTTCCGCAGTAGCCGCAGACCAGAAAAAACAGGAGGAACAAGAAGAATAGAGCAAAAGAGATTTCAGCAAGAGTGCCTCGTGTGCTCACACGCCCGGCGAGACAAAAATCTCAACAGCACATAGCAACCCGAGAGACCGTGTCGACACACTTTCCGACGCGTAACTTCGGAAATTCCCAACGAACGACACGGAATGGGTACCGGTGCGTATTAGTCCTCCAACTCCCAGCAGAGTCGTACGGAGACTTGTGCTACGGTGAGGATTGCGTTTTTCATTTTCAGCCCACACATATTTCGCTGGATCCGGTGTACACTCTTTTTTTTTACTTTGTCCGTTACGTGCCTCACCCATGGGATTGTGTATCGCAGTATTACGGGGGGGCATAGTAAATAGGACCTACAGTACACACAAAAACCTACCTGGTACCTATTTCCCTATTTTTACCAACAATATTTGGTCCTATTTGCTGTGGTCCCCCGTAATAGTTCAAACTGTATATAAAAATCGTGCGTTGGAGTTGCTCAAGCGAGAAGCCTCAGAAAATATAGGTGCGACCCCTACGCCTTTTCTTACTTTATTCCTATTAGTGTTTTTCGTCCTTCGGCGGAATATCGTAGCACGGGTTCATAGCCCGATGGCAGTACGTAGCTACACGATGCTTTGGCGTCCTTCTTCCCTCACCCCTCGTCCATGCTGACCTCCTTCACTTTGGTTCGCGATATCGTCCGCACCTTGAGCCGCTCACCGTCAAAGTGTCGCCAAGCGTCACTGCTGATGGGCGCCCCACTCGGGAACGCGGTCATAGCCCGCAGATGGGTATTCGGCACGTATTGTGCGCGAGGTGGGGCATTCTCGGGGTGGCCCAGTCCCTCCTCTCACGACCATATCCTAAACCGGGAGTCTCCCCAGTCGACTGTCACCTCTGCGCTTTTCATGGGTGAACGAGCCAACGAGCGGGAGAGAAGCAAACCCCTTGTTGTCTTCCGTGGGCTCCTCACGGACCGTGCGCGGTGCCCGTACTTGCTTGAGCTTGCACGGTGCCGGTCCTCTGTAATGTCCTCCTCGCCTCGCTCCGTGGCCCTCCGCGACAAAATATTATGTCTCTGGCGGAGTGTTGCATTAGTCACGTTCAGGAGGTGACGCTCGCCTGCGATGACTCCATCCATTGTCGCTCGTTCTTCGGCCGTGTCCACCGACCTACCTAGACATTGAAGAAGACGGCGTAGATCCACCCACACGTCGGTGCCTCGTATTTGAAGCCGGATTCAGGCAAACGACTTGGCGTGCCCGTTCGACACGGCTCGGGGGATTGCGTCCTCGACAAAACCTAGGGCGCCACGGTGGTTCAAGATGCATGAACGCGACACATACTAGCGCGAAGGCGTTCTCTTCAACTCCCCCGTTGCAAAAGCTGCGGGTGGTACCCCCCCCCCCCCTCCCCGGCCCGCCAGCCCCTCGTGGCCCTGGTGGATGCCCAGCTTCATCCTCTGCAAGCATCGCTGGTCGCGCGACGGTCAGGGCCTCTACCGTGACCAACCTCTCCGCTGTACGGCTGGAGCGCCCTCCTGTTGGCCTCGTCGATTCTTACGATCACCCGGCACGGCAGAAAATGCAGGTGGGCGCCTGCCCTGATGAAGGGTACGCCGTGGCACAGCAGGTAGGTGGAGTCGGTGAGGACAGCTTACCTAGTAGATAGCCAATCAAAGCCTTCAAGGCTTCGTAGCACGTACATGTAGCAGCCTCCGGTCCCCTCACGGCCCCCCCCTCTCTCTCCGCACGCGTTGACGATGCTGGTCGTGGTGGCGTAAGACGGCAGTTTTATTGTACTCGCCGCGGTCCCGAACTCTCCTCTCCTCCGGCGTTTCTGCGGGTGGCCTTGGCAGCACACCAACTGACCTCGCCGGCATGGCCGTTGACTGCGGTGGCGATTCCGGCGAATTAACTACAGCCAGCGTCAGATATGGCGTCTCTGTCGCGGGGCGGGAAGCCGTCGGCCACTGACGACCGCGGCGGTTTTGGAACGGTGACGGCAGGAAAAGTGAAACAGACGGCGAGGAATACCATAGCTGGCGGTGGTTGCGACGTTACCGCCGGGGATGGCGCGAGCACCAGCTTCGTCGGTAGAGTCCACAGCAGCTGGCCGCGTTTGGGGCTGCCAGTTGATGGAGGCTGTTGTGGGCGGGGCGCTGACTGTGATGACGGTCGTGTCGTTGACACTGGAAGGCGACGACGGCTGCGGCGGCGGCGGCTGTGAGGGCAGCAGGGGCAGTCCTTCTCCCGGAGATTCCTTAGTGGTGATGTGTCA
Source organism: Nereocystis luetkeana (assembly GCA_031213475.1). Taxonomy (NCBI): domain Eukaryota; class Phaeophyceae; order Laminariales; family Laminariaceae; genus Nereocystis; species Nereocystis luetkeana. The sequence continues at coordinate 9,315,537 of JARUPZ010000020.1, forward strand.
TCGCGTTTGTTTTTCGACACCGGGGCGTGGGGATACTTGCTGTACATTAATTTTGTTGCATATACAGTGAGTGCCAGAATTCAGTCTCGATTTTGGGGGATTCTGGTGAAGAAAAAGGCCGGCGCAAACGAATTTGAGTATATAGGTCTGAAATATTTGTCGGCAAGTTCCTGATATTTGTCGGGAAAAAACTCTTCACAGGAGCTTTCGGAAAAGCCCATTAGAAGTATGTCGCAACAAATATGAAGCCATGTACAGTACATTTTATCTTTTTCACCAGAGAAGGCATTCATCGCACTAAAAATCGCCGCATCTCAAGAACTACGGAAATGCGATCGAAAATCGTTGCAAAGGTCTAAAGCCAGCTATCACAGCTCATTTATGGCGTTAGCGGCGGCCCGCATGTGTAGTATAATACTAGAAGAGTCTTCGTAGTTAGTGTGTGAACCCGCAATCATCATCACGTATTCATGGAATGTGTGTGTCGTGCCTGTCGTATCCAGTATGTTGGCATGATGTATATACTAAGGCTCATTCTTATCGGAGAGCGTTTTTTTCCAAAATTTCCAAATTTTGGAAATAGTTGGAGATATGTATCGATATACGGAGGCGTTCTGTCACTATTCGTGAAATTCTCCAGAAGCAAAAATATCAAGTTCGTTAAGATTCCAATATTTGGAAAAATAAACAGGAAAATATGGAAGGCGAAAAAAATGTCGAATATTTGGAAAAAAAGCTCTCCGATAAGAATGACCCTAACTGTGCTTGCAACGTCATATTATTATCTCCGATGTGTCGTAATTTTACACCAGTCCCCAAACCCTTTTGCGCTGCCACCGAAAATAAGCGAAACCATGATTTCCCAGAATTCACTTGGAAAATGACTGCCGACACGAACATTATGTTGACTCGAGACACAAACGACTGATAGTGATCTTGAAAAAAAGGGTCTGCGAAGAGCGCATATATATGCCCATCATTTCGTTACGAATCCATCGTCGCCACCATTCACAAGTGAAAGGAAACACAAGATAGTACGGGGGACCATAGTTAATAGGACCTATGGTATACATAAAAACCTGTATGTTTAACCATTTCTACTAACAATATTTGGTCCTGTTAACTATGGCCCCCCGTAAATAGTAGTATTCCATGTATCAATGCCCACGCTTCTTGTTTCTTCGTCCTTTAACGTGAAAAATATGTACACTTCGAAACCCATCTTTTTATTGGATTTAAAAAAAAAAACGAAATTGTTTCGCCTTTTCGTGGGCTTCACACAAGACGAAAACATAATTGAAATGAGATATGCCACGTCAAAAGCTATGACCGCCCCACGCATGATCAGTGACACAAATTCTGGCGCCATTTCTGCAACCATTGTTAAAAAATGTGTTGGCGGTGTTTGTTGCAGTGATTCGATTGCGACACCTTTGAATCTGTCGGGCGGGAACGTTTTAGACCTTCGGCCAAAGGACGAAAGCAAACTGGGAATTGAGCGTTCCATCGTGTATAGTGGAAATGGCCAAGAAAAAGTATTCCTTCAACACAATAGTATTGTAGAACACAAGGTGGATGTTAGGAGGGTCTTTGAGAGAGCGAATGTAACCACGGAAATATCGTTGATATCCTACATGGGCATCCCCACGTATACCAGTTATACCTTCAACTGTACGGGCGACATGATCAACCGCAAGTCTTGTACCGCACGGGCGACATGACCAACCGCAAGTCTTGTACCGCAGTCTCTCAAGTAAGTGTATGCCGACGACCGTCTCGAATGCGCCTTCTACGCAAGACAAGGTGCTACGAATGAAAACATACACTCTTGGGGAACTATATATACCCAGTATGAAATTCATAGCCTCGGCTTGCTTGCCGTAAATGCGGAGTAGCCCAATAGGCGCTCCTAAACCCGAGGGTGGCTTGACTTGACGACGAGCACGAAGCGGCAAAAACGTCTGCCGCCTCCCAACGACCACTCTTCCATCTCGAAGCAAGGGCCAAACAAAACGCAGCACTCCTACATGTGAACTACGCAAGCTTCCCACCAAGTACCTGGTACATAATACGTACTCCCGAATAATCAGTCATGCTACAGTATTGCTGAGCAACAAAAAACATTGTCTAGCAAAAGAGTGCTCAAGATTCTATCCAGGCCCAACCAACGCCTACCTACTCCCAAGTGATTCCGCATCGATCAGCGGACAGGAGGCTTGTCTACAAAAATGCGGACAGGCATGTCAATGAGGGCAACTACATCAGCACGAGCAGGGTACCAACATCCTGTACGTAGGGATATTATTTTTTCTGTCATCCGTTTGCCGCCGTAAAACCAAGAATAAAACAAAAAACCTGAAGAGCAAGCACTGCTTTCGTCTGTGTTGAAACTACACGGTACAGTCCACACCCCTTCCCTTTCTCTTCAACATTTAGCCCAGCAAACGCGGAACAAAAACAGCACAAACCAGCCGTAGAGACGCAGGGCAAAGGGTGAAAACGCACCGGGGAATGCCAGGGGGGCTTCCTCCTGGCATACATATACTTAGTAAATCAAGACCGATATTCTTTTGATTCTGTGCTGAAAAAAACTTGATCTATTTCCTACAGTAACTATATGCGTGAGACCACGTCCGTACTGTGTTTATATTGGCTGCAGCGCGGTGCTAGGTTACCTAATGTTTCCTCGCCGCACCGCGCGCTGCTCGGGTGTCTCAACGCTAAGGAAAGGACCAAAAAAAAAAAACACGGGGGCGTATGTATCGCCGCAAAAAACGCGAAGCACATTCCACCGCCAAAATTATCAAGGCAACGCTTTGGTTTGGCACTAACAGCTGCCATTACATACACATGAAACCTCAACAAACAAACAAGGCACTGCGATCGCTCCTATCTCCGAAGCAGTAGCGCGCCATTTCCCAGCAAAGCGCTCGTTTGTTAGGGATTGAGGCGGCGCTTGCTTCGTTCGACGGATGGCCTGGAGTTCCCCTACGTGGGTCCTCCACCTTCTCCCGCCCCCACTCCGTCCTATTTCGAACGCCCGATCACCACCAAGAGCAGTCAAACGCTCGAGTCCTGCACTAACTTGACTATCGCGGGGTCATATTTCCTTGTCGACAGTGGGAAAAAAGCCTCTCAGACTAAATACCACAGCGGTGGGAGTTATATATACTATCATCTCCCAGACAAACTAACACCCCCTAGCCGTGAAAGCTTTGACTGACAGGCCTGATGGATCGGCCCTCTCCGACCCAAAGCCGCCCTAGAGCACGGCTCAGTGTAAAACCGTGCGCAGATGAGTTCCAGCCCTTATGCTGTTACGGCAGGCCTTACGGCGGCCTCGGCGTCGTAGCCTGATTTCTCTTCCTGCATCGTGCTTTGGTCCTTGGCATTTTCCACTTGTGCTCGGTACGAAAAGCACCTGTTCAGTTTTGACAGCGAGAGAGGAGGCAGGCGATACGGCGTTATGGGGAAGGAGAGGAGAGGGGACGGGGTGACGCACGGATCAGAATACGTATATTATATACCAGGTATATACTATATATATATATATATCGCTGCAACAAGCTGTCTCTACGAGTATAGTGTTTTCGTCTCAGGACACTTGTCTGCCTGTGCTGCTGCTCAACGTCGAGCGGATCACCACGCAGGTATTTCTACTCTTAAAACAGGTTGCATGCTCTCGAACGTCGGACATATCTTACAGGTCACACAAGACAGTTTCGACGCTACTTGCCACGGGGCCGGTCTACGGACTGAGCATGATACTGACAAATACAATCTGTAAAATCTGCAGTACCTCTATCCGATAATGATCTGTGCGGCGTGTACACTCTTTGTCGAGCATGTTTGTGCTATGAAAAGGGGCATGACGCAGCAACCAGCAAACGCCGGGGAAGCTCGAGGAAATATAAGTAAATCGCCGTAGGGGGAAGTTCGGGGAGTTGAACTAAACCGCTGTCCAACAGGCACGAGTACCCCATATGTGTTTCAGCTAAAAAGCCAGAGCGACACACCGCGTGTGCTGTTGTACTCAAACACGGGTTGGCTCGACGCAAATATTAGTTTCGGACTTTGCGGTCTGTCCAAATAACCTTCCGCACCGGGGTACACCCCATGACTATCAGCACTGTCGGCAACGCGCACAGCCCTACACGCGACAGCATACACCGGCTTTATCAACCCAGACCCACTCACCCGACCATAAGCTTGTACGACATGTACGTGAGGGCGAAGATCCAGTAGAGAACATACGCGATGATCTCCACAGGCGTGGGCTTGCAAGAGTAGCCGAACAGCGCCCGCATCAGTCCCCAGAATTCGTGGTTGTTAGGCGCGTCGTCACAGATGTCCCAAGATGGAGAGTTCTGTTCACAAAAGCGGACATCATATGTTGTTGTTGGAGGGTAAGCTTGCGGGGCACATCGCTATATGTATCAAACCAGTATACATAGCATGACGACATCGGCTCCGACTGAACACATTGTCGCGCGAGTATGGCCGTAACAGGTTGGGAAAAAACAAGCGATCGGGCCATCTCTTTTCATGCGTGCGTCACCTGGGTGATCATTTCACAACTTGTCGATCAATCTGATTTCTAGGTTCTCACCATGTGGTTGCGCTCTCCTTCCCATGTGCCGAAGACGCCGAGCTCTTGAAGTTCGTGCACGCCGTGGGAGAACAGGCCCGCTGCGTGCCGGCAAGGGGGTTTCCACAGGTAAAGCAGCCGCGAGGAAACGGGTGAGCGACACAAGCCAGACTCGCGCGGTGAAGACTCGCTCGCACACGAGGCTTTCCGAGTTACGAGTCAATGGCGAAACGAAACAATCAGTTCGGTCAGCAATCGTCACCAGACGAAATGGTGTATTCACTCCAAGGACGATGACCTCGATGCTGACGTGTATCCCCCGTGCACCAAAACAACGCAATATGAGCACTTCGTTCAAATATCCAAGCAGCGATGCACCCAGAAAAAAACGTGGTGCCCTACCAACCCCCCTGTGCCAAGAATGTGATATATTACAATGTACCACTCTTGTCCCGGAATATAAGGGAACATTTAGGAAAAATAGTACAAAAATTGGGTTTGTATTCAGAGACGAGAGTGGTAATCAGTATCGGTTGCACGACCCCCCGGACCAATATATATCGATATAATATATATATATATATCGATATAATATATATATATATATATATCGATATAATATATATATATATATCGATATAATATATATATATATCGATATAATATATATATAATATATACAAGGCGCTTCGCTCCGCGGGCGGCCTACGCCGCCCGCTACGCTCGCTCAGGAAGGAAAAAAGTACATCAAATTATGCGAAGCGAACAGAGGTCCACGATTGATATTAGTGTTTTCAAGGATCGTAACTGCAAACCGGCGACTTGATAATGCCAAGAGTCCCGCCGCGATGCTTCAGGAAAAAACAGCTCCGACGTCAGCTTGGATGCCACATATACGCTTCGCGTCGCGGATGTCGTACGTACGTACATACACCCCAGGTAGGGTACGACTGCTGTATGTACTTATTTTCTTCTTTCGATATGCTCTACCTGGTATGTCTGTACTGTATGTACGAAGAAAGCGAAAGCACAGCACGGCACAGCAGCAGAAATAATGGGAATGAAACCGAAAACTCGGAAAGGAAAAAAAATCCCCGTCCCTCTCGTGTAATATTTTTCTGCCTGATTGAAACACCTTACACCCGGTCGAAAAGAAGAAAAGAAACAAATCGCACAGAAGAGCTTCTCTCTCAGCCTCGTACGCCGCCCGCCCCTCTCGCGACCACCTCGCTACCGATTCGGTCCGGGTAAAGCTTTTATCGCTCTCTGCCACAATCAGCCCCGTCGCCCGCCCCGCGTCAAGCCCGGTGCTCACCGTGGCCGTCGTTCGCCAGCTCGATAACGTTGGTGTTCAAACTGCACACCTCCCTCTTTCGACTTCAGCGTGGTCGCAAAAATAAGCACCGCTTGAATATGATCTTGCCATCCCGAACGACCTTTATAAACTCGTACATACTCTATCAACAATCATAAATCGAAGCCAGACAAAGCCCGTTCATGCATCCCTTGTGTCTCGAGGCACACGCGACGCCTAGGCACGAAAGCGGCGACCGCGCTCCTTGCAACCCCCCCTCTACCCGCCAGCACCCGCTGACACCCGCGACGGTTCCGGGTCCTCCCGCGATGCCGTGCTCGGAGAACACGCACGTACACAAAACGAAAGAAGAAAAAAGGAAGAAAGGACCGAGAAAACAAAGAACTGCTGGAAAGGTCCAGCAAGTAATGAAAGGAGGCGGTTTGGAAGTGGGAGCTCTGAGAGGCCAGGGATCCACCAACCGAGCACACTCAGGGGTTGGGATATAAGCATGTAGTTCTAGATATTATATATGTATATATATATATATATATATATATATATATATATTATATATGTCGTATTGGGGTATAGTCAATATAATGTGCTATATTGCGATCGAATCATTATCTCACCGGCAATGAAGAGGAGAACGATGGTTGAGGCGACGAGCAACTTCTTGAGGCTCGCCTCCTTGCCCACCCTGAAGATGAACCACCCGACCAAGAGCCCGACCACGATGCCGAGAATTCCGGGGATGGGGATGGCCTTGGCCTGCGGGTGCAAGCAACAAGGGACACTATGATTGTAAGATACCATGCGCGATCCAAGTACTACCTACGCAAGAGCTTGCAAAAATTGAACTTAGCGCCGAAAACAATTGATATTACAACTGAGGTATCTTGCTGATAATACGCGCACTCTGGACGGCAATATAATGAGCGTTCAAGCATGAACATCCGAGCTCCTTACATTTCCGTGGAGAGTGGTACTCGAATAAAAAAGGCATCAGTGCAGCAATCAATTGAAGAAGAATATGGGGGCATATTTCGTCCTAAAAACATTACTCCGACAGTTATACCGGCGGACATTCAAGACATAGTGATAATACTGTAGAAACGTTGGGACGAATTAGTTGTTTTTCGATCGAGAGGAAGCACGGGGCGTTCCACAACGGAACCTCAACGCAAGCACACTATGGACGCCCTCCAACGCCCTCCAGAGGCTACGCGGGAGGACCCCCTTCGAGTACTTTCTGCAGCAACCAGGCATCACATTCCGAGGCGCCTCTCGCATCGAGACAACAATCAATTCAAAAAGTTCGTGCTCGTGTATGGTATAAATAACAAAACACTGACATCTCTGCAAATACTGACTGTAGGCGCATCCCGTTTTTCGTTATCTCTCTCCTGCATGTTCCTTAAAACCAAAACTTCTGCTGTTGTTGTGCTACCTGGCCATTGACGTATCATTGGGAAAAAAAGTAAGACAGTTGATACTGTTGTAGTACAGCGCTCCGTATATGATACGTAACAGCGAGACAGGTAACGCGGTCACACCTCGTAGTTGCTGCTGGTGCCGGCCAGGAAAATGACGGTCTCGATTCCCTCACGGAACACGGCCATAAGCGGCAGCCAGAACATGTAAGAGTACCGGAGGTCCGATCCCTTTTCTTCGGCCTTCTTCATGCCCGCCTGAGGAGGAGGCCAAACATCCACAAGTACAACACACAAGCGAGAAGATGCCCAACAGAGTGTGTGTCGGCGACAAGACCTCCAATGCTCAGAAAAAGAAGCACGTGTCATACGTTGACCGACGCCTCTTGAGACAACAGACGCCAAATCAACGTGTCCGACGCACCCAAAAAACTAAAGCGATCAGTACCGCACTACTGACATTAGCAGGCAGGAAAGAGAACCTTGTCAAGGCAATGAATGACGGAAGTGACAACTCACTTGAAGTTTCCTCTCCCACTTCTCGCGCATGTGAGCAATCTTGAGCATAGAGGCGGACAGCACTGTGATGATGAACGCTGCGGTGATCATCTGAAAGCGGCGAACAGGCAACCAAGCGAGGGGCACGTCGGCAGCAGGAGAGAGCAGTACTATTAACATCAATAATAATCTTGCGTCCGTTTGTTCCAGCGGGGTCAATATGTTGTTGTTAAACCTAATTCATCGCCAGCATCCACAAAACTATTAAATAGTCCGCGTTCACAAGACAGGATAGCGAAGGTACAGGTGTGGTGATGAAACGGAGCAACGGAAGAGGTTTCATGGTTATTCCGGTCAGCGGTTAAGATTGCCGTATAGATTGTTCATCACGAGCCGGCAGAGCTCGAACGCTCCATGTGTGGTCGCGTGGTCGACTTTGTCGGTACCAGGTACCAGGTGGTACTATCTGTTACAGTATACCTGGTACGTGTTATCCGGGTTATCAACTTGTACGACTATTCTGAGTTTCGGATTCCACGAACAAGAAAAAAACACCTACACTGGGTGGGCAGGGTCCCAAGACAAAAAAAAAAAAACGACACGCCACTGCACTACTTTTACCCATTTTCGAGACCCAGACAGGGGGGGCATACTCAAAACGAGTAAAATGCGAATCTGAAAAACAAATCACTTGTCGCATTGTCGTCCGGAAATCCCAACGCACTGGTGTGACACCGGGTAGAGGTGTAGGTCGTGTTCTCTTACATAAATACAGGCAGTAGTCGAGCCTTCACATTGTGGTGGAGATAGTTGAAGTTGAGGATCGATCACATTGGTTCAAGTCACACTGGTGCTTGCTTGCACTGGGTACGATAGGAACGCAAAATCAATTTACCTACACAGGAGGTTGCTTCACTATCAATATATGTATATGTATTATGTGCAGGAAATACGAGACTGCTGGAACGGCGGTGGGTCACGCTTTTGGTCTTCTTCCGGTTCCGGGTTCCATGTCAGCTACGTGCGATACGTTTTTTTTACTCGTTTTTTTTTTTTTTTTGCCTTGTTTCGTGGCTGTGGACTACGGATGCTGCCTACCAGGTACATGGGGATCAGGGTAGCCAGGTGGGGTGCCTGTGGATGGAATCAGGGCAGCTGGTAGACCTCGGGCGATCCCAGCGGAAGGCAAATTTACTTCCTGCGCCTTGTGGATGGGAGCAGGGTGGATATTATCCGGGTGGCATCAGGGAGCGGGTAGGAGCAGGATGGAAAGGCCAAAAGGTCACCCCCCCTAAGAAATTTCCTCGGGGTTTCTCCCCTCAAAATGACTCATAATATTATTTCTGCACCTTGTGGGAGCAGGGTACAAATGGTATGTCCGTGCGGGATCAGGGTGCGGCTCGGATCAGAGGATGAGAAGGCCAAAAAGTCCACCCATAAAATGTTCCTCAAACCTTCTCTAGAAATGACTCATATGTACTGCCGCTACTTGCCGTTCGTATGTACAGAACAGTAGGGTACAGCAGTTTAGCTATTAAACAGTACAGAGGTACTACGGCAGTAGATGTTATCCTCACCTCCGTTCTCCTCGTTGCCTCGGCAAGGCATGCTGCGAGGCATCCTCCATCAGGCTTATAGCGAGGAGGTTAGGTCTTTCGGGCGGGTGTAAGGTGTAAGGCCGGACTCGCCCTCAAGGAGTGATACCTTCTTGCTGCTGCGTGTGGCCGCGAGGCTTAGGCGTGGCAGTAGAGTTGGGTCGCACGTGGTGCATCAGGCACGGACACCTAAGATTCACCCGTCTTCTTTGAACAGCAGCGGCAGAGCAGCACTGCCCAATCGGGATGTCCGTGCGCGGAGGCAGGCACTACAACAAGCCAAACTACGGCACAGTCTAATTGCGCCGGCAGGAGGCTGGATTCGACAATTGAGGAGGGAGACTGAGCTTCGACGAGCGGGGAGACAGACTGAACTCACCCTGCGCGGAGGGAGAGGAGCATTTTGTTTTCGAGGCGGGGGAGAAGTGGAACCGACTGGAAGGGGGTGGCAAGGAGAGCACGTACGAGCGGGCCGGGTAGGCCAAGGCGATGAGGCTGCCACGGAAAACAGCAGGCAGCAGGACGGCACACGAAGACTAAGGACCGGCCCGCACACCGTCACGAAAACAACAACCATCGTTTTCTTCTGTTTTTCTTTTTACGAGGCAGTAGTACCTGTAATTTGCGTCACTGATCTTTTGAATTAGAGTTGTATACCCCGTTCATGGGGAAATGCCCCCCAGCAATGATCAGGGACACGTGGTATCATAGCATGTGTATTCACTTCACTGGTCTGTAGCGTTCGCGAGTTGTATACCCTTCATGGCGAATGACCCCCGCAATCGTCAGGGGCGTGTATATAGCTGTGCTGCACCTTTTGTAAGACAGTCCGGGAAGAATTGGCGATCGTTGATATTTCTATGGTGGTTTTTTATTCGATTGCTCCTTTTCACTGTTTGTGCGCGAGTCGTCACTCTGAGAGCACCCGAGACAGAAGGCGCGTTCCTCTCGGTGTTCACGACTACCGTGCGTTTCGTGCGGTGCAGGCAGCAATCCAGACAGCAACCGCTGTCGTCAGCAGCCACGAGTTGGCGAGTTATGGGAACGGGGGGAACTTTACGGTGGAGTTGAGTGGATACCCGCGGCGAGGTTCGTTCAGTTCGCACATTGATTACATTTAAATTTTGACGTGTGCGCCTTTTTCTCTTGTATTGTTTAGGTGGGGAGGGTCGTGATTCCCAGCCCAACGCTGTTTTTTCATGTGTTTTCGGGTAATCCGATTGATGGGACTCTAGCACCTTTGTATGATCCCTTGGTTCGCGAGTTAATGTGAAGACAACAGTCCCCACACCCCCGGAGGGGATGACTCTCCCGGGTGGCTATCTCCACCCCACCTGCATCTCTCGGGGGTCAGGTCGGGTCAACATGACCATGCCCCAGAGGCAACTCGGTCTGCTGCTGCAACGGGAGCTATGGGTTAAATTGACACGACACGTCATTTCACGTGGAAGTGTGGTGAGGTCATCCTTATTCAACAATCCGCCGGGGAAAAAAGAAACAACAACAACAACAACAACAACAACAAGCTGTGCTGCACCTTCCGTCAGACAGTCCGGGAAGACCCGGCGGTCGTCGACATTTGTATGGTGGGTTTTGGTTCGATTTCGCTCTTTCGGCTGCATGTCCGCGAGCCTTCACTCTGAGAGCACCCCAGACAGCACGGGTGTGCTCTGTGTTCGACTACCGTGCGTTTCGTACGGTGCAGGCAGAACACTCCGGACAGTAACCGCTGTACTCACAGTAGTCACGAGTTGGTAAGTTGTGAGATCGGGGGAACTCTTATGCTGTAGTTTAGTGGATACCCGCGGCCGTGTCAATATTAAATCACTTTGCCCATCGATTTCATCTCAGGTATGCGCCTTCTTCCTCTCTCGCTCTTAGGTGTCAAGGGTCGTGCTTCCCGGGCGATTTTTTTTTCCGGATTTTCCTAGGGCTCCAGCACCTTTGTGTGACCACGGACTCCTGGATTTGGGAGTTGGGCTGTTTCCTATGCGGTTCGATTTCGAGCTTCAGATTTATATTTTTCGACCCCAAAAATGAAAGCATATGCTGTACGCGTGTGTGCGTTCTTCACATTAAACCCTTCTTTCTACCCGTCGACATCCAGCACAACCAGTGTCCGTGCCGATTCTTCAATCCTATCACTAATAGTTAGATACAAGGTACAAGTTCTCTGGTCACAAAACTACGCCACACTGAGATACTACGTCGCCACGTACGCAGTCCGAATATGCAAAATCTGACCGAAAAATTGCGATTTGAGAATCCGATGGCCGATGCTGGGGCGTCAGATTTTCAAATCCAAAGATGCCATGGTCTCTAAATTCAAGATGCTATCCACGACAGCAAGCAACAGTAACTGCAGAACGATCGATGAGTTGGATAGTGACACAGCTGTATAGCGACGTTGCTTCGCGCTCGACGCGCGGTCGGCGCATCTCCCCATGGCCACGCTACGGTCGGCTGGCGAGGGCTCAGGGCTAGAGACCAAAAGAAGCGCACTCACCGCACACCTCTTCGTGAATACCCAAGACTACAGCAGCAGCTCAGTCAGCCACATTGTGAAATACAAACTACCAAGACAGGTTGACTCTACCGCACTCTCGGCGTTTCCTCGAATCTCTGCACGCACAATAAACTAGTTTTTTTCCCGGAAGACTGCTGTTTCGATTTGCGAAGTTCACAGCGGAAAATGCGATCGCGTCAAAATCTGAACCGCAAAAAAAACAGTTTTAATGTGAGAAACAACAAAACAACAACAAAGATGGGATCACAAGCCAAGTTGAAGCTGTTCACTCTTTTCAAGGCCACACCTCCGCTACCCGCCGTTCATACTGTATGTACCAAGCACGCAGTAGATGAGACCATAAACCAAGTTGAAGCTGCAGTCACACCAAGCACACCGAACCCACCAAAATAGCTTCGACGATGTATTCCGTATTTCCCGTAAAGAACTGTTCGTTGGTCTCGTAGAAGGCGATGATGAAGCAGATGCCGATCGCGATGGCACCTATGAGGCCAGCAAATGCTCCCTTCCATACGGCGGGCTTGAGGTCTTGTCTGTCGATCTTGTTCAGGAACTGGAGCAGCACAGAGATGATCACCACCGCCTGCGGTATCCCACAGCGAGTGATGCAAGAGCAAGGAATGGCATTGTGTGGGATGACTGCCAAGCCCTCTTCATATTTCATCGATACCTGGAATTATACTGTTAATACAACAAGCAGTAGTTATTTTTTTTCTTGCGGGAATGTGTTGGAAGTATGTACTTTTGAGTGGATACAGCAGCAGCGGTACATCTGGTACTGCTGTGTTTGTTGTTGGAAGAGCCACCCCGCAGACAGCAGCAGTAGTTGGTGAAACCGCGGTTTTCCTTGATTTCGCCGTTCGTTTGATCACAACCCCTTAAGACCCGCCAGAGAGAAAATCTGATGGCTCACCACTTGGGGGCAACCACCAACATACGAACAAAAAAACGCTTGCTTGTTCTGTTCCACATACTTACAGCAGCAGTACCAACAGATAGCTCATCCCATTTATTATCTTCGCACACCTTCTTCTCTCTCTCCTTCCAACTCGTAACTCAGATCCGGGGTCACATATTAATAGCAGGCTCTTCCCGCTCCCTTCCCGCTACGGTACGTGCCTTCATTTTTTATCGCGAGAAGATTTCAGCCTTTTCTTCCCTCGTCGACTCGCATCGAATTGTGCCTACCCACGCTGCAAGGCGCTCTCAACAATTGAATCCTTTTTTTATTTTATTTTTGCAAATAAAGTCAAAGTCCGACCCACCTGGGGCTCGAACCCAGGACTCAAACACAAGTAGAATTCGAGGTTAACAACTTGAACCACCGGGGCGACCGGCCTCACATCACGGCCGATCAAACAATACACGTACAACGAAGTGCGGAGGCGAATGGTTGCATTTTTACACCAAACTTTATAACAGTCGCATTTGCCGGTAACATATGCAGCCCGTCTCGAAATTACACACACCACGGTACTCGTGCTTACCAGGTACCCGGTACATAGGTAGTGTGGCTTGGAGGGATACGCGTGGGTCGGCTCTGCCACGTTACGGTCACAGGATAGTCGGAGGCTGTCATGGGCGTCGTAAGTCACGGGCATCCCGGACTCACAGGAGAGAGACAGCGAGCGCGCTGGGTCTTCGGTGCACTATGCTAGATACCAGGTAAAATACAAGTAACGCATGTATCCAGTAGCAAGTGCCTCGTGTTCAGATACCATCATCCGACAAGAATAATATATTAGTCTTACGCAAGACGGGGACTGCCTTTTTCATGGGATATATATCGGTACCATGAATTAATTATATTAACAGCAGTATAGTAATTTCATCATATTTTTCATACAGCAGTGTTACGTATGAATAATATGTACCAGGTACGTACCTAAAAGCGTACAAGGTACCAGGTACCAGGTATCTGCTGGGAGCTGAGAGTTCACAAGACCAATTTATGACGGAGCGCAGTTCGACACATGTTGTCGGAACACTATTAACATTAATATTGACAATTGACACTGGTGCTTGCGTATGCATCAGGAAAACGTCGAGCAGCCAGCTTGCCTTGAAACCCGCAAATCTATCATGTACGATGTACGATACGTATGAACGATACATGAACTACTGGCTGTAGTTGTATGCTCTTATGTATCAGAGGGAGGTACTCGTATACCCGACCTGCATGTTGCACATGTGAGATGTGAGAGAACGCGATACTCGTACGTACACGCTGAAAAAGCCGTGACTCGCGTCTCACGTCGAATGATTTCAAAAACCGAGTCATCCCACGACGTCAGCCCCTCCTGCACATTTCCCGCCCGGGGCGCGCGCGGCTCGAAGATCGGCTCTGGTTGTACGGTGATACCGACCAGTGGCCAACTTCAACAGCAGGGTCGACGGTAGAAACTCGTCTCTCCATCAAAGCTTCTCATTCCAACTCGTTGTGTGTCCATTGCATGCTGCATGCCCCGGTTACCTAATCATGGGCCATCATTGTAGCCCCACAGCCCATGATGAGGCAAACATCAACATTCACCACGAAAGCGTGGAAATAATTGGCAACAGATGGAGCGCGTTCAACACACAACCACACACACCTCAATCGTTTCCCGAAACGTGATGAAGAACGCCGGAACGCTGAAGTACTCGGTGGAGCTGTTGTTGCCGAGCGCGTCATCGGTGTCCTCGCTGCTGCTGGCCGCGGCAGCCCCACCATCCTCGCTACTGCTGTCCCCACTAGCAGCCGCAAAGGAAGTCATCGAGGACAACGCAAGAAGAGCCCAGAGCACCATAGGTGCGACCTTACTCAGGTTTCGCATTGTCAAGTGCAACATCGCAGCAGCAGTGGTTGTTGCTGAGCAGGAAGGGTGCCGTTGCAGGCAGGGAAAAGTGAACGCAGCAGGGTTAGCAGTGGGCAGGTCTGAGTCTGAGTTGACCGGTGCTGGCTGGCTGCCGAAAAAGATGCTTCATGCTCATCCGGCGCGTGCTGGGGGCACGCGACGCATGCGGCGCAATTGCGCACGTTTCGGGATTTAAAATGAGCGACAATGCGACAATGCGAAAATTGCCTCATCTCATCTGCGTTGCTGGTGCCAGGTGTGACGTATTTCTTTACTGCTGTACTGCTGTGTGTGTTCTACACCGTTCTTTCTACCCGTCGACATCCAGCACAACCAGTGTCCGTGCCGATTCTTCAATCCTGGAAGAGATACAAGCCAAGTTCTGTAGTCACAAAGCTACGCCTCAGAGATTCTACGCTGCCACGTATGTAGTAAGCAGAGCAGTGGGGAATGCAATGCCCATGTCATCATACTATGATACATAGAGGCACGACATACACATTATTACGTACATGAAATAGAGAAACGAAAGGAAACAATCAAAGAGAAAACAAAAAGAAAGTAGACATGGACAAACCGAAAGAGAAAAAGAAAGAAAACTACAAGAAACAATCTGTCGTGCCCCCCCCCCGCAGGCGAGGTGGCCAACACTTGGAAAAGAACGAGCTGGAAAAAAAAAAGAAAAAGAAAACAAAATAAACACCACTGCTTGTAAACAGAGTAATAAGACAATAAAGAACCAACGAAAAAATAACAAAGGGAGATAACAAACAGGCAGACCAAAGCCCAAAGCACCCTCCAGGCAGCGGCAGCAGTTTGTGGTACGAGTAGCATAGCCACCTGCTAATCCGCCTGGTACCTTGCTACCCAGACTGCCGTCTCCGCCCTGCGTTCGTCAACTATGCCCAGCCCCTTGGCGTCAGACAATACGAAACGAGCAGAGCAGGTTCGTCATCATCCAACCACGCCACACGACTCCTTCAATACGGCATCAATCAAAAAAAGGAAGAGAAAGAAAGAAAATGAAAATCACGGAGAATCTGCGCAAAAAAAAAAAAAAAAAAACAGAACAAAAAGAGAGAAGACACGGGAAAGACCACGTTCGAACCACAGCTAGCTGCGCCAGTTGGTGGCACTATTATTAGTAATATGGTCATGCTCTACTTCCTAGTCGGCCTGATGCCTTGCTACCCTGTCTGCCATCTCCTTCCTACTTTCGTCTACCGCACAGTTTCTCTTCTACTCCTCCTCTTCCCCCCCCTCTCCCCATATTCCCTTGGTCGGGTTTTCTGCCACTTCTCCTGTTACCCCCTCTCCCCTCCCATTTCCTTGGACACCATCCACGGTGGATGCGCGGCGCTGCCTATACTCATCTCAGCCTCAGCCTCGTGCCACCTCACCATGAATGAGCCGTTCGGCTGCTTCAAGGATCCCTCGGTACCACTTCCCCGCCTTTTTGGCTGCAGTGCTGGACCACAACGCGTTCTCAACTCCAAACACCAAGGGGGCAAGAGTTCCGTTGATGACCCTTCGGTGGCTCGGAACTCCCTAATTTTAATAAGGTCTTCGACTATGCATCTATGCCAAGTCTTACACTGCCCGCCTGGTCTCGGGTTCTCCCCACCAGCTATCGTCCCGAACAATATACCCGACTAGTTAATCGCTCCTTCCTTCCTTGCTTTGCCGTGCCACGCCCCCCGCAAAGAAGAGCCGCCATTTACGAATGTGGTCGTTTCGATGCTCTCGCAACGTGTCATCTTGGGGGCCTTCGCGTACGAGAGGGTGGTATGGTCATCAGTACGAAGTCGGCGCTGGAAGCCAATGACTCGAAACAGGACTAGGACGCGCTGAATTGTTGCTGTTCGTGCTTTCGATTTCGTTTTCGATTTCCAGCCGTCGACTTTTTTATTTTTGCATTGATTGATTGGGTAGTAAATCGTTCATTTTTTCGGAACCTAAAAACGAAGGGCAACATGTTTTGAACAAAGACCAATCAGCGCCTTGTTTATTATCATTTCGATTTTCGATTTTCGATTTTCGATTTCGATTCTGTTTGGACGTTTGGACACGCCCTTACTTTAGCTTGCAAAGTTGAGTATCGACCGATCTGCCGACAGGTTGAAGTTTAAGTTATAAAATTACAAGAAAAATAATAATACTCGTAAAATGAAATACGTCTGATTCAGCTACTTACTCGTATTAATAGCTGTGTTTACAACCGCTACGACTGTCGTGCTAATAATAATAATAATAATAATAATAATAATAATAATAATAATAATAATAATAATAATAATAATAATAATAATAATAATAATAATAATAATAATAATAATAATAATAATAATAATAATAATAATAATAATAATAATAATAATAATAATAATAATAATAATAATAATAATAATAATAATACTACTAATAATAATAACAAGAAGAACGCCCTGCACATTGTCGGAAGGCAAATTATAAATATCATAATAATGCAGCTTTGGATTTAAGAATAGAACGTAATGAGAAGGAAGGAGCAAAAGGACAGCAAATGAAGTAGACAAGCCGAAAGTTGGCACAGAAGGGAGGTAGCATGGGTTTCCTTTTTTTTACGAGGTTTTCTTCTTTCGGGAAAGTTATGAGTGATCAATGTTGAAGATCATGCTGCACATTGTCGGATGGCAATAAGGGGAATAACAATAAATTGGCACCGAAGGGAGGTAGACTTGGTGCATGGATTTCCTTTTGTTTACGAGGTTTTCTTCTTTCGGGAAAGTTATGAGTGATCAATGTGTTGAAGATCATCATGATGTGCACATTGTCGGATGGCAAGGAGTAGCAGTAAAATTATTATTATAGTACTATATTAATAGTATACCTGGTACCTGGTATAGATAGTTGTTCTCATTTTGACTCATCGCCACAAATAAATGCCAGCACGATACAAACAATGTGCAGTCCGTGGTCGCTGGACAGGCTCCAACAACTCTGGAGTGGAAGAATACCTCGGTAAAATGAAAACAAGTACGTAAAGAACACTATAAATACCGGTACACATGACAACTGAACTGAAGCACACCGTATGACATCTATCGTACGTACACTTCAGACAAAAATAAAAAGTGAGGTCTACGTACGTATATTGATATATCAGGTCAGGTACATGCGCTACGCTGTACAAGTCGCCACAGAATCCAAGAGAACCGCATACCACCCAGAAGAAACACGTAGACAGGATGAAAAAACAAAACTCGACGTCGAAAAATCGAAACTGAAATCGAAAACACAAAAATCGTAAAGGAAAGAGAGAAAAAAAAAATCAATTCAAGCAAGAAAGCGAGAAAGCAAGAACTGAAACACGCAAGAGGAGATGCGCAGGCGTTCGCAAATTGCAGGCTCGCAAGCTACGCGAGGGCAGAGATAAGAACGAAAAAACAAACATACCTACTCCGCTACCAAAACGCCAGCTAGGTAAGCAAAAATTAAGCTATAATACCTGGTACTTCGTAGACAAAAAAACGAGAAAACGAACTGGAAGACGACGAAGCAAAACAAAAAGCAAAAAGCAGATGACAGCCGAAAGCACAAGGGAAGATACAGACAGAGACACAACAGAGGGGCAAGCGGGAAAAAAGGAAAGAGGAAAAAAAAATAAAAGGAAAAGAGGGGCAAAAGGGACAAAAAGGGGCGAGGGGGGGGAAACAATACAGATAGTACGAAAGGCAGACACTGGTGCATACAGACACGCAAAGTTGCCCGGGTGGCATCATGCTAGATACTTGAGTCCCAAAGAAGGGAGCGCACCATGACGATGATGGCCATACCCACGTCTCAGTCTCTTAGGCAGACCGCCCCCCCCCCCCACCCCCCGTTCCCCCCTCCCCACCCCCCTATTATATATAGGTTGGGTTGACGTCGGTTGGCAGCGACATTGTAGTGAGCTAGACAACCAGGGTACCGTTTTTTTGTTTTGTTTTTGGCGGTCGCCCAAAACCGGTTGTTGAGTTAGATCGTTCGTGCGAGGTGAAGAACCTTTACTCCGCACAAGTGGGAATGATCGTTTCACGTAGCGTTCAAGGTAAGGCACCCAAGAGGTAGTTACATAGTACTCCCGTTGCTGTCTCTGGAATGGCCTACACCGGAAATCAAATGAACTCATTGAAGCTGTCATCCGTATGCAAGTCCGCCTCACAAGCGGTTCTTAGTAGGATGCTGCTCACCCTTCATGCGACTCGCCAGACACCTCACAGCGCTTCGTGATTGGTGCAAACAATGGGTGCCTGGTCGGTGAAAAACCTGACGTGCTTCGTCCCGGCAGTGTAGGGATGCGAGGGTCTATGGTCATACGGCTGCGGCCATGCATGATATCGAGTACATCTCTCCTATCGAGTACACCCCCCCCCCTCCGCCCCCCTTTCTCCCTCTCCCCTTCCCTGCCATTCTGCGCACGTGCATTGGCGTCAACGGTTGTACTCGCGGTAAGTCACGGTTGCAGCCATCCTGTGCCGCTCTGCCTATGCCTCCCTCCCATCCTTATGGCATTTCCGCATGAAGACCTCCGCCCCTTCCTCGACCCGTCGGAAACATCTGCCGGCTTTCTGTGCTGCCTTGCGCCACCCTTCGAGCTTGATGCCAAATTCCTTGAGGTCCTCCTCAAGGTACCTCATCCTGTCTCACTCCTGTCCTCCGGAGTAGTCCTTACCCCCGACCATCTCCCCAAACATCACCCTCTTCGGCAGACGCTCCTCTCCCATGCGTGTCGCAAAGCCCGCAAACAGTAGCCTACGCCTGCGTACATATCGTTGTCTCAACGCTCTCGGGATTTGTCCTGAGAAGCGCGCTGTCATAGGATTCCTTTTCGTTAGCCGAGGCATCGGAGGAGCATCTTGCGGTGAACCCCCGTAGACTGCCGTAATCAGTCTTGCTCGGGCTCCAAGTAACGCATCTGTTACCTCGACACTTCTGCTCGTCCGATCTGTGCTGATAGCCCCGCCCAAATACGCAAACTCGAGTGTTTGTTTGTACACTTTTGCGGCTGCGGTGACGGTGAACGGCACGTTCCTCCCATGTTTCATTTGCAGAAACATTACCTCCGTCTTGGCCTCCAAGACCCTCAGGCCGAACGCGGCACATGTAGTCACGATCGCCGTCATAATCCTCTCCAGGCCGTTCGGCGATCGCGATACAATGCGTGCATCGTCAGCATACAGCATTGCCCACAATGTCTGGGCCCCTTTATCCGGCCCGTGCCTTTCCCCTCTTCTTCTCCTCCTTCTCCTTCTTTCATTGGAGTTGCACACTGCCGTCCGTGATGGCTTTATCAGCGGCGAAGAACTTCTCCGCCACACGCAGCACCGCTGTGAAAGACACGTTGAATAGCAATGGCGCGAGCACACACCCTTGCTGAAGACCCTGCTCCACGTCGAACATATCTGAGCACTCGTCATTGTCCCGCCGCACGCCTGCTCGCATGCCGTCGTGGAATTGACGGAAAGCGGCGAGCGTTCTAGGTGGCACGCCAATACGAGTCAAGACAGTCAATATGAGGATTCGGTCGACGGGGGTATTATAGGGTTCGGTGAGGTCGAAAAAGCACATGAACAGCGGGGTGTCCTCCTTCCTTGCCAATTCCTGCAAGCGTCGCACCACGAACACCATGCCGACCGTCGAACATTTGGGCCTAAAGCCACACTGCTCCTCTGGCAGGATACCTTCCCGTTCGCAGTAGTCGCTGAGGCGGCGCACGATGGCTTTGAGGAGTATTTTGCCGGCATGCGCGACAAGGGAAATGCCACGACAGTTACCACACTTCGTCCTGTTTGTCTTCTTGTGCGGCACCTTGATCGTTTTCATCCTTCCACTGCTGCGGCACGACCCATCCCCTCCACACAGCGACGATGATCTCGTTGAAGCTTCCTAAGGTGTCCGAGTCTCCTTCGTCTGCCAGAACTGAGGAGTTCAGCTGGGAGACCATCAGGCCCTACCGCCTTGCGGTCCGCCATCGCCCGGATCCCGTCTTCCTCCTCGTACCTAGACGGGACGTCATCCAGCGGACTGCGCGAGGGCTAGACCTTGAGCTCGTCGACGATAGTCGGGTCGAGGGTCGATGACTTCGTGTTTAGCAGCTTATGGGACCACCTTACCCATCGTTCCCGGATGAGGCCGATGTGCCGCAATAACCTACCTTCCTCGTCCCTGATGTACTGCGAATTGATAATCCTCTTCCCTTCCGCATCCATCCCCTTAAGGTGCTTGTAGAACCCAAACTGATCGCTTTCTTGGATACGCCTTTCGAGTTGACTGACGTATTCTTCGAAGAACTTCTGTACTCCGTCCGTCCTCGCCCGTTTGAGCTGTTTCGTGGCAACCTTTAAAGCTTTCCGCAGGCTTTTGTCGTTCGGGATAGCACGTGGTTGCGTCCCCGCATCTTCCTTCTCCTGTCATGCAAGTGCACCTCTGCTTTTGCCTCTATGGGCGTACACCAACCGAGCGGCCCTTGCAGTAGTATAGTATCACGGGGGACCATAGTTAATAGGACCAAATATTGTTGGCAAAAATAGCGAAAAATATTGGTTTTTGTGTGTACCGTAGGTCCTATTAACTATGCCCCCCCGTAATAGTAGTACGAGTAGTGTTACGGGGGACCATAGTAAATAGGACCAAATATTGTTCGCAAAAATATGTATGTATGTGATATTGTGTGTACCGTAGGTCCTATTTACTACGCCCCCCTGTAATAGTAGTAGTAGCAGTAATAGTAGTAGTAGTAGTAGTAGTACTACTAGTACTAGTAGTAGTAGTAGTACTAGTAGTACTACTATTACGGGGGACCATAGTTAATAGGACCTATGGTGTACATAAAAACCTATATATTTAACCATTTTTACTAACAATATTTGGTCCTATTAACTATGGTCCCCCGTAATAGTAGTAGTAGTAGTAGTAGTAGTAGTATAGTATTAATAGTAGTATATGTACAGTACGTACCAGGTATAAGTACTCTTTTTTATATAAACAAAAAAAGACACGTCGTCACGTTCTGCTGTAGTTTTTCTGATTTACCGTGACCTGGGATGTTATTATGATGACAGACTTTAATTTGTGTGTTCAATGTGGTCCCTGACTGCCAACTTCGACAACTGCAGCACATCTAAGTCGAGGTGTAGGTCTCCGTTGAGAACCTGCGGGAGATCAATCTTGAGAGAAATCACAAAAGCTGCTGTGATAACCTCCTTCAAGTCACCGTCGCTCTTCGGGAGTACGAACCAGCCAAAGTTCTAAACGCAGCATTTTAAAATAGCGTTTTTTTCTGTTCCGATAAAACATCTAGAGATTAAAGCAACCGGAACCCTGGGGATATACACATCTAGAGATTAAAGTAACCGGAACCCTGGGGACCAGGAGACGATTGGGTGCCTGTGTGGCCTTAAACCCATTAGTATAGTAGTGAGTTCCGAGCTAGTGATCCGGAACTTTTCCCCTTGGTGTTCAGAGCTAGTTGAGACCGCACCGGGGTCTACTGCATGCAGAAAAAAATGCCGAGAAAAGTACCGGGGGTCCTCGACGCAGCCGAACGGTTCATGGTGACGTGTGGCACGAGGATGAGGCACAGCTAACTGAGCACTAGGCAGAGCCGCGCGTGCGCCATGGGTGGTGCCCAAGGGGGATGGGGGGGGGGGGTACTCGATAGGAGAGATGTACTCGATCTCATGCGCGGCCGTAGTCGTATGACCGTAGACCCTCGCATCCCTACAATGCCGGGACGGAGCATGTAAGTTTTTCACCGGCCAGGCAGTCATTGCTTGCACCAAGCGCAAAGCGCCGTGAGGTGTCTGGCGAGTCGCACGAACGGTGAGCTGCATCCTACTAAGAACCGCTTTAGAGGCGGACTTGCATATGGATGACAGCTTCAACGAGTTGATTTAATTTCCGGTGTAGGCATTTCCAGAGACAGCAATAATCGGTGTACTATGTAGCTGCCTCTTGGGTGCCTTACCTTGAACACTACGTCATACGATCAATTCCCTTGTTGTGCGGAGTGAAGGTTCTTTACCTCGCACAAAATGATCTAACTCGACAACCAGCTGTGGGCGACCGCCAAAAGAACAAAGACGAAAAAAAAGGATACCTCCCCTGGTTGCCTAGCTCACGGAGTGAGCGGCATGTTTTACAGTGCCGTTGCCAACCGACGCTAACCCAATCTATATAAAATAGGGGGGGGGGGGGGGTGGGGGGAGGGGGGGCAACAACAGCAAACAGGAGAGGAAGGAGTGGAAGGAAACCCGACCAAGAGGGAATGAGGGCAAAAGGGGGGCTACAGGATGTTTATATCATTAATTAGGGAAAAACCGCGGTGAACAAGAAAAGAAGGAGGGGGACGGCTGACAGGTTATGTACCGCCGTATACCGCAGAAAAAGGCACCACAGCTCGACTACTACAGTAAAGTGGTATTAAAATGGAGCGAATGTCTGTCTATCTATGCTTCTACTCGTGCCGCCATGAACTACTGCTGTATAAATTCTTGCAGCTGGCTGTTTTTTTTTTTTGTTTTTTTTCTCAACCCATTCAATATCTTCGCACATCTTCTTCTCTCTCTCCTCCCAACTCGTAACTCAGATGCGGGGTCACATAGCAGGCTCTTCTCCCCCCTTCCCGCTACGGTACGTGCCTTCATTTTTATCGCGAGAAGATTTCAGCCTTTTCTTCCCTCCTCGTCGACTCGCATCGAATTGTGCCTACCCACGCTGCAAGTCGCTCTCAACAATTGAATCCTTTTTATTTTTATTTTTGCAAATAAAGTCAAAGTCCGACCCACCTGGGGCTCGAACCCAGGACTCAAACAAGTAGAATTCGAGGTCAACCACTTGAACCACCGAGGCGATGATTCGAAAGTGATGATCCTTTCCTATCTTCCTCGTTGTTCTCTTTCTCTTTTCGCACTTTGATCCTCACTGTTTTATTATGTTCATTCGTTTTACCTGGTGTTTTTTATCCTTCTTCCCTCTATTAATAATTGTATTTATGATACCCCTGGTATATTATTATTATTATTATTATTATTATTATTATTATTATTATTATTATTATCATCATCACTATTAATATTATTATTGTTCTTGTTTTCTCGTGGTGGGCGGGTGTGTGTTGGCGAGCCTGCTTTATTTGTTTTGTGCCTGGTATGGTCTGACGCATCTCCTCTCCGGGGGTGGGGCATGGTTGACGAAACCATGAACGAAACAACAGACAGGGTGGCAAGGTACTATACTGACTACTTTACTGCTGTGTAGTGTGTGTGTTCTCGTTCTTTCTACCCGTCGCCATCCAGCACAACCAACCAGTGTCCGTGCCGATTCTTCAATCCTAGAGAGATACAACTTCTGTGGTTACAAAACTACGCCACAGAGATACTGCGTTGCCACGTACCAGGGTATGCAGTAAGCACAGCAGTGGACATGCAATGGACATGTCATCTAACTGGGTACGACAGGCACGACAAACACATTTTATGAAAGGAAATAGAGAACCGAAAGGAAACAAAGAAAAACAAAAAGCGAAGGAGACATGGACAAATAATCCAGAGAGAAAAAAGAAAAAAGCAAAAAGACAAGGGGAAGAAACAAACTGTCGTGCCCCCCCGCAA
The DNA here is from genome assembly GCA_031213475.1 of Nereocystis luetkeana. Lineage (NCBI taxonomy): Eukaryota > Phaeophyceae > Laminariales > Laminariaceae > Nereocystis > Nereocystis luetkeana. Next base: position 9,339,944 of record JARUPZ010000020.1, read on the forward strand.
AGGGGATGTGGCAGACACTCGAAAATGACCAGCTGGAAAAAGAGGACAAGAACGAAAAAAAATGTTAATATTAATACTTTGTAAACAGAGTTAAGACCAAGAACCAACGGAAAATAACAGGCAAACCAAAGCACAAAGCACCCTCCCGGTAGCGGCAGCAGTTTGTAGTACGAGAGTAGCTTAGCCCGGTTCTTCCGGCTAGTACGCCTGGTACCTTGCTGCCCTGTCTGCCGTCTCCACCCAGCGTTCGTCAATTCTGCCCAGCCCCACGGCGTCAGACAGTACGAAACAAGCTCAGCAGGCTCGTCATCCACCCACCCCACACGACTACTTCTATAAGGTTTATCAATCAATCGGAGAAAGGAAGAGAAAAAAAGAAAACCACGGAGGATCAGCGCAAGAAAGAAAAACAACAAAAAAAAGGACAAAAGAAGACCACGTTCGGACCAGCTGCACCAGTTCTGTTGGTGGCACGAGTAGTATAGGCGTGTTCTACTTCCTAGTCGGTCAGGTGCCTTGCTACCCTGTCTGCCATCTTTTCTCCTTCCTACTTTCGTCCACCGCAGTTTCCCTTCTATCCCTCCGGTCCCCCCCCGTCTCTGTATTCCCTTGGTCGGGTTTTCTGTCACTCCTCCTATTGCCCCCCCTCCCCCCATTCCCTTGGGCACCACCCACGGCGGGCTCAGCCTCAGCCTCGTGCCACCTCACCATGAACCGTTAGGCTGCTTCAAGGATCCCCCGGTACCACTTCCCCGCCTTTTTTTCCTGCAGTGGACCACAGCGCGGTCTCAACTCCAAACACCAAGGGGGCAACTTCCGTTGACCCTTCGGTGGCTCGGAACTCCCTACTAAGATCTTCGACTATGCATCTATGCCAACTCTTCAAGCGTCCACCAGGTCTCTGGTTCTCCCACCAGCCATCGTCCCGAACATCATTACCCGACTGGGTAATCGCTCCTTGCTTTGCCGTACCACGCCCCCCGCAAAGAAGGACCGCCGTTTACGAATGGTCGTTTCGATGCTCTCGCAACGTGTCATCTTGAGGGCCTTCGCGTACGAGAGGGTGGTATGGTCAGCACGAAGTCGGCGCTGGAAGCCAATGACTCGCAACAGGACTTGGTGGTGAGCCATTTGAAGCTTGGTGAAGAGTTCCGCTCTCAGGGTCCACGTCACACACACCCGTACAGCAGGGTCTTATTCACCTCGGCCTTCAGCATTCGGACTTTCAGGCCAAGGGGGGCGGTCGTCCTATGATACAACTCCGGGCCGAACCGTTTGTTGGCATCCCTCGCATGAGACGAATCCGTCGGTAGAAACCGAGCAAGAGGTCAGCGTTTTCGTGGATAATGCCGCCTCGGTACAAGAACTGGGCCGTCTTCTTATACTTCTGGCCTGCCGCTTCGATGACGAGCGGTGGTGCGAGGGTGGTCTGGTTTGGTGTTTGTAGAAGCATTGTCTCTGTCTTCTTTTTTTTCCGACACCGTGAGGCCTGCTGCTTCGAAGACGGCCACGACGACGGTCATCATTTTCGCGAGCCCTTCAGCCGACTTCGAGACAGTTCCAGCGTCATCGGCGTGCAACATGCCCCATACACCTCTTCGCACGCACGCCAACGGCTCCTGCTCCTCCGTTCCAACTATTTATGCTCCATCATCACTGAGTTGGACCGAATCCCTTACGATGCCTTCGTTTTGGCTGACGCGTACTATATAGTCGTGGCTGAAGCGTACTAGTCGTGCCCCCCCCGCAGGGGATGTGGCAGACACTTGAAAATAAAGAGCTGAAGAAAAAGAAGAAAAAAAGAAAAAAACACACACCACGTACTTCGTACATAGGCAGGCAGCTGAGAATAACCTGTCTACACAGAGTACATGCTACTCGTGCCACAAATTCTTCTTGCGCCCGCCTGGAAGGTGTTTTTTTTCTTGTCTTTTTTGGGTGTGCTTTAGGTTCGCCTGTTATTAACATTCGCTCTTGGTACTCTTTTCGTTGTGTGCTAATAATATATAACAGGTACCTGGTACATTTTAACAATTTTAACAATAATATGTTATTGTTGTCAGATGGAGTGAACCAATATAATTGTTACTCTTTTCCTTGCCATCCGACAATGTGCAGCATGATCTTCAACATTGATCACTCATAAATTTCTCGAAAGAAGAAAACCTCGGAAACAATATAGTAGTAATAGTAATAGTAATAGTAATATAGTACGAGTATATAGAAGATCATGGCATATATTGCTGTATTATAAGTATCAAAGGTCGCGCTGTAAAATATAACCCGAGGAGAATTATATTATTCCCCGGACCCTGAAGTAACCTTGCAGCGCATACGATGGTTAAAAAGTACCAGGTAGCGGATAGGAGGAAGAAGGAGTAGACAAGATTGCCCGATGAAAGTTCCTCGGACGAGTGATGGCAAGCAAGTGTCTTCACGCCCTAGGGTGAGAGAGCAGAGTGAGTGAGTTTGTGACGCCGTGCATCAAACGCCCTTATGTATCGAATCCGAATCAGTCTTGACCCTTTGAGGACTGCAGCCCCATTTTGGGGGCAAACCCCAAAACGGGACTGCGGTGCTAAACAACTCCCTTCCATATCTACCATCACGAAGAGGAGAAAACAGTCAAGAAGAGTCTCCTAGCAGCCTAGACCCTAGACCAGAGACTCTGCTTCTCCCCAGCCACAGTTGAGATACCTGCGTTTCGTTCCCTCACCTCCATGCTCTCGGGTTCTACTGCTGATGTCCTCTGCTGTACATTGTGCGTGGTTGTGTTTTATTTTGTGTTTATTTTAGTTTGTTCGTTTTGTTTGTGTGTTTGTTCCTTCGAATTGTTTTTCTGTTTCTCTCATTTTTTCTGTGATTTACAAAGGTGGGCCGTACTTTCATGGTATTTTACCTCCTATACTATGGGCAGTTGGACTCATTTGGTGCGGAGCGCCTGAAACTATTGGGGAGCGAAGCGACAAAAAAAAACGCAGTGTTGTGTGCAGGCTCCCATTTTTCTACGAGTGGGTCTGCCTGCAATAGTCGTGTTTTCGCATTACCGATTGCGAGAGCTGTGCGTTATCGATTTCCACAGCCTCGGTATCAGAAACGAGCGATCGTGAGCTAACGCGTGGGACTTGCCTCGTCGCCAGCCATCTCGAGTTGGGCTCGCATTTGCCGTGGTACTGGTGCGGCAAGATTTCATTTTGTTTCCGTTTATTTTCTTACGAACGCACAAGGCCTACATACATATCGCATGTATCAGTCAGCCTTGCCTCGTGTACCTCTATACTATTGCTGCAGTAATTGCCTCCAATAAAGCTTGGGGGTCCACTTATACTTGCACACAGCGGAGATGCTGTGCACTCTCTCCTTCCTATTTCGCTCCTCCTGTATAGATAGCAGGTCTTGTTCCCTTTTCTTCTTAGAAATTTTAACTGCTCGATGTTCGATATGACAACATCACGAGCACTCACTCACAATTTTCCGACCGAGTGAAATGAAGAAGTATAAACGAGTACGCGCGGGTGGAAGACTACGCGTATGCATGGTGGAAACAGACAAAGGTGCCAATCCCATATTTTCTTGTACATGGTACATATTGACAATATCGAGTGATTTATTGGGCACATAATGTGGTCTCACGTTTTTACATTGTTATTATTAGTGGTTCGCCCCTCGACAGTATTTCGGGGGACCATAGTAAATAGGACCTACGGTATAAACAAACACCTACCGGGGGTATGTTTCCTTATTTTTACTAACAGTATTTGATCCTAAATACTATGGTCCCCCGTAATAGCAGTCGTGAATCATGTTTGGTTCAACCGCGCAGAAGCAGTCTTCGTTGATCACTGCTCCCACAGCTCCCCGAAGCGCTGTTCAAGCGCACCCCGCTCTTGGACGCGGTGCACCGACCGTAAGTGTCCGGTGCAGTTTGCACGGAGACAATACATTTATTTACCTTCTAGTATTGCGAAACAATCAAGGCACGTGGAAACGTTGATGGACAGAAAGACGCTACACACGAAAACACTATCATCTTCTTCTCAAACGAGTAATAACGTCGGCCAAGACCTATGATGTCTACTTGAAACATATGGAGTCAATGCACACGCTGCACGCGTCGCACACCATATAGTTTGATCTGAACAGTACTCTCCGAATCGCCCGCACTTGACACGCACGACCATTGCTTGTTGTGCGCCCGGCCAGAATTGAAGCCCGCCTGGTGTATTCCGTCTCGGGCGCATCCAACTCTCACCCCCGACTGTTTTGTTATTTTTCAAATCGCGTTCTTCTCCGTCGGCTGTTGTAAGTCGCGGCAACGCTCGTCTGGTACACAGCGATTAATATGCCCTCCCACTGTGATGGTATTTCCTACAATACACCTGCCATAAATGGCGAAGACTATTTTTCTTTTTACCTCCCCTGGAGGCCACACAACGTTTTCTTCGTCCCCGTCGTCATCGGCTCCTGCTCAGCAGTCGCGTTCGCGCAAATCATTCCAACTAGAATCAGCAAGGCTCCCAACGCAAGCTCTTTGTCATGAACGTCTCTACGTCCCCAGACACTGACCCTTTCACTCTGGGCTACAGTCACTGGCCCCTTGAACACTTCGATGGAGTGTACATGGTGTCTAGACCGCGATTTCAACCACTGACTCCCCTCTCTGGAGTCCTGCCCTTGGCGCTAATGCCAGAGCGACCGCTCTTCGCACATGGCGTGGCGTATGCCTCTACTGCGGTGGACGGGGCTACAGCGTCAAAACGCGCCAAATCCCCTTCATAAACAAGTCAGGTGTTCTCAATCCCCGGCTTGGTCAACCCAACGACCGTGGCAACCACGTATGCTCTCATACCGTCGGGGACAATACGGCTGCACGGTACAACGGAACTCGAACTCTTATTCCAAGCGTTCCAACTCTGGGGGCATTTCCAATCACAGCAGCCGGTCCAACTCCCATTCTAAGAACGAGCGCTCCCACGGCAACTCCGGCCGTGCTGCAGGCCCTCAGTGGACGAACTACTCTCCCAACAACCAACACTCTCGGGACAATTCGGCACAGCAACTCACTCCCCCCTCCCCTCAAGGACCTCCCTCATCTGCCCTCACCGTTACCGGTCCCACGACCCCAGACCTCCACTACCCCAGCTAACATGCGCCTCGGCCCTTCACAACACGGAGGTAGCCAAAACTCCCGGCAACCGGGCACCTTCCGTCCTATCTGACCAGCCGATGGTGAAGAACCGCTCGCGACTTCACCTGCGGCACTGCACGCGACCGCGCCGGGTAACTCTCAGGATCCTCGGGCAGCGTATTTGCCCGGAGTCGCTGGCTCTTCTTACTCTCCCGACCTCTCCCCCTCTTTTCTCCCCCCTTCTAACCCATCTTCAATAACAACTACTCGAACTAGGGTTGGCTCCCTTGTTCAAGCGGTTGGTCTGAGGTGTGGGCACGAGGAGGTGGGCAAACCGAGCACTCCCTCACCGCTCCCCTCGGTGTCCCCACCCGATGATGGGCGACGGCGCGCGCATTGCTGAAATTTCTACGGACCTTGCCAATCTGAGGGCGACACGACAACAACGGCCAACAGCGGTATCCACTCCCTCTCCGGCTCTACTCCCCCCCCAGGGCCATCGACTCCCGACTCATCTACATCCTCTGACCAACGATGTCATCGACACACGTCAACTGGTGTCCGTCGACCCCGGGCAGCACATACTTCGACCTCCGATGGTTCCGCAGGTTCTCCCGGACTCGTAGCTGCCCGCCCCGTGCTAACCACACCACTGTCCCTGGGCCCAAGGGACAACTTCCCCGCGGGTTCATCCGCGGAAGACTCGACCACGTCACCAAGATAATGCTAGGAGCCACCTGTACCGACACCCACGCCCCGGTCACGGACTACTGCAGGCACCGCACGCTCTTCCGAGTTTCTCCCTCTTCCGCATACGTTAAATGCCGCTAGCAGGGACTCCCAGGGTGCTTCGTCACGAGCGTCACGCCGACACGTGCATCCTCCCGAGGCCTCGACACGATCGACCTTACCCCACACGCTTTCGGGGACCAAAGCCGTCTTATCCATGCCTTCCCCGACAACGCCCCACACCACGTCCCCCCCCCCTACTCCCCCCGACCCTAAGCCCCTCCCAATTTTTATTTTTTTGGGACCAATCCTCGGTCATCTCTCAATGGTACCCTTCGACGTTCACCGTCAACAACGAGCAATACAACTGCGCGGAACAGCACATAATGTCGGAGAAGGCCAAGCTTTTCGGCGACACAGCTGCTCGCCGGAAGATCATGTCCTCTCCGAATCCCGCACAACAAAAACACCTCGGCCGCTCCGTCTCCAATTTTAGCCAAGAGCTTTTGGTACAGCATCGGTACGACATCGTTTTCAAGGGTAATCTCGCCAAGTTCTCGGCTCCTCCCTTACTACAACAACTCATAGAAACCAGCGACAAATCCCTCGCCGAAGCAAGCCCTCATGATCTCGTCTGGGGCATCGGCTTCCGGTCTGACGATTAGCGGGCCTTACAACCTCCACACTGGCCGGGACTCAACCTGTTGGGTGACATCCTCATGAAGATCCGCCACCAGCTTGACCTTCTCCCTCCACTCCCGCCCCCCCTCCGCGCCTCTCGCGTCTCACCCTCCGAAAATGGGATTCACGAGATCAGCGCAACCGTTCCAGCTCCTACCACGCCCTCCACACTGGACCATCTACTGCCTTCTTTCCTCCCTGCAGCCACTCCTTCGCACACATTGGTCTCTGGTATTTCGTCCGGAGGTGTTCTTCCCCCTGCACTTCCCTTCCTCATTGCCGAACATGGGCCGGGCCTCTCGAGCGGTATAGCTACCGTCGACGACGCCTCCTTCACGACCAGGATCAAAGCACACAGTGGGCCCTCCGCATCCAAACGCTGCGGCCTAGTAGCTCTCCTGGACACCGGGTCCACCCAGGCCTTCATCTCCGCTGAAGCTTGGGCCCGCATGCAGCACAGCAACGCCGCGTCGGACATCTCTGGACAACACGCTTTCCCTCGTTCCTGGGGCGGTTTTGGTAAATCCGCTCCGCTCTTCACTTCGATTTCCGTCCGACTCAGCATCCAGTTCTTGCACAACAGCACTCTCTCCGCCGAACACGCCGTATGGGCGTGCATCGCGCCACATGGTACTATGCAACACCCTGTTCTGCTGGGACGCGACAGCTGGATGCGGTTCGGACAACACACGTACACCATCCTGCCCTGCTTCCCCTCGCGACCGCTCTTTGGCGAGCTCTCCTTAACCACCCCTCACAAGGATAGCCTCTCCACTTTCATCCACGACAACCGTCCTTCCCCCGACACCTTACACCTCGAGTTCGCCGGCGTTCACGCAGTTTCACTTTCGGCCACGCCGTCTCTCGTCCCGGTTAATTTGGTGCGTTCCTCCGGCATTCCGGCGCCCACCGGCCATTACCTCGTTGACATGCTTCCCCGCGACGGCCTTTCCTCCGAAACCGAAATCTTCGTTGCCAACGGCTACCAAAATATCCGGCTCTCGGGATTCACTGATCTTGAAGCAGGCGACCTTCTGGGGACTTCCTCTTCTCCCCTCATACAAATCCCGGTCTCAGCCCCGCAAGGTCTCCCCAAGACGTCACCTCCAGCCTCCGCTGCTACCGACGTCCACGCCCTGCAAGACAACATCCCCGCACACGACGACGGTACACCTCCTGCTGATCCCCCCAAGACCCCTTGCCGCAAACTCCTGGAACGCCTGACGGTCGACCAACGAACAAGCTTCCTCCGCCTCTGGGGCCGACTTCCGCTGCATCTTCGTGACGTCTCCTTCGGCCTCCGCGGTTTCTGGTTGGTCCCCTTCGGTCATCACAGTGCTGGCGGAAGTTCTTTGCAAGTTCCCCGACGGTTTCCCCACGTCCAAAACCGACTTCGGTCCGTGCTCCCTTATTCTGTTCAAGATTTCCATCCCCCCGGATAGCGCCCCCGTCTTTTCCCGCCCTTACCGCATCAACCCTCTTCTCGCCATGCAGGCCGACGATGTGCTCGACCAATATCTGGCTGTCGGCCTGATCCAGCACTCCACTTCTCCATACGCCAGCCCTATGGTCGCCATTCCCAAGAAAAACACCAACGTTCGAATAACCGCCAACTACAAAAAGCTTAACGCCATCAGCTCCCTGGGCCAACTGCCCATCCCCCGCGTCGACGAGGTCCTCGACTGCGTAGGAAAAGGCCGCATCTTCTCCTTGTTCGACCTCGTGTCTTCGTTCCACCAAATCACCATCGACAAGGACACCATACCCCTGACTGCTTTCTGCACGGCCACCCGATTCTTCGAGTGGCTCGTCATGCCTCAAGGAAGCAGCGCCTTGCGTGGCTGGTTTCTCAAGGCCATCAACGAGGTCATCAAAGACCCTGACCGCGTAGCGGCCTACCTCGACGACGTCATAGTTTTCGACCCCGACCCCGCGGCTCACGTCGCCAACATCCAGCATCCGCTCCGTTTTTGAACGACTTCGGAAACACAAACTCAAACTTTCTCCTTCCAAAGCCAAGGTTGGTGTTACCAGCGCCGACTTCTTGGGACACACGATTTCATCTTCCGGCGTTAGCCCTATTGCCGACAAGGTTCCCGCATTAACCCAGATGCCCATGCCTAAGAACACCAAGCAGGTGCGTTCACTCTTTAGAGGCATCAGATACTACCGTAGATTCCTAAAGAATTTTTCCACTCGTCTCCGATCCATTAACGCCCTGCTCAAACAAGGCGTTATCTTCGTTTTCACTTCGGAAATAGAAACCATCGTCTGCCAGATCCTTCATGAAGTCGCTACCCCCCCGATCTTGGTCTACCTGGATTGGGACGCCGTCGCTGACAACTCCCGACCCCTCCGCCTCTACTGCGACGCCAGCATCGACGGTTTTGGCGCGACTCTCGAACAAGAACAACCCGACGGCTCCGTCCGTGGTCTTTATCAGCCGCACTACTTCGACAACGAACAATTCTGGACGCCTCTTGACCTCGAAGCCGGCAGCATCGTTTTGGCCATCAAACGTCTCCGCGGCCACCTCTGATCCACCAAGTTCCACATCTACTCTGATCACAAGGCGCGTGAGAGTATCACTAACGTCGGCGAACACAACGCTCGCGTCCGACGCTGGCTGGAGTTCCTCTCCGCCTACTCCGACACCCTGGAATGCCGGACAGGCTCCGCCAATGGCAATGCCGATTTTTTTCTCGACTCCCACAACCAGCCACCGACCTCGACCGCACCGGACCTAACCGCCTCACCACTCCCGACACCGTCGGCATCTACCTTATCCAAGCCTGTGGTTTTACTCCGATCGACCCCTTCACCCCGGGCATCGGTTTGGGTGGGCTCGTCCCACCCTCACCCGTTCCCCGCGGCACCATTCCACCACTCCCTTGCACCGACGATGACTCCGGCGATTTCGGCCGCCACCGACCACGTATGGACAACTCGGACTTGGTTCATACCCCCTACTTTATTGTGGATTTTTCCGCCGTCGAAGAAACCACCGCTGGATCGCCTCGCAGCCTTCCCGCCGCCCCCCGCGTTGCTCAAGAAACCGCCGCTCGATCGCCTCGCAGCCCTCCCGCCGGCCCCTGCCTTGCTCAAGACCCCGCCGCTGGGCCGCCTCGCAGCCTTCCCGCCGGCCCCGGCTTTGCCCAAGACCCCACCGTCGACTCGCTTCGCAGCACCTTCGTCGGTTACCTCTCTCTCCTCGACCCCATCGCCGAATCGCCTTCCAGCCCCGAGAAACCCGCCGTGATCGCTGGCGCTCCTGCTGGTGTGGCTTTCAGGCCACCCTTCGCCTCTCCATCGCCCACCTTGGGCGTCTCACTTTGGGCCACTCCTCGTTCCTCGTCGAGCCTAATTCTTCTCGGACCCGTGGCCGTTCCGCCGCTGCCGCTGGGGCTCCGTTTACTCCTACGGACTGCAGATTTGGCCGTCGAACGTCAGCCACGGCAGTCTCAAGACCGTCACCTACCCACCGCCGTCCGACTGCCGTCGCGCCCAGGCCACTACCTCGGCGACCAGACGCAGCTCGCAGCAGCGCCGCTCAAGACTCGCCCTCGCCAGCGACTCCAGCCAGCGCTACCCCACCAGTGTTCCTGCCATCACCACAGTCCTCCACCCTAGGGCCTTCTCCCCCGCCCTCCCCTACTCAACCACCCCCGCTACCTGAACCCATTGTCCGGTCTGCTGACGACCCACACCTTTATTCCTGCGTCGAGCGTTACACCTACACCGACTGGACGCTACCATACGATATATTTCCTTGGGCTCACCTTCATCGCCACCGGGCGACCTCTTGGATTGCATTCCTTCGACCTGTCGCCCACTTCTCTCGGAAGTCCTCGCTCTCGCCGCGAAATGTCAGCTGCATACAACCTACGACGACACAGTCCTTCTTGTTCATCGAACACACACGGCCCCCCTGGGCTAAACTCGTACGACTACACCGTAGCCCCTCACATCGCCGCCTCGCATTTACGTTCCAATGTTGATGCGACTATGGGTCCTACACACATGCTACTCCACCTCCTCTTACCACCTGGGTGTTGCTCGGACACTCAGCATTCTTACGTGCTTCTGCTGGTGGATTGCCATGGGCATCTCCACCCACTGGTGGCTCCGCCTCTGCCTCAAGTGCCAGGCGCGAAAGTCTTCGCACCAAACAAGTCGTTAGCCCGCCCTCTCCCTGCCGCTACCCAACGGCCCCGGTATTCTCGTCAGCGTCGACTTTTTCGGGCCCTTACCCATCACGCCTCGGGGCAACGCCTATAATATCATTTCACCGACCGCTCTAGCCGCCGCGCCGACATGTGCGCCACTATTGAGGCCGAGTTCACCGCATCCGGCACGGCCGATATACTCGTCGATCGCTACATTCCTCTCTGGGAATGCCCCGTTACTCTCCTTTCCGACAACGACCATCAATTATGCGCCAAACTCTCTCGCGCCCTCTATGAGCGCCTCAGCAACAACTAAATCTCCACGAGCTCCTACCACCCCTGCACCAACGGCTGCGTCGAACGCGTCACCCACACCATGGCCCGCTCGCCATGGCCGGAAACGAACTACAAAACGATTAGAACTTGCATCTTCCTCCCGTCAAAAGCGCCTACAACGACTCCGTCAGCGCCGCGACCGGGCTGGCCCCCAACGAAGTACACACTGACCGGCTGCCTCGCTAGTCACCACTGCTCGCCAGCAACGCGCCTACCGCGCCGTCCGGGACCTCCACGCGGTCTATGTCTCACGCCTCGACCGCCGCAACGCCTCCATCATGAACGCCCTCCACCTCTTCCCTCCGTTCCCTGTCGGCGGTTGGGCATGGATCTACAACACCGCTGCCACTATTCATCAGGGCGCCAAGAAAGGCACCTACGCCACCGTTCTCAAGACCTAAGTCTCCTTCAACTGGATTGGCTCGTTCAAGATCCTTGCCGTGGGCCCAGCACCAGCCTCCGCCGTTCCGGATGGAGGGTCCCCTTCACGACAAGCTCCTGTATTTCGACCTTCCCTCGGACATGCCGGGGCGGGACTTCACACACCACGTCGCCGTTCTCCGCTGCAAGCCCTGCCGGAACCCCGACGACATCGACGATCTCCCCAAACACCTACCGGCCGACCTAACTAAGTACGTGCTCAGCAGCTCCTTCTCCAGCAAGTCCCCGCCCTTCCACGTCACCTTCGACGACATCTCTCCACCGCCCGAACGCCTCGAGGACCAGATCTCGGGACACCAACTCGTCCGTGGCCGGGGAGGCGTTCTCGCCGTGATGTACGAAACACACAGGGCCGGACTCCTTAGCCCTTCTTGGGAACACGAGCGAGAACTACAGCTCCACCGACCTCACATCCTCCGCTATTGGTCGGGCACCCCTTCACAGCACCGCCAGACCAACTGTTTATACCACCAGATGCGCATCGGGGTCGCTCACCACGAACTATCGCGGTCCCGGGGCGAAATCTTCCTCGCCCCCGGGTACAGCCTCGTACCACGCACCCTCTGGCTTCACCGCTTCAGCTCTTCACCTCTACCCGCTGGCGCGCATCTCTGGTACAAGGGCCGCGATGGCCTCTGGTGGTTGGGCAAAGTTGCCCCCCGCGCCTCGACTGACACCTCCTCCACTGACTCCTACATCGTCCGCTTCCTCGACGACCCAGGCCCGATCAAGATTACTCTACTTTCGTCCCTTTACACCACTTCACGGAGCGCGAGCCAAGGATCCTGGTGCCTTCAGCATCATCAGGCCGGAGGACTAGCACGCGGTGTATTACGTAATGCCAATGCACCTCCCCCACCACTCGTCTGCTCGACCAATTAACCGTGGCTGGTGGTCGGCGGAAGCGTTAGATTGTCGTATACTAGTTTCGGGACCGGGATTTTCTGTGCGTCCGCTGTCTTTGACACGCGTTCGCCTTTTGAGTTGATTCCATCTAGCACCTCACGTTTCGTTTGTTTCGCTAGGACCCAATTCGCAACGAAAAGTGTTATTGTACCTCCAGGGTCTACCCTTCTGTTGCACCTCCTTTTTGCCCTCTCTTCGGGGCGGTCTTTCGGTCTTCCGGTCTTTCGGTCTTTTGATCTTTCGTTTTTTATTTATTTATTTTTTCTTCTTTTTCCTTCCTTCTTTCTTCTTTTTCCTTCCTTCTTGTATTTCTTTCTTTTTCTTTACTTTCTTTCCTTGCTTCTTTGTTCCTTTCTTCGTTTTTGTTTTGGTTAAAAACACGTAGGGAGCTTGGTGTGTCCTTCTCGCTCTATAGCTTCAGGTGGACTTCGCCCTACATCAAGTATTTTGCCGGCTTTTTAATTAGGATCATCATCATTTCCTAGTTCGTGTCTTACCCTGCTCTGTCTCTCCCGCTTTTCTCATAAGCCTACACCGCGGATAGCCACGATTTGTTACATCGGGCCTACAGTTGCCGGCCGCCCCATGGTATTTCTAGTTTCGTATTCTACCACGAAGAACATCCCTTTGTGTCGTTAGTATACTCTTTCGTTTCCATTACGTTTCCCTTCTCTAGCACGAATGCTGCCCCTACCAGAGGCGGCTTAGCCTCATTTACGATGTGTCTTGGTCTATGGTCTCATTGGGCTGTCGTGTGTTTTGAATACCAGTATATCTTCGACCCTCTCTTGCGATTTTCTGATGTCTAAGTAGCCATCTCTGTATCGTCGTGGGATCTGCATCTACGGCTATTCAGGGTGGGCTAATGTGATAGAGTACCTTGGTTTGTAGTAAATAGATCAACCATCAGTAGGGGCCGTTAGATATATTCTGTCAATTGGATCTTACACCTTTTGCCGTCTGGAATAAGATATCTCGTATTTGTAGTACGGATCCGCACGCTAGTATTCCTTCGTTCACGTACCCCATTTACCGTCTGGAATAAAATATTTGTATCTGTAAAACGGATACGCAAGCTAGCATCTAAGTAGCCGAGGAGACAGGGAGATGAACGCACGTGGTATGTTCATACGTCAGGTTTTACGGGGTGTTGTACTATTGAAGTTGAGGGTGACGTGTGTTCCCTCGCCAGTAGATTATAGCCGGTTGCAGACAGATGATACTTCTGTCTTCAAAAACCATCTGCTTCCCCCCCCCCTCCTTTCTCACTCGTCTCTTGCCCGTTCGAGCAAGCCGCACATCAAGAATAAAAGAGAACGTCATACGAACTGCGTCTGAGTTTAGCCAAGCAAAGACACCTGAGTCGCACTTCTTCAGTGGATCATCTTCTCTGGCACCCTCACCCTCTCTCCACATCACACCACCTTGTGATCCAAACAACAACTATTAATAACTGATTATTATGGTGTTGCTTTTATGCACACACTCTGTCATATAATACCCAGTTGATAGGACGTACAAATACGAGTACTGGGAAACGCGCGGAACCCCCGATAGCATTGATGACTGCACAGTAATGCTCTGGTAGCCCCTAATCTCGAGTAGTGTTAAGGTCTTAGTCCGCTGGGCTAATGCTAAAAAGGTTAACAGATCGCCTACCCAATCAAAGCCTTATAACACTCTCCTCCCCTGGAACGGACCGGATATACGGTTTGACGCGTGTCACCAACACGCGGTTCCAATTTCTGGTGATCCAGAAGTATTTATCAGACTCTTGACATGAGGAAACTCACTTTTCTTTAAAAAGCGATTTCATGGTGGACGTAAGATTCGAACTCACGACCAACGACCCATGTCCTGCCGACGACGCCACTTGTTATGATTTAGGAGCATGCGGGACACTATGTATCCCTGGACAGGTCTGCTTATTAAGTCGGTACTCGTTGGTACTCTCGTTGTTGTTTGCTTAGAGATAGAAGAAGAGCAGCTTTATTCCTTTCGTGCACGACGGAGGCTGAGACCACGCTCGTGCCTCTCTTGGAAAACCCCCGGTTTTTCACCTAAGATACGCCTTCCAAAACAGTTCAACCCGCAGGAAATTACCGGGCTTTCAACCTCATACAAAGCAGTATCATAACAGCAGCTTGATGTTCTGCATATTATCTGTTCAAACTGAAGGTCGTCGGTGATTCACTCTGCCACGCGTGGCGCGTGCGGGACCTCCACTATCCACGGGAGCGCGCAGTTTGTCCAGGTGGGCGCATATTTATCTCGGACGGGCCTTAAGGGCCGCGATCTTAACGAGGAATGTTTTTCAGTTTTTTCAGTAATCTCCCAAAATTTCGGCATTTTCCTATAGGAAATACCAAGAAATACCGATATTTCGGGAAAATACCGAAAAATCCCTAAAAAACAGCCCTCGCTAAGATCGACCCTTAGCGCTTCCCTGATGATGCCTACGTCACCACCCGTGGCGCGCGGGATGTGGGTAGTGTCATGTTATCCCAAAAGCAGTAAATGCATTACCAGAACTCTATAGGGCCTCGCTCGAGCACCCGATACTGAAAAAACGGGATGGGTTTTGTTCGATGTTTTCACAGTACGCCTCAAGGTGGCCGGCCTCGTTGCTCAAAATCGAGACAGCCGCAATATTTTCCGCTTGCATAATAATATCCGCGACGAGACATCGTTCACTTCAATGATGGATTAGGAAAGAAATTGTACAGCGCTTCGTGCCTGTCATATCCAGTACGATTACATGCCATTGCAAAAGTTACTCTGTTTTTTTACAGTGGGCGTGTTGATAAGAATATATATACAGGCTCAGATCGGCACGAACAACAAGAAACTTGGGTTGAGAAATACAGATCAACAGCAGTGCGACCAACGCTAAATTCTATCAGTACAAGTAATAGAGAGTTTGGTAACAAAAAATAAGATATTGAGCCTGGGCACCAAATCAAATTGATTGGTGTTTCTTAATACCGGACGCCCACTGCCTGTACTGCATGACAACCCGATGTACTGCTGTGTAATATCTCAGTGTGGCGTAGTTTTGCGACCACAAAGCTTGTATCTCTCTAGGATTGAAGAGTCGGCGCGAACACTGGAGGTGGTGCTGGATGTCGACGGGTAGAAAGAACGGTCCAGTATGAAAACACACACTGCACCGCTGCTGCTGCTACTGCTGCTGCCTGCTGCTGCCGCTACCTCGCACTACTACTACTTGCTACCCATGAAGCGGGTACGTCAGGCACCTACAGTACGCGATTATTTCGTATTATGGTAGGCACTGCTGCAGCTGTTGCTACGCTGGTACGCCGTGTAGTGCACGTGCCGATACGTCTGCTTCGGCAGTCGGATTTTGTAGTTCGAAAATAGCAGTTAGTTGGAGAGAATTGGAGTTTGGCACGTCAGAAACTCCACCTATGCTACGAGTACCTGAAATGAGGACCATTTTTTTTCAGCTGCCAGCTGCCAGCATCTCATTGGGTAGAAACATGACAGTCCCGTTTTGAAACGTTCATTTTTTTTTGGAAAAATTAATCGGAAAAAATGATACCGGAATACGGGGCACAGCAGTGGAGTGGACGCTTGAGAGCCAACGTGATCCAAACAGTACGCACATAGAGAGTGTATTGTGCATTGGGTATTGGGTCACATTATCATATGTTGGCGAACGTATCGTAACGTTTGGGCTGTGGGATTGGATTATGGTTCTTCGTATCTTTGTATCTTCCTGTATCCTTCCTGTTTTCGCATCCCGTATCTTCGTCTCATTGTCTTCGTATCTTCCTTCATTAGCGACCACGTGCTCGTTTTTCGTTCGCATTTTACGGGTATTTCAGCCAGCAAAGCACTTCACAGCAGTTCACAGCAGTCACAACAACAATGCCACACTACGAGAGCTTCGTACCGGTGTTCAGCAGAGCGGGCCGAGGGGTATACTGAGAGTCATCTGAGTGTCGCCGACTAAACGCGTAGGCTGTTCCAAAAGCTTTGCAGCAGCACAGCAGCAGCAAGCATTGCATTATTTTTGTAGAGTTTCCGTTCATCTTTGGGGTACGTACGGTACATACAGATACCGGTCGGTGCTGCACGACGGGTACACAACTAGTCTGTACGATACCAAAAGATATTTCCTAGTTGGATACCAGGTGCCGAGTAGCGATACAAATCAGCTTTTTCTTGTCAGCCGACAACGAGGAGGACGATCGACGATAGACAGCCGACAAATGGCCGAGGCCGACCCCGCCGCTGCCGCCGCTCCGGTTGTGGGTGGAGAGGTGCTGTTCAAGAACACGCATAAGGGGGTGAGTGCCTAAATGTCTGCTCTGCTCGAGACCGTGCGCATGGTCGCGACGAAGGTGCAGCATGTAATGTACTGCTGATTCCAACAAAGACGTTTTGTGTGCAGCAGCAGGTTGCTATCGTATATAGATCCTCCACGATACGTGCTTACATCATGTTACCATGGTATTGCTGTATGTAGTCGTACTCGTACCGTTTGGTACTACGCATATTATACTGCTGTGGAGCATACTGCTGAATCAGAGGCTGCTGCTGCTGTATCGTGCGGCGAAACTGGCATCTACAGTACCGCCACCATCCTAGGGGTCGGCGAGTTTAGATCGAAGGTACTACTGCTGTAGCACTGTAGTCCAGTGTGACCCAACAACTATACCCATCCATGTACCAGCAACAGCTAGACATTCATGGCGCATCATGGTAATAAAGCTGTACAGCGGTAGCTGCTGTAATATTATAGTACTACTACTGTACTTGCTGCTGTACACATTCCCCAGCCCTCTTTTTAACGCTACGTGAACTCATGCAAGCATGCACTCTATCTACAGGATGATCCTGCTTCCCGAAATAAATGCCGGTGGTATGATGCGAACATTTAGTCGATTTCCTCGGGTTGCTCTGCGGCAGCATGCGTACTTTTCAACAGTCAGAGGTCGGAAAGTACACCAACAACAGCAACCGGGAAGGGGGCTTCCTTGTGGGCGACCCGGCGTGCTGAGTTGCTGATGTCCTAAGAATTGCACGGCGGGTGTCTGGTTTCTGTGACAGGTCGAGGTTGGCAAGCTCTCGCATGCCGCCTGTACGGCAGTGTTTTCACATTTTCTAAATGGTTAAAATCCAGTCAGTGGTCACAGGACAGGCTCCAGGAACTCTGGGGTGGAACAAGGCCTCAGTACTACAAGCACTGTGGCAAAGCAGTCAGACTACCCCATTAATAGCACTTCTGACAGTTGTAGTAACGGCAGGAAATCTGTACATATAGACTAAACGCAAATGCAGAGTTCTGCATGCTCTATGGAATACCCACCGGGGCGAAAAGTGCTCCCCGGAATAAAATGTCCAAACCCCTATTATCGTATGTCGCCCCTGTCAAAAGCCATGTCTCGTACAGCTATTATTGATAGCTATTAATAACTGTGGCCGTAAAAATACGGGCCACTTGATATTCATATTAATATACACATGTTCCTTATATTCCAGCCCAGAGTGGTGCCTGGTACGAAAGATCCCACGTACGTACCAGGTACAAGAAACCCAACCTGAGATTTCGGTGGAAATATGAAATTTGGGGGCGGTTGTTCTGAAGATAGTGTGGTGCGGAGGACGCGTGCCACAAGAATAACACGTACCTACATACCGTTATAATGCGAGCAGCCCTCCCCCCCCCCTATATAGATTGGGTTGGCGTCGGTTGGCAACGACACTGTAAAACATGTCGCTCACTACGTGAGCTAGACAACCAGAGTACCGCTTTTTTTTTCCCTTCTTTTTAGCGGTCGGTCACAGCTGGTTGTCGAGTTAGATCGTTAGTGCAAGGTGAACAGCCTTTACTCCGCACTATTAATAGTGGGAATGATCGTATCACGTACCAGGTAGTGTTTATGGTAAGGCACCCAAGAGGCAGTTACATAGTACTCCCATTGCTGTCTCGGGAAGTGCCTACACCGGAAATTAAATCAACCCATTGAGGCTGTCATCCACATGCAAGTCCGCCTCTAAAGCGGTTCTTAGTAGGATGCAGCTCACCCTTCATGCGACTCGCCCTCCACCTCACGGCGCTTCGCGCTTGGTCCAAGCAATGTCGGCCTGGTCGGTGAAAACCCGACATGCTCCGTCCCGGCATTGTAGGGGTGCGAGGGTCTATGGTCATACGACTACGGCCATGCATGAGATCGAGTACATCTCTCCTATCGAGTACACCCCCCCCCACCCCGCCCCGGACCGACTTTTCTAGGTGGATAACTCCGTCACAAAGAAGGTGCCAGTACCGAACGACACGTTCTCGGACAGGTCTCGACGAAATCTGTTCAACGCCACCCTTCCAGCCTTCGATAGCCTTATAAGCGCTGAAGTTCTCCTTGGTGGGGGGATATCGAGCTCGAAAAGTCTGTCTTGTGGGGGGGGGGGGGGGGCGTTTACACACATTAATGCGGTAAAATAGTGTCAGACTTCGTTTCGCTTTCTGCCCAAGATTTTTCTGACTGGTGGGGGGCGGGGTGCCCGAACTAAGGACCTACCACTCAGAACGGAACAATAAGGATCGAGTAGGCATCAACATGAAGACTAAACGCTCCTTATATTTCCGTCTAGACTGATGTATACATTATGCATCCAACTCAACACGTACCCAACATCGTTGGAAGCACGTTCGATGCATCATATATATGATTGTATCATTATACTTAGGAGTATGGATTTTAGTATATGCGTGGGGTCGTTCGACATTGTATAGATTATTATATGATTGTATGGATTTCACTATATGCGAAGGGTCGTTCGGACAGCTCCAAAAGTGAGGCCACGCCTAACTTCCAAGCAGTTTTCCCCGATTACTGCTGTGGGTACTGCAGTACTATTGACAAATCATTTTACTTCGGGGTATGGATTTCACTATATGCGTAGGGGTGAGGAACAATTGAGCTCTCCCGAACCCTTTTAGGGCCGTTAGGGCTGCAGTCTCGTTTTGGGGTAAAACCACTCAAATTCCAAGTTGTTTGTCCCGAAAACGGGATTGCTGTCCTAAAGGGGTTTAATAGAGGAGCCTCACAAACGTTTAGGTGCACCCCTTGGCTAGATGCGTATAGTGTATAATATAGTGCATGCGTCGGGACACAACATAGTTTTAAAAGAGAAACCTATACGTACGTATACCAGGTAGGCTGGCCGATATCCCGGTTTCGCAAATGAAGGGTCGGTTCTACTGTGCAACGTTCGACGCGACACCATTTAGCTCTTATTTTGGGTCATGGTGGGAACAACATATTTTGTGAGGCAGGCGTGTGTGTCGTACACGAATTTCCCGTATTAAAAACATGGTTGTCTTTTACGTACCTGGCGTTATTTTGCATAGATCGGGGCTTGAATTGCACAGCGGCAGCACAGAAACCTAAATCTGACTCCAATGCCTAGTAACGATAGTGCTGCTAGCCCCCAATCTCTTCAACGCTGTCGCGTACTACAGCATGTACGTACCGGCAAACACCTGAGTTATTCACGCGTTGCTCGTACGAGTACGAGTATCAACATATACATACTGTCTGACCAGGCTTTGCTGTGGTCTGTGTCCGCAAGTGTAAAGACCGCTCGGGTTGTTACTATGAATACCATGAATTCCCGAACTATTCCTAAATTTCCGAACAGATCTGCACAGCGCCCGAAGAGACGGCCAGAGCAGTGCTTAAGCCGCATCGATCGTCGGACCCGCCTCCCTCCCCTCTCCCCCCCTCCCCCCCCCGCCTTCCTGATGAGTACATTCCCCCTACTCTCCCCTCCCCTCTGCCACTCTCCCCCCTGTCCCCCTCTCCTCTAAACCCCTGCCCTCTCTCCTCTCCCCCCTCCCCCCCTCCTCCCCCGCGGGGGGCTAACGGACCCACACCTTCGCATCCGAAACACGGTGACTGATTTCTCGAATTGAATCAATGCTCTCTTGCTCGTTGTGGTCGATTTTGTTTTCAGAAAATTGCGTACATCGGCGAAGTTCACTTCGCCAACGGAGACTATGTGGGAGTTGAGCTGGAGGAGGCGGTGGGTGACTGCAACGGCACGGTCCAAGGAAAAAAGTTCTTCTCCTGCGAGCCGAAGGTATATTCAAAGTAAACCGTTCCCACACGATGTGTCGCCTGCTTGATCTGCACCTGCCCACCCAGCTGTTATCATCACGAGCGAATAGGGTGTTCGCGAAGAATTTGGTCGGGTTGGGTTTCTTGCAGTCTTTTTCCTACCTGGTATATTATAGCAACCCCAACCCCACGCAAAAAGTATTTCTGGAGGGAAAAGTGTCGAAAACAACGTTCGTTTTCCGAAGTATTCTCGGGTTGGCCAACCCTGTGGGTTGGTCAGCAAACGGAGCAACTTCTGATTCACCTACCAGGTATTTAACCAATCAGCTCCTTGCGCCTGTCGATTTCAAATAATTATTAGATCTCAACCCAACTGGATTATCGTAAACACCCTAATGCCGAGGTTCTAATTATGACAGCACCGAAATAATAGGGGCCTCGTTTGAGTTTCCTGGAGCGTTCGGACGTACCCAGTACGCCGTCCACCAACGCTCACAAGACTACGACAGATACACATACCCTGCTGCGCGAGCTGTCGCTGGGTAGAAAGAACGATCTAACGCGCAGACAACACAGACAACACACCCACCAGCAACACACAAAACGCTGTATAGGGCTGGCCGCGAGTTTCCCGACTAAACAACATCGACTGCTGTAGTTCTTAGGTATTCTCAGTTGCCTGCTGCAGGTGTTACCACTAATAGCGTACAGCAAGTTGCGTAGAGCTAGGTATTGGCGTGCCGCTGGATGGGGCGTTTGTGGTTCGACGCGTCTGTGATTTACCTGATAAAACTCAGAGTTACGTAGTTGGCTTGTTTACGCCAACCAGCTACAGTAATAACTAACATACTATCAACATTTTGGTACTTCTATTGATATTTAATAAAAAAGTCCCTCATATTGAAGGACATATTGGTACCCGTGAAGTAGTGCAACCAATTCACAACCCCAGACAAACACGCCCCCCCCCCCCCCCCCCCCTCTCCCTTCCTCCCCTTAACACGGTTTCTTTTTAATTTCGTGTGTTCAGTATGGTGTGCTGACCCCCGCGGCGAATGTGACCTGCGTGGACGCTATCGAGAAGGCTGCGTCTTCTGTGCAGTCGGTCAGCAGAAAAATTCTTGCCAGGAGGAAGGTGGCCAAGGAGCGAAACAGCAAGGTGGGCCATTTTGTTTGGCGAACAGACACGTATCGAAAGTGTAACCCTTTCACTATCGCGCTGCAAAAGTTACATCCAAAAACCTAAACTTGGCTCTGATTCCAAGTAATTTATCCTTGTCAACCATTGTTCTGGTCGCTATCTCGGAGTGTCATGTATGTAACACGACCACGAATACGACGCTTACTTACACGTCCGGATTGACTTGACTGGTCTTCTTCGCCATCAGCGCCACACCACAAAGACTGGCATCATACACCATCGCCCTATGTACACTGACGTTACAAAAACCGAAGTCACGAATCGCGGGCATCGACGTAAATGTACAGTAGTATTCTGACTGCTTCAGTTGGCTGGTTAGTGCACTCCGAACAGGCCCAAAGGGGACGAGCCGGAAGTAGAGGGCTATCCTGGATTCTGATTACAACATTAGCCCACCCACAATAGTTGGGTGGTGTCTTAAGCTAACCAGCTGACTTACTATATCACGCGGGTGATACGATGACACCCTGGGATGCATTTCCAATTTCCGATAAAATTTTCTCCAAAACATGCCTTAAGCACCTAGGGCACACACAAAAAAAAGGTGGCTTGGGTATTATGTCGTCGAGATAGTAGCAGAGAGTCGCGTCGCTCGGCGTTTTCCCTACTGCTGTCCCAGTTGTCGACAAATCCTGCTTTGAAACCCGTCCTATCTTATCACCCGTGTGATATACTTATATACTTATACACTTATATACATATATATTTGCGGTAGTCGTCGTCAACAAAACACGCACACATGTCGACCCACAAAAGCGCCTGTCAGAAATCATGACGTAAAACTCAGCAAGTTACCTCAAGCATATTAATCCGTAGTAATACATAGTGCTACATAGTAATCAGAACCCACAACGGACCGAAGAAACAGGTTTCCCCCTCTGTTCGCCCACTATATTTGGTCCTCATAATCTCGCGTAATCCATCGTGGGTCCTGATTACAACACTAGCCCTCCCGGAATATGTATTACAGCAGTACGGGGGAGCATATCAGTAATAGCTTGATTGCCTAGCGACTATCTGGTATGATATAACTACTGCAGTGGTATAGCCGGCGACTCACGGCCGACCAGCTCACAGCACAGTTAATATCATCTATTGTACCATACCCTGCTCTTGCAGCACCACCGTGTGTATCTCCACAACAAGTAGTTTTTTGCCGTGCTGATCGATCGAGAGGATATACCTCACCACCGCACCACCTTGTTTTGGCGCGGGTCAGCGCCCACAACTAAGGGGAAGCATGGGGTACAACGTTTGTTGTGTAATGTTTGCTGCGGTAACAGCTGCGAGTGCTGTTTTTAGGCACGATACGACTGTATGATAGGATTATATATATGATGATATTATATGATACATAGAGGGGGCGGGGGGGGGGGGGTACTCATTTGTTGCTTGCCTTAGTCATATGATCGTTAACCACGCATCCCTTTCGAGACGCAGCACCGATCCTACTTGTAAGGGGGGGGTTATGGGAGGATGAAGTTACAGCAGCTAGTTGTTGTCTTGAGCTACGATAGTATGAAAAAACTATTTCCTTATTGTGGCGTTTGCCATCCGCCGATGTGCGGCATTGGCTACCTAGAAGGCACAAACGTCTCCCGAAAATAGAAAACAGAGGAAAACCAACACTTCGAAGTAAAATTGGTTCGTTTTAGGAGACTGTATGATACCGGTAAGATGATAAAACCTGATGAGGATATCGCACGAAGCGTGAGGATATGATGATACGATATTGTGTGGGTGGAATGTTTTGAGAAACGTGAAAGAAGGACCGGGTCGTCGCCGTGCCCACACGTTGATAGATTCGCTTCGCGCGCTTGCCGCGTATTACTACGTGTATGAAATGGTCCGGCCGGGACACAGCAAGCAGTAGCAAGCGTACAAGTAACATTGCAGTAGCTCATGGTCTAGTCTTCTGAATAGGGGTCATGTCAGGGACGGAGTACGTTGCTTTGGCAGTTGGTTGGAAGCGAGAATAAAACTTAAAGCTAACCAACGAGATAAAATAAAGGGGGGGTATGGAGGGATGAAAATAATTAAGTTATGTCTTGAGGTAGTTGAATGAATGCATTGTTCTTGTTATGGAGGTAGTGTCCATCCGTCTGACAGATCAGATACCCATTTTTCAGTATATAGATATCTCGGGGGGAGATATATAGATAGATCCCTGCTTTACATGATCTGCAAGATCTTACATATCTAGATCCTGTTAGCCGGGTATGATAGAATCTGCTTGCCACGGCTATTTCATCGCGCACATGTTGTCCCCGTGGGATCTATCTGTGTCATACAGCTCTTACGCAAGATATAATAACGGCACTTAGGATCTGGATGATGTACATCGTGCTTTAAATCGTGATGATCTAGGTCATATTCTGTGCGATGCTTGCAAAGATGACTTTTGAGGGGAAAAATATACGATCTCACGGCTTTGTTTTTTATTTTCTCTGAAAAATATCAAAGTACCGGAACGGTCTTCGAGGCGTGCGCGCCCCCAAGGCGACCTGATGCAAAGCACAAGAGTATCGAGCATAGCTGCCACGTCCTCCGTCCGCGTTTTTCTTTCCGTCAGGTCTGGAACAAGCTGGACAACATGAACGAGCAGTTGGCCATCAAGAGGTCGATGCAGCTCATGAGCCTCTTCGGGAACATCGGGTCCAGCAAGGAGCTCCTCAACGAAGAGCCGCAGGTGCGTAAGTAGGTATCAGTACTTTCTATTTGTACACTTATATAGCGTGCTTCGCGGTGCATTAGTCCGTTCAGGTTAGTTGCTTGTGTTTAGTGCTTCTGGGATGTCCGTTTGTAGCTTGGTTTTTCTTGTTTATGGGACGCCCGTTCCGACTAGTTGCTCGTATTTCTTATGTCTCGCATGTCTGTTCCGACTAGTTGCACGCATCTTCTTGTTTCTCGGATGTCCGTCCAGACTAGTTGTTTACATCTTCTTGTTTCTGGGGTGATGCCCGTTCAGATGAGCAGCTTGGATTTCTTTTTCTGGCATGTTGGTGAAAGATCGAAGACGCCTACCGCATAAGGTACACCGTATAGCACTACTCGCATCACGTGGGTGATAAGATAGCACACCCCTTTTGGCGGATTCCCTAGACGATTTTCTCGACAACGGGGAGAGTTGCAAACCGTTTGGCGATACGTCTATGGACGCATATCTTGACGAGATATTTCCAAAGCCGTCATTTCCGCCTTGCGTGCCCCCCCCCCCCTTGTTTCGGAGAAAATCGGCTCTGAAGATCTTCCCAGGGGGCGGGGGGGGGGGGGTCGTCTTATCACCCGGGTGATACGCTAGGTCTGTGACGATAACTGTTGTAAAACTGAACGATGGCAAGGCATGCATTGATACCGTAATGCCTAATTGATACAATAATTCCTCGGTTGAGAAGCCCCATCGGTTCCAGTGACAAAAAAGGCCGAAAGGTGCCACCGCTGCGTATCGTGTGTGTGTTCTTCACATTAAACCGTTCTTCCTACCCGTCCGTCAACATCCGGCACACCCAGTGTCCGACCAGATTCTTCAATATCCGAAAGAGATACAAGCTCTTGTGGCCACAAAACTACGACACAGCAGAGATACTATAATACGTTGCTATGGAGCGAGCAGAGTAGACAATGCGATGTTGTCATGTCATCGTACTGGATACGACAGCATCGTAGAACGCGTCCGATGTATCAAGTTCATGCTTCATAATCTCCGGAGCTCCACAGTTTGGCCTTCCCCCCCCCCCCCACAACAGGTAAAATGGATGTCCTGCATCAGGTAATACTAAACCCGTACGTACGTACTGCAGCACGCGAGACGAGAGAAGTATGACTCACAGCTTGCAAAGTTGAGCTTCGACGAAAGCCTCGACCTCACTGCTGATGATGTGCTTTTGTTTTCGTTCAAATAAATATTGATTGTAATACCGAATGTCAAACACGATACTACTGTAATTCGAAGCAGTGTCCTGCAATAGTTGTATGTTAGGCATCTGCAATTCGGTACTGTTCATCGTGTACAGGTGCAGGACACCGAATAAGAAATTGAGCACCAAAAAAAGGCAGGCTGATATTTACAGGAAAATAAGAAACTCGGGAGTTGTTCTACTGCCGGTGGTGTGAAATCCGCCCATTCTCAATTAAGAAATCCAGACTGGATCAGCTCTCCTGTTTCTTATCAGGTGTCCGGTGCAGTAAATCGTGAATCGCAAACAGACAATACTATCGTCGCATGATTGTTGCTATCATGACAACAAACGGTGGGTTGCTTGCTACCTTTCGGCGCGGCAATCCTCTCTCGGTTTCGCTTGGTATTCTTCTTCTTCTCTCTGAGGGTGTTTACGATGACTGATCGACATCAAAGCTACTGTAGTCCAACAGACTACTGTAGTCTAATACCAGGTAGGTTTCCTTGTGTTGGTTTCCCTTCGGGTTCTTGGTTCTAGGGATATGTGTGATGACTGATCGACGTCAAAGCTGCTCTATTAATAGCCCAACATGCTACTGTAAATCAATAGATTACTGTACTTCAATAGGTGTCCTTGTTTGGTTCCTCCTGGTTCTCGTCTTCTTGGTTCTAGGGATGATTGCGACGGGTCATCGACGTCGGAGCTCATCATGGCCAAGATACTAACACTAACTGAGTTTATTTTTCGCGCATGCTTCCACGCTCCGCGTTTGTGAACTTGCCTTCGCAGTTTGACGACGATTCTGACGACGAAGGTGTCACGCTTCAATTTCCTCTCACCGAGCCGCAGGTGATCCCAGAATGCATGCAACCTTCGTACAAATATTAACTACTTCCTTGTTCGATTTTTGGGGAGGGTTTTATTTTCTGCTGACTATGGGGGCCCGATATATTAACGGGATATTGTCAGAGGGTTGAAATGAAAACAGGCTATTGAGGTTTCCAATACTTTCGGCTTTTCTTGGAGTTCTTCTAATTATTTTTGGAGATGTTCATGATGAGTGCGACGTCGAAGCTACCGTAGCCCAAAGGGTTGCAGTAGTCCAATAGTCTACTGTAGTCCAATAGGCTTCCTTGGTAGTCCAATAAGTTTCCTTGCTCGGTGTCCCTTGGTTTGTTTGTTCGTTCTGTTTGATGTCTTCGGGTGGTCATGGGAAACGGAAAACGCGTTCATAGTAGTATTTGGAGATTAGCGTATTGAAGCTTACAGGGTACCTGAATAGCGTACCGCAACTGATGTCATTTTAAGGAATGTCTGGTATGCCGTATGCTGGAGGGGGAGTTTGAGGATAGTAGAATGGTGTGGAGGCGGGGGGGGTGTACTCATACTATGCATGGCCATAGTCGTATGACCATAAACCCTCGCATGCCTATAATGCCGGGACGGAGCACGTCGGGTTTTCGCCGACCAGGTAGACATTACTTGCACCAAGCGCAAAGCGCCGTGGAGTGTCGGGCGAGTCGCATGAAGGGTGAGCTGCATTCTGCTAAGAACCACTTTTGAGGCTGATTTTCTTGGATATCGATGACAGCGCCAATTAGTTCATTCGTTGTATGGTGCGGCCACTTCCAGAAATAGCAATGGGTGTACTATGTAACTACCTCATGGGTATCTCACCATATACACACTACGTAATACGATCACCCCCTTTGTGCAGAGTTAAGGTTACTCACGTCGCACAAAAACGATCCAACTCGACCGTCAGCCGCGGTAACGGGAGCAAAAAAAAGCGGTACCCTGGTTGTCTAGCTCACGCAGTGAGAGGCGTGTTTTACAGCGTCGTCGCCAAGGGACGCCAACCCTACCTATATATACCAGGCATATAATATAGGGGGGGGGGGGTCCTATCTTTGATGCGTGGGTGAACACACGCAATTCTACTGATGCAACTTGAGGTTTACTGCATGTACGGGTCGGTTGTTCCCGTAGAGTGTTCCGGTGTGCTTACATCTTGTGCACAAGAACCGGTACTATATACACAGCACAAGCGGCAAACGTTTGATGAATCACTTTGTATTTTCTCCATCTGTCTCGCAGTTGTCTGTGATACCACTCTGTCCACAAATATGAACACCTTTTGGTTTAATCATTAGTGTTAAACCGGTGCTTATATAATGGGACAGGGTGGTAGACAGTAATATATAATAATCATAGGGCGCGCAACCATAGGGGGATACCTGATTTTCGGGCTCTGTAGTGGGATGTGATTAATACCCTCCCCCCAAGCAACATCTGCCTGGTCGGTGAAAACCCGACGTGCTCCGTCCCGGCATTGTAGGGGTGCGAGGGTCTATGGTCATACGACGACGGCCGTGCATGATGCCGAGTATACACCCCTACCCCTCCACAGTAGGACGAATGCTAGGTATGGCCGCTTGGATGTGCTGTGTTGCCGCCGTCACGTAGAAGCAACGCCTCAACTACGGGATATACAGCGACCAGAACAAACAATGGTTGGTAACTTTCGTGTTGCCAACCATTGAACCGTCTACGAGCAGCGTGATCGAGCGCCCAGCGGCAGGCACCCGTGCCGTGAACACGACTCACTTCACAACCATTGAACCTCGGGTGCCAATAACGTGTAAATCCTCCAATCAAGCAGTGGCCGTCGCCGTAATCGTTACGTCTGACCGCCAATTTACCCCTCTGAAGCTCCAAGAGGGGTTAATTAACTATTGATATTAATATGCCCCTCCTCGGGCTTTCGAAAGAAAAAAATGTCGCAACGAACCTGACTTGATTGTAGTAAGGCACCGGCCCCACGAAGCAGCTGGGGCTGCCGTGGTTGGGGATGTGTAGCGTCAGGAGCTACACGACACGCCCTCCGGCGTGTTGATACTGATTGTCTTGTGCACGCTCTCAGCACGCTCTTTTGCTGCCAGACAAATGTAGATGTGAAGATATCGCACTACGAATACTTGTCTTTTTTTTTTCAGTTCGGTAAGTCATTGGGTTGCAAACGTGAATGGACTTCTTAACACTCTGCTGCTCTCCTCGGCGAACAACGCAGATACTGAAAATGATGGAGGCGTTTAAGGAGGGGCATACGTTGCACATCAAGCACGCGTGGCAGCTGGTCAAAGAAGCGAAGGAAGTTTTCTCGAAGGAAGAAACGCTTCAGGCAAGTTTACTGTTGGGATTGAAACCGTTACCGAAACTGCACCCCACGTTCTTTTTGGCACAAACTACTCGAGGTTAACCCTTTTAG
Organism: Nereocystis luetkeana; assembly: GCA_031213475.1. Classification (NCBI taxonomy): domain Eukaryota; class Phaeophyceae; order Laminariales; family Laminariaceae; genus Nereocystis; species Nereocystis luetkeana. Next base: position 9,368,786 of record JARUPZ010000020.1, read on the forward strand.
AACCGTTGTCCCATTTTGGGGACAAACCAGTCAAATTTCGACTAGTTTGTCCCCATAACGGGACCGCAGTCCTAAAAGGGTAAAGTACATGACACCCCTTTTTGGGATTGTACTCATGTTCTTGGGGGGGAAATCCTGGGAGACAATTATTGGGGATGATGTAGGGCAGCGTTTTTAGCTGTAGTTCAAGGGCTATAAATTGTGTCTTATTTAGAGTTCCACCCATACCATTGGGGACAAACTGGTGGGAAGTAGGGTGGTGTGATAGTATAAGGCAATATGGGCCTAGGGACCGACTACTGGTATGCAGGAGTGTCTTTGGGTGGTTCTGCTCAGGCCACTCACACAAGGTGCTTGGATGTTATAGTTGATTATATTCGTTGGTTGCTTGCACACCGGGTGCCATCTAAACGAAGGGGCGATAACGCCAGCCGCCAGATATGATGAAGGGACACTTGCCACAAATCATAACGCCACAACATGGGGGAGGGGACATCCCAACACTAGCCCACCCTGAAAGATCGTACATGTATATAGAATAATAAGGTGGGAACTAACCCCATCCGGAGTAGTCGGAGAATCAATCACAGATGCTGCGCTTCACAGCCGACTCCCACACCTGTAACTTGCAAAACAAAAGCCAATTACGCGTGTAGACAGATAATCAGACAACAACAAGTCCGAACATACCGGTACGCGAACGCGAGGAAAACAACAAGCTAGCATCACCCGGGTACTGAAGCGAAGAACGAATGTCGAAGAAGCGGTGTTGCTCGCATAACTATTTTAAAATAGGAGCGACGTAAGCTAAGGCTAGTAGAGCAATGTACCTTCGGTTGGCTAAAGGTTCCTGGTCGACCACTGTTGTAGGTAGTAGACGTTTCGGCAGGTTGGACATCGGATACCATAGAGAGGCTCGACCGAAGAGCAGGCTGCACCTAGGATGAACCGTACCGCCCAGAGTTTTGATATCGGGCTACCATTCTTGCGGCTTCGTTCGAGCTTGCAGCATTTACGTCACCCCACGGTAGGGGTTGCACTTTTTGGGGCACAGGGACCAACTGAGTTCCTTAAGTGAGGAACTACCAGTTGGTATGAATATTTTGCCCGTATATTCGTTTTAGGACTATTAATAGCGCATAGAAGTGCCGGTTGGGTGGCACGAACGGATTTCTTTCAAGTATTGTATCGGGTAATATATTGAATTCCTAATGTGAGGGGCTCAGGAACTTCTGGTGCACCCCTACCGTGGGATGATCCGTTAAGGGGTCGACCCAGCGGCAAGGGTGGTTGAAAGAAGAAAGGATCTACCTAATGGTGCAAGCTGTGACTGTAGGATATGCATCGAAGGAGCGTTCGCTGTAGTGCCGAGAACGGCAGTGTCACGGACATTCGCGTTCCCACATCACATTCGAGCGGAGAAAACAGGAACGCCCAAAGAGCACGATTAAATCTTCCGCGTCGTGGGGGCCGCCGACACCGCGCGGGCGAACAGCGGCTGCACCAGTCACATCGCGCTGCGCAACAGAATTGCGGGCGACTACCGTACTTTTGGTCGCAGTGACCGGGACAAGACATCAAACAAGCCGCGAGGAACAAAAACAGACAGGCTACAGGAGCGAAAAGTCAAGCGATTCGTCAAAAATAAATTGACCGATATAACAGAAAACCAAAACTATTAAGCCGCTCGACGCTACGTGTTATGGTGTAAGTAGATATTCATGGAAGACGGAGCTCCTCTCGTGTGAATCGTGCGGGGGCTTGAAGGGTTGAGCTGGCTCGAGTGAGCAAGGTGGGGAGAAACGAGATGCATGCCATCTTGCGTGCCGGGCTTCCAGATACTGGCAAGGTACCGATACGTCGCTCGAGCCGCCGCGAATACAAATTTCCCAACGCTTCAATCACGTGAATCTAGCCCAGAGCAAATCCACGCCTACTCAGATCACCGTTGCTCTACTTTGAATATCCGATGAAACAAAATGTGCGATCTAAGTAGCGATCTATGGGAGGTATATCGTACCCATCCATCTGGGAATATGGTTGTCCTACCGCTCGTACAAACGACACATCACCACACTGCGCGCGATACTTCGATCGCGCGTGACACGGACTGCATGTGACGCGACCTCATCTAGCTTGTAGACCAGCCAGGTTGGTACTAGAATTCGAGGCGTTCGAGGGGCGGGGTCTGCTGCCATCGAGGGCAGGATGGCGGTGAAGGGACAGTCTTGTCTTGAACAGCCGAGAAGCTCGTCTAAGCGTGATATACATACCGCATCGTCTCTTCCTTCGAGGAATGCTGATTAATGTTGCAGTTGATGCTGCACATCGTCGGAAGGCAAACGCAATATGAACAATATATCTGTACTCGTTTATATATGTTTGCTACAAGACAAACTTTATGTAGATTGTGCTGATGATGTTGTATAAAAAGGGGTCTATCTACCCCCGAACTATCTGAATGATCAAATCACAAACTGAGGATCTTATTTGTCTTAAGATCTAACTGAACAGACCACGAGCTGAGCATCTGATCTGCCCTAACATCCACTAAACAGACCATGAGCTGAGGATCTGATCTGTCCGATGTGAGCACCATTCAACCACACAATATTGACATGATGTTACTAACAGAAGTGCGCCGTGGCAAAATGACGGCAATATGGTGACGGTTGCCGGCGACATCCCCCGGAAGCTCCCAGACCTGTTTTCGATCTGCACCATGAAGGGACCCCTCCCGTATGCGGTTTGGTCGCTCGACTGGCCGCGTCGTACGCTAAAACTTGTATATTCAATGTCAGCAAACCGTGACTTGACCGTTCGACTGACCGCCTCCTACACAAAAACTACTGTAGTACATGAAGGCCTAGACAGGCCTTGACGATCCCTCGTCTGCGATTTTACCGCTTGACTGACCGACCCCCGCACTAAAACTAGTATTCACAATGCTAGGAGACCGCGGTTTGACCGCTTGACTGACCGCCCTCTACTCGTACAATGAAACTAATACACAAGATGCTAGGAGACCGTGGTTTGACCCCTTGACTGACCGCCCTCTACACTAAAACTAGTATTCACAACGCCAGGAGACCGCGGTTTGACCGCTCGATTAGCCCCCTACACTAACACTAATACATTTCGGCCAGAAGAGACGGCTTTGACTCGCCCAAGAAGACCGGTCTTCCTTCCTGTTAAAAACATGTTTCTCTCCCTACCCACTATTCCACCACATAACATCCTAACAGGAGTGCGCAGTCGCGAAAGACGGCAAGATGACGGTTGTCGGCGACATCCACGGGCAGCTCCAGGACCTGTTTTCGATCTTCACGATCAACGGACTCCCCTGTCTGCAGAACCAGTACCTGTTCAACGGAGACTTCGTCGACCGTGGGCCCTGCGGGGCGGAGGTCCTCTTCACGCTCTGCGCGTTCAAGGTGTGCCACGCGCCCTTCCCCCTTTGGTTGGGGGGGCTAATGTAATAAGAACCAGAACCCATGATGGACCCAAAAATCATGTATCCCCCTGTGTTCACGCATCATAATTGGTGCTGGTCATATGTTTACCTCTCAAAAAGTTGATGTACACCTTTTTCCACACTCATCCTCTGTAAATAGGGCTGCTGTGAGTTGGCTGAAGTTGGCGTCTAGGCGCTATTAATAGTGGGCGGCGAAGAGACCCAACAAATCTACTTACCGTAGTATTTTATATTTCATTTTTATGCACGTTTCGAGCCACTCGCCCCCCTCGCGGCGGGTGGGGGGGGGGCGCTGAAAAGGCGCCGCCAGAGGCCAAACAAACGACGCGCCAGAGGTCGGATACAATAACTCGGGAACACTGCAAACTTCACGCTTCTGCGCAACCAAGTTTCGTGTGTGGCTTCTCTCACCCTAACCCTAACCCAAAGAAAAATCGGCAGTCATAAACTATTATGAAGCGAGTAGAACTTCCTTCCTCGTGCTGCTTTTTCAACTAGTGTAAGAAAAGAACGGGTAACTCTTGTTCGACAAGGTTTCCTTCCGTAAAAGGAAATGTGACACATACATCGTCATGCTCCGCTTCGACATGCGTGTTTGGCCTTGATGTCGGCAGGTGATGGAGCCGAATTGCATCCGTCTCAACCGCGGCAATCACGAGTCTAGGCAGCAAAACAAGCTCATGGGCTTCGAAGAGGAGGTGAGTGACAAATGTGCTGTAAATAGCCACCCTTCAGACATGCTTCCAATAAACTGAGAGTCCTTTGTTTATGATGAAAATGGCAACGAGAACGAACTCGAAAGTACTTCGCGACGTGCTTTGATTCCGGGCGTAAATGAAGAACAAAGCACAATAGATAGGAGTCACGCTTACTTCTTCGTGACTTCCAAACTTTATGCGTGATTGGCAGTGCTGTATGGGCTCGTGAAGTTGACGACCCCGCCTATCCGTTGCTCATTTTGAGTTGTTGGCTGTTCTACGCCGTTGGCGTCTTGGTTCATCGAGTTCATGGTCAAGTATGTTCACTGATGACTTCGAGTTGTTGGATGTTCGCTGACCCCGGCTGCACAGATTTTCGACAAGTATCCAGGTCCGAACGGAAGGTTCCTGCTGCGGGCGTGCCATCAGGTCTTCGACGCTCTCCCTCTCTGCACCCTTATACAGGCGAGATGCGATAAAACGTCTTTGCTTTTTTTCACAAGAAAGAGCTCCCTAACAAACTCAGCCTGAGACCCCCAGGGGAAAAAATATAGTAGGTGCAGCAGCAGCAGCAGGTGTAGTAGATACAGCGGTAGTATCATACGTACCCACAGCTTGACCCCAGTATATATAATTTAGTTGCGGACGACACCCTTTCTCCAATAATAATCTACTTCGAGGTGGGCCGGGTCAGTGTCCCGGTCTCTTGATAGAGATCCGGTACTGTGCTCTGGAGCTTAACCCATTTGGGTGTTGAAGATAGCGACGAAAACAACGGTTGGTAACTTTGGTGCTATCAACCATGCTACGCCCGTGCCGTGCATGCGACTCCTTGCATCGAAACTCGAAACCCGAACACCAAGCATCAGTATGATCCCCCAAAAATGCAGTGGCCGTTGCTGAAGGTCGTTATTTTTTTTTGTCGTCAATTTTTTCCACTCTGAGGGTTGCACAGCGGTTTGAGAGGACAATGGTATGTCTTAAGAGCTTAACAGCACAGCGTTGACACCCTTATACAAACAGGATCCAGGGTTGGAGCGGTTTTGAGAGGGCAATTGGTATGTCTTAACAGCATGGTGGTGACGCCCTTATCATTGGAACGTCGTTGCCTCACCCTGGTCTTCAAGCGGTGTGGGGGCACACTCGGTACGTCTTGACGGCGTGACGATCGCGCGAAAAAAATGGAGTTTTGTAAGTGTATGCTTGGATTTCTGAAACAACGCCCGTAATCCCGTTGAGTGTCGTCGTTTTTCCCTCTGGCAATATTTCGAACCTTCCTCCTTTTCCGAGCCGAAGTCGTCGCCTTGTACTCGGGTATCCATAGGTATATAACGACGTGAGAGCACACTGGCATGTCTTCACGTCGTGTCGGTGACGCCCTTATCAAAGCAAAATGCGTCGACATCGTTGCCTTTTGTTTTCTCTGGTGTTTACAGCGATGTGATAGCATCCGGGCATGTCTTCGCTAAGGCTCTTCACGGGTTATGACCCGATGCACGGGTTGGGTCAGGAAGTTTTGGAACTCTCACGGGTCGGGTCGGGTCGGGTCGGTTCAGGTCAAGTCGGGTCAGGAGGTTTTTTAAAACTCTCACGCATCGGGTAGGACCACCCTCACCCGATCAACGCGGCCTGTCCCGCGGAGTTTGACCCGACCCGTGAACAGCCCTAGCCTTAACAGCACGATGAGGAAGACGAACTGTAGTACGACAATGGCGCAGGTCGGAATGGAGTCGGCTTCAGCGCATTGCACCCGTATGCAGGATTCACAATCTTAACTTCAAATCTGCCTGAGCATGCCTGGTGTACTCAATGGTGCCTTTTTCGGGGGGAATTCTCTCGGGTACCCAGGTACCAAAAACCTTGTTGTTTTCGTCATACTATTAATATAAGGTGTCTACCCGGGTATACCCGGGTACCGCAGAGTGCACACACCCTGCTAAACGCGCCTTTGCTTTGGGCGGAACAGTATGGACCCAAGAACACAAAACAACCTGGAACCAAAACCGATAACCCAAACCGGAAAACAAAACCGGCAACCGAAACCGGCAACTAAAACCAAGACCCACAACCGGAAACAAAACTGTTTTTTTTCGTGTTTACCAGGAGAGGATTTTTGTGGTCCATGGAGGGCTATTCCCGCACGACGGAGTTACCCTGAACCACATCAAGGGCATGAGCCGCAAGAGAGAGCCACCCATACATGGCGGGTCTTTCGAGGATCAGGTGGGCAGATTTTGCATGAGTTTGATGTTCTCGGAGTCGTGGTGTAACTTGATTTCTCGTGGTTTAAGTTGGCCAAGCGATTGTGGAGCCGGTAGCCTCTATAAAATCAGCTTCCTTGTGTGTTCTTCCTTGGTTTGTTTTGCTACGGGCTTTCTTTTTTCCCATGGCTACCGAGGATCGATGTTCAACTGGACATAATCTCAAAAACGGGGCTAAATACCGAGAGCGCTTGGCGTGGGTGGGCGCAATTCGACGTGAGTTGGCGAGGGAAAAAAGGGCGGAACCTTTCCCGTGATAAGATTGGAAGGCGCGCACCATAGTGGGGAGGAGGGAGAAAGCCTTCAATATGTGAGACCCACGACCAGGAGGGAGCAGGGGAAAGAAGGGCAAAGACACAATAAATGGGAGGGAGAAAACTAAACCTACAGGCGGGCAACTATTGTGATGGCTATTACTGACAGTATATAGCTCGGTTACTTAGCCCAAACCGTCGCCCGCGTCCTACATTAACAGCGGGAGTCACTACTTTTGCAATCTACAGACTGTTAACGTCACGGCGATATGGGGAAAATTTCCGTGTTCCTCATTGTTGTCAGCAGCGACACAATGCGCGCTTGAGGTGTGCGCGAGGAAAGTGTGCCAACTCTTACAAGAACATGGCAACTCAGTCCGTGATTTTCAGGCGCGTTTGGAATACCCACGCTAATAACTCGGAAGCTGCTTACATTACCGGACGTAACAGTACACCGGGTACAGCAGTAGTACGGGGGGATGCGTTCTACGATACAGGGTTGGCAGGGTTTTTTTTGCCATATTACTTATGACTGATATGGCTCCTTAAGGTCACTGAGAACCTACCCAACAAGGCATGCCTTATCGTGTGATACTTTTACAATAACTTTGGTTTCAAAGCTATAGTAAGCCTTGGAGTTTATCTCTCCGGTTGAAGTGGGCGTGTTTTCTTGAAGCCAGTTTTTGGGTAAAACATAGGGCTTCTCAAGAGGGGAGCCTCAGAAAAATTATTTGTATTCAGAACCAATAATGGTGTGTAATAATAGGGGGTTACCTTACTTTTAGGGCCCGTCGTGTGGGTTCTGATAATGCAACATTAGTCCCCACTAGTACAGTAGTAAAAATGTTTGGCGTCTGATGGGGGCAAGGCGCGACTTTCGGCCTCCCACCGATCTCACGCGGGGATAGTACGACACCCGACCTTCCGATCCTAGATCTTCCGATATCCGATCTTCCGATACCCGACCTTCCGACACCCAAGCTTCCGATGCCCGGTCTTCCGACACCCAAGCTTACGATACCCGAACTTCCCATACCCGAGCTCCCGATACCTAAGCTTCTGATACCCGAGCTTCCGATATCCGAGCTTCCGATACCCGAGCTTACGATACCCGAGCTTCCGATACCCGAGCTTCCGATACCCGAGCTTCCGAAACCCAAGCTCACTATATCCGAGCTGCCGATACCCGATCGAAACAACTACGGCAGGCTTCAACCATTAGTGGAGCCCAGTGGTTGACGTTGAACTCAACAACCCGACGAATTCGTCAATCACGTTTCCAATGCCCGGTTCCAGCATCTCTTTGCAAAATGAAGCGTAGTGTGACATGTTCATAGCGCGAAACATGTCCATCCTCCATTTTCGCTTCCATCGCCAGTCCCTTGCCCATGCGCACCAACCTCAACGCTGCATGTTGACTGATGTTCGGCACGCTATCATGCTACAAAAAACAAACAAAACTGCAAAAACAGATCTTCGAGGCGGTACTACTATGGTTAGATCTATATCGTTTTTGTTCTCTCGCTGCGTTTTATACTTCCGGGTTGGTATGTGTAACCTCAACCCTCTAGTGACTGTGCTTGATGCACCCCCGTCGTGTGCTGAAACAATCATCGATTCAGATATTCGAGGCGATGTTGTGGTCAGACCCGAGGCCCATCCAGGGTCGCCAGCTGTCCGCGAGAGGAGCAGGAGTGGAGTTCGGGCAGGACATAACTCACGAGTTCCTGCGGACGAACCACGCGGCGCTGATAATCAGGAGCCACGAGTGTGTGAGGGAAGGCTTCGAGCTTCTTCACAGCGGCCGCCTGATCACGCTATTTTCCGCGAGGTACGATTGCACACGTCGGGCAGATCTTATCAGATATTTCGGGACAGATACATCCCAACGGCCATCCGGTTTCATTACATGTCCCGCACACATCGAACAGATCAGACCCCCCCCTCATGATCTAGATATTTCGGGACAGATAGATGCAAAAGCCATCGGATGGCACCCAATGTCATCCATATATCGGCACATCGGAGAGATCAGATCCCAATTGCATGGTCAAGCTCTCTCGAGGGGCAGGTAGATCCCAACGGCCGTCGAATTGCATGAAGTATCCTACACACATCGGTCAGATCAGATCCCCATTGTATGGTCTAGATACTTCGGGACAGATAAACCCCAACGGCCACCCGATTGCATCGAAGATATCCCGCGCACATGGGACAGATCAAACACTCATTTCATTTTCCGGATCTTGCGGGGGGCGGATACATCCCAACGCCCGGGGGATTCCATCACGAATCTTGCAAATCTCGGACATATCAGACCCCCATATCATGATCTAGATCTTCGGAACAGATAGATGCGATCGGCGATCGGATTGCATCGAGCATCCTGCACACATAAGACAAATCAGATCCTCGTTGCTTGATCTGGACCTGCGGGGGGAAGATACATCCCGACGGCCAGCAGAATTCATCTCGTATCCTGCACACATCGGACAGACACCCCCATTTCAGGACCTAGATCTCTCGGGACAGATATATCCCGACGGCCATTGGATTCACAAAATGTCCCACACACATCGGACAGATCAGATCCTCATTGGATGATCTAGATCTTTCGGGAGGCAGATATATCCCAACGGCCATCGGAATGCATAAAATGTTCCCCACGCATCGGACAAATCAAATCCTCATTGCATTGTCTAGTTCTTTCGGAAGGTAGGTGAGTCTCGACGGCCATCGGATAGCATCAAATGCTCTGTACACATTTGGCAGATCAGATCCCTTTCATGATATCGATGATTCGGGACAGATGCATCCCAACGGTCACTACAATGTTTAAACAGTCCCACATACAACGGACAGACCACACAGATCTCTATTGCATCATCTAGATCTTTTAGGGCAGATACATCCCTACGGCCATCGGGTTGCATCGAATATCCTGCACACATCGGACAGATCTGAACGGATCAGGTCGGATCAGATCCCCATTGCATCATCTAGATGCAGATCGTTTAGGACATATGTGTATCCCAACGGCCATCGGATTGAATCATATCTCTAGCCCACATTGGACATGTCAGATTCCCTTTTCAACCATTTAACTGTCCTAGGTACTTTGATAGGAAAGCAGCGACCACCTGCATACACTGTTTTCCGCGTAGGATGACCGCGCGAGCGGCTAGCGGACCGCGCCGAAAACTGAATGCGCACGTGCCAGCGAGAGCAAACGCGCGGCTTACTGCAAAGTCACAGAAGACTTATGCCCAGTCACCCCATCCACGACGTTGGTTGGCTATTGTTAGTCTAGGAGATAGGCGGTGCGCGGGGGATTTTTTTGTTTCGGACATTTTTCTTCTTCGTTTTCAATTTGGCTGGGTGTTACTTTCGTTTGACTTTTTACCCACGAACTAAACACCAACAACACTGCTCAAAGTCAACCATGCGCTCCTGCAGATATAGGCCTCGCAAGGTCGTGTCGACCAGTTTTCCGCGCTTCCGGCATGGTCGCTTAGAGAGGACAAGGAACGTTTAGTTGCGATTGTGTGAAGCGTGCCGGTAGGGCCCTATTGGCGGCACCCATGCGTAATTTTGTTTTTTTTGTCACTCCGGAATCACGCCAGAGACCTTCTCATGGTCGAAAGTGCCACGAGCTATTCCCCAATTCTTCTTCGCGGCAATGTGAATGCTTATGGGTGATCAATATTGAAGCTCATCATGCTACACATTGTCGCATGACAAACGCAACAAAACACAACCAAAGGGCGAACAACGTTGATGGCTGTACCGTATCACACGGGTGATAATTTATATATACCACACGGGTGATAATGTATCACATCCCTTAGGACGAACTTCCAAGCTGGTTTCCCCGACAGAGGGGAGAAAGCAAGCACCGAGCGATGCGCCTACGTGTGTAGAAAATATCAGGACTAGATATGCCCCAAGTCATCAATTTTGTAGTGTACCCCCCCCTCCCCGTGTTTTAGAGAACATGGGCTTGGAAATGTATCCCAGGGGGTGTCTTATTTTGCGTGCCCTACGGTAAAGTAGCCGCTGTCGACTCGTCGGCTCGTCCCCGCCGTCGTCGCCCGGCTATTACACCGAGGGACGCTGATGCAGCGGCATACGTGCGGCTTCGGACCATTCATAGGTTTCAGAGAAACGAGCCGACGTGAGAGTTTCATCGTTTTTTCTTTCTTTCATTTTCCGATCACCCGGCTGCATAGAGGAGACCCAAATGAACATCATCTCAAATCATCCTGTATGTGAGCTGTCTCGCCTCCTCTTTCGCCTGCACCTGTGCGACGCCGGTGAAACGTCAACCACCGCCAACGCTTACTTACAGTCGTTACTGCGGGATGCAAACCAACAAGGGTGCCTTTCTTACCATCGGGCCTGAACTTCAGCCGGAGATACAGCAGTTCTACGCCCACAGGTATGGAAGGCGTTAAGGATGGAGAGCGTGTCTACTGCAGTGCAGCTATACAGCAGTACCGCCCCTACGATAGGAAACCGGGATGGTGACCCAGGATTGGTTTCTTATTTGAGTAAGGGTGTCCAAGAAATTGGGATACTGGCCCAGTCTATATTTCCTGTTCAGTAAATGGTGTATATTAAACTGGTATCCTGGCCCAGACTGCATTTATTATTTAATAAATGGTGTATAAGAAGCTCGTGTTTGGCTCAGGCTATACTTGATTATTTAAGAAACGGTGTATAAAAAAATGACGTGTTGGCCCAGAATATGTTTCTTAATTAAGAAACGGTGAATAAGAAACTAGTATACTGGCCCAGGCTATATCTTATTTAGGATTTTTTATATGATAAGAACTCGGTATGCTGGCGCAGCCTGTATTTCTTGTTCGAGGTATGGTGTGTAAGAGACTGGGATGCTGGCCCAGGGCAAAAAAAAAACGTTTAAAGGTGTGTTTTCAACACTACCGTGCCTCAAGTGTAAACCGCTCCCGAATTTCTTGCCTCCCGAAAACATGAGGTTGAGTTTCTTGCGAGGCTCGATGATGTGAGAGGACCGGCAGTGCAGTGTTTTTGACGTGCCAGATCCTTTGTCCTCACACTTGCGTTCTTGTTGGATTGGGTCATGCCGTGCTTGACCCTGCTATACGTAGAACCTGCTGGCGCGTATTCCGCGAAACTATTGTAGGAAAGTGGCGTTGAGTCAGCGGTGACGTCGAGTCGAGCCGGGGGCCCTGCTCTTGTTGGCGTGGACGGGTGCGGCTCGTTGGATAAAGTCGTGTTTGGTCCTACACAAAACCTGCTGGAACACATGCTCTGCTCGCCCTGTAAAGCCAAGGGAGGAAAGTAGGACGGACGTCCAGTCGAACGGGGGGTCCTCCCCTCATTGGCGTCGACTATCAAGGCGCATGTCTGTGTCATTTTTTGGGTAGTGTTTTGATGTCTCTGATGTGTATTTATCGCGATACTGGTGGGGAAACGTAGATGGGGAATGATGGTGGTGGTGATGATCATCATCATCATGATGTTGGCGATGATGATGGTGGTGGTGATGACTATCATGTTGGTAACACATATGGCAATGATGGTGACAATGGTGATGATGATGAAGTTATGATGACAACACTGACGATGATAGTGGTGACGATGTCGATGATAACAGAGGCGATGATGATGATGATGATGATGATGATGATGATGATAATGATGATGATGATGATGATGATGATGATGATGATGATGGCCCTGGTGATGATGGGGATTAGTATGTGGATGATAGCATTGATGACAACGATGATGTTGATTGGTTACGATAACGATGATGGTGGTTCTGATTACGATTTGGACGATAAAAATGGCGAGGATCACGATCGTGGTGGCGATTATGACGACAACAATGGCGATGATGATAATGGCGGTGACGACGATGACGATAAGGATGGTGATGAGGATGATGATGATGATGATGATGATGATGATTTGAACAATACCATGCCGGCACACTTTGGCTCGGCAGTGTGTCGGACACATGCTTCGACCAAGACAAGATCCAGAGAGAGACGGAGGAGAAACTCGAGACGGAGGCGGTCAACATGATAATCGAGCGGCTGCTCGACAACAAGCCCAGCCTCTACTGGCACTTCACCCGCGAGGTGTGTACAGTAGTTTCCCTTTTTGATTAGCCTAGCCTTCGCCGCCCCTTTGCGAGTCTTTGCGGGTCTAAATGTATTGAACACCGCTCTAACCATAAATGCAAGGGAGACTGCGCCGCTTTACGGCAAATGATAAGCCCCATAAATTCAGGGATACTATCTTAGTCGGGGGTGAATTTCTCCGGCCGCGCAATTTGGCGCCAAGTCGGTAAGCGTGATAAATGAAAAGGTTCTCGAACGAGAAAGCCCAGCCTCTACGGACGCCACACACCCACGAGATTCTTCGTGTCCGGTTCGATCAGCCTTCGTGGCACTTCTTTGCCCCCCGCGGGTCCGATGCTGTTAAAGCGTCGACTTCTCGCGCCACGCAACTTTGGTGTCAAGGGCTGCAGTAGTTCGAATCCCAGGGGTTATGATAGACGAAAAAATGCGCTACGGCGGGGGCAGAAGGGGTTGGTCGGCACGTTTATGCCTGACGTGCCCCCTCAACCAAGGAGCTACCCATTGTCACTGGGAATCCCTTTCATGCCTTGTGCAGCTAGGGCTTGGGGTCGTACATCTTCAGTTTTTACCTCTCGTTTTTTTGGGTGAGGTAGAAAGCCCCTACACTATAATCAAGTGAGGAGTCTCAATAAACTTTATCGACAGGGGTTTCTCCCACCGGTACTGCAGCACGCCCCATCGGGCCCACTGTGTGTGTTTACCAATGAAACATCTCGAAAAATCAGTGTTTGACCAATGAACGAGTCGGTATCTCCGAATAATTTGTAAGCTCTGCTAATTTCGAACGTTGACTCGACGCGTGTGCTGCGCGTGTGTAAATAGGACAAAGGCAAATCCGGTACCGTGAACAAGGTTCAATGGGCCAACGGCCTCAAGTTGGTCCTTGGTCTGGACGTTCCCTTCCTCAGCTACGTGGTGAGTTTTAGTACAAGAAAACAGCTTGATCTGTTTTCGAAGAGCATGTGTGCTCGGTCTTGTCACTGGTATTTTACGCACGCGAAGCTTCATGGGGGCCATTGTTCTAATGCTGCGGGGGTGCTACGAGCACGACAGCCTTGTCAAAATGCGGCGAGATTAGGTTATACGTTTTCCCATCCGCCAACGGATAGACACAGAGCAAGAAACAGGGGCCTCACGTGGAACACAGCCTCAAGCTGAGTCGAACGCAGACATGTTGGCTCAAGCGACCTGGCATTCACAGAAGCCGTGGGTGTAAGCCTGTGGGTTGGCTGACTCTCTAAGTCGGTGACCGGTGTTAGCTACATCCGGTATTACTGATATCGCAGCAGTTGCGTGCGCGACGCCGTATTTATGCGGAGTTCTTCTGCGTCTTTGTATCTGACTGGCGCGTGCGTTGCTCGGATGATGTTTTTCATTGGCACAATACGAAGTCGGCTAGTTGACTTCCTTCGCCACCCAGACGATTGCTACCGCCTCTGGAGGAGGAATGAGAAGCGTTTCGAACATTAACGCGAAGGCCAAACGCGCCTCATATTCTCGTCCATGGCGTTAATGTGAGCAATCAGCCGTCATGTCCAGCCAGCTCACGGCCCCGAAACACACAGAATGGAACAACATCGCAGAGGGGTTACAGTGGGTACCCCGGTTTAAGAGCGCCCCGTGACAAGCCTGAGTCTAAACAAGCGCTCTCGACCACAGGCTCCTCTTATCTGCAGTGGTAACTATGTAGGTTTTTAGTGTAAGCGGGACATGACGGCGATTTGACCGCTCTTACGTCCCCAGTTATCTTATCTTGGGTGCTCGTGACTCGGTATACCCACCGCGATGAGACTATTAACGCCAACCGTAAATATTTTCTTCGCCTGGAAGACAGAAAAAAACACAAGTTCCTAGGGCTGGGTGCTGCTGCCAGTACAAGTATACTGGCAGTGAGCAGTATAGCTATACTGGCTGAGAGCACCAGAACAACGAAAAAAAATGATGAAAACTTGAAGAAAATTAAATAAACGCCCCACAAAACACCATCCAGTACGACAGAAAAATAAAAATCCTAGATGTAGAAATGAGTTCATGAGAGGGGAAGGAGAGAGGGAGAGACGATAACTTTTAGCGCGCAATAACCGAATTACTGTCTCCCGGTACCAACCCTTACCCCTATTCCTCCCGTATTGTAGTGGGAAGTGAAGCCAAAATGTGAGAAAAAACACCTTCGGCGGGACCTCCTCACAAATCGGACGGTCTACCAAGGGAATCCAGTATACTGGCTGCTGCCTTCTACAGCTTGTATTGTGCACTGGCTGTGCCAGACAGCAGTCAGCCCTAAAATCCTCGTATTCCCCGGTCCCATGTTACGTACATCCAGCAGTGCTTCGAAATTTCCCGCCTGCGATCCCCCTCCTCTTCCGCCTCGTTTGCAACCCCTTGTTGTTCACGTGCTCGGGCACCCCGTTCCGTCTACCTGTCGACTTTTTATGCGCCCTCTTCTGTTCTCTGCCATGTTTTGTCAATAATAGGAACGATTGACCGAGGTGGAGGAGAGCGGTTTGATAAACTACACCAGGTTCCTGGAGAGGTACCGCGTTCAGGTGCGGGCAAGCGAAAAAATCGGCAGATCTATATACAGAACAGTTGACAAGACAATATGGGATTTGTTGGAGAGGAGATAGTTACCACGTGTTTGCGCTCCCAAAAGGTGTGATTTTGTAGCCCCGCTGACAGGAAAGGTTTATGGAGCATTCAACGCACATCAGTACGTCTCGGAGCGAGAGATGGTCGAGAGGGCCGACTATACGAGAGCGGAAGGCGCTGCCGCAGGTGTCGGGCTAGCAACTACGCAGCGCAGTTGACACGCATATATACCTGGTACGCCTAACAGTCGACGCGTGCTACGTACCACGGTTTAACCCTTTTAGGAATGTTAGTACCGCAGTCCCGTTTTGGGGACGAACTACTTAGAATTTGAGTGGTTTGTTCCCTAAACGGGGCTGTAGTCCTAAACGAGTTAAGAGAGGGGTAGAGGCACGTTCTCTTTATGAGGAACATCTTTGGTTACAGCATGGAAGCTCTAGACCTCTCACCTAAGAGCTGATTTCCACCAAATGAATCGATGAGCAGCCCCAAAGCCCTACTAATAGGTACCAGATATAGCACGGAGGTTATTTGTCAAACACCGCGGTTGGTTTTCGGACTGCGGTCCCGTTTGCGGGAAAAAACACTCCAATTCCAAGTACTTTGTCCCCAGAACGGGACTGCGGTCCTAAAAGGCAAGGATCCCGGTCAGTCAGAAGGATTTTGGCCATAACGTGCTATAATAAAAGGCATGCCGTATCGAATACCGCTCTGAGCGGAAATATATGGAGCATTTATACATTAATATGAAGTCGAATAGTTCCGCATATTGACATATACCCAAAGTTCTATATAGAACGCCTCCGATGTCTTACAAATATTTATCGAAGTAGGCTCATCAGCAGTTTTCTTTGCACTTTTTGGCTCTTTTATGTTTTTACGATTTTGGTGGAGCTAGCTCCTCAATTGAGCAAGCATGAGTATACCGGTTTGTACTATGCCTTTACAATAGTACATTGGCTCCAGGAGTAGCGCATAATATTCATGGCTGGGTTATGCTACCAAACTTTCTCGAAGTTCTTGTCTTGGGCGAGGTATTGGGCTCCTCATGCAAGGAGCTAGCTCAGAAAATAGTAAGCCGCCACCCCTTCCTGCCGTGGCAACGCATGTTACGATAAAGGGGTAGCATCACAACTTTTATCAGACTCCTCTCCTCACGTTTGAGGACGCTCCATACCTTATGCCAACAACCGACTTCGATCAACACATATATATATATAATAGCAAAGTCCGATACATAGAGCTGTGAGTCGGCACGACTTGAGCCGCCAACTAGTTACTAGTCGGACTGCAGTACGTAATAGGTAATAGTGTTCCGGAAATACCGACCATCCGAGTCATTGGGTTTCCACTAAGTATACATGTAGGAAGGATCGTTGAAAGCGGGATTTTTTTATTCTTGTTTGGATGCCCCCCCCCCCCTCTGCCAGGAAAAAGCTGATTTTGATTCGCTTCTCTCGCGTGACTTAAGTCGGCTGGTCATCAGCTGGCAATCAGCTGGCTTCGCCAGCCGGCTTGGCAATTAAATTCAGCTATTAACAGCTGGCTAACGGCACATACCGGTTAGTTATCCGTCGCGAAATTCTGCCGCCTCGAAGCTGTACCGTTCGGGCATTGATATATATGCGTTCATCTTCGCAGGTTAGCGGTCTCAACGCCACCCAGTGGCAAGATGCGATCGTGGATCAGATCTGCGAACGCATGTTCGTGGCGATGGGGGCAGGGGACGTGAGGTCGGCGTTCGACTACTTTGACGTGGACGGGGATGGAAACATCGAGTACGAAGAGTTCGTGAACACTCTCAAGGTCTTGGAGATCGGACTCAGCGACGAGCAGGTGCGTTGAATATCCAGAACGCACGTAGTAGGCGGAGGGGAGAGGGGAGGGGCGGAAGGGGTATAGAGGCCTGGACTGAGGGGACGGAAAATGAAGGCATGTACGGCCTCGTAGGTAGGTCGTCAACCTTTTGTCTTGCACTGCTGTGTTTTCTCGTGCCGTCTTTCGTGCCCTCTACCAATTGGTTTGCTCCTCCTTCTTTTTTCCCGGCCCATGTGTGTATCGTCTATTCATAGGTGTTCGAGTTGATGCGGGGTCTTGACAAAGACTGTGACAGCACGATCGACCTACACGAGTTCGCCTCGAGGTTTGACCCCGTCTTCACGCGCCTTAACGCCAAGCAAGATGTGAGAAACACGTGCGGCATACTTGTCATGCCCATTGCGCTTTCGTTCTCTTGTGCCCAATCCGCTCGAGTTGTTTCTTTTTTGTGTCGCTTTAAACTAAATATGAATGGAACATAAAAACCAAGTGCTAGGCAGTACGCTCTCGACCTAAGGCCGAAGGAATCGCGAGGGGGATGAATGCAAGTCTCGATATTTAACCCCCGCCTTCATGAATTGTACAGAACACACATATTTCAGTCTAATTTCAAGTGGCTTTCCCCCGACACGAGAGTGCAGTTCTTGAGGGGTTTAGCGCGAAGCGTTATGTGAGACAACCATAGGCCTATAAATATTCATCTCTGCTCTTCTTCTTTCGTATCTGTAAGTTTATTTTTAGCAAACAGAGAGCATATAACAAGAACGATATATACTCTCTGCCTTCAGGCGTTGCTAGTTTCGCATAGGCCCCCTTTTGAGCTGGATGGAAGAAGACAGAAAAGTCGAGCCGGCGATCCGTCCCGTCCGAACAAAAAATCTCCGTTTTTCTTGATCTTTGGACCAACCACGACAGAACCAACATACTTTGTTTCTTGCCTCCGAGTGAAGATACACTCTCCGTGCACAAGAGCTCTGCGGCAGGTGTGTCTATCATCACTTCTCTCACAATGTTAAACCCGTCGACATTGGTTGTCCATTGTCCAGGAGGAAATCGTTAAGGCTGTGAGCGGGCGGAGGTGCAGCCTGGTTCTTACACTCTCCCAAGATCAGCAAATGAAAGAGCTCATTACTAAGCTGCTCAAGTAAGGGTTAAGATTATGGGTCTTGGATCGGAGGGAGGGGGAGGGAGGAGGAGGGCAGGGAGGGGGGTGAGGGGGTAATCTCATGAATGGCCGAAGTCGTAAGGCATAGACCCTCGCATCCCTACAATGCTGGGACGGAGCACTTCTTATTTTTAACCGACCAGGCAGACATTGCTTGCACCAATCGCGAAGCGCCCGTGAGGTGTAGGGCGAGTCGCATGAAGGGTAAGGTGCATCCTACTAAGAACCGCTCGTGAGGTGGACTGCATATATAGATGACAGCATCAATGAATTGATTTATTTTACGGTTGAGGCCACTTCTAGAGACAGCAATGGGTATACTCTGTAACTGCCTCGTGGGTGCCGTACCATAGACACACTAC
Source organism: Nereocystis luetkeana (assembly GCA_031213475.1). Classification (NCBI taxonomy): domain Eukaryota; class Phaeophyceae; order Laminariales; family Laminariaceae; genus Nereocystis; species Nereocystis luetkeana. The sequence continues at coordinate 9,387,539 of JARUPZ010000020.1, forward strand.
GTGATACGATCATCCTCCTTGCCAGGCGTTCTACGATAGAGGTTCACCCTAATTTTTCTGAGGCTCCTCACATAAGCTCCATACACCTCACCCGAAAACTGACTTCAGCGAAAATCAAATTGCTCCCGATGAACTATCCCATGGCCCAAGTATGCAAAAAAAGTCATTTTTCGAAACAAGATTGGCATTCCGACGATTTTAGGTTAAGGAACTCCTTTACTCAGAAACCATTTCAGTGGAAATGTGCTACTTCTATCGTAGAACGCGTCTTTCGGGAGTTGAAATTCTCCCCGCACAAGAATGATCCAACTCAACCGCCAGCTGTTGTGACTGCCAAAAAAAAAACCTGGTTGCCTCGCTCACGCAGTGAGAGGCGTGTTTTACTACGTAGTCGCCAACCGACGCCAGCCCAACCCATATATTTAACAGATACCAGGTATATGGTATAGGAGGGGGGGGGGGTGTACTCAGTATCGTGCATGACCGTAGTCGTTTGACCATAGACGTGCTGCTTGCAAGGATTGGCACAGCTCTATCATTCTTTGGACCAGCCCAACAAAATCCAGTTTCGCTTTTCTACCTTAAACTTGTCAGCCTGTTTTCATTTTCTACGTTAAGTTGCCAACCAGTTTTACTTTTCTGCGACACTAAGCGCACATGTAGCACTACATCAGTCTGCAGCAACAGTGGTAGGGCTTTTGTTGGGACGTTGAGCGGCCGACGGCGGGTATGTGTCTATATATACATATTCTATGATCTGGCAAGAAGAAGATTAAATGAAAGAGCAAAAAACAAAAACCCGTTTATTGTGCCGTTGGGGTGGACTCTTTCAGACGCGCGCTTCGATAGGGTTCGCTATAACCCTACCCACTGGTCTACATAGTCACGTGACTCAGAGACCACGTAAGCCAGCGGGCAGTGCAGTGCAACCAACAGTTTCGGACCCACAAATAGTTCGCCTGCCAACAAAGCACTGACCAATGCTTTGCTGAAATGGTCACTTTTTGTTTGGTCGTCCGCATTTTCCCTCTCAAGTCACCCAAGGGAGTACTTCAATTGAGGGATATCCTGAGCAAGCATGGCCGCCTCGTGCATGTGGTGTCTGAAAGCCCGTCCGAAGAGCGCAATAAGTGCCATATAACGATTATCCTCGGCTGGGTAATCGATCCAAATTTTACTAAAATATACGTAGCTCAGTAGGTAGCACAATCACATTTGGCGTCGGCGTCAGAACGCGGGTTCGAATCTCACTTTCGAACGTTCCCCTTCGTAAAAACGCCTGCGCGTGCGTCCCAGAAACTGAGGCTCCGTGATTCCCCTATATAAACAAAGCGGGTGGGTCCACGTACGGCTGTATACGATACCGTCGCCTTTCATAGGGGGGTGGGGTGTTATAAAGATGACCCCGGGCTGGGTAATCGATCAATCTTTCACCCATATAGCTCAACAGGCTGCACCTTCCCACACAAGTAACAGCGACAATTTTCCGAGCACAGCGTGACGTCACGCACGGTTGTTTGCTCAAAACCAATATTCATACTGACCGTATCAGGAAGCACCGGACCATGGAAAAGGCTTACACGGAGCTGGACAAGGAAGGGGCGGGATACTTCACCTACGAAGGACTGGCCGACAAGTTTATCGACTTGGGTGCGTCTTTCAGCAAGGAGGACCTGGTCTCCCTCGCGGAAGACATCGACACGGACAACGACAAGAAGATCAGCAAGGTCAGCGTCATGTTTAAACGCACGCGAACCGGTAGGGATACACCTAAACACTGTTGAGGCTCGTCGCTTGAGGCGCTCCATGGTCGTCAATATAACCCACTTTGGTAATCTGGTACGAGCATCAAACGGGTATCACATGCCCGGCCAGAGTGGTGATGAACCAAAAATGATCAAAGTCACAGCTGATGGTCTTCTTAAACGTCGCTGGCGGAAGGCACCCGTACCGACATTCACAAGCATATCAGCAAGGGTATTAAATAGTACAGTACCGGCTCTCCAATAAGAAGCGGGGGTAGAGAGAGAGATCAGCAAGGTTGTCAGTAGTGCAGTCGTTCCAGCTCCGTAATAAGAAGCCGAGATCGCGGCCCAGGTTAGTTTTGTCGGAATGAAGACGTGATGGGGAGATGGTGCTTCATGAACACTATTATGACTGGTACCGACTCTGCTCTCTTCTTCCCCCTTAAATGTAATATCTCAGGAGAGATTACTAATATTCGAGGCGCCAAGTCCTGCGGTTGCAACGCTGTCCGACAGATCCTTACGACGTAATAGTATACGTGTATGAACAGAACCCCAACAGATTGGATTGTTTCATGAATAATACGTGTTTGTGCTCTCAATCGTATAAAAGGACCCCTTTGCTAGCGGCCACCTTGATCTTAACTCAAATCACAGCCTTGCCCTCAACCCGAAACTGCAACCTCGACAATTCCTCAAAACAACAACCTTGACCTCAACTCAAAACTGCAACCTTGGCCTTAACTCAAAACCGCAACCTTGACCTCTACCCGAGCCGCAACCTTGGCCTCGACTCGAGCCCCATCCTCGGCCTTAACTCAAGCCGTAACCTCGGCCTTAACTCAAAACCGCAGCCTTGGTCTTAACTCGAGCCGCAACCTTGACCTTAACTCGGAACCGCAACCTTGACGTTAGTATCCCTTTTACTATTACGGGGAACCATAGCTAATAGGACCAAATATTGTTAGTAGAAATGGTTAAATATATAGGTGTTTATGTATACCACAGGCCCTATTAACTATGGTCCCCCGTAATAGTGCACTGTACTCAGAAACGCAAATATGAGTCTAGTCTCATTTTTTTCGTCCCCAACACGGAATACGGTTCTGAAGTCGCTAAGGGGGTTACGTTCATCTGTGTTGTGCCGATTGCAACAGGCGGAGTTCACCCGAGCTTTTAGAGTCACCGACCGGCGAGGAAGCGCGGGACGTCAGAGCATGCAGATGCAGTCGCCGGACGAGCTGAGGAAGAAGCTCGCGGCTGCCCAGCTAGAGAGCAAGGAGGAAGAGAGGTTTGTGCCCGCTCTCTCGCCAAAAATGATTGCCAGCGGAAACGCGTGTTTTTGTTTCATAATTTTCCCGTACGTATATATACAGGATGCTTGATATTCTTATCTATATATGTACGTGTGGGTAGGTTTCTAGTATTTGTTTTCGATTTTTTTTTCATCATACCGGCTCTATAGATGGACAGAAATTTCATCTGGGCACTACTGTCGTAGACACAGTAGTCAAGGTCTGTTCGCGGGCCATTACCAGGCCCGCGAGTCGGGTCAGGATGTCTTCAGCATCTCACTTGTCGGGTTGGGCCGGGTCGGGTCGGGTCGGGTCGGGTGAGGAGGTCTTCAAATCATCACTCGTCGGAGTCGGATCAGTTGACCCGACCCGGCCCGACCCGACCCGACCCGATCCGAGAGGTTTGACTCGACCCATGAACAGCTCTGATATGTTGTGCTTCTTTCTGGGAATGCCGCACATTGTCGGACACAGTAAAACAAGTGCACGAATATTTTAAATAGGGTGCTATTAACAGATAGGGTATCCGGATCATGCTACTCGTACTATGTATGTTTCACGTAGAGCGTGGAATCGTTCTCTCTCTCCCCCAACAACAAGGCTGAAATCGCCAGACAATCAACTACCCCAATGTTGGATTATTGGCGGTGATATTGATAAAACTGCTGCCCATTGTGCAGTCACGTTGTACTGTATAAACTCGGCGAGTTTCTGCTGTGGACAAGGAGAGTAGGACGATCAACCATGGATTGCTTCGAAGCCCTCCTTCTCCTCGAATGGTCAACCCTCCCTTCCTCCCCCCATGAAGGGTTAAAGACCCCCCACCCCCCGAGTGACCATTCCCCCCCCCCCCATTGCTGTCTCTGGAAATGCCTACACCTGAAATTAAATCAACTCATTGAAGCTGTCGTCCATATGCAAGTCCGCCTCACAAGCGGTTCTTAGTAGGATGCAGCTCACCCTTCATGCGACTCGCCAGACACCTCACGGCGCTTCGCGCTTGGTGCAAGCAATGTCTGCCTGGTCGGTGAAAACCCGACATGCTCCGTCCCGGCATTGTAGGGATGCGAGGGTCTATGGTCATACGACTACGGCCATGCATGAGATCGAGTACATCTCTCCTATCGAGTACACCCCCCCCCCCCCCCCCCCCCCCCCGCTTGCTGCAAGCATCATCTGCCTGGTCGGTGAAAAGCCGACGTGCTCCGTCCCGGCATTGTAGGGATGCGGGGGTCTATGGTCATACGACTACATACACGCATGATGTCGAGTACACGCCCCCCGTCATAATGGATAATGTCCGCCCCCCCCCCGAGTGGCTAATGCCTCTCCCTCTCCGAATGGCTTATGCCCCCCCCGTCCCGGCATTATAGGGATGCGAGGGTCTATGGTCATACGACTACGGCCATGCATGATATCGAATACACGCCCCCCCCCCCTCCGTCTCGAAAGCGATGCGTGGTCAATGGTCAAATGGCTAAGGCAAGCAACAAATGAATACGCCCCCCCACCGTCCCCGACCCCCCCCTATTTTATACAGGTTAGGTTGGCGTCGGTTGGCAGCGACACTGTAAGACATGCCGCTCACGACGTGAGCTAGACAACCAGAGTACCGCTTTTTATTTTTATTTTTAGGAGGTCGCCCACAGCTGGTTGTCGAGTTAGATCATTTGTGCGAGGTACAGAACCTTTACTCTGCAGAAGTGGGAATGCTCGTATCACGTAGTGTTCATGGTAAGGCACCCAAGAGGCAGTTACATAGTACTCCCATTGCTGTCTCTGGAAATGCCTACACCGGAAATTAAATTATCTCATTGAAGCTGTCATCCATATGCAAGTCCGCCTCACAAGCGGTTCTTAGTAGGATGCAGTTCACACTTCATGCGACTCGCCGGACACCTCACGGCGCTTCGCGCTTGGTGCAAGCAATGTCTGCCTGGTCGGTGAAAACCCGACATGCTCCATCCCGGCATTGTAGGGATGCGAGGGTCTATGGTCATACGACTACGGTCATGCATGATATCGAATACACGCCCCCCCCCCCTCCGTCTCTAAATGAATGCGTGGTTAATGGTCAAATGACGAAGGAAAAGCAATAAAGGAGTACCCACCTCCCCGCCCCCCCGGATGGCTAATGCCTCCCCGATTGGCCAACGACCCCACCCGCCCCTTCCGAACGGCATATGGCATGAACGTGACATCTGTTGATAGCGTGTTTTATTCAATTGTTTGGGTGCGGTACTCCAACCACTCCTGGCCTGCCACGGGCATCGTACGTGTACGGTCCGTTGGCTTGTTGCACTGCTGCTGTTGTTGTTCCCCAGGCCGGCATCAGATTCGAGCGCTTCTGAGGCATCGAGCGGGGGTGGGGCGGAAGGGCGGCTTATGCAGGAGGTCGGCTGGCAGGAGGGGGTCATCCAATCTGTCTCAAACTTCATGTTTCAGAATCGCCAACAGGTGCGCCTTCTTCGAGTATTTTCGGTTTCTTGCGAGATGAAACAAAACTGTATGCAATGGGACCTCTCTGGATGGCAATGTGAGGAGCGCTTAGGGTATACGTATGCATACCAAACGGTCCTCACATTTCCGTCAGAGTGGTGCGTAAGGAGTCCTATCTACAATCTCTAAGGATGGACCTTCCAAAGGCCAGGCTGTGCACTGGTTTAGGGGTTTTCCTGGTGGGGGAAACCCGGGCGTAGACCCCACCCACCCCCGTAAAACTCCAACCCTAACCCTGGCCCTGACCCTGAGTCCGACGCCAACTCGGAGCCAAGATGGTACGGGAACGGATCAGAAACGTTGCCTCGCCGCCTTCCGGGGGGGGATATTCCGACCTGCGGGCCATGAGTTGCATCTCTGGTCGATCGACATTGCACTGTGCACACTCCCCCACCTCTTCATTCTCTTGTCTCGCCAAAGCCCGGTAATCAAGGCTGGCTTTGAGCATCATTCTTCTGCTGTATGCTGTTATGAGCTGGAGCTCACACGACAGTGCTTGCCTCTCCTGCGGGCTGCCCGACCTAACTCGGGAGCCGCGCACCACACGCTCACTGCGGAGATTCCGCTAAGATCCCTGACCAATAGCAGATAGTAAAACCTCTCGATTGCTTTTTCTTTCAAATGCGCCGTATCAACTATTCCGTTGTGGGCGTGTTAAGGGCAATTTTACTCTTAATATGCCCCTTTAGTCTATAAATAGGGTGGCGTACTTTTGCCATGCGTGGCCGTTGTCGTATGAACCATAGACCCTCGTGTCCCAGCTGTTCCGGGACGGAGCATGTCGGCTGTTCACCGAGCAGACAGGAGTTGCTTGTTGCGCCGAGTAAGGTGTTCGGTGAGTCGCATTAAGGGTGGGCCGCATCCTGTATGCTAAGAACCGCTTGTGAGGCGGACTCCGGCACCATATGCGCCCTTTCTCGCGTATGGATAGCAGTGTCGAACGGGCTTGAATTGTTGGGGCGGTCAGTCAATAGTTTGGGCGCATCAAGGCCGTCTCTTCTGGCCTTGGTGTACTAGGTCTAGTGTAGGGGTGGGGTGTCAAGTGATCAAACCCCGGTCTCCTAGCATCTTGTACACTAGTTTTAGTGTAGAAGCGGTCATTCAAGGCGTCAAACCGCGGTCTCCTAGCATCTTGTGTACTAGTTTTATTACGGGGGACCATAGTTAACAGGACCAAATATTGTTAGTAAAAATGGTATAATATATAGGTTTTTATGGATACCATAGGTCCTGTTAACTATGGTCCCCCGTAATAGTAAAGGGGGAGGTCAGTCAAGGGGTCAAACCGCCGTCTCCAATATATACTCCATCAGGATAAAACTGAGCTGGGATGATGCACCCTCTTGACTCACATTATCATGAACGAATGAAAGTTCCATACGTACGACAGGTCATCTACAGATCACCTACATATCACCTACAGATCATACACATCATTCCCACCTAGTAATCTAGATATTTCAGGGCAGATAGAATAGCTCATGTTGCCGCGTGGGGGCCGTAAAATCTGCACGATCTAGGACGTGCTTCCTGGGTTGGACCTGTTTTGTATAGATCCTGCACAGCATTCTCAAAAAACACTATTTTATACGGCGCCAAAAAGAGGGACCTCTCTCGGGTTGGCTGAAGCCGGGGTTCTACGACCGAGCTTCTACGACCACCGACCGCGATTGTTCTAGGTTTGTTGTCAGAAAGTTCTCCTAACCAACCAACGCGCACAAGGAATTTGACGACATTTACAACTGTTCTGCTGCGCGAGTTGAACGCGGCCAAGACCCGGGAATTATAATGCGGCCAAGAACCGGAAACAGCAACGCAAAGTGCGCACACTCTCTTGAGATGTAGCCCGTCATCGCGAGATGGTGTGTGTGTGCTTTCACACCGCCCATGTGAGGGCGTCCATGTGCAGCAGTGGTGCAATATTAGCATCCGTCTACCGTAACAACAGCTCGCCGCAGACGCGTTCTACGATAGAGGTAGCACATTTCCGCTGTTTTTTTTCTGAATGACGGCGCTCCTGAACCCAAAATCGTCGGAAGGCCAATCTTGTTTCGAAAAATGACACTTTTGAGTACTTGGGTCATGGGAAGATCTATCGGGACGCAATTTGATTTTTGCTCATGTGAGTTTTGGGGTGAGGTATGGAGCTCCTAAAGTGAGGAGCTCCAGAAAAAAAAGGGTGAACCTCCATCGTAGAATGCCTCAGCAGTACTGACAAACATTCATCAGGGGGGGAGGAAGTATGCTACAAGTATGGCTAGAAAGAAAGTGAGAGAGGTGGGAACGAAGAAGAAGAAGAAGAAGAAAAAAAAGAAGAACAAAGGGAGTATAGGGGGGCGGGGGAGGGGGGGTCGAAGTTTATTAAGTGTGACTCGAGCTATCGTCCAACAGTGTAAACTAATGTATTGGGTTATTTTAGGAGACGACGCGGCCATAGGGCGTTGGCGAATAATTTCGGTTGGGTTAGGTTTCTTGCAATCTGTTTCCTATGTACAGTACCAGCACTCCCCACCCGCGATAAATTAATTGCTGTGGGAAAAGTGACCTACTGACGTTTTTACGCCCCAAGCATTTTTCGGTTGGACTCTGTGGGTTGGTTCGCAAACGGAGCAACTTATGATTCACCTGCTAAACCAATCAGCTCCTCATGCTTGTCGGTTTCAGCATATTTTTGGTAACCCAACCAAACTGGATTATCGCAAACACATTTAAGCTTCTTATGTGTCGTATACAGCTTCTGGCGTTCCCCTTCGGACGCATCTCCTATTCCCTATCCCCATATACTGCGTACTGGTACTTGGTGTGACCCATGCCGCATTTTTTTTCAAACCCTCAAAGGGGCTAAACAAACCAGTCAAAAACGTTACTTCGTTTTTTCTATCCTTCGACATCCCGGCAGCCACTCAGGTGTACAGTTCCCGTGCTTGTTTCTGAAGCCTGAGATGAGCTTGTCGTGACTTGCGCCTGCGTACGAAGCTCCCTGACACTACTGTGTATGCGCCCCTGTAAATTCGATCGTCCCCAAACCATCGCTTGGGGGATTTTTATTCCAGCTGGCGGGAGCGTACCGATCGTTCGACCTGGATGGTGACGGAACCGTCGACCGATCAGAATTTCGCTTAGGGATGCGGAAAATGAACGAGGTGAGCCTAGGGTAGGGTAGGGTAGGGCAGGGTAGGGCAGGGCAGGGCAGGGTAGGGTAGGGTAGGGTAGGGTAGGGTAGGGTAGGGTAGGGTAGGGTAGGGTAGGGGAGAATAGATATTCCCTCAGTTGAGAAGCCATGTCATTCAGCAATGGGGCTAACGCTTCCCGCATTAGTTAGTTACCAGGTACATGTAGTGTAGATAAAATATAACTTCTGCGTACCACATGCATATATGCATACCTGGTATCTGGTACCTGGTACCAATCTGAACGATAATATAAGCAACATGTGGAGTTTGATATGAACATCAAAAGGAGCATATATTCCCGGTCAGAGTGGTACAAACTAGTTTGTAAGTGCCATCTTCTAAATAGTCTTGTTGGCTGACGTACTGTAGTGTTTTCTTCTTCTTTCTGGAAAAGACTACGAGTGATGTGAAGCTGTTACCTACTGAGCTATACGAGTAGGGGTAAAAGATCGATCGGTTACCCAGCTCAGGGCATCCTTAGAATGCTAGGTGTCGAAACCTCACTACGAGGTGTGAGGTAGATCTATCACCTCATTTATTTGTTGAATAGCCGCATCTTCGATCTCTCTTCCCGATTTTGGGATGGTTCGGGGATCATCCTTTTATCTCGTCGTGTGATCTGCATCTGCGACTTTACAGGGTGGGCTAATGTGATGGAGAAGCACATCGGATCCACCGTATAAGAACGTAAACACCCGTATGCGAACCTTATATGGTGGTTGCACGTAGCGCTTTGGGAATATGCCCGTATAAGAATCTCATGTGGTTGCACGTAACGCTCTGGGAATATGCCCGTACACGAATCTTACATGGCTACACGCAGCGTTTTGGAACTCTTCTTTGTGGGAACGTCCCGGTAGACTCGTACCTGCATACAGTACAGGTTAGTTCTGGTCAGCGTCTGAGCTGAGTTGTGTTCCTGGCGAAGTCCACCCTCGCTTACTCGGGCTCTCTCCCTCTCAACTCACTTGAAGAGCAGTAACAAGAAGATCGTGACCTACAAGCAGCGTGCCCTGCTCAGCATCGACATCCCTGTGTCTCTTACCCGCTTATATATCTGCACTACCTTCACAGTGGTCAACGTTGAAGCTCATGGTATGCATTGTCGGATGGCAAGCATATCAATAGTACAGTAAGTGAACACCGCTCGTTGGTGTACATACCTCGCAGGTGCTGTCAAGCCCGCTAACAGACGCCCAGATCGATGCGATCATGGACGCGCTCGACGAGGACGGCGACGGCACCTTGTCCTACAGCGAGTTCCTGCGCGGCTTCACGGTGGTGGACACGTCGAAGGCTGCAACGAGTGTTCCATAATTCCCTCCCTTTCTCAATCTCCTCACCCACGCAGGAGAAACGAATGCGGCTCCGGTTCTACGTTCTTCGTGGTTGTGTACAATAGTTGGGACAGATAGACAACACAGCGGCAGCACTAGGCTGCGCCCCTTTCTGTGGCTTGTCTCTTCGTCGTCCGGGCAGAAAAAAAACGCGTTTCTTTTGGGTTCTTTGTTCTGCGTCTCTGTGTACGGTAGTTTGGGTGGGGGGGGGGGACACGCCGAAGTCTGCGACAGGTGCTCAATGGGTCTTTCTTTTCTCTGCTCACCCGTGCGGAACCGATGAATACGGCTTGGGGTTCACCTCCGCCGTTGCGTACAATAATTGGGGGCAGGTAGATCACACAACGGCGATAGAAGAAGTGCCCCTTTTCAATGACCCTCTCTCCTCTCACCCGTGCAGAAGTAAACTGAGGGTGAGGTTTTGTGTTCATGGTTCTTCACCGTGATCGTTCTGTACGATACAAAGGTTGGGGCGGATACATAGACAGCACGGCGTCGGCAGCAGCGCCTCTTCGATGACTCTCTCTCCTCCTCCTCACCGTTCGAAAAGAAATCGATGCGAAGTACTAGTAGGTTTCATCTTCGTCGTTGTATTCTGTACAACAGTATAGTTGGAGCGGGTAGACACAGAAGCGGCTGCAGCAGCGCCCCCTCTAGGCTGTGTAGGTACGACCAGTCGCTGTCGAAAACCGAGTAATAAGAACGCGCGTCTCATCAACACCATGACGCCCACTCGAGCATAGGGTACAGAGGCTCAACGCCCCGGTGCGCGTTTCACACGACGGCATCGGGGGGTGCTTACTTGGTTGTAGGGTGTAGAGACGTAATGCCTCCGTCTGCGTTTAACACGGCGGCATAGATTGTGGGGTGATTATTCCTAAGTTGGGCGTTGGATACAGAAGCGCAAAGCCTTGGCACGCGTTTTACATGATGATGTCGGGGGCCACTTGCTCGCCGGCGTATGCATCAGCGCGCGCTTTTTACCCGATGTGCCGCTGGAAGGCGCTACCTTGGGCGTGGGAGTTGGAGGACAAGTACGTAGGAAAACACTTAATTAATTGGGATCGCTTTAACGAATATATCCCTATTCGCATCTTTGGTGCTACATACCCCTGCGCCCTGCGCCCGGAAATGAACAATCCTGGCGTACTAGATCGCTTGCAGTGGTGTCCTACAGCACCTTGGTTTGGTGATCGGGCAAGAAATCTGTGGGCACGGCACCAGGACCACTCTGCAAGACATGTTCACGACCAGGCAGCCCCGGAAGACTTGTGCACGACGACATGAATATAACTCACGGTGATCGTCACTGGAGTTCCCACGCCTGCTTGTCTGAAGACAGCGTGTCGGAAATCATGGCCCGGGGTGTTTGTGTGCGATCGTGACGTGCACTCCCTGGCCGCTTTGGGGACGATAGCATGCTAGGCACTTAACGCGTGTTTTCAGTCGATTGATTGATATCCGGGTTGTCTGCGCTTTATCACGTTGCTTCTTGATCAGAAAACGTCAGAATCTGCCTGCGGTCTTGTGCCCATCTAGCGGACACTATTACGGGGGGCCATATTTACTAGGACCAACTATTGTTGGTGAAAATACCGAAATATATGGGTTTTTGTGTGTACCGTAGGTCTTATTTAATATGGTCCCCCGTAATAGTTTCGGGAAATATCTATAGCCGGTGCTGTCATGTGGCCATGGCAACCCCCAAGCATTGAGTGCGCGGACGCAAACCGTAGACGCAAATCAATTATATGTATTCTCAAGATTTTACTCTTACAGTAGAGTTGCCACTAAAATCACATCGCTATGTAAATACGAAGCAGACGTATAACTGAAGAAGACTATTATTAGCACAAAACCTGAGGATACCTCTACGCTTCGAGTTTGAGAACACCTACTATACACCTCTAGGCTAGCGTTCTATGGTGTTCTACACGTTCACTTCGAATAACGTTGTGGTGTTGTACGCAATCGGTCATCTGTTGTCGGCGTCATCAAAACGGCAGAGAAAGGTCGCCTCCAGCCAAAGAGGACTCACACCACACAGCATTGTGTTCTGCCAATGATCGCCTCAGTGTTCATTTTGTACCCTACAGGCAAGCAAGTGCAAGATGCCTCAGACGGGGGACGGTTCGACCGGCAGTTTTCTTCTACCAGGGTACGAGTATGTCCAAGGGCAACGCCAGTGAAGATTGGTTCGAAATACGTATATACGACTGCTCTACGTAAGTACGTGTCGAGTTCTTCAAGTTTTCTTAATATTAATAGATTAGATGCAATCTCTGTCTCGTGAGGTAATCAGCAGCACAGCGTTCGTCTGAAAAACTGTCCGGTGTTGGCCATCGGACATGCGACGATGGGTGATCGACCTCTACAGAGAATCAACTCACGCCCAGCCCGCTTCGTAACGGATCCCAGCGAATACAGACGGCGCCCTCGAAGTTAATAATATAACAATCCATCTGCTGGGGGCCGAGAGGTTGCCCGAGGCAAAGTGTGCATAAGGAGTACGGGCGTGCAAATATACCTATTATGATATCCCCCAGGCGCAGCTGACATTTTGTTTTCTTTTGCGTATCTCTCGCACCACCGACCGCCTTCCCGCACGGTTTCTTCGCCAGGGCACGCCCCCGCCTCGGGCGCACCGGCCGGCGAAGCAGATCCGCCCGCTCCGACCGCTCGCACCCCTGCGCGACCCCAACGTCGGAATCTTCGCGCAATCCTTCCTCCTCTGACAGCGGTCTATTGATAGCAGCTTCCGTTACCCGTGCTCCACACAGACAGAGAGTAGTGGCTTCGCGTGGGCCCGCCCGTGCTCTCCGATCTCCCGCCCCCCGGAAGCACCGGCCGCCCTGCCAGCGCCGTAGCCGTGGGGGCCTGTGTGGGCGGGCGGGACCCCGAGATCTAAAACAGGATTCGCACCCCCGGTAATGCCATCTATGTCGGACGGGCAATTTAGAGGACCCCTATAAACTGTGGGCAATCTTGGTTCTGTAACCTCCCCGTCGCTATCTGTATGTATAACGGCTCCTGGTAATTATTTTGACCTTTGAAGCTCAGCTCCGGATTGCCGTGCTCTTCTAAGATATTTATCCTGTCGGTTTTCAAATCGGGGTGGTGTGAAGTAGAATAATACCATATCGGGCGAGCCAGCCCGCAAGGACTATTTCTTGCCGAAGAGTAGTGAGTTTTAGATATCCGCGGTGCGTCAAAGATTCGGATCGGGACATATACACACTGGGACCAACTGCTACTAAAATAAATGTGTACTCTACTACTTGATATTTTTTTCCACGCATATTCTCTCGAGTACGCGAAAACACGAAAACGGTTTTGGGATTTTGGCAGCTGAGTGACCCTCCCTACGGCAAGAAAAAAACGGTGCAAGCAGCGTCAATCGGCGGTAAAATCGACGGTAGTAGTTTAATACAAATGATTTATCCCTAGTTTGGAGTTTGACGGACACGTTTGGACTTGCCGCCATCAAACTGGGGAATAGTCTGAAGCCGGGGGTGTATACCCCCTTAGACCCGTTTACCCTTCATGAGCAGACAGCACGGCAGTGAGTAGCAGTATAATTCAAATGATACCTGGTAGTACATAACAACACCCGTAGCAGCACTCCAGGGCTACTACACCAGACTCATCAAGAAGAAGAGGAGTGGTGGCATGTTCATGCTCGAATTCGCGTGTTATTAAATAGCAAGTGAATGCCGCATCCGTCTGTGAGTGCGAAGATAAAATAAATAGTAGTGCTGCTGCTGCTGTTGCAACTACACAACAGCAATCAATGCCTTAGCCAGAGAGACTTGACCCCCACGCGCGACCACGCGATCAAAACCAAACTTTGCCAATCGATCCATCCATCCCATCATATCCATGCGTTCCCCCGCATATTGCACATACTGCACATACATCCAGCACAAATAGCCAGCACCAACAATCATCCCCCCTACTACTGTGTACTGTAGAGATACTAATACCAGCCTGGTCGAAAATATAAGGAAGGGAAACTGGCACGTTTTACGGCATGTGACGACCCCCTTATACAGGTTCAGACTGGTACGTACGGTTACATCAAGCGCCACGCTTGCCCCCCGCTGACTGGATGGACAACGCGCTCTGTCTTGTCTGTGGGCAGGGGCCACGTTCATAACAAAGCAATCATTTTTTTTTCTGATCGCCGTCTGCACGACTACACAGTATATCGTTGCTAAGGATGCCAACCGCGGGAAAGGGAACGCGCGTGTGCTGCTTGCTGCTACTCCTCTTCTATTCCCTGGCGCCTCGATCGGTTGTTCTTCTTTCTCCTGCCTGCCTGTCTGTGCTTGCTTCGAACCATGGGGCACATTTGCCACACCACCAACACCGCACACTAAAAATAGTGCTCGCGAGTGAGGAGGACACTTATCGATCACTATTACAGGTGTGTGTCTTATAATAATAGCCGAAATCGTTTGTTGCAGCAAAAAACTAAAGCAACGCGATATAATTCTAAGGCGAAGCCGGACCACAGCAACGAACGGCAGAAGTCAGCCATATATATGTAGAAGTTTGTCGGCGCAGCTGCATCGTGAGCAATTGAAGGAGCGGCAGACATCAGGCGAAAAACGTTCCCCATGAAACCGATATACAGCATGAAATACAGCAGTATACACGTCAAGCAACACACGCCAAACGCACACAAACGCGTGAAGAAAACCAGCTGACGCGCCTCGGCCCCCTTCGGCGAGGACGTGTGTCGGACGAATATACCATCATGTTGCTTATCGTCACCCCCGGGTTTTGCATGTGTGAGGCGTGTTTCTTACTCAAACGCTCGCCAACCTCCCCATCGTTAGATTGAATCACACACTACAACGAAAGAAAGTACAAATTACAAACACACAATATGTCCTACGATTATAATAACCATGGAAGCAAGTTACATAAAAAACACTTATTACCTGCACGCGCTGGATGGCATTATAGTAGAGGCGACGTCTTCCGTCCTCTCTATAATGAACAAACCATGACATGACCACAACAACAAACAAACTGCCGCCATCTGGACGGGGGGGGGTCGCACCGACTCGGCATAGCGGCCCCGCGCGCGAAACTAAAAAAAAAAAACGGGCCATTTTTTTTATCGGTCTCTTCACGGCTTCCGGCTCCTCCTGCCCTCTCGGAGAACTGTTTTGGAGTACGAGATAACGGCTGGACGAACCGCATCAGGGCACGGGCGTGGAAGCGTGGAACCTTCCCGGATTCTCACCGGAATCTACCCGGAATCTTCCTGGAACCCCCCCTGAATGCTCCTAGAAATTTCTTGGATTGTTCCTGGAATCTTCCCGGAATCATGCCCAACACACGGCGTAAATTTTGTACGAAAGGATACCACCATGAGGACCTTGGGACCGACGGTACAGTCCCCACAAGGGCCCTTCTTTCGCGCGCGCGCTTCTTCCCTCCCCACCCCGCCCCCCCCCCCCCCCCCCTCCTCTCCCTTTTCAACGCGCCCAGCAACGCCGTCCCTTACGACGTCCCCCGCGACAACCAATATTGGCACCACAATTCAGTCCAGAACGAACGCTGGGAGTAAAAAGGGCGACACATCAAGGAAAAGGAGAGAGAAAATTAGAGATGCAGGGGGGGGAAGGTAGGAGGCAAGAGAAAGAAAATACACAACCAGTTCCTCTCGTTTTCGAGTCGACCCGCTTGCCGCCGTCTCCTGCACCGCCCCCCCCTACAGAGGGGCAGGGGGGACAGGAGTGGCTAGCGCACACGGCGGCGCCCGGCGGCGCCCAAAAAGGTGAGAAACAAGAATTAACACAAACGCACACGCACGGACATGCACACGAACCCGTTAATTTCGGAATAAAACCAGTTCTCTCTCGCCGCACTACGTACTCTACATAATAAATCATTGGGTGGAAAGCCAAAACAGGAAGAAGAAAGAAAAAAAAAACACAAAAAAAAGAAGATACACACACAAATCTTCGTAATAGATATCAAGCCAAAGCAAATATGCACGGGTTCAAAATCAATCCAATCAATCCCTCGCTCCAAAGTCGCCACGCACACCGTAGGGCAACAAAACGCTGTCTACTTATTCTCGATGACGCGCTTGGCGCCCAAGTAAAACAAGAGACAACGTGGGAGCTGAGCTGGCCAGCGCGCACGACAAGAGCAAGAGGAGAGTAAAACATGGGGGGGGGGGGGGGGGACGAATGGAAGGAGAAATAAAAAGGAGGGGAGGGATGGTGGGGGGGGGGGGTCGCGCATACACACGCTGCCTCCACGGGCAAATTTAGTGGTCCGGCCACCACACAGCGACAAAACACCCCCTGTTTTCCTGGCGCAAAAACGGACGCGACAAACAGAACACAAAAGTGGCCAAAACAAACTCGCACAAAAGTAGACCACGCCCAGCGACGAGCGAGCGTACACAACCCCAAGAACCATTCGGCAACGCGACCTCAAAAACAAGACATGAGGTAAACATGTATGAATATACACTGAGGAGGCCGACAAACCGATACCACCTTGAGAGGAGGAGGAGCGGGGAGGGGGAGGAGGGGGGGGGGGGGGGGGGGGGGGGGGGGGGGGGGGGGGGGGGAGGAGGGAGGGGAGGGGTGTGTGTGTGAAAGGTCCCGAAAACTACCGAAACCAAAACAAACCCTACGTACCGTCCTTATAGCATAGCACACCCTAAGCACGCCCACCTCGACCCCCCCCCACGCCCAAAATCACAAACTTCGTCTCTTTTTGCGGTGAAAAAAAAAAAAAAGAAGAGAAACAACCGGCGCGCGCGTGCATGCCCAGCTCCGCATGAAAGATGAAAACATGCAAATGCATAAAAACATGCAAATGCAAACCTCGAGACACCAAAAAAATAGATCGATCTATGCCGTCCGCCCTCAACCCGTTTACAACAGAAGGGAAACAAATCCGCCGTGCGTGTCAGGGAACCAACCGTTCCTGGCAAACCGAACAACACAACCTTGCGGCGCAAAAACACTGGCAACGGTCCTCCAGGCTCCAGCAGCATCGCCCCCGCCGCCCCGCTCCCCCCGCCCCTCCCGCCTCCCACCTCTCTCCTCCCCCCCCTCCCCCCACTATGGGGCAGTGGTAATTCCCAAAAATACTGAAAAGAAGAGGGTTACGAAACAAGATATACACGAGGAAGAAAAGCCCTCAATCCTCTCAAAGCGTCCGGCAAAAAATAAAATCGGGAGAAACAAAGCTTATTATCCTGGATTGCCCCCAAAAATGCGTTTCCATCCACTGGACCCAGAAAGGCAGCTTATCCCCTGCAAGAAGATCATCACAAAAGCGGTCGGGCACACAAGCAAGGACGGCGGGCGTGATTAGCTCGGGGGGGGGGGGGGGGGGGGGGGGGGGGGGATCACGTGTCAAACGGCACACGATATCGAATATTCAGTGAATCGGCTGGCTCTACGTCGGCGGCTGTCGCTATGCTTTCACAAAAACACATTCGAGACGGTTTCATCGGGGATGGCGGCATAAATGGCTGCGGGGGGGAAAACGACCGTTTCGAACGAAACGACACAACATGAAACACACGTACTAGCCAGAAACAGGGGGACACGGCGGGGCTTTCCACCGGATATCGGAATTGCGGAGTGATGGGGAGCAAAAACGACCGTTTCAAAAGGAACGGCATACTGCTGTCAATGGTCATTTCAACCGGGACAGGGGGACAGACTCTGCCCTCCACCAAAGCAACGAAGCGACACCGTGTGTGCCGCAGCTTCAACAAGTTCAACAGCGATCCCCGGCCCATGTGAACATCCCACTCCCCCCTCCCCCCCCCTCCACGAACCAAACATGCTATATACGTGGGAGACCGGTCTTTTCGGGCGCGTCAAGGCCTTTTTCAAGCCC